>JAGIQG010000029.1:10739847-11357066 GCA_024679065.1 Sphyrna mokarran | reverse complement strand
TTTATTTCCCTCAACGGATCCTCAACTTTGTCAAAATCAGCAACAGACATCTGGCCAGTCTCCTGCGTGAATACCGACGCAAAGTATTCATTCAGGATCTCCCCCATTCCCTCATGCTCTAAGCATAGATCCCTTCCTCTGTCCCTGAGAGGTCCAATCTTGCCTCTAACCATCCTTTTGCTCCTTACATAGGAGTAAAATGCCTTAGGATTTTCCTTAATCCTACCTGCTAGAGCCACTTCGTGGCCCCTTTTTGCCTTTCTGACACCCCTTTTAAGATCCCGTCTACACTCTCTATAAGCTTCCAGCGCTGTCTCCATCCCCAGTTGCCTAGATCTAATGTAAGCCTCTCACTTCTTCCTGATCAAGTCCTCAATATCCCTGGTAAGCCACAGTTCTCTAATCCTACCTTTCCCATCCTTCCTCCTTGCTGGCACGTATCTTTCCTGCAGAGAATTTAGTTTTCCCTTGAAAGACTCCCACATGTACCTCGTCGACCTGCCCTCGAAAAGCTTATCCCAGTCGGTATCTTTAAGATCTTGCCTAATCTGGCTGTATCTAGCCCTCCCCCATTTAAATACCTTCCCTTTTGGGCAGGTCTCGTCCTTTTCCATTAATATCCTAAAGCAGACAGAGTTGTGATCACTATTTGACACATGCTCTCCTACCTCGACGTCAACCACCTGCCCTGTCTCATTCCCCAGAACCAAATCCAGTATAGCCCCCTCTCTAGTCGGGCCATCCACATACTGGTCCAAGGACCCTTCCAAAACACAATGTACAAATTCCTCCCCGTCCACTCCTACAGCTCTGGGCACTCTCCAACCTACTCCAGGGAAATTGAAATCTCCCACTACTACTGCCCTATTTTTCATTCACTTATCTAAAATGTCCCTGCATATCCCTTCTTCCACGGCCCGCGGGCTGTTGGGCGGTCTGTAGTAAACACCCAACATAGTAACCACTCCCTTCATTCCTCAACTCCACCCATAGAGACTCAATTTCTAAATCATCCATACCTCCCTCCCTCTGCACTGCTATGATGTTATCCTTAACTAATAAAGCCACTCCCCCGCCTCTCCTCACACCAACTCTGTCATGCCTAAAACACTTATATCCTGGAATATTCAATTGCCAGTCTTGCCCCTCCTTCAACCACATCTCGTTATGTTAGGAGAGGTGGCTCCTCCAGCTGCAGGCCAACAGATTGTCTTCCTCTACCTGGGACGGGACTATCTGTGACAGAACATTCACCTCCAGACAATTAACATCTCTGAGAGTATTAAAGTGGCTAGGTGCCAGCCCAGATCGACTGGCATGCTTTCCCTGAAGACTTATAGAGAAGCAGGAAATACCACTACATGTGAAGTTCTGCTCAGAAAAAGGTTACCATATCAGAGATAGTACTAAGGAACATCTTAAGGGAGCTGAGACGTCAAAAGAGACAGAGAAATTAAGAGTGCAAAATCCAAAGCTTAGGGCTGAATGTT
Source organism: Sphyrna mokarran (assembly GCA_024679065.1). Lineage (NCBI taxonomy): Eukaryota > Metazoa > Chordata > Chondrichthyes > Carcharhiniformes > Carcharhinidae > Sphyrna > Sphyrna mokarran. Next base: position 11,355,576 of record JAGIQG010000029.1, on the reverse strand, counting down.
ACCACCATCATGCCAGCAGGATTTTTGCCATCCCGCTGCAGTGAATGGGGAGTGGACAGGCCTTGCTGCGATGGGATGAACCGGTGTGAACGGCCAGTAAGATAACACTCAACAATGTCGCTACCTGAAGGTTTGGTGCCAAAATTCACTGTGCTTGGGACCAGAATTGAGGGAGTCTATTCCTCGAGAGCAAAGGGCTGGAGGAAGTGAAAGAGGAAGGGAGGAGGTTTATAACATTTTCCTTCTTTATTAAACAGTTGTGCTAAGCACTTTGTGTTACTAAAAGGCTTTTCTTGGTCAGGAATAAGAATATTTTAATTTAAGGACTTGATTTAAATCCAGCTGTCAAGTTTGAATAATGGTGAGTCCTTCTAGGATTTCTGTTGTTTGCTGTTTGGCTCTGAATCCAGAGATAAAAGAAATTCAACTGATTTGAATACATTAGATGAGGACATTTCTTATCTGTTCTGAGTGATTCATTATAACTGGATGAAGAACTTGCATGAGTTCCAAAGTCTGAAGCTTGAGTGTGACATTGAAATGTGATGTCAAAGTGCATCAGGGCCCAACGTGCACCAGGCACAATCTATGTAAAAATAATATATTTGCATGCAGTTCCTGTCAACGTTTCTCATTACAAATTCCTATGTTCATATTAATAATGGAGAACTGCCTAAGCAAACTTGTCATGCCGTAATTGCAGCCTCCTTCCCAATGAAACTGTAAGGTCATCTGAGAAACTAGCTCAGGGTGCTGGTCAGGATGTGACTACAGCAGGATAGCACAGTGGTTAGCACTGTTGCCTCACAGTAACAGGGACACAGGTTCAATTCCATGTTTGGGTGACTGTGGGGAGTCTGTGCTTTGTCCCCCTGTGTGGGTTTACTCCAAGTGCCCCAGTTTCCTACCACAATCCAAAGATGTGCAGGTTAGGTTGAATGGCAATGCTAAACTGCCCTTTAGTGTCAGGGGAGTAACAGGGTAAATATGTAAGGTTATGGGGATAGAGCCTGAATGGGATTGTTGTCAGTGCAGGCTTAATAGGCGATTGGACCTCCTTTCGCACGATAGGGATTCTAGTGGAGTGAATGTGGATGAGATTTACATGGTTTGGAAAAGTTCAGTTACAAAGAAAGGTTGGATATGTTTTCTTTGAAACAAAAGAAGTTAGTTTCTTTGAGGTTGCAGGATCATTAGGAGCCTCAGTAGAGAGAATAGTGAGGATCCAACTCCTGTAAACAGGCCAATAACTAGAGCATAAATTTAAGATAGTTGTTAAAATGGTTTGGGGAGGAGTTTGAAAAGAAATATATCTATCCAGAGGGTGGTGAGAGTCTGGAACTTATTGGGGGCAATCTTATTTTCTCAGCCCACTGGTCAATGAACAAATCAGCCAGTTAGATCTGGAGAAAGCCAAAAAATAGAATTCACAACCAATTTTTTGCCTCGCACAATCTTATCAGCACCAGATGATTGGCAAGATCAACTTCGCACCCGAAAAGATACTTTCCCAATTCTTTCTCATTCATTAGAATTTTTTTGGTAGGATTGCTCCCACAGTTTTTAAGAATAGTAGAGGCAGCAATCTTCACTTTTAACTTCAATATGTAAGTACAATGAGTTACAGTTCAAGAGCTGGACAGTGTAATTAGCCTGGAATGCTGTTTTACAGCCAGCCCAGACACAATGGACCAAATGACACCTATTTGTGTTGTCATTTTTTTATGAATGTTTGATTGTAAATTGAATTACAATTTTAGCCTCATTATTCCTTAGCTTTTAGACTCAGTCCTACTGAGGCGTGTACTTAAAGCATCTCTGAAGAGGTCAAACATCCACTCCAAATCATGGGAGTTTCTGGTTTGTGACAGATCAAAATGGAGAATGTTCATCTGGAAAAAAAAATACACGGAGAGACTTCATCAGGATTGTGCAGAGACTGATATCGAGGCATCAGGCACAGCTCACAAACCTCCAATCATCCCATCTAGCCTACACTTCAAGTGCTAATTACTCCACATGTGGCCAAGTCTGCATAGTTTAGGTAAAGAATTTATAGAATGTTTTCAGGAGTGTTTCTTTGAACAACACATTCACACACCAGATAGAAACAGGCTGTAGTAAATATGATATTGTGCAATGCATTAGAATTAGTTCATGAACTCAGAGTGAGGGCACCCCTTAAGTAGCAATGATCATAATATAACTGAATTAGAAGGAGAAAGCAATGGATCCAAGACTATTATTTGAAACTTAAATAAGAAAAATTATGCTTCGGTCATTCAGGCTATTGCTGAGGCCACAGCTGAGTTCTGTGCACAATATTGGTCTCTTTATTTAAGGAAGAATGTTAATGTGTTGGAAGCAACTGACAGAAGATCTACTAAACTAATACCTGGCTTGGTGGGTCATCTTGTGAGGAAAGATTAGATCAGGCTTGTATCTGCTGGTGTTTAGAAGAGTAAGAAGTGACTTGATTGAAACATATAAGATCCCGAGGGGTTCTGATAGGGTGGATGCAGAGAAGATGTTTCCTCTTATGGAAGAATCTAGTATGGCCACTGATTAAAGACAAGGATTTAGCCTTTTGGGATAAAGATGAATAGAACATTTTTTTTCTCAGAAAGTTCTGAGTATTTGAAATTCTCTTTCTCAAAAGGTGCTGGAAGCTCTCTTTGAATATTCTGAAGGCAGAGATAGATAGATTCTTGAAAAGCAAAGGATGAAAGGTTATCGAGGTTGGCAAGAATGTGGACTTGAGGTTATAATCAGATCAGCCACGATCTCTTCGAATAGCGGAGCATGTTCGAAAGGTGGCTTTGAAGGGATCTTTCCTCCCTTTGGAAAGGAGAAAAGGTTTGATTGTTCAATCTTCACCCACCTCTTTTTATTTCTTTGAGACATAATGGGAAGGAATGACAGGCTGATTATCAACCTGAACAGAAAATGCTGGAAAATCTCAGCAGGTTTGATGGCATCTGCAGAGAGAGAACAGCATCAATCTTCTGAGTCTAGATGCCTCTTTGAGAGAAGTCCTGGGACTTCTGGCTTAATACAGGGGCACTAGCTAATGAGTCATGAGCCTCCATATACAGGGTGGGTGGTGGGAGGGGGAGGTGGGAAGGTGATAGGTTATGCCAAAGTAAGTAACATATCTAGGTTCTCTGAGCCATCTATCCAGACAATTTTTCCAGAGGGATGTAAAGGTGAGGGATATTAAGTAAAAATTGCTTCCAGGGTTCATCCCTGGGTTGCAAATCCAGGATGCACAACTGCTGTTAAAACATATTCTTGAGATTTAATCATTTGGCTTGGATTTTACAAAAAAATCAACAACATGTTGGTAATTGGTGCCATATCTGTCCCCCCAAAAATAAGTCTTGGTTAACTAGCATGTTCCATGTCTATGGTAAAGTGGTTGCTTTAGTTAAACAAGATATTCCCCACTCAGTTATTTTGATAACTTTACTTGCTGTACTGCAGTGATACAGCAGGAATTTTATGTTATAATTTTCAAAGGCTTCAAAGGCTTTTGATTTTTTGACAGTTTTGTTGCATTTTTCTATTCCTTTTGCTTCTGTGTATTTATAATTTTGAAAATAAACTTGTCACTAGTTTTAGCCTGAAAAATAGAGATGTGACCAATTTAACTTAACTTAAACTTAAGTTTTAAGTTTATTTATTAGTGTCACAAATAGGCTTACATTAACACTGCAATGAAGTAACTGTGAAAATCCCCCTAATCGCCTCACTTTGGTGCCTGTTCAGGGACAGTGAGGGAGAATTTAACATACCAATATACCTAACTGGCACATCATTTGGACTATGGGAAGAAACAGGAACACTTAGAAGAAAGCCATGCCGATACAGGGAGATCATGCAGGCTCCACACAGGCAGTGGCACCAACCGGGAATTGAATCTGGGTCGCTGGCGCTGTGAGGCAGAGTGTTAACCACTTTACTACCATGCCAGAGTCATTCCACACAACTTTCAGTGAAATTATTTTGGTAGCTGTTGATGCTGCGATATGTTATTCTTATTGATAATTAGCTTCAGATTGTGGGACGTGCAGACCTGCCTACGGAAGCTGCATTTGTCTACAATAAAGTGAGTAAAGAGAAGATATGATATTCAACATCCATACAGTTAAAGCACACTCATACTGAGTATTTGGTCTGTGGTACCTGGGTCTCCACAAGTGCAACTCAGTAGGTCTCACTTATTCTCCTTTTCTCTGCAGCTTGACAATTTTTGTGTCTTCAGATGCGTATCCAACTGGTTTTTGAAAGTCTGTGATTGAACTTGCTCCTCCATATTCTCAGGCAGTGCTTGCTGGATCCTCAGAAGGCATTAAAATCACCTTCTCATCTCACCAAATTAACGTTATTGATGGAATTGAGGAAAGACCTATTAGAAGGCTTGAAAATATGGGAGGAAATGAAAATGTCATTCTCAGTACAATAGCAGATAAAAGAATGAAAATAGACCTAATGGAGAGTAACCAAGTCACGGCTGGGAGGAATTCACCTTGGGAGTTAAATTTTTACTCATTTCAGAAACAACTAAAACTTGCCATAATGTTTTACGACATAACCTTTCCAATTTGATCAGCCGCTCTGATATTTAGAAAACAAACAAAAAATATGATGTTTCTCCTCGTCCCAAATTGACTGCAGCTCTTTATTGATGTGATAGTGCAGGGTTCATAAACTCCATATTGAAGGAAAGGATCAAATATTCTGCCTCGGGCCTACTACCTCTCTCTAGAGCCTGTATGCTTCTTGTGCACTGCAATCATCAGGAACAGTTCAGTCTCCTGGCCCCTTCACTGATGTTGTGTCACCAGTGGATGAAACATGATTTTAGCTGACATTTTTTCCCATTTTCTCTTTCTTGTGCAGAGGAACGCATCAGTAGAAGTACAGAACAAATGTTTTGAAGTTTGAATTGCGTACCTCCTCTGTTATGAACCGCATCAGAAACTCCATTGAATATAATGTTTATGAATATAACCTAGACTTTGATTGGCACTTTCTAGCCTCACAAGCCCAAAATCAGGAATCCCGCCCTCTAAAATGACCTAAATAATTCAAGGGTAATTATCCCATGGCTGATACTTTTCACAAATGGTTTTCTAGTTTGAGAGACACCATTCCGTAAATATGGGGTGAGATGAGAAAATGGACCTCCATCAACTTCTAGAATGTTACATGGATTAATTCTTCACCAGTGGCATAATTCTGCATCATGCTCCAACTACCTGGATAACTGAGCTAACCGTTGGGTAAGCATATTGCAATGCATGTGATATCTTGATTTTGCAGGACAACGTGAGTGGGTCAGGGAATCCTTCCTTGTCTGACATTGTTTATATCTTTTTACATTTGTATATCTGAATAAAACATTAATTAAGGATGAGGGCTCTCTTTTCTGATTGTTGTTGCTCAATAGCTACATGTGAACTTTCCTGTATCTGTTTACAGGTTAGAACCTCCCTCTTCACTCCTCTTCTTTTGTAGATGGTTGGGTTGAAGATGCTACCTTTACAGCTGCTCCACCAAAGACATTTCCTTCATCATAAGGTCAGAAGAATAGATGTTCACTATAATTGCATGATGTTCAGCACCATTTTATGACTCCTGAGATACAGAAACTGTTCATGCCAATATGCAGGAATATCTGGACAATGTTCAAGCTTGGTCTAATAAGTGGCAGGTAATATTTGTGCTACAGAAGTGCCAGATGAGAACTAGCTCGAACAAGAAATAATTTAATCATCTCCCATCTTACCTTCAGTGACCTCCAAGTATTGTAGCAATTCTGTAAAACCCCATCTTTATTTTTAGAAGATTTACCACTAACATGTGGCATCTTCTGAGATGGTATCTGTTTTACCATCCATGATACGAGCTTTACCAACTGAAACAGCATTTATTGCCCATCCCTAATTGCCCTTGAGAAGTCAGTATTGACTTGACTTGTTGAACTATTCATAGAATCCCGACAGTGCAGTAGGTGGCCATTCAGCCCATATGTCTATACTGACGACAATCCCACTCAGCTTCTTTCCTGTAATTCCACATATTTACCTTCTTAATCCCTGACATTAGAGTCAATTTAGCATGGCTAATCAACTGAATCTGCACATCTTTGGACTGTGGGAGGAAACTGGAGCATCCAGAAGAAACGCACACAGATGTGGGGAGAATGTGCAAACTCCACACAGACAGTGAACGAGGCTGGAATTGAACCTGGGTGCTGTGAGGTCGCAGTGCTAACATTGTGCCAACATGCCGCCTATAGTAGACTGTTTGGCGAAGGTGCTCATATGGAACTGTTAAGTAAGGAGCTTCAAATTTTGACCCAAAGTCAACAAAGGAATGGAAACTCCACAGGCGGGATTTTCCAATTTTTGCTGCAAGCAGGATTTTCCAGTCCTGCCAAAGATGACACCCTCCTCTCCAACTCTCCACAGCATGATCCCTTCCAGTGGAATGGATGAGCCATGAGAAACATCATAGACATTGGAGGACTGGAAGATTCCATCTGAGGCCAATGACAATCCATCTCTGCCACTGAAAATCATGCCAGGGAGGATACAGGGAAGGGGGCAAGATTGTGTGGAGGATGGGCAAGATTGGCTAGGAGGTGGACTGCAAAATCCCACCTAAGGTCTAAGTCAGGGTGGCATGTGAATTGGAAGAGATCTTGGGTCGTAATAGTGTTAACATGCATCAGCCGCCCTTCTCTTTCTGGTGTTTGGGAATGGTGTGCACATAGGCATCACAGCAATAATTTTATGCCATTAGTTTACAAAGGTGTTAAATTCTTTTTAAAATCAAGAAAAGTGAGTGCCTCTTTGCGTTAAATCATTTGAAAAGTTAGGCTGGTTTTAGCTGGGTAAACAAATCATGTTTAATGTCCAGGTGATGAGTTCTTGTTGGCAGTCAGATTTTCAAGGATTTGTAAGTCCAGTGCAAGTGAGATGTGGAAAGAGTGTTTCGAAACAGAGAAGTTCCTTGAAGGTAATCCTAAACACGAAAGGCATGACCTTAGAGGAAAATTGTAGCTCAAAATCTGTAGGCAAGGAAGGAAGTGGTTAAGAAGGGAGAGAAATCGAAGTACATAAAATAGTAAAGCAGTTTGGATAAGATAATTCCTGAATATTGCTTTAAAAGAAGGTTAATAGGAGCTGAAATCAATGAATATAAACTTACAAAAGATATATTTAGAATGGGTACCGTAAGGAATATCTTCATGCAATGGTTAAGAAATGTCTGGAATAATCTATAAGGAAGGGCTGTAGTGCTGGAGACTTCAGAGACAGTCAAAGCCCAGTTGAATGCTAACTGAGAGAATCAGAGTGTTAGATTAGAAGCTCTGGTGAGCTAAATGTTTTTTTTCTCTCATCCTTAGCTTCTCTTACATTTTTAATGTTCATATGCTTGATGTGGAAGTCATCGATATTCTTCGTCAAAGGAGGTCCGTAAGCCTGATATGTCAGTCTTAACAAAGTTATCTCTGTTATTTCTGTACCAATTGCAGATGACTGATGGCCAATTTGGTGAGGAGAGGCTCCCAGTACAGGGAAGGAGATGGGAGTGTCAGTCAGAGTGAGTACACCACAGGGCCAATTGTGCAGCAGTTCAGAGCAGGAGGGCATAGATAAAAGATTAAATATTAGACTGGGAACAGAGAACACGAGAAACCTTTTACACAGCAGGCTGAAGCTGTGGATTGTATAGCCAGAGTTCGTGACTGGAAATTTCCACTGGGCTGTTCTGTCTTTGTCAATGCAATTAGCCTAGATGTGGAAGAAACCTTATTACTGTGTATGATTGGGATTTCTATCACACATCTGGCAGTGCAATGGCAGTGGAGCAATGCGTATTCAAGAATGGGTTTGATAGGTGCCTGCATGACAATGGCTTAAAGGATTATATACATATAAAATAGGTAGGCATAGGGAATATCCTTCAATTAAAGACTATCCTTATATTATGCTGTTTGAACACTAACCCTAACCAGTTGGGCTAAATAACTTGTCTTGTTCTTGAATTAATCTGATTTATTATTGTCACATGTATTAATAGACAGTGAAAAATATTGTTTCTTGTGCACAATACAGACAAAGCATACCATTCATCGAGTACATAGGGGAGAAGGAAAGAAGAGGGTGCAGAATAAAGTGTCACATTCATAGCTAGGATACTGAAGATGATCAGCTTAATATGTGATAAGACCATTCAAAAGTCTGATGACTGCAAGGAAGAAGCTGTTCTTGAATCAGTTGGTACCTGATCTCAAGGCTTCTGCATCTTTTTTCCCGATGGAAGAAGGTGGAAGGGAGTGTAATTGACATCTGTCTGTTAACGCTTTTGTGCTGGGAGCAGAAATATGCAAAATTAACCCAATTTTAAATGACCAAAGAAACATTTGTCATTGGAAAAAGCTATGGGGGCACTGCTTAGATGTATTTTTAAATAATGCAAATAATTTTGATAACCCCAAATACACTTCTTATTGGAGTAGGGGAAAGTTTAAATTGCATTCTCCAGGGGTCCACACTCAGGCCACTGCTTTTCTTGAAAAATATGAATAACTTTGACTTGGGTGCATGTTGCAAAATGTCAAAATTTGCAGATGACATAACACTTGGAAGCAGAGTAAACAGTAACAGTGGTAAACTTCAGGAGGATGAAGACAGGCTGACAGAATGGGCAGACGCAGCAGGTGAAATTTAATGCAGAGAAATGATATCTTGGCAGGAGAACAGAGGAGAGTGCAGAATTAAAGAGAGCTGGGGGTATACATGCACTAATGATTGATGGTGGCAGTGTAACTTGAGAAAGTGGTTTAAAGAAAAGGCACAGTGGATCCAACGCTTCATAAATATAAACATGGGCCAGGATTTTCCCATTGAATGCAGGAATTGGGAGTAATCAATTCCTGATCCCATCCCTGTTCCAGCAGACAAAACATTCATCACTTGGAGGGCTGGATAGCCTGAAGTCAAGGCTACTGTCAGAAAGCATATGGAATGTTCTCCTTCATTGACAGAGGTATAGAAGATAAAACTAAGGAAATAATGTTGGAATTGTACAAAACATTGGGGTATTGTGTATAGTTCTGGTACCACACAACAGGAAGAACAGAATTTCTCTGGAGAGAGTGTAGAGGAGGCTTACAAAAATATTGCCACGGTTAGAGAAGTGTAGCTACGAAGAGAGGCTGGATACGTTGGAGGTTATATTCCTTGGGATAAAGAAGACTGACTTGGTAGCGGTGTACAAAATTCTTAGGGAAAGAGAGAGAGAGCAGACAGGATAAAATTGATTCTCTTGATGAAGAATTCTAGAACCAGGAGACATAGATTCAAAACAAGTATCAGTAAGTGTAGAGGGGAGATGAGTTAGAATTTATTTTAAGCAAAGTATAATGGGTGCTGCAATTCACTGTCCAAGTTTATGGTGGAGGCAGAGATCCTAAACTCTTTCAAGAGTACTTGGATCTGCACCATAAGTGCTTTAAATCTACAAGGCTATGGACCAGGCACAGGAAGGTGGGTTTATAAATGGCACCTTGGTGTCCTTGAGCTGTCATGGACAAAATTAACCAAATGGTCTCCTGCTGCACTCTAAATTTTCTGTGATTCTAAGTAAGCCAGTGCTGAAATGGCTATTCTTCACAGTCAGTAGGAATCACCTTCATATCCTGACAAATCAGACCAGTTCTTTAGCAGTCTGTAATAATCATCAACTCACATTCCCCTAGATTGTTTCTTCAAAAGAAACTCTTCAAAACGGAGTTAATGAAAAATGCAACAAAACTTACTCCAACTTATAAATCAAAGAAAGGGTTTAATAAAAAAAAAATCACTCCAAACTTGGGCCCTCACTCCCTGGGCCACTCCAAATTCCCCACATTTCTACATAGTTCCTGATTTATATTGAATCAGCTGATCAGCTGACTATTACATCACTTTATAATTTGTCCCATGGTTTACTGGGTCAGTTGACCCTTAAATCTTGTTCCCATTGGTCACATTACATCTAATACAAAATTGGCACCAGTTACATTCTCATGAGGTAACTGAATATGCAAACTCTGCACTACAAAATCCACTAGTGCTTTTGAAGGCAGCCAAAAACATAGAACATAGAACATTACAGCGCAGAACAGGCCCTTCGGCCTTCGATGTTGCGCCGACCAATTATGAAAAAAAAGCAATGACCCTCCAAACTAAACCATTCCCTTCTCTTCCATAAACTTATCAACTAACTTCTTAAACGCCACCAAACTTGGCGCATCTACAACTGCCGCAGGCAGGGCATTCCACTCCCTAACCACCCTCTGGGTAAAGAACCTACCTCTGATATCCGTCCTATAACTATCACATATACGCTTTCAAACAGCCAAACATATGGCTGAGATATTTTGCAAAGAATGAACAAAAGGAGAGTTTATACAATTACCATTGAATCTCACTTTAGGCTAGCCTCTCAATATTGCACAATTTTCTCAATATTTCAGAATAGTGTTTCATTCAGTGGATAAACTATTCTCATGCATGTGAAGACTTTTACACATTTACAATGCTTTCTTTTAGACTTGTCAGAAGTAACAACTTGGCAACAACATTATTCACTTAGCTTTTCCAAACACAACAGTGTCATCATCTCATAGTAAACAGAGATATACTGGTTACTGCATTTCATGCAAAGGAAGCAACATCATATTCACGACCTGCTGTACTCTGATTGCCTACAAACCATGTTCTATGTCTCCAGTCTGTAGCTATGACTTAGGGGGGGCTTCCAAAGCCAATGAAATGTCCGAAAGTTTGAGATGCTCACTACTAGAATGAATCAACACCTTCTAGATTGCAGCATGAGGGGTTCATGTTCTGCCCCTCGTTCACAATGCAGAAAATAGCCAGAATATAAAAACAGGGGCAGAAATTCCAAACCCAACCACACGGCAGACATTTCTTTCTTTATTCCAACTCTGTGCAGTCCCAAAATCAGACTGGAAAATCTCAGCTATGGAGTACAAAAGCAAAGAAGCTATGATGAACCTTTGCAAAATACTGACTTGTTCTTAACTGACCGTTACGTTCATTTGCATTATGTTAATATTCTCATCGACCATTATTCTCTCCCCTATTTTTATTCTACTGAGTTCCCATCGATTGAACACTTGATCATTCAAAATTATTTACATACTAAAAGTAGTGGAACATTTGATAATTCAAATTAAGCCATATGAGTAAACAAGAAACGTGAAGCTAGTGAACTACCAAATAGGGTAAATGGAATAACTTATCATTAAGAATAGATTGTACTCAGAAACATCCTTCAGTTTACTCCTCACACTGTTGTTTAGCAAATGTAGGACAGAAACCTTTGTCATCATTTGTGGCTGGGATTTTCCAGTGTCACTGAAAATGAATGGAGTTTTGGCTGGAATGCGGACAGTCATACACAAGAAAATCACACCATAATACTACTTAGTATTTCAACTTTAAATTGCTTGTATTATATTTTGTTTTGGTTTACTGTTTCATGGGATGTGGTTGTCACTGACTAGGCCAACATTTGTTGCCCATCCCTAACTGTCCTAGAGGAAGTGTTGGTGTGCCACCTTCTGGAACCAATGCAGTCGGTATGGTGTAGTTACATCCAAGGTGCTTTTAGGAAGGAAGTTCCAGGAGTTTGACTCAGCAACAGTGGTTCCAAGATGGGATGGTGCATGGCTGAAAAGGGAATTTGCAGATGGTGGTGATGGTAATGTTCCCATGCATCTGCTGCTGCTAACCTCATGCAAGGTGAAAGTTGCATGTTTGAAGGCACTGTTGAATGAGCCTTGGTGAGTGGCTTCAGTGTATCATGTAGACGGTGCACACTGCTGTCACGATGCATCAGGGGTGCAAGAATTGAATCTTTAAGGTAGTGAATGGAGTGCCAACTAATTGAGTTGCTTTGTTCTAGATGGTATCAGACTTATTGAATGTTGCTGAAAAGGCACTCATTCAGGCTGATGGAGAAATTCCTATATACTCCAAACCAAATAGATGGTGAACAGTCTGTGAGGAGTCAGGATGTCAGTTACTCACTGCTCTTTTAGCTATAGTTTGTACGTGGTTGGCCCCGTTCAGTTTCTAGTCAACAGTAACTTGCAAGATGTTGCTAGTGGGTAATTCAGTGTTGGAAATGTCATTGAATGTCAAGGTTAGATTCTGTCTTGTTAAATAGCACAGTGGTTTGCACTGCTGCCTCACAGCACCAGGGGTCTGGATTCAATTTTGGCCACGGGCCACTGTCGGTGTGGAGTTTGTACATTCTCCCCGTGTTTGTGTGGTTTTTCTCCGGATGCTCTAGTTTCCTCTCGCAATCCAAAAATGTGCTAGATAAGTGGATTGGGCATGCTAAATTGTCCCCATGTGCCAAGTGAAAATGCATGGGGTTATAGGGATGGGGTCTGGGTTGGATTGTTGTTGGTGCAGATTCGATAGGCCAAATGGCCTCCTTTTGCATTGTAGGGATTTTATGATTCTATGAGCTTGTCATTGCCTAGCAGTTGTTTGGCACATAAAAACTAGAAGTAGGAATAGGCCATTTGGCCCTTCAGTCCTGCTCAACCAATCATTTGATCATGGCTGATCATAGAATTCAATATCCTGATATCTTCTTTCCCCCAAAGGTTTGGCCAAAGAGCCAAATCTATTTTCTTTTTGAAATCAGACAACGTTTTGGCCTCAACTATTTTCTGTGGCAATGAGTTCCACATATTTACTATCCTCCGAGTGAAAACATTTCTCTTTACCTCAGTTTTAAAAGGTTTACTCACTATCCTCAAACTATGACCCCTGGTTCTGAACTCTCCCACCACTGAGAACATTCTTTCTGAATCTATCTTGTCACACCCTTTTTAGTATTTTATAGGTTTTTATGAGATCCCTCTCATTCTTCTAAACTCCAGTGAATACAATCCTAACGGACTTAGTCTCTCCTCAAATGACAGACCTGCCATCCCAGGAATCAGCCTGGTAAACCTTTGCTGTACTCCCCCTATAGCAAGGATATCCTTCCTCAGATAAGGACATCAAAACTGCACATAATACTCCTGATGTGGCCTCACCTATACAATTGCAACAAAACATGCCTATCCCTCTACTCAACTCCTCTTACTATGAAGGCCAACATAGCAATCGCCTTCTTTATTGACTGCTGTATCTATGTTACAAATGTTACTTGCCACTTTTGTCTCTGTCCATGATTTCCTACACTCTATTTATCTTTGCAAACATTCTCAATGCTTCTTACATCAATCTAGCAATAGTTAAAACTAATTTCCTCCCTCCGAACTTATTTTCTGGTGTAAGCACTTATCTTGCTATCTACATCTCTAATTATTTGCATCTCTCCAAACTCCATGCTCACATTCATACCTGCTGATTAGCATCTTAGAGGGATCATTTGGTTAATGGTTGCATTATTTAATCAATAAATATTCACTCGACTGTTTTAAAATCCCTGAATGGATTGTTTGCATACTTTTTTTATTTATTAGTGTCACAAGTAGGTTTATATTACCATTGCAATGAAATTACTGCCTAAGTTACAACTACTAAAATATAATTGATGAGCATAGATCTGAAAATTGTGTAAAATTAGATTTGCAATGCTATTGGACTGTGGTTACTTTTCATAAAATCCCAACAGTGCAGAAGGCAGCCATTTGGCCCATCAAGTCTGCAATCCCACTCCATAACTCTACACATTTACCCTGCTAATTCCCCTGATACAAGGGGTAATTTAACATGGTCAATCAACTTAATCCATGCATCTTTGGACTGTAGGAGAAAACTGGAGCACGCAGAGGAAACCCACACAGACATGGGGAGAATGTGCAAACTCCACATAGATAGCTACCCAAGGCCAGAATAGAACATGTGATCTTAATGCTGTGAGGCAGTAACGCTAACCACTATGCCATTGTCCACACTTTTACCTTCTTGTTCAGCCTTTTCTCCTTTTCTCTGATCAGGTATTTTTCGAACCAACATATTCAAAATATTTGGTGAAAAAAAAAGCATAGCTTTGACCTGCTCCTGAGATTTCTCTTCTGGGTTGCTTCAGGCAGTATCTATGAGATTTCCTTTTTTTATTCCTGTACTTCAGGGAAAGCCTGAAGGGATTTGCATATGTAGCTTGTGTTTTTTTTTAAACATTTTGTAATTATTTCAATCCAATGGTCAAAGATTTAGGCTTTTAGTTGGATTGTGACAATCTCCTAGAGAGTTTCATCGTAGCAAGGAATTACAGAGTGCATGCAAACTTGATTCAATGCAAATTTTATTTGATTCTTGTTGTAGTAACTTTGAGAGAGCATAATCAAAACAGGAGTGCCTGTGGTGAAGCATTGTCTTCAGATGTACCATTTCTTTCTTGAATATTGGTACCTTTGCATACATTCTAGTATCCTTTTAATTTTCACCCCTCTTGTCAAGAAAGAAGCCATTGCCTGAGGTATGATTCCCAGAGGAGCAGCAAGGCCTTTGACAAGGTATTGCATGGTAAATTGTTGCATGAATTAAATCTCACGGGATCAAGGGTGAGGTATCTAAATGGATACAAAATTGGCTCCTTGACAGAATGTAGAGATGTCAGTGTTGGACTGGGGTAAACACAGTAAGAAGTCCACAACAGCAGGTTAAAGTACAACCAGTTTATTTGATAGTAACTTCACAAGATTTCGGGAACACTGTTCCTTCATCAGATGTGTGGAAGGTTCTGACAGAAGCCAGAAGATGCTTGTAGAGTTGTTTGACTAATGGAGGCCCAAGACCAGTGGTGTGCCCCAAGGATCAGTGCTGGACCCAAATTTGTAATTTATATTAATGATTTGGATGAGAATATAGGGAGCATGGTTAGTAAGTTTGCAGATAACACTAAGATTGGTGGCATGGTGGACAGTGAGGATGGTTATCGCCAATTGCAACAGGATCTTGATCAATTGGCCCAGTGGGCTGACAAATAGCAGACGGAGTTTAATTTAGATAAATGCGAGGTAATGCATTTTGGTAGATTGAACCATGGCAGGACTACTCAGTTAATGGGAGGTCATCGGGGATCAAGGATTACACTTCACAGCTCCTTGAAAGTGGGGTCACAGGTGGACAGAGTGGCGAAAAAGGCATTCAGCATGCTTGGTTTCGTTAGACAAAACATTGAATACTGGAGTTGGGATGTCTTGCTAAAGTTGTACAACACATTGGTAAGGCCACACTTGGAATACTGTGTGCAATTTTGGACATCCTGTTATAGAAAGGAGGTGGTTCAGAGCAGGTTTCCGAGATTGATACCCAGAATGAACAAGTGACTATTGCTGTGCTGTGTAGATACATGGATTTGGGCCTGTGTCTGTGGGAGTTTGCACATTCTCCCTGTGTTTGCGTGGGTTTTCTCCAGGGGCTCCAGTTTCCTCCCACACCCCAAAGATGATTGGGCAAAACAATTTCTCCCTAAATTGTCTCGCAAATTTTGTTCCAATGCATAGATCTATAAACATAGATGGGGATCATGGGTAGAAGTGGGATCATGGCATGGGCTTGTTGGGCTGAAGGGCCTGTTTCCCGTGCTGTTTTGTTCTTTGCTCTTTGTTCTTTGTTCTAAGTTGTCTCATGAGGGAAGGTTGGAAAGACAAAGTTTATTTCTATCAGAGTTGAGAAGAGCAAGGGATGACTTGATTGAGGACTGTAGGATCGTGAATGGTTTTTTGACAAAGTAAACATGAAGAAGATGTTTCCTTTCGTAGGTGAGTCCAGAACGAGGGGTCACCCTTGTAGGACAGAGACGAGAATTTTTTTTTTAATTTTCCCAGAGAGTTTTATGCTATTTGGAACTTTCTCCCTCAGATATTACTGGGAGCGGAGTCATTGAATGTTTTTAAGGCAGTGGTAGATAGATTTTTATTAAGCGAGAGAATCAAAGATTATCAGGTGTTTATAGGAATGTTGAACTTGAATAATAATCTGATAAGCCATAATCCTATTGATTAGCGGAGCAGGCTTAATGGACCAAATGGACTACTTCTGCTCCTATTTTGCGTGTTTGTATGATTTTTAGCATGTCTCTCACATCCAGGGGCTTTGTTTGGATAAATGCTAGCCTCCTCTACTTTTTTTCCTGCACTACCTTAAGACCTTGATTCAATCCTCACTTGCAAACAAATACTGTGAGGTTTATTTAGGCTTTTTGAAAAACTTTGGAAGGGATCGATCCTAGTGGAGATCAATTACTTTCCTGAGGTATGAGAAAGATTCCTTTCAGAGCTGATGATAGCTTTTTAAAATGCTTCAATAAATGCTATGAGCTGGTTCAGAAAATAATCAAACAGGCTAATGAAGTGCTGGCCTTTATACCGTGAGGAATAGAATGGGAGGCAGAAATCTGGTTTCAGCCAGAAAAAAGCCCTGTTTCTCCTAAATTTGGAATTCTTGTACAGTTATTAGCAAATTATACTTTAGAAAGTGTACATTGGCCATTTTTATATCACTTTTGAGAATGATACCTAGGCTCCAAGGGTTAAACTATAAGGAAAGATTAAACATCCTAAGCTGGCATTCTCTTTTTGGTCTGTCACGGTTGGTAGCACTGCTGCTTCATAGCTCCAGGAACCCAGGTTCAATTCTGGCCTTGGCTGATTGTGTGTTCAGAGCTGGCTCCCATTTGCTAACACAGTGCGGATTGGTTGTGATAAATTGGGTGTACAATATGATGGAGAAAGCCACTCCTGCTGCCGGCAAGTTCAACGCTGCTTTCCCTGCCCACTTATGGCCTTCATCGAGATTGAAGAAAATTTCACCCAATGTCTCTGAGTCATCCATCTCTTCAAGGAAATCCTACAATGGTTTCTGACCTAGGACTACATTTATTAAAACCACTGAACTATCATTTAGAGCATAAAATATCAGGTGGAAATTTTTGACTTCCCATGGTATGTTTTCCAATGATGGAGGTGGTTTATCATTGGCCTATGGTAGAATTGTCCCTTAGAATCCTAGAATCCCTACATCACAAAAAGGGGCCATTCTGCCGATCGAGTCTGTACCGACAACAATCCCACCAAAGCCCTATCCCTGTAACCCCACATATTTACCCTGCCAATCCCCCTGACAGAAGGAGCAATTTTACCATGGTCAATAAACTTAACTCACTCATCTTTGTTGTGTGGGATGAAACTGGAACACCTAAAGGAAATCCACGCAGGCACGGGGAGAACGTAAAACTCCACACAGAGTGACCCAAAGCTGGAATTGAACCGTGGCACTGTGAGCAGCAGTACTAACCACTATGTCACCGTGATCCCACTGATGTATATGGAGTTTTGTATGACTTGTCCATCTTGCCACCAGGGAACCCTCTTTGAAAGGGGGAATTTTGCCTTTAGTGGGAGAGGAAAATCCTGCTGGCGGAAGGATGGATAGTCCCAGCCACAATCTTCACCAGGTCCTTGTTTTTCCTATGACGAGGCAAACATAGGAATGAACTATTCTTTTGTTTCTAACTTCTAAAAATGCACTATTCTCTTG
Source organism: Sphyrna mokarran (assembly GCA_024679065.1). NCBI lineage: Eukaryota > Metazoa > Chordata > Chondrichthyes > Carcharhiniformes > Carcharhinidae > Sphyrna > Sphyrna mokarran. Next base: position 11,337,979 of record JAGIQG010000029.1, on the reverse strand, counting down.
AACTGTATCATTCTTATGTGTATGTGTGTGTGAGTGATGTACCATTTAGACTTTTGGGGGGAATGCATGAATTCATAATCCTCTTTAATTTAACATGTGAAAGCTTTTTGCTGCTTTTTAATTTGATCCCATATCCTGGAGGCTGAGAAACATGTGCATCTTCCTCTCGAAAACAACACTGATTACAGACAATAAGAGGGGGAATGTTAAAAAGGACTTCAATTCTCTTCTGACCCTGTCTGCGACAATACAAATTAATCTGTACCCAAAAATTTTCGACAAGGTCAACAAACTTCAATGAACTTAAGTCTGGTTCCTGTTCACATTATTGGCTGAATGGTTGAATTCAGTCCCTTTGTGTTCACGCTATACTGAAGTGACCAGCTCACTGAAGATGTCTAGCCCTCTATTTAAAAAAAAAATCATTCCTGGGATATTGGCGTCTCTCTCGGACAATGATTTATTGCCCATCTCTAGTTGCCCTTGTTCAGAGGCAGTTGAGAGTAAACCACGTTGCTGTGGCTCTGAGTCACATGTGGGCCAGACCAGCTAAGGACAGCAGATTTCCTTCTCTAAAGGACAGTTGTGAACCAGATGGGTTTTTCTAACAACTGACATGGTCATTAATAGATTCATAATTCCAGATATTTTTATTGAATTCAAATTCCACCGTCTTCCGTGGTAGGATTTGAACCTGGGTCCCCAGAACATTAGGATTAATACCCTAACAATAACTTCACCAGGCCATCATCTCTCCCTCTAATTGGTAAGATATGATCTGTCTTCAGCAGTCACAGTAGGGTGGATTTTGGATTGCTGATGGTCGCTAAAAATATTGAAGAGTTGTATTCATCAGGCTGGCAATATGCAGTCTATACAATGACATTTTCAGGAAACTTTTTGATGTGATTTGTTTCAATACATTGCAATACTTGACAAACATAGAGAAGTGGTGTGGAAAACATTCGACATAAAAGATAATTCTATTCAGATTAATGTTTGCGATCTGGTTGAGGCCTTTGCAGGTTTGAGTTATTGATGCAGGAACTAAGCTGGGACTGAAATCCCTTCTACTCATTCGGTACAAGAGAATTGCACAAATTAATTAATATTTGGTCACATTGGGTGGAATTCAAAACATTTGGAAAACTTTCAGGCATCAAGACCATTTGCAGACCCTGATCCTGCACAGATCAAAGATATGTCATTGGAATCTTCCAGATCACCACATCAAAGCTGCCCTGACTTTTACTGTCCAGTTAAGGATGGTAGGTGAGTTCCAGAAGCCCAAGGCAAGCCTCACAGCAATAGAACCATTGGAAGTCCCACCAGCAGGGGCAAACATTGTTGAGGCAGATATAGGTAGTGTGAGGGTAGTGTTATGTTGGTATGCCCACAGTGTTGTTGAGAGGAAGGTTCGTGGACATGAAGCGACAGTAATATGCTGTCAAGTAGGATGGTTTGTGGTTTGGAGGGGAACTTGCAGGTGGTTGTGTTTCCATCTATGTGCTGCCCATATCCTTTTAGATGGTAGAGTTTATGTGTTTGCAATATTCTATTGAAGGAGCCTTGATGAGTTGCTGCAGTACATCCTGTAGATCATATATAGTGCTGCCACTGTGTATTGATGGTGAGGGAGTGAATTTTTAAGATAGTGGTTGGGGTACCAATCAAATGAGCTGTTTTTTCCTGAATGTTGTTGAGTTTCTTGAGTGTTTTGAAGCGGTGAGTAAAGAGTATTTCACCAGACTTCAGATTTGTGCCTTGTAGATGGTGGACAGGCTTTGGGACATCAGGATATGAGTTATTTGTCCATGAAATGGAGCTATGACCAAGGCTGTAGCTTTTGCACTGCTATGGCACACTCATGGGATCATTGACAGGAGGACTCAATCCAATATTCCTCCCAGCTGCCACAAAGAGACCAGTTCTAAGCTGTTGGTAACCTCCCAACTCAATGAAGTGCCAGTTCAATGCCAGGAAACTCCCTGCTCCCTGAATGATCAGCATTGAGCCCTCAGTGAGTTCCTTAGATGGGTTAATTGACTACATGTTGCTGCCAGGCTGGTGGGAGAAAATGCTGATACACTGCAGCAATTCCAAATTTTCTCTCATTCGCATCTTCAAATATTGGGCCAGGTAGATTCTTCCCATTGTTTCCAAAGACAAATCAGCTAACTGGAAATTGACAGTCAGGTCAATCATGTCATGCTTGTTTTATAAGATAGATCTCTTGTTTGTGGCAGCATTATAAACCTCAATGGTAAGCACACACCCTGTGATAGATGCCTAAAATGATGTCTCCATGTAAAAGTGATGGTTGACATTTTTCATTGCTTGTATGCAGGCAATAGCAACTTACATTTATGCAGCATCTTTAATGTAGCAAAATATATCTATGTTCTTTGCAAGATGGTTATCAATGGAAATTTGATACCAAGTCACAAGTGGTTTGACAGGAATTCTGTGAATTTGTTAAGGATCACTTTCATAATCTGGTAGAAATGGGAACCAGGCTAAGGGAAACCAAACACAGTTGAAAAGTTGAAAACACGTGAAAAGTTGGCATGAATTTAGCAAAGATGCTCTCAAGAAGATTGGTGAAGAAACGGAGGTAGGAGTTGGATGTGAAAGTTTGAAAGTTTGGAGGGGATCAACATTGTTTTTTATTGAACAGAGGGTAGTGAAGGCAGATTTGACAGAGGGGGATGGGTGTCCGGACAGATGAAACCATGGGGCTCAGGAAGGGACATTGCTGGGTCGGTAGTTTGATGAGAACAATGTCAAGGAAGCCGAGAGGTCAGGCCCATGGACTAGACAAACTAGAAAAGTGGGCAGCACAACGGCACAGTGGTTAGCACTGCTGTCTCAGGAGACGGAGGTTTGATTCCCGGCTTGTGTCATTTTTTGTGTGAAGTTTGCACATTCTCTCCGTGCCTGCATGAGTTTTCTCCAGGTGCTCCTGTTTCCTCCCACAGCCCAAAGATGTGTGGGTTAGATAGATTGGCCATGCTTGATTGTCAGTTAATGTCAGGGGGGCTAGTTAGGGTAGGTACATGGGATTACGGGGATCAAGCCTTGATGAGTCAAATGGCCACCTTTTGCACATTAAGATTCTATGATTTTCTAATTCTATGATAACTCAGAGAAGGCACAATAACAGATAAAAGATAAGACAGAAAGAGACACTAAAACGGGGGAAACACAAGTGTAGCCCAATGGATTTAAGGAAGGGAAGGAAGTGGCAGAGGCAGCTGAAAGAATGACCACAATCTTTGTGGCAAAGAAGTCCATGAGATCATTGCACTTCTTAGAGATGAATGTGGAGGAGGTGGGGAGGCGGTGTATGTAAGGGGGTAGCGATTTGTTCAAGGACACAACGCTGGATGAAAGAACAGTCATGAGGCTGTCTGCAAAACCGATCATGATCCCTTTTTTCACTTGGGATTATTTTTTTAATTAGTGCTGAGATCAGCCTGCAAAGCTGGGGAAAGGGCTGAAAACGATTATTTTGTAAAGAAAGCATTAATTTTACTGAGCGGAATTGAGTGCGCATTGAAAAGCCTCCAAGCGTGAAGAGGAGGCGCGGCAGGCTAAATCAAGTCAATAAAGGCTCCTTTAAGAGCGAGGTGTAGCTGTACAAGCAGCAGATAATCTGATGAGAATTTCTATTTGAAACCCATTTTGTTGAGAGGTAACCTTTCTTCGTATCAAGCATGTAGAATACAGATACATTTATTCAATTACCCAAACATAGGTAATTTCGACTCATTGCTGCAATGCATTATTGATTGTGATTAATGCCTTGGCAGAGTGCACTGAACCTTTTAACAATAACCTATCTCAGGAGAGTCATTGATCATTAAGAAAATCCATGAAAGTTGCGGCTGAAGAGCGGGATTAATAATATCTTAATAGTCTTTAATGATTCGCTTGTCTACAAAGTTTATGAATTATAAAATCTTTAACAAACTCCATTTGAATGCCAGCTTCTTATTCTCCATCTAAAGTGCCCCTTTTTTTTCGGATTGAACTAATGGAATTATTCTTCATTCCTTTAAACACACAGAAATTGAAAATTTCACAACATAAAGCTTTCAAACACTAGATTATGAATAACGGAGAATGCTTCAGTGTTTGTATTTATACTTCCTACAATTAGAATGTGGTCTTTGCTTTTCTTGAAATCCCCCTGGGGCATACTGATCACACAACTATCGGAAATTACAGCCTTCTCGTTGTGCAGGTAGAGGAACTAGAAAGTGTATGATGCCACGTGTATGGAACACAAGGGAAATTAATTACAAGAGAGACAGGATACAGAATTGGATTTACAATGGGGCAGAGCAAGCTGACCGGATAAAAATAGGTTATGACTTCCACCAACTTTTACAGATGCACTATAGAAAGCATTGAGTCTGGTTATATCACAGCTTGGTATGGCTCCTGCATTGCCCAAGACTGCAAGAAACTACAAAAGGTTGTGAATGTAGCCCAATCCATCATGCAAACTAGTCTCCAATCCATTGACTCTGTCTACACTTCCCGCTGCCTCTGCAAAGTGGCCAGCATAATAAAGGACCCCTCTCCCCCCTGACAATATCTCTTCCACCTTCTTCTAATGGGAAAAAGATACAAAAGTCTGAGGTCACATACCAACTGACTCAAGAATGGCTTTCTCCCTGGTCTGCAATAGACCAGAACACCTCATTTGCCTGAAGAAGGCTACAAAAGCCGAAAGCTTGCAAGTTTACTATTGAATAAATCGGTTGGATTTAAAAATGGTGTTTCAGACCTCTTACTGTGTTTACCCCAGTCCAACGCCGGCATCTCTACATCATTTCTCCCTGCTGCCAACAGACTTTTGAATGGGCCTACCTTGCATTAAGTTGATCTTTCCCTACACCTTAGCTATGACTATAATAATACATTCTGCACTCTCTCCCTTTCTTCTCTATGAACGGCATGTTTTGTCTATATAGCATGCAAGAAACAATACTTCTCACTGTATGTTAATACATGTGACAATAATAATCAAATCAAATCAAGTCGAATAATAAAGTCAGGTATACAAATTGGATCAGACCTGGATCCATATAAAATTCCGATACAGTGCAGAATGATTGATGAAACTGAAGGAAAATAAACCTGATAAACCAAGGTTCCAGGGGAGGTGATGTAGCATTGTAGCTTACTAGTAATCCTAAAATCCAGGGGAATGGTCTGGGAGCCTAGGTTTGAATCCCACCACAGCAAGTGATGGAATTTGAATTCAATTAAAAAAAATTTGGAAAACACATTTGGTTCAGTAATGCCCTTTAGGGAAGTTAATCTGTGGTCTTCACCAGGCCAGGCCTACTCTTCACTACCGACTGAAATGGCTGCTTGGCTATATCAAACAGCTAAAAATTCTCAAAAGAATAAAACTGGACAGACTGTCTGGCATCAATAGAGGCACTGAAAAAAAAAACAAAGGCAAACTCAGCCTTATTAAACTTGCAAAGTCCTCACTAACATCTGGAGGATTGTGCAAAAATTGGGAGAGTTGCCTCACATAATAGTCAAGCAACTGCTTGTCATAGTCATACACACTCTCATGGAATCATCCCTTGCCCTGGGAGCCCTCAACATAGACTCCAGACCCCATGAAATCTCATGGCATCAGGTCAAATATGGGCAAGGAAATTCCTGCTGTTTGTCTTGTATATTTCCATCTTCTCAGCTGATCAATGAGTACGTCTCCATGCTGAACACCAATTGGATGCAATATTGCTTTGACAAGGGTGTAGAATATACTGTAGATTCTGTGAAGAAAAATGGCTGTGTAGCACCCTGACTGGCCAAGTCCTACAGGCCATAGCTGCTAGATTGGGTCTGTGGAAGATAGTGAGGGAACTAAGAGTGAAAAACATACTTGACCTCAATTTCAAAAACCTGACTGCCACAGATATATCTGCCCATGACTAAACTAGTTCTGTTGAGGGACATGCAGAATGCATTCTGCATCCTTGACAACTCAATATTTTCTCAAACTAGTAGGATATGAACACCAATCTATCATTCGAGAAGAAACATTCCATCTTCATACTGAGGGTACTTCCCATCATGTTGTGTATAGTACAATCACACTGCCAAATGGGATAGATTTCAAACAGATCTAGGAACACAAGACCAGACATTTGTGATGTGCTATTGGCCTCATCAGTAGCAGTAGAATTGTACTCAACCATAATCTGTAGCCTCATGGCCCAGCATATAATCCATGCCATGGGTTCAACCCTGGTTCAGTGAAGAGTGTAAGAGAGGATGCCAGGAGCAACACCAGGCATATCTAAAAATGAGGCGTCAGCCTGGAGAAGCTACAACATGCCAAACAGTGTAAGCAGCAGGGTAAAGACGGAACTAAATGATCCCACAACCAATGGATTAGATCTAAGCTTAGCAGTCCTGACACATCCAGTCACGAATATTGGTGGACAATGAAATAACACACAGGAGAAGGAGGCTCCATAAATATCCCCATCCTCAAAGATGGAGGGGCCCAACACATCAGTGCAAAAGATAAGGCTGAAGCGTTTGCAACCATCCACATCCTCAGCTGCTAAGTGGATAATCCATGTTGGCCTCTTCGGAAGGTTCCCAGCATCATAGGTGACAACAATCTTCAGCCAGTTTGATTCACTCCACAATATCAAACAATGGCAGCAGGCATTGTAGGCTGCAAATTCTATGGGCTCTGACAATAATCTGGCAATAGTTCTGAATACTTGTTCTCCAGAACTTGCTGCATCTTTAACCAATCTGTTCCAGTTCAGCTACAACACTGGAATCAATCCAGCAATGTGGAAAATTGCCCAGATATGTCGTGTACACAAAAAGCAGGACAAATCCAAAGTGACCAATTACTGCTTCATCAGTAAAGTGGTGGAAGGAGATCATTAACAGTTTTATCAAATAGTGCTTATTAAGCCATAACCTGCTCACTGACATTCAGTTTGGTGTCTGTCAGGCTCACTCAGCTCCTGAACTCATCACAGTCTTTGTTCAAGAATTGACAAAAGAGTTAAATTCCAGAGGTGAGGTGAGGCCTCAAATGTGACCTTGACATCAAGATCACACTTGACCAAGTCTGGTATCAAAAAGCCCTAGCAAAACAGGAGTCAATGGGAATCCGGAAGAAGAAGTTGGGGAGGAATTGGATAATAAGTATTAAAACTCATTGCTGAGCTGACATCTCTACTGAGCTGGACCCAGCCAGGATCAGAAGGAAAGGAGCGAGGTCATGGACATAAAATAAATATGAAAAAACACAGAAGATGCTGAAAAATCTCAGCAGGTTTGGCAGCATCTGTGGGGAGAGAATAGAGCCAATGTTTCGAGTCCAGATGCCCTTTGTCAGAGCTTTTGTACAATAAACACATTTGGACCCAAAGAGCAAGGGATCAATGTGATACACAGTGTAGCAGGATTACACTTCCACCACCAGAGCTTCACAGAAAATAAATCTTTTAAGTTTAAAAATAAATAGTAAATAATTAACAAACGGAGTGGGGGTGATTGCATTTGGAGTCATCAATGGAATGCAGTAAATGGATTCTTAGTTCACAAAAGACATGATGAGCAGCAATGTTTGAAGGAGAATGAGCAGTAATTTCAGGGAGGAAGTGTTGCCAACTTCAAGTACAGCTGGTTTTTGATTCCTTCCAGATTTTAGGACACTGATTAGGGGGTCCAGTCCCTATATAGTGATTGTATTATCAAGACATGGCACGGTGGCACAGTGTTTAGCACTGCTGCCTCATAGGGTTGGGGGCCTGGCTTGGGTCACTGTCTGTGCAGAGTTTGCACTTTCTTCGTGTGGGTTTCCTCCAGTACTCCAGTTTCCTCCCAAAGATATGTAGGTTAGGGTGATTGGCCATGCTAAATTGCCCGTTGATATCCCAAGATGTTAGGTGAGGGGGATCAGCGATGGCAAATGTGTGGAGTTATGGTTACAGGACGGGAGAATGGGTCTGGATAAGCTATTAGATAAGAGAGTCAGTGCAGACTCAATAGGACGAATGGCCTCCTTTTGTACTGTAGGGACTCTATAATTCTAATGCCTGCTCAATTATTTTGATACTAATGAAATGAAGGTATTTTGGATTGGGTAGGTAGAATTGAGGCCCAATTCCTTTAAAGTTAATTTATTAGTGTCACAATTAGGCTTACGTTAGTACGGCAATGAACTTACTGTGAAAATCCCCTAGTCGCCACACTCTGGTGCTTGTTCAGATGCACTGAGGGAGAATTTAGCATGGCCAATGCACCTAACCAGCACGTCGCAGTGCTAACCACTGTGCCTCCGTGCCAGTTATCAGGGTTGAGTATTAAATGCACTGCTGCCTCACAGCGCCAGGCGCCTGAGTTCGAATCCTGGCTTGGTTCACTGTGCAGAGTCTGCACACTGTCCTTGTTTTTGTGAGTTTCCTCCAAGTATTTCCGTTTCCTCCGAAAGACGTGCCGGTAAGCTGCATTGCCTGTGCTAAAATTTTCTCTCAAGTGTACCTGAACACTGCTGGATGTGGCGACCAGGAAATTTTCACAGTAACTTCATCGCAGTGTTAATGTAAGCCTACTTGCGTCATTAATAAATAAAGTTCAGAATCTGCTCTCATTGAACGATGAAGTAGGAACAGCCTCAAAGAGCTGAATGGCCCCTCTCCTCATTCGATTTCTTGTGCTCTTAAGCATCACTAATTGATGCTCTCTGTATTTTAGACTGCTTGTTTGATAGCAACATTGCATCATCATGCCTGTTAGGCACTTGACAACAAATTTGGTTAAGGTAATTTACAACTGTGGTTTAACATCATCAGCTACTTGGAGAAATGTTCCCCAGATGCCTGTCCATCTGCTTCTAATTAAACTGGTATTAATACAGGGAAGAGCACAAGCTAACAAGTGAAACAAAAGCATAGATAAACTGGAATGTAAGGATGGAACAAGAAATGAGGGAAAATATCAAGTGAAATGTGAAGATAAGTAAAGGAATGATTTAGAAACGGTAGCACCGAGGCGGGGGAGGGGGGATTAATAAAAGGATGATTGTATTGTAAAAGTAAATTAGAGCAATTTCTTTTCAGAACAAGGGTGCAACATTTACAATTCTCTACTGCTCCAACATCACCCATTTATCTTAAGGGGATTGAAAGATTAAACAAGTCCCCCTGTAATTTCCTGCTTTGCTTGCATTAGCATTCATAGTGCATCCCATCTGTTCCTGTTGACTTATCAACTTTAAATACAGCCAGCCTTTCAATTTGTTCCTCTTTATCAATATTAGCTCACCTAATATCTCAACCATCTCTTCGTTCACTATAACTTGGGCAGCATTATCTTCCTTCCTATGGACAGATGCAAAATACTCATTGAGTAGTTCACTCATGTCCTCTGCCTCCACCTATGTAACTTTAAGTTTCTAGGTGTTTAGATCACCAACAACTATCGTAGTTCCTCCATGTTGACACTATAGTTAAGAAAGATCACAACAGCTCTACTTTCTCAGAAGGCAAAGGAAATTTGTATGTCCATTACAACATTCACCAATTTTTACAGATGTACATAGGAAGCATCCTTTCTGGTTTATCACAGCTTGGTATGGCTCCTGTTTTGCCTAAGACTGCAAAAAAACTACAAAGGGTTTTGACATAGCCCTGTCCATCAACCAAACCAGCCTCCCATACATTGACTCTGTGTATACTTCCCACTGCCTCAGAAAAGGAGCCAGCATAATCAAAGGCCTACATACTCTATTCCATCATCTTCCATCAGGAAAAAGATATAAAAGTCTGTGGTCACATGGCAACCAACCCAAGAATAGCTTCTTCCCTGCTGTCATCAGTCTTTTGAAAGGACCTATCACATATTAAGTTGATCTTTCTATGACTATAACTCTACATTCTGCACCTTCTGCTTTCCTTCTCCTCTGTGTTCTCTGTGAATGGTATGTTTTGCCTGTAAAGTGCAAGAAACAATACTTTTCACTATATCTAAATATGAGACACTAATAAATCAAATCAAAGTATAGATCTGTTTTCCAGCTTATAAATGTCCTCATCTTGCCTCTTACTATTCTTTGTTATTTAATGAAATTAGCAGATTCCCTTCTAAGCTAACAGCCAATCTCTTCTCACACTCTCTCTCTTTAAACATAAGAACCAGGAGCACAAATAGACCATCTGATCCCTCAAGCCTGCTCAGTCATTCAGTAAGATCATGGCTGGTCTTTTTGTGGACTCAGCTCCACTTACCTGCCTGCTCACCATAACCCTTAATTCCTTTATTGTTCAAAAATTGATTTATCCTTGCCTTAAAGACATTCAATGTGGTAGCCTCAACTACTTCATTAGGCAGGAAATTCCACAGATTCACAACCTTTTGTGTGAAGAAGTTCCTCCTCAGCTCAGTCCTGAATTTGTTCTCTCTGATTTTAAGGCTATGCCCCCTAGTTCCAGTTTCACCTGCCAATGGAAACAATTTCCCTGCTTCTATTTTATCTATTCCCTTCATAATCTTGTATGTTTCTATAAGATCTTGGCTTATTCTTCTGAATTTCAATGAGTATGCTCAGTTTCTCCTCATAAGCCAACCTTCTCAATTTTGGAATTAATCAAGTGAATCTCCTCTGCACTTCTCTAGTGCCAGTATATCCTTTCTCAAGTAAAGAGACCAAAATTGTACATAGTACTCAAGTGTGAACTCACCAGCACCTTATACAGCTGCAATATAACCTTACTGTTTTAAATTCTATCCCTCTAGCAATGAAGGACAAAATTCCATTTGCTTTCTTAGTTACCTGCTACACCTGCAAACCAATTCCTTGTGATTTTTGCACAAGGACATCCAGGTCCCTCTGCACAGCAGCATGCTATATTTTTTTTTACCATTTAAATAATAGTCCATTTTGTTGTTATTCCTATCAAAATGGATGATCTCACATTTACCAACATCGTACACCATTTATCAGAACTTGCCCACTCACTTAGACTATCCATATCCCTTTGCAGATTTGCTAGAGGGATAGAGTTTAAAACAGTAAGGTTACATTGCAGCTGTGTAAGGTGCTGGTGAGTTCACACCTGAGTACTATGCACAATTTTGGTCTCTTTACTTGAGAAAGGATATATTGGTACTAGAGGGGTGTCCTCTGCGTACTTTGCTCTGCCCCTCATCTTAGAATCATCTGTAAATTTTGACACACTATACTTGGCCCTCAACTCCAAATCATCCATGTAAGTTGTAAACAATTGCGATGCTAATGCTGAATCTTGAGGCACACTACTAGTCACTGATTACTAACCAGAAAAACACCCATTTACCCTACTCTTTGCTTTTTGTTAGTTAACCAATCCTCTATCCATGCGAATATATTACCCATAACACCGTGCACCTTTATCTTATGCAGCAGTCTTTGGAGTGGCACTTTTGCTTCTCTTATTTCCCTTTTTTCATATCCCATTTGGCTTTCCAATCAAAACATAAAATGCTGGATAAACACATCAGGTCTGACAGCGTCTGTGGAGAGTTAATGTTTCAAGTTTTCTGAAAAGTAGTATGATTCAAAACAGTTTCTCTCTCCACAGATTCTGTGAGTTCTGCTGAGTTTGCTCAGCATGTTCTATTTATTATTTCACATTTCCAGTATCTGCAATATTTTGCTTTTATTTCCATACATTCAGCCTGATCCTTGCTTGAATTGAAAGCCAATGTTTGCCATACACATCCTTTTTCTGCTTCACCCTACTGTTTTACTCTTTCATTATCCGTGATAAGAATTCTGCTCCAGTGCTTTCTATAACATCCTGAAGCCCAGTAACCCTCCAAAAGATCAAAACTCCTCCAATTCTGGCCTCTGATTTCGATTGCTCCACACTGGCAGTTGTGCCCTAAGCTTTGGAACTTCCTTTCTAACACGTTCATCTCATTCTCCTCCTTCACACTGCTGTTCAAAATCTGTCTTTTTTCGCAAAGCTTTTGATCACTGGTCCAAATATTCCTTAAATCTTGCGGTGCCAAATGTTGTTTAGTAATACATTCGGATGACTTAAGAATTATAACTGCATGTCGTTGTTGCTTTTGCACACCTTGGCATTATTAGGCAAATACCATGGCTGGAATATTACAACCATCCATACCAGTGGGATTTTCCAGTCCCGCTGCAGCAAACAGAGATTTGGCTGGTGTCAAATTCTCTGATCTTGCTGGAGCAGGAACATGGTGTGAATGAAAGGTAAGATCATGCCCCACATCTTTGGAAATAGTAAGAGTTAGAATCAGACATGTTTATAAAATAGTAAAATAAACTTAGGCCGGAATTCTCCCATCCTGACCGCCAATCGAATGTTAGCAGGCAGCGTTCCAGAAAATGTGCAACCCCATTGACAGTCGAGCTGGAATTCCTGGCTTTTAGACCAGTACAGCTGGAGAATTCAAGTGAATTACAAGTGAGTCAATAAAACTGTGTCATTTTGTGAAGAGAATGGTCAGAATATTAGCCTCCTGTCCGTTTTGGGAATCAGACTGGGCTAAAGGTGGACAATAGGAATGTCCATTGAGCTTAGGCGGGATTTTACATTTTCGGGATAAGCGAGGCTGTGAAATCCTGTGCGATATCGCAGATCTTTACAATGAAGCAACATTACCCTACAGGAAGCAGCAATCACTGAGCCTTGGAATTACAGAGTTGTTTTGACACAAAAAAGGCATTCGGTCCATTATGTGTACACCAGCTCTGTAAATGAGCAACATGACTCAGTGCCATTCCCTTGCTTTTTCCCATTGTTTCTGCACTCTCTACTCAGGAAGCTGTAACGGTCGAGAATTACGAGAGTTCATTTTCTCGGTGGAGATTCACTATTTTGCACTTTTCCTAATCACTGTCCCCATGGGTTTGTGACTGTTAGCGTTCCTTCCCAATTGCCTTCCCCTCTGTAGGCACACTCTCTGAGTCACGGAAAGCAGCAACTTTAGATATTTATCTTTCTCCAGTCTAACACTTTAGGCTTTGTTGTTTTTAATCAATAGTTTATCACACAGAGCATACTTGTGTGTGGCTTAGTAAGTCATCCATCACTGGGAATGTGGCAGCTCCAAAGTCTCTCCCTTAATTGTGTAATTTGATTGGTTATTTGAAGTCAGGGATTTTGAAGTACTCTTCAAACTGAAGTGACCTGTCACTAAGCGTATATTGATATTCTTATTTGGGTGGTGAGGTACTTTTAGTTCCCTGCAAACAATAGATGGGCTTTGAATAAGTTACAATCTCACCCAGAGTCTCTTGTGATCTGATTTGGACCCTTTGTACATTTATCAGAATTCTTGGAATCAGTTTCAAAGATCTCAAACTGAAATGTTTACCTCAAATAACATGTTTTAAAAATTATAATACTGCATGAAACAATTTGTTGAATGAAGGATAAGTTTCTGAAGTATTACAAAATAATATCACAGATTATAGCCAACTAAGTTACTCCTTGATGTCCAAAGACGTGCAGGTTAGGTGAATTGGCCACAGTAAATTGCCCCTTAGTATACAAAGCTGGGTAGAATCATAGAATCACAGAACCATATAGTGCAGGAGAGGCCCTTTGGCCCATCGAATCCACGCCGACACACGAGAAACACCTGAACTCCCACCTAATCCCTTCTACCAGCACTTGGTCCATAGATCTGAATGTGCAAAGGATGTGAGACAACCTGCCTCTACCACTCTCCTAGGCAGTGCACCCAGACCATAACCAAACTCTGGACAAAACGGTTTTTATTCACATCCCTACTAATCCTCCTGCCCCTCATCTTGAACCTATGCCCCCTTGTGACTGTTCCTTCAACTAAAGGAAATAGCTCCTTATACACTCTGTTCATGTCTCTCATAATCTTGTAAACATCGATCAGGTCTCCCCTCAGTCTTCTCTGCTGCAACAAAAACAATCCAAGCCTATCAATCTCAGTTTATAACTTAAATATTCCATCCTAGGTAGCGTCCTGCTGAATCTCCTGCAGTGCAACCACATTCTTCCAATGTTGTGCTGACCACAACTGCACACAATACTCCAGATGTAGCCTGACCAAAGTTCGATTCAACTCCAATGTGACTTCCCTATTCTTGTAATCTATGCCTCAGTTGATAAAGTTAAGTAATCCATATGCCTTTTTTACCACTCTACTAATATGCCCTTCTGCCTTCAGAGATATATGGACAAGCATGCCAAGGCCTCTTTGCTCCACAGAACTTCCAAGTGTTCTATCATTTATTGAGTAGTTTCTTCCAAATTACTCCTTCTAAAGTGCATCAGATCACACTTTTCAGGGTTAAATTCCATGTGCCAATTATGTGTCCAATTGACCATTCCATCTATAAAACAGCTAACACATACCTCTCCAAAGCAACAGAGGCTAGCCCGCCATCACTCACATGAAGATTATTTTCTGATTTTTCTAAAGCAACCGCAAAGCCAATCTGACTTAGCAGCATTGTTGGTAGGTATTAACACTATTATCTCACTGGAGAACTCACTTCATTAAAATTATTAAAATTGGAACTCACAGAGACTGCAAAATCATGATTGTCAATCACTGACAAGCCCAAAATTAGGAAAATGCATCTTACACAGAATTGATGGCCTTAATTTTCTCATTCCATCTCCACTGCCAGCGAAGATGGAGAATTTTGGCACTTAGCCAAATTTCTGTTCACAACAGCAGGACCGGAAATCTCACTGGCGTGAACAGCTGGAAAATTCAGGTCTATATTCTGAAGGTCAGAGTTCACCAGCTCACCATCACCTTCTCAAGGACAACTAGGGATGGGCAATAAATGCTGGCCAGCCAATGACACCCATGTCCCATGAATGAATGAAAAAAAAGATAGGTGACGGGTGATTATTTTAACCCAATTATTTTATCATCTGTGATTAATTATTTTTTCTTTACTTTAATTAGCTTGTGATCAGTTGGCAAATCCATTCGCAACGTCTGTGAGAAAGGGTTTGAACCTTACTGGACTAGTGATGCCTAGATCTCAACATGAATGCTTTGGACAAATTCTTCCCCTCCACTGGGACATGAAGACTGAGGTGCATAATTCTTAGGCTCAGTTTTCCTGGAGGCAGGCTATGGGTGCATGTACCAAAGCTATACCACACACAAGTGGTACATAGCCAAATTTGGCCAATTAAGACCTAAGGTGGAACTCTTCTACTTTCAGGCTAAATGTCCGAGAGTGTTTCCACTAGTGCTGGCAGCATCTATCAGATAGGATTCACCTACTTGCAAGATGCAATTGAGGCCATGTTGGGGAATGTGCTGGTGAGACTCATCATTCAGTGATTGGGGCGCCCTATATAAGGACGCCCTGATCTCTGTGCCTGGAGACAGTCATTCCACCCTCCCACCCCCAATGAAATGCTCCTGTTTTGCAGACCAATTATTCCCTTTGATAAACCATAGCTGTCAATAAGGCTCAGTGTCTATGTCAACATTACTGTTAGGAATAGTGGAAGTACTTGAGATACATTCAAGCTTATGGGAAAATATAAATAAATATAAATATAATAAACAAAATATAAATAACAGCTGACTGAGCAATCATTAGAAATCCATTAAACTATCAATGGAAGCCATGTTAAAGAACTGTACTTTAAAATGGGTAGAGATCAAAGGTTTCCAAAGAAATAGAGAGGGTTTCAAAGGTTTCAGCTTGCTAGGAAGACTCAGAGACTTCAACTCAAAACTGTGAATAATGCACAGCTGTGGAAAATTTATTTCCTCACCCCACTCTTCTACAAACCTCCCACCCCAGCCCAAGTGAAATTGGTATCACCTCTCTGTCAGAGAATTTTAAATGAGTCTGCTTGTACCTGCAGCTTCTGACAGGGAGAAGTGAAAACCTCTGCTGCAGATAGAGTGCTGTAATGTTTTAAAATCCTGCCAGGTAACCAGGGGCCATGGAGGATAAAATGATCTTCAGAATTGGCAGAGTGGATATGCAGGAATTTGATCGGAGGACTGTTTGAAATCACCATGCCAGGGGTCTGCCAGGGCAGGAAGGGGCAGTCCAGCCACAGATCCCCCATCTCAGAGGAGAGTGAGAAACTAAATACACCAAACTCCCCCTTTCCTCACAGCCTAGCTGGGGCAGAGGAGCAAACAGTCATTGGACATACCTCCTTGATCACCCTCAGATGAGAGGCCAGAATGTCAGTGCAGTATATCATTAGCACTACCACGGTGCGTGGGGGCGGTTGGGGTGGGGGGGGGGGGGGGGGGGGGGCGGTGTGGGGGGTGCTGAATGGGGTCAGAGGGGAGGGGTGGTAAGTGGATTCATGAGTGAGGGCCTGAAGGGGAGGGGGCTGAATAGCAGTCTGAGTGGGGAAGGGGAGGGGTGTTGAGTGTGGCCTGAGTGGTGGGCTAGAGTGGAAAGGGGCTGATTGAGGGTCTGAAGGGGAGTCATGTGAGTCACTTTCATTCCTGCGTGGTAGGGGGCTGCAACCACTTATTTGAGTGATAAGGGGGAGAATAGTCATCTTTGTTGAGATGGTCATGTTATATTGCCCCTTAGTTACAGGGGGACTAGCTAGGGCATCACGTTATGGGATAGGGCCTGGATGGGATTACGATCGGTGCAGGCTCGATGGGCTGAATGATTCTATTTTATTAAATTCTATTGGTACATAGTTCCTGGTTTTATTTCCAAGTTTAAAAACAGCAAAAACCTTCCAGCAAATTAATATTGACTAATTCACCAGCAATAATGTGCTATTTTGATCCACAGAAGTGGGCTTTGTTAACAAAAACCTTACATTTTGCACTGAGTAATAAATATTTTGTCATCTTAAATTGAAACTAACAGCACTTTTAAGTGCCCAGCATGGAGTATATGGCAGGAGTGCATCGTATTAGCAATGCTAGAAATCTAAAACATAAACAGAAAATTTGAGAAATATTCAGCTGGCCAAACAGCATTTGGGGTGAGAGGAACAGACTCAAACAGTTAGAGCTAAAATGCAATAACACTGACAAAGCTTCACTGACCTCTGATGCTCATTCCAAAGATACTGAGCCATTTCAACACTTCACTGGAGCAAAAATAACCCTTTTCATCAGCACTCCCACAAAAAGCGATCAGACCTTCGTCTGAGCTTCTCATTTCCCTTTCTGGTGTTCAGACAAATGAGGGGGAGACTTATAAAATTCTAATAGGACTAGACAAGGGTAGATGCAGGGAAGATGTTCCCAATGGTGGGTGACTCCAGAACTGGGGGTCACAACCTGAGGATTCATGTAGACTATTTAGGATGGAGATGAGAAGACATTTCTTCATCCAAAGAGTAATCAGCTTGTGGAATTCATTACCACAGGAAGTAGTTCATACCAAAACATTGAATGTATTCTAGAGATGGCTAGATATAGCACTTGGGCGAATGCGATCGAAGATTATGGGGAAGAAGCAGGATTATGCTATTGAATTGGATGATCAGCCATGATCATAATGAATGGCAGAGCGGGCTTGAAGGGCCAAATGCCCTTCTTCTGCTCTATCTTCTATGTTTCTATACCCATCAGCAGCTGCCTGAAATCTGATTTGGCACAACATTACATATAAATTTCAAATGGAAAGTTAAGACAATAAACAAAACATACATACCTTGTCAAGCAGATAGAAAACAATGTCAAAGCAATAAATTGCTAATTTAAAAAAAAATCATAAATCATTAAAAATTGCCAAGCAGCAGATCTAATTAATCAAATCTTTGTTTTGCTCTTTTAATTAAGAATTAGAGCTAGAAAGAGACAGACCAGGCCCTCATATTTGTTCACCATAAATGGGGAGAGAATTATGACCAAGCTAAAGATTGGGTTGAACTGACATTAATCTTGCATTTGCAGCCAGTGATGCAGACTCTAAACCAGCCTCCATAGAATTCATATGAATGTATAGTTGGCTTTCAGCCTGTGTTTTTTTTCCCTCTCCCAGGCTGGTGTATATAGGTTTTGGGGAGGGAAGAGGAGGAAGAGAGGGGCAGGACCTATGAATGTCCCCACACCAAGCAGCTTGTATATGTGAACCTGAGTGTGTGTCCGGTTCAGTCCCAATCTCAATGTTCTCATTCTTACTCAATTTTGAGAGATGACTGATCAGGAAGGATTGTCCTCACGATTGGAAATAGCACCTCATGTTGTCAAAGGCCCAACATAACAGCCGTAAACAGAGGCAAAACCAGGAATGCAGCGTGCTTCCCCAAGGTCTCATGATCAGAGAATTAAGAAATGGCAGGTTGTGCCATGGCAGGATGTGTCATCACAGAGCGTCATGCAAAGTCACAGTGAAAATAAGCCGGGGGCAACAGAAAATGACACCCAATTCAACACCCAGATAGTCATTAACTATTTGTTGGGAATCTGCCTCTTATATTGTGGAGCTTAAAATCTTTTCCCAGGATCTGATGGAACTCTGTTGAGGCTGGAAGGGGTTGGGAAGGGCCTTGTACGGGGGGAGGGGCTCACGTGATATCAAGGGAAACGTGTCAGGGAGGGCTGAAGAAGTGAGGGGCGAGGTCCTTTATCTCTTCCAGGAGCATAGACTTACTCCTAGAAATATTCATTCCCATTTCCGTTTTGAAAAACAACCGTCCCTGTAATTACGAGAGCTTTCACAACTTCTTTGAACTTTGATGCCAGTCTTCTGTAACTCTTAATGGGTTTCAACAACTGCCCTCACGACCTATGCATTTGCATATTTTATCTAAAATCCTGCTGGACTATCCCAATCAATATTGAAATTCTACTCAGCTTTTCAGTAGTCAAGTCTACTGCATTGCTCTTCCTGGCCTTTCCTTTGCGTGCAAAGTACCTGCAGTAGAATTGGTGCCAAATTAAATTCTCATCAGAGTCGGGAG
Source organism: Sphyrna mokarran (assembly GCA_024679065.1). NCBI lineage: Eukaryota > Metazoa > Chordata > Chondrichthyes > Carcharhiniformes > Carcharhinidae > Sphyrna > Sphyrna mokarran. Next base: position 11,319,041 of record JAGIQG010000029.1, on the reverse strand, counting down.
AAAGACTTGCTGACATAGCCAGCACACAGTAAGGATGAGCCATCCAGGTAGGAAGTTCTCAAAAGTGATCAGACTTCCAATCTCAACTTACCACTTCTTTTTCTCCCTTGCTAGAAGGACCTGGTTGACAGACTCAAATTTTCATTTATTTTTGATTTGTTTTGATTTATAATTGTCACATGTTTATCATACAGTGAAAAATGTTGTTTATTGTACGCTATACAGACAAAGCCTACCGTACATAGAGTACATAGGGGAGAAGAAAAGGATAGGGTGCAGAATATAATGTTATGGTCACAGATAGGGTGTAGAGAAAGGTCGGCTTAATACATGCTAGGTCCATTCAAAAGTCTGGTGGCAACAGGGAAAAAGCTATCCTTGAGTCAGCTGGTACGTGCTCTCAGGCTTTTGTGTCTTTTTCCCAATGGAAAAAGGTGAAAGAGAAAATGTGTGGGATGCATGGGGTCTGTAATTATGCTGGCTGCTTTTATGAGACAGTGAGAAGTGTAGATGGAGTCAATGAATGGGAGGCTGGTTTGCATGGTGAACTGGCTACGTTCAGAACCCTTAGGGCCAAATCTGGTGGCATTAGGTTTCCTGGGTCAGTAGCCTTAGATTGGTTGTCAAATTGGTTATTTTGGACAGTGACCATCCAATGATGGGTCACCTGGCCAATGAGGTGAGGGTGCACAGACAGCATGGTATGAGGGGGCTATAGCATCTATTATATCCTGAAATTCAGAGCTGCCAACCCAAAACCTGGAAGTCCAATTATAAAATTCTCTCGAATGTCTGAGATTCTAACATCAATTTTACTGGGTGTGAATGCAGTACATAATTATTACAGCTCTCATTATCATAGATACTGGCCACTTTTCACTTCAAACTTGAATGGATTCAGTATTTTGAATCTTTGAAAATAGTGACTTGATTTTCAGGGCATCTCAAAGTGAACAATGACATGCAGTCATTATTGGCATAGGTTGAGTTATGTTTCAGTTTATTTATTAGTGTTTACATTAACACCGCAATTAAGTTACCATGAAACTCTCCTAGTCACTGCAGTGGGGTACATGGAAGGAGAATTTAGCATGGCCAATGCAAGATGATCAGTGTGTCTTTTGGAAGAAAATCAGAGCACCCAGAGGAAACCCATGCAGACACAGGGAGAATGTGCAGACTCCATACAGACATGACCCAAGCTGGGAATTGAATCTGGATCTGTGGCAGTGTGAGGCAGCAGTGCTAATCACTGTGCCATCATTTCCTTTATCTGACATTCTTCCAGCTGACTGCATTCCGAACATCAGATAAGTTTAGTTTCCGGATATCACATGTAAACTTGCATTACAATGGCTTCTGTCTAGGCTAGCTATAGTTTAAATTATTTCTTAAATGCTGGAAAAGAAAGATGTGTCGCTGAATAATAAATAAATGGTACATACGATGAGTTTCTTTTTGACATGTTCACCAGAGAATTCTGAAGGCAAACAGTGCAGACAAACAACTATACTACCCATGCTAAAGGTCGGTAAGGTAAAAGTAAAATGCAATTTTGTCTGTGCTCAATATCCAGATTTATGGATCAAGGATACACGGTTTGCAGAGGAAAACAGGTGAGTCAATTTACGCATAGCATGATCCCACTAATCTCAACAATGACCAGATAAACTGGTGATGTTGGTTAAGGGATGCATCTGGAATCTTCTAAAATAACTTGGAGGGTGGAGTTAGGGTGCAATCAAGACCTTGGTTTTACACCTTACCCAAAGGACAGCATTGCAATCCTCTCTCAGCACTGCATTGGAGTATCAGCCTGAATTATTGATTCAAGTTTCCGAAGTGGGATATCAACCCATGTGCCGCCTGACTTAGAAGCAAGAATGCTGCAGACTGACGGCCAAAGAGATTAGATATTCATTTGGGGCTAATGGGATCAAGGGATGTGGCGGGGGAGGGGAAATGAAGAGGAGCAGGATATTGGTTTTCCTGTCACCCTCTCTCCAAAAACAGAAAATCTCACACGAGGTCAATGAACCTCTGCATAGTTTGCTTCCCCCTCATCTGCTATGATCCCCGTGGCAAGCAGTACAGGAAAACTACCCCCCCACCACTGAATTTGATAATTAACCATGATCAAAATGAATGGCGGAGCAGGCTGAAAGGTCTGGAATGCCTACTCCTGCTTTTAGTTTGTGCAGTCCTATGTTTCCAGAATGCTTATGTGATGAGTCAGGTTTTCTCATCAACCTACAGGGGCTTCACACTCTATGCCGCATTAGGAAAGGAAATGTGACTGCATACGCTGATCATAAAAAAGAAACATTGTGGATATTATAATTGAAATGATTCATCATCCCTGACGCTGGCAGACACTGAGCTCTATTATAATCCGGACAAGCTTTTGTCTGCAAGCTGCTGACACAATATTGTTCTTGCCTACCTGAAGCAAAACAGCTTGCTTTTGTCCAAGTGAGAACTGAATATTTTTCACCTATTCTAGGAGTGAGATCTGACTTCTTTTATAGAATCCCGACAGTGCAAAGGAGGCCATTCGGCCCATCATGTCTGCAGCAACTATCCGAAAAAACATCTTACCCATGCCCTGCGCCACCCACCATGCTTTCAGTATTGGTGCAAATCAGAAAGCTAACTCTGTGTTCGACGTGAATTTCAGGCCAGATTATCTTTCCAACAAGCTCGCCTGCCCGCCAGCCTTGGGGAAAGTTAACCTCCCACGCTTCAGTAATATAATAAAAAGCTATTCCACAAAGATGTTGCGCAGATCGACAGGATCTGCAAAAAAAGAAATGATTCTATCCTGGAAACACAACACAATGAGTGTTAGCTCTTGTCAATGTCCTTACTCCAGAAACATGCAAATCCTCAGAGGAAACGCTTAAAGCCCAACTGTTTGCACTTGTAGCAATGCAATAAAGTTGTACATTGTTGGTGTGACAATAGAGGAACAGGAAATACGAGCGCAACAAAAATACAATGGATTGTTCTTATTCTAACCTTCAGCTGAAACATTAAAAGAAATCAGACTTTAAAAAGTACAAAGCAAAATACTAAAAATACAATTGCTCAATCTCACTTTGATATTGAAGCTTTCATAGAGTCACATAATCCCTGCAGTGTGGAAGGAGTAAGAAGTCTCAGACACCAAGTTAAAGTCCTGTTTTGAGTCTTCTTACTGTGTTTACCCCAGTCCAACGCCAGCATCTCCACATCATGCAGAAGGAGGCCATTAGGCCCATCAAGCTTGCATCGGTCCAAACTTGATGGGCCTAACATCAAGCCTTTTGTCACTTCTGGCTCCTGCTGTACTCACCTTAAATCTATGATCTCTGATTGTCAATTCTATCTCCACTCCAAACAGTTTCTCCTTATTTATTTTATCATAGTAGACCATGATTTTATTTCAACACCTCTATGAAATCTTGACTTAATCTTCTCTGTCCTGAGTAGAACAAGCCCAATTTATCTACACACACGAAATCCTTCTTTCTTTGCACTATTATTTTATTATTTACTTAAAGTTTATTTATTAGTCATAAATAGGCTTACATTAACACTACAATGAAGCTACTGTGAAAATCCCTTATTCTCTCCATTCCAGCGCATGTTCAGGTACATGAAGGGAAAATTTAGCATAGCTAATGGGCTCTTTCCAAGGCTCTGAAGCCCTTTGTTCCAAGTATGTGACCCAGGATCACATTCACAGAACCCGTACAGAGTAGAAGGACGCCATTCAGCTCATCAAGTCTGCATCGACTACAATCCCACTCGGACCTTATTCCCATAAACTTATATACTTATCCCACTAATCCCACTGGCATTAAGGGGCAATTTCACTTGGCCAATCCATCTAATCTGCACATCTTTGGATTAATTCAGTTAAGACCTAAATGCAACAACAACTTATGTTTATATTGCATCTTTTTTGTAACAAAATGTCCCAAGCACATTCAGAGGAGTGCTGTGCAGCAAAATTAGACTCTGAACTAATTTTGGGACAGAATCTTATGACTTTGTCTTGATGGGGATGGGGCCATAAAATGAGCAAGCCGTTCATAAATCTATTTCCTTCTGTGGGATCATAACATCCCACTGACAGAAGACCCTATCTCGGTCAAAGGAATAAGTTTGAATGAGTGTCTCAAGGAGGAAAAAAAGAAAAGAGAGGCAGTGAAGTTTCAGGGTGGTGTTCTGGAGTCCAGATGTGCTCAAGCAGCTGAAGGGATAGTCACCAATGATGGAGAAATTAAAATTGGGGATAGTCAAGAGGCCTGAATTAGATGAGCACAGGTAACTCAGACGGTTGTAGGGCTAGAGGAGGTTACATGGATTAGGAGGGTGAGAACATAGAGGGATTTGAAAACACGGATGAGAATTTTAAAACCCAAGATCGTGAGTGGGAACCAATTTGAAGTGAGTGAGATTGTGGTCTGCAGTGATTTGAACAATCTGAGGTTCAGAGAGTGTATAATGTGGGTGTGTCATTTCCTAACAATGTTCTAGGATTGGAAAAAAGAAAAGAATGTGGTTTTCACATATTGAATCAAGCTAACAATAATGGATTTATTTCAGGAAGTTTTGCCTGTATAGATTACAAACTGAAAGTAAAACAGCAACCTGTGTAAACATCCTAATGACATCATCATCAAATCATGTGATCAGCTCTTAAAACAACCTGTGACCCTTTTAAATATATAACAGGCAGTTGGCTAGGAATGGATTGGGATAGTCATATAGTAAATGGCTGGCACTTTGCCTCACAGCATCAAGGACCCAGGTTCAATTCCAGCCTCGGCTGACTGTGTGCGTGGAGTTTGCACATTCTTCCGGTGTCTGCATACATTTCCTCTGGGTGCTCTGGTTTCTTTCCACACTCCAAAGATGTGCATGTTAACTGCATTGGCCATGATAAATTGACCCTTAACATCAGAGGGAATAGTAGGGCAAATACATTAGGGTTTTAGGGATAGGGATTAGGTGGGATTGTTGTCAGTGCAGGTTCGGTAGCCAAATGGTCACTTTCTGCACTGTAAGGATTCTATGATTCTGCTATTCAAATGTATGAACAGCATTAGCAGATGAACTGAGGTAAAGATAAAGTGGTGTGATTTTACAGGGTTAAAGTAGATAACAAAGAACAAAGATCAAAACAGCACGAGAAACAGGCCCTTCGGCCCAATGAGCCAGTGCCACCACCCCGATGATCCCACCTCTATCCGTGATCCCTGTCTATGTTTATAGATCTAAGGATTAAAAACCAAATTTGAGACAATTTCGGGAAAATTTGTTTTGCCAATTAGCCTAAGAGCACATTTTTGGGATGTAGGAGGAAACCGGAGCACCCAGAGAAAACCCACAATAGTGTTAATGATGATATTAATATGGTGTGGAAACCTATTTCAAGGTCAAATATGACACCAAGGTTATGACAATCCAGATTATAGTGTCAAATCATGGACAAGGAAAGGTAGGAGTCAATAGCTAGGGAACAAAGGGGGTTTTGAAGGAAATCTCTTCAATCTTCCCAATATTTAATTTAAAATTTCTGCTCATCCAATATGGTATGTTAGATAAAAAATAATTTTGCAACAGAGAGGGAGTGTGATGGAAGAGAAAGTGGTGAGATAGCTGGCTGTGTCATCAGCATTTATACAAAAACTAATTAAAATTAGCTTTAATCTCTGGGCAGAATTTCTGAGTCTGACTGAGGTTGGAAACAAAGGCGGGAAGAGCCCACAAATTCTAGCGCTGGCTACCATGAGAGTTTTATTTTAATTGGTTCATGGGATGTGGATGTTGCTGGCTGGCCAGCATTTATTACCTATCCCTTAGGGCACTTAATAGTCAATTACATTACTGTGGATCTCGAATTACATGGAGGCCAGACCAGATAAGGATGGCAGATTTCCTTTCCGAAAGGATGTTAATGAACTAGACAGTTTGCTGCAAAATTAACAATGGTTTCATGGTCATCATTAGACTTTTACTTTCAGGTTTTGTATTGAATTCAAATTTCACCATCTGCTATGATTGGATACGAATTGAGCCTCCATGGTATTACCCTAGGTCTACGGATTACTATTCCAGCAACATTTCACTATGCCACCACATCCGTTTAGCCGTTTTCTTGGTTCTGACTATTTTAGGGAAAGTATATTTAATGCTCTGCAGGCCTGCCCACCCCTGGGAACAGAGAGGAGCAGGGGAGAAGTGGGGGGGGGGCAACAAATTAGAATGATTAGGAGCTTTGTTAAGGTCATTGATAGGAAGATGGCTGGTTTTTTCCAGTTCAACCTCCAGTTACCCGCATTGACTGAGTTGTTCAACTGACAGTTGCATTAATCCCCTCCCAACTCTTCCTACCAAAATTGGTCATGGTCTCAGTTCTCATATTTCATCTTCCGCTGTTCTGTCTATATCCCCAGCCTGTCTTTGTCCTCCTGAAGTTGGTTGCTATCATCCTAATTTTTTACTTCCTTCCCAGGTTTCATGCTATCTCTGAGACACTGCCCTCCAAGTCCAAGTTTAGCTCATTAATACAGATCAAAGTGGGTGGTGAACTTAACACTGATTCCCTGGACAAGACCACTGAATACTTGCTCCCAGTCACTTGATCAATTCTACTCCCTGTGTTCTCTTAACCAATTTTATGTTAAATTTTATAACTTCATCCCGCGGGAGTCAATTTTGCTGGCATTTCGATCATGCGGTATTTTTGCTTCATGAAATCCATATAGACATCAATCGCTTGTCCTTGTCAATCCTCTCCTACTTCAAATAACTTTATTAAGTCAGTCAAATGCAATTAATTTTTAAAAAATCTATACTGACATTCATTTATTAGCCAATGCTTTTCCAAATGTTGATTAAGATGTCTTGAAATTTGTCTGTAAGTAACAACCAGCATTTGCTGACTGGCCAGTGGTTGTTGAGTTTATCCTTTCCTTTCTTTTAAATAAGGGTGTATTACTTATCTCTTAAAGGGGCATGAACCATTAAGACATTGGGTCAAGTGACCTGGGACTCAAGCTCTACGCTGGATGAAGTTTACGTAGCCAGTTTTATGCATATTGTGCTAGGATTAAGTCTTATTAATAAATTATTCTAGTTACCACTGACCTTGTGGTTTATTATTAGTCTCAATATCAGACATTAAATACAATGATGTGTAACATTTGCAAACCTCCAGTCTTCTTGCACTGCTGCCACAATCAAGGAGATTGGAAGGTCGAAGCCTGAGCCTTAACAAAATCCAACCTTTCTTCCCTTGGTTATCCAGCATTCAACATATCCAGATGGGATGATTTTGTTGGTTTGAGCTTTTTAGCTACCATTTATTTATCTATTTTTATCCTACCCAATATAAAAATGGCCACATCCCATTAGCATTGGCAGCATTCTGTCCTCCAGTGAAGACACAATACTCAGTTCATATCTCAGCTGTGCTCTCTACCTAAAAAAAAAAATTCCCTCATCCTCCCCAACCTGCCTCACCCTTCTTATGACTGTTCTTTGACAATTTTATAGAAATCATTAGAATCACTAACAGTGCAGAAGGAGGCCATTCGGCCCATCAAGCCTGCAGCAATAACAATTCCACACAGGCCCTATCCGCGTAAGATACGTAAGATATTGCAGTATGTATGGAATCCCTTTCATGTTAGCTGTTCATCTGTTCTTAGCCTCTACCCTTCTTTATTTATCTTTTCTCTGGATTTCCTCAAGACTATCTCTATTTGTAGGGTTTTATTGGACTCACTCTAGTATCTCTCAAGATAAAGGCATAGCTGTTATAGGGTAGTGATGAGAGTTTTCCCTGTAATTAGAATAGAGGAGTACCTTGCTAGACTTAGTATCTTTTTATTATGATTTAACATGAATGATGCTTTAAATATTGATGGCTACCTTAAATATCTCTCTGTAACATTAATATGACCTGGATTCACAAATAGAAGACACAATTACATTTACTTTTCCTAAAACGATCAATATTGTGATTACCATTGAAAGAGATTTGAATGTTTTGTTCTTTAATAAATTTTTATACAATTTAGTAAATATACGGTTTGTTATAATTTCTTTTGTAAGCAAACTTGAAAGCCCATTTCTGTATATTTTTCAGTGGAGAAGTATATTTTTGAGGAGAAGTGCTTAGACCCTTCTGGTTGTTATAAACTGGCTAACACTTGTTTAAAACGCTAACGAGAGGATAATAATGTTCTTTCTGGTTCCTTTCCTCAGGGAAGAGTTCATTCCATTTTTCAGACCCACTTAATTGTCAGTGAGACCTGTTTTTCTCAACCGTAACTGGGAGTGAGTATCCAAGGAGTAACTTTGACCGAGAATAGGCCCCCAAAAAAGGAGAGGTTTAGAATCCACTTGAACATCAGTCCATTTATCAGCTCTGCGCAAACAGGGCCCTGTACATATCAATGTGATAATATTTCATTCAGTCACATATTTAATAGGCTAATGGGATTATTGGTGAAAAGGCCTTCAAGTATCTTCAATGCCTGTACAAATGGAAATCTGCAATATACAGAGTGTTAATCAGCTGAATAATATCTGCGCATACTGCTTTCTAGCTGAGCTCAGTCTTTTGATGATAATGCGGACTATATCTGGAGCTACAGCAAACACTGTAAACAGATAACATGGACATATTGTGGATAAATATACTAATGGCATGAAATCTGTGGGCTTGGATCCAAAGTAACTGCCTGGATAAGCCCACTGACAGCTTCCAGCATTGATAGTTGGTGCATGTGTCAGGTTCCTCTCTGGAGTTGGGGAATGGGGAGATGGATTTGCTACTGTGGTTTGGAAGCAACCGTTTGCTAAAACTTCCACAGCTGGCAATTATTCTATTCTCACATTTCCAGGTAAATGTAAATTTTTAATAGAAGAATCTCATTTTGCATACTGTTATTGGTTCTCAGAGCACCACAGTGGCACAGTGGTTAGCACTACTGCCTCACACTGCCAGGAGATAAGGTTTGATTCCTGGCTTGGGTCACCGTCAGTGCAGAGTCTGCACATTCTCCCCGTGTCTGCGTGGGTTTCCACTGGGTGCTTCAGTATCCTCCCACAGTCATAAAGATGTGCTCGTTAGGTTCATTGGCCATGCTAAATTCTTCTTCTGTATACCCAAACAGGTGCCAGAGTAGGGCGATTAGGGGATTTTCACAGTAACTTCATTGCAGTGTTAATTAAGCCTACTTGTGAACTAATAACTAAACTTTAAACTTTAATAAGTCCAAAGATGCATGGGTTAGGTTGATTGGCCGTGATAAATTGGCCGGGGGTATGGCAGGATAAATAATATGGGGTAATGGAGATAGGATTGTTGTTTGTGCAGGCTTGGTGGGCTGAATCACTTCTGTCTGCACTGTAGGGATTCTATGATTCTTTAAAAGTAAAAGAGAACTGCATATTAAAGTAATTGTGCGACTGATAATTAGACCGCACTCCTCAAATACTGCCTCAGAATTAGGTCAGATTAGAAATGGGTGGAATGCATCAGGTTAATTTTTGGGGCGTTCCCTGAAAGGGAAAGAGGGGGAACTCTCGAGAATACTCTTGTGGGTTGGCACGTCAACTTCAAGGCATTGAATCCAGCAGCAGCAATAATTGCAGCACAAATGGAAGAGTGAGACAGGAAGGCCACTTTCCACTTCAGGTCAATTAAGCTAATTTCAACACTTGTTAAGAATGTTTAAGGGGTTGCATTTCTGATTTTTAAATTGCTGGGTGGTTCATCTGCATCAGACTAGCTCAAGGAAGGTGAGTTCAGTGCCTCAAAACAAGGTCAGTAGAGCATAAGAAGACTGACTATTTGGTTAGGGAACATTGCAAAGGGCTAGTGGGCACTCAGCAGTCAAATTTTAACTAAGTTTGGCACTGAGCAGGCATGGCAGGGGCAGAAAAGAGGGGCAAAGCTGCCAAGGACAATTGGGCAGTTATTGGCTCAGAAGGAAAACTTCAACTGGCAAGGGGAGCTTGACTGTCAGATTTTGGGCCCTGTGACAGTCATTCTTGGCAAGACAGGCAGGACCTTGAGCCTCAGGAGGGCATGGAGAGGAAAGAAGCACAGAAAGGCAACAAGGGTGAAACATTAAACACAGAATTAATGGCCACAGGGCTACCTGGAAATCAAAGCTGCAGTTAACTGCAATTTTCCAAGCAGTGGACATAGACATCTATAAGCTCATCGCTGAAGACTAGTACCATGCAGTACTAGTCACCACACATTGCCAGTGGCTGCTAAAGTCACCAAGGTCTTGTGGCTCTTCCAAGGACCAGCTGTGCACCTTAATGGCATCTCAAAGATGACCTCACTGGTCATTGGTGCCATCATTGAGGAGTTGGACAGTGTGTTTAATAACAGGCATATTACAGTGACAGAAGGCATTGGATTTCACCACCATCACTTGATTTCCACTGGTTTCAGGGCACCATTAACTACACCTACATGGTCATCAAGGTATTCAGTGATTGGACAGTCAGATTCATCAACTGGCAAGACTTCGACTCTCTCAGCTACTAAACGTTCTAACCAATTCAAGAACAGCTTCTTACTTACTGCTATCACACATTAAGCTGACCTTTCTCTTCACCTCATTGGAAAATGCAACACTATATTCTACACCCTGTCCTTTCCTTCTCCCCTCTGTACACCATGAACAGTATGTTTTGGCTGGAAAGCTCATAAAAAAACACTATTTTTCACTTTATCCCAGTGCAGGTGACAATGATAAATCAATTCAATTCAAATGGTCTGCGATCATAATGGGGAATTTCTCCATGCATTTGTTTACTTTTGTAGCAGTTGTCATGTCTCCTTCATCCTTCAGGCTTCCTGAGATCATCTCAATCCTCCCAGAGTGGGTGGATCCAAGAAGACATCTTGAAGAGTTGGCTATAGACATCTCTACGGGTGCTTCAGAGACCAGAGGCGTTTCAACCAATGCCTCCTGCTCAATAGGACAGCCATTGAGTAGGCCACCAGGCTTCTGACAATGTGATTCTGGTGTCTGTAGCGGTCAGCTCATGCCACCCAAGCCCTTCTACATGAATCTTGGTCATTGTGGTTGTCTCTCCTTAACGTGGTCCTCCTGAAAGCTGTGGATCTTTGAGGATGCTGAGATTTACAAAGAACTTACATGGGTATGATGGGTATAGAGGGATATAGACCAAATGCGGGCAATTGGGATTAGCTTAGCGGTAAAAACTGGGCGGCATGGACAAGTTGGGCCGAAGGACCTGTTTCCATGCTGTAAACTTCTATGAGTCTAAGTGGCCTCCTCTTGCCACACTTAGTGCAGGAGACTACCCACCCCTCCCTCACAGCCTCAGCATTAGATCCAGTTTGGCATCGGTGAAGCAAGGACCAGCCCTGTCCAGGGTGCCAGGCCTCCAGCATCCTCTGACATCTCCGGTGAGGTGAAAGGCTTTGGAATAAAACTCAAATATTTCCCTTGGGAAAACCAGCAGCCTCAGTGTTGACTGCCGTAGACAGTCTAAATGTGTCCCAAATGGAATCTGACTCATTTCCAGTCCTGACCCTAACAGCGCTAAGTGGACAGGAAACTCACCTTTCTGTCAATTAAGGTCATGACGTGGAGATGCCAGACTTAGAGCTGGGGTGGACAAATTGAGAGTTCACTCAATACCAGGTTACAGTCCGACAGACTTATTTGAAATCACAAACTTTCGGAACACTGCTTCACCCAATGATGTGATTTCATGTTACCCTTCATCATATCAACGAGGGTTTCCCACGAGGAAAATCTGAACTTTGATCAGTTTTCCCACCAGAAACATGTTACCAAACCAAAAACAGATCCAACTCCTGTTTCCAGCCTCTGGGTTGGAAATTCAGTCCACATCCTTTCCGAGATCTCTTTCTGTAAGTGTAAATATATGCGGCAGAGGGAGTTAGCATGCTATTTGTTTGATAATCTCTGAACTGCAATACATGTGGTCAACAGTATATTGTTGTTGCAATGACCAATGCCACTTCTTCAAGGCAACTGCGTGTAGTCTGAAGAAAGATAAATTGATCTTGTGAAAGGAACAGTAATTGTTTGGCTTAATTCAGATCCTTGTTCTGCATTGGATGTTGACCAATAAAAGAATTTATGCTCTCATGAGAATATCGCAATTATCTCTTTAATGAGTTTATCCGCCTGCAGCATTAATCGTAAAAAACAAAACTGCAGAATAAGTTTATTAGTTCTCTAAGGTTTTACTTTTGGATGTGCCAACCTATAAAATACAAAAAATTTGATGAATTAAGTCTAGACAAGCCTTGGTAAACTAACAACTTACAAAGTAACAGGACAGCTCAGTTTTAATCCAAAAAGAAAGCCAGTGATCACTTCTTCAAGGCCTTAATCAATTCTTTGGTCCTCTTGAGTGTTTTTGCTGGGTAGTTACTGAATCTGGTTGATGTATTATCCTCAATTTTAAGACTCCGGGCTAAACTAGCATTTAAAACTCTCTTAGCGAGAGCAAAGTGATGCGTGTGTCCATTCCATTTGGTCTCCTGGTTTGGTAATTTGGTTGGTTTCCTGTGGAGAAGAGATTATTTATTTAGGCCGTAATTCTCTGGAATGAAAACCAAGTGCTGCTGCCAGTGGGATGAAGATTATCAGGCCCTGGAGATTTATCCACCTTCAATCCCATTAATTATCACAATACCACTTGTCTACTAATACTGATTTCCTTCAAGTCCTCATTAAACAAGTCTTTCTTTATAAAGATGGAAGCAAAGTATGAATTTAGTTTCTCAGCCATTCCATTGTTCCCCATTATTAATTCCGACTTTAAGTGGCCTACATTTGTTTTTGTCAATCTTTTTCTCTTTACACACCTATAAATACATTTATACTTAGTTTTTATGTTCCCCACCATTTTATTTTCATACTTTATTTTCCCCTTCTTAATCAATTCTTTGGTTCTCCTTTACTGAATTTTGAACTCCTCCTAATCCTCACGATCATTATTGCTCACAGTTTAAATAGTTAAAGACATGCTGATTCAGAAAAGGCTTATCTTTGTGAAAAAGAAGCTTAAATCTTTGTTGTGTCTAACTGAAGAAGCTGAAAATGGTGAGAGCCAGTTCATTCCTTCTTAGAACAAGGAATACATAAACCTACTCGTTAAATTTTGAGTTAGCAATGAATTGAAAGTTTTTTTCTAATGTCATGAGGAATTGGGGCATATTCCTAATTGGCCTGGAGAAGTTGGTGATTAGCTGTGTTCTTGAACCACTGCATTATCTGGAGCATGTACACCCATAGTGCTATGTTCAGAAGGATGTTCCAGAATTTGATATATATGTCTTACTCGACACGATGCCATGACAGTGAAGAAACAGCAAGATAATTCCAAGTCAGGATAATATGTGGTTTGGAAGGGAACGTGCAGCTGATGATGTTCTCATGAGTTTGCTGAACTTGTTCTTATAGGCGATAGTTGTTAGGCGTTTGGCAGCTGTTCCTGAAGGAGCCTTACATGCATTGCAACTGTGCAATTTGCATATTAGTATACACTGCTGTCACTGCATGTTGGTGATAAAAGGAGTTAGTGTTTAGAATGGGTGGACAGAATACTCATCAAACATTATGCTGGATGATGTTGAGTTTCTTGAGTGGAGCTGCACTTATCAAAGCAAGAGCAGCAGATGCATGGGAACACCACTATCTAGAACCATAGAATTCCTACAATGCAGAAGGTAGCCATTTAGTTTCCCAACAGATTATCCTACCCAGGACTATCCCTGTAATCTCACATATTATCCACAAATCCCTCAATCTACACATCTTGGATCACTGAGGGGCAATTCAGCCTGGCCAATCCACCTAACCTGCAGATCTTAGGATGTGCAATTTCCCCTCCAAACCACACACCATTTCTGACTTGGAACTATATTGCTGTCATTGAGTCAAAATCTTGGAACTCTCTTCCTATCAGTACTATGGGTATATCTACACCCCATGGACACAACAACTCAAGAAGGTGACTCACCACCAGGTTCTCACCGATATCTTATGAAAGAATAAAAGAAAATCAGACAGGAAGTGAATAGTGACCGCTCTTGACATCAAAGCAGCACTTGACCAAGTGTGGCTTTTAGCTGGAATTCGAGCTCTTCTTCCAGAGGATATTTTGCATCCACTTAAGATGGCAGCTGAGGGGTGTGGGATTTTACAGCCTCACTCAGGATAGACCGTAAATTCCTGCCTGAGGTCAGTAGAGATTTCCATTATCGGATCCTCGTACACTCCGATTGCATGGCGGACGATGTAATAGAGTTCCAGCCAGAATCTCAGGTTAGCTTTTCATCTGCAGAATGGCATTTCCAATCCTGCCCCTGTACTGCACTGGAGTGTGAAACCTGAATTTTGTACTCAAGTCCCTGGAGGTGTATCTGGACCTTTGGATACAGAAGCAAGTGTTACTCAGTAAACCACAGGGCACATGCTTGAGCAGTGAAAGAGTAGTTGAAAGGCAGACACAAATTAAGAAAAGATTTTTTTCAGTACTGATCCAAAAGAAGGCAGGATTTTCCTGCTCTTCCCACTGGTAGGGTCTTCTGGTCCATCCAAAGTCAAGCAAGTAAAACAAATTGTCAAATATCTCCATTGCTGGAAAACCTGCAATAGTGGTGTTGGGGGAGTCTTGAAAATTCATACAATCATAGAATCCCTACAGTGTAGAAGAGGCCATTCAGCCCATTGAGCATGCACCAACTCTCTGACTATCTTACCCAGGCCCTCTCCCCCTCCCTATCTCTATAACCCTTTGTATTTACAACTAATTCATCTAACCTACACATCTTGTAACATTAAGGTATGATTTGGAGCAGCACAGTGGCACAATAGTTAGCACTACTGCCTCACAGCACTAGGGACTTGGGCTCGATTCCCAGCTTGGGTTATTGTCTGTATGGATTTTGCATGTTCTCCCTGTGCCTGCATGGGCTTCCTCCGGATGCTCCCGTTTCCTACCACAATCTGAAAGACATGCTGGTCAGGTGCAATGACCCAAACAGGCACCAAAATATGGCGACTAGGGGAATTTCACAGTAACTTCATTGCAGTGTTAATGGAATTATGACTAATAGATAAATCAGTTGCACAATGCAAAAGCAGGAATTCACCTCAAAAAGAATCTTTCACATCAGATTTAAAAGTATTGAGAGGCAATATCAATCAGGAAAGAGAACAAACTGGGGCTCTTTTCCCTGTAATAAAGAAGACAAAGTGATGGTCTGTTATTGGTCTTCATAATTAGAAATGGGTTTGAAGTGTAGATGTGGAGCAGATCTTTCTGTTTTACTGTGCACTGGAGAGGGTTGGGGAAATCAAAACTATGGACCATAACTGTAAGACGGTCACCAATAAATCCAATAAGGAATTAAGGTCAAACTTCTTTACCCAGGAAGTGATTAGAATGTATGAATTTCCAATCACATGGCACTGTTGAAGTAAATGGCACGTATGACTTTGAGGGGAATTGAAGTAAGTACATGTGGAAAAAAGAACAGAAAAAGGAACAGAGATTTTCACAGTAATTTCATTGAATTGTTAATGTAAGCCTACTTGTAGCACTAATAAATAATCTATAAAACAAAAGTCTGATACAGTTGATAGAATCACAGAATCATAGAATTCCCTGCAGTGCAGAAGAAGGCATCTGATCCATTGAGTCTGCACTGACAGTAATCAAATCCAGTAACCCCACTTACTTAACCTGCTAATCTGCCTGATATAAGGGGCAATTTATCATGGCAAATTAACCTAATGCACACATCTTTGGTGCATGGGTGGAAATTGGAGCATCCGAAGGAAACCCATGCTCACACGGGGAGAATGTGTAAACTCTACACAGACAGTCACCCGAGGATGGAATTGAACCCGTGTCCCTGGCACTGCAAAGCAGCAGTACTAAACAATTGGATGAAATAATGTAGAAAGAGACTCACGTTGATTGTAAATTCTGGCAAACATCATTTAAGCTGAGTAACATGCTTCTATGCAGTATGTTCTACGTAATATATTCGTTCGTATCATCTGTTTTGAGAAACATTGCTCTGAAATTCCATTCAGTCCTCTTGCAGAGTGTCCGCAGCTTTTAACAAGAGTTCATGCTGGTTTTAATTCCATAGCTTGCATTCTTTCGTGACCACGATTGGCAGTCTCAAGTGCGAACAGCAAGAAATCTGCACCATTTGAAATCAACTTTAATTTCAAGATCTTAAATAACCATGTGAATTTCAAGTGTGACATTTGCTAGAGCAATTTTCCTGGGGAGTACAGTACTAATGATTTGAAATGAGGTGAGAGATTTCAACTCCGCACCATGAGTGGAAGGGAGCCACCCCACAATTAATATATTTCACATGTCAGAAACTTGGCACCAGTGCCCTTAGCATCGAACATTTGATCCGATTATTGTTGCATGTATTGTTTCTTGTTGCAATACAGACAAAGCATACTGTTCATACAGAAGAAAAGGAGAGGGTGCGGAATGTAATACTACAGTCATAGCTACGGTTTGATTTGATTTGATTTATTATTGTCACGTGTATTGACATACAGTGAAAAGTATTGTTTCTTGCACACTATACAGACAAAACATATTGTTCATACAGAAGGAAATGAGAGAGTGCAGAATGTAATGTTACAATCATAGGTAGGGTGTAAAGAAAGATCAATTTAATGCAAGGTAAATCTAACAACAGCAGGGAAGAAGCTGTTCCTGAGTTGGTTGGTACATGGCCTCAGACTTTTGTATCTTTTTACTGAAGGAAGAAGGTGGAAGAGAAAATGTCTGAGATGTGTGGTGTCCTTAATTATGCAGGGGGAAGTGTAGACAGAGCCAATGGATGGGCGGTTTGCGTGATGGAGTGGGCTACATTCATGACCTTTTGTAGTTCCTTGCGATCTTGGGCAGAGCAGGAGCCATACCATGCTGTGATACAATGAGAAAAAATGTTTTCTGTGGTGCATTTGTAAAAGTTGGTGACAGTCGTAGCTATCATGCCAAATTTTCTTAGTCTTCTGGGAAAGTAGAGGTGTTGGTGGGCTTTCTTAACTATAGTGTTGGCAGTGGGGGGACAGGTTGTTGGGTGTAGAGAAAGATCAACTCAGTGCGAATCCATTTAGATGTCTGACAACAGCAGGGAAAAACTATTCTTGAGTCAGTTGGTATATGTTCTCAGACTTTTGTGTCTTTTTCCTGATGGAAAAGGTAGAAGAGAGTATGTCCAGGATGCGTGGTGTCCTTGATTATGATGGCTGCTTTTCCAAGTCAGCGGGAAGAGGAGACAGAATCATTGGTTGGGAGTTTCCTAACTGTGTGAAAGACTGTTCTTGGGATGAAAATCAGACCCCTCAGCATTGGATACTTTCCATTACTAAATTCTGGAGAGAATGAATTTGTATTTCTATAGAGTCTCATATAACAACAGGATGTCGCTAAGAACATATTGTAGCAATGCAGACATTACTGTAAAATAAGAGGTAACAACAGTCACAGGAGTATATATCATAAAAACAATTGGCACAATGATTGGAAAATTATGTCATAGATTGTGTATTGTAAAGTGGTGTTAGTTAAAGCTTTTGCAATATGGATTGAGGATAAATATTGACCAGTCTGTATCTTGTGCCCAAATCATAAAGTTGTGGCTATTGATCCATAAACTGTCAGATAATGAGAACCACTTCTTCTTGTCTATCTTTTCCAAACCTCTTGTAGTCCTGTACGATGCTAGAAAATCTCCCCTTAATCTTATTTGCCTCACTTGCCAACAGCCAATCTCATTACAACCCTGGCTGATATCAGTCTCACAAAGGTTAAACCTGAGGATATACTGACCAACATGTCCCAGTACCATATCGGGAGATGCAAAAGGATCAACACAACATCTAACAACTCACCAAACATAATCCCAATCATCTCCATGCTCATTCAAAAGTCTTTCATTAGGGTGCATAGTGGCACAATGGTTAGCACTGGTGCCTCACAGCAATAAACCTGTTGGATTTAAGCTGGTATTGTGAGATTTCTCACTGTGCCTCACAGCACCAGAGATTCAGGTTCGATTCCCAGTTTGGATCATTGTTTGTGCAGAGTCGAAACATTCTCTCTGTAACTACATGGGTTTCCTCCGGGTACTCCGATTCCCCCCACAGTCAGAAAGATGTGCTGGTTAGGTGCATTTTCCATGCTAAATTCTCCTTCAGTGGACCCAACAGGCACTGGAGTGTGGCAACAGGAAGATTTTTACATTAACATTATTGCAATGTTAAAGTAAGCCTACTTGTGACACTAATAAATAAACTTTAAATTTCATTACTGCCTAAGTTGGTGCAAACAAATACAATCGAATCGCCTGTGCCAAATGGAAAAAAAAGGTATCTGTACTGCATTTTGAGAAGCTTGCTCCTTCAAGCAGAAATTATGCAAACTAAAAATCATTAAAGACAAAATCTATTTACGTAGATGATCATTGATTTATAGCCAGCCCTGTGATATATCTATAAAATATGTATTGATCGTCAGCTTAAGCCCCTTCCCTGTGTGCATCTCTCCCCTGCCAACTGCATCAAAAGAGCCAAAGCATAGCTATGAACAACAGAAGCCACCATCTGCAAATTAAAAGAGAAAGCATTCAGACAACAGCAGCATTATCAATGAGAAGCTTGTTTATCACTGGTTGCAGCTTTGCCTCAGATCATATTCTAATTATCGATTGCGTGCAACATCATTGAAACTCTTGCTGAAGCTATTAGTGTTGATTTGTTCGTCAGCTGAAGCTGCTTCTTTTCAAGTTGCTTCCAAGGTTGGAATATTAAAGTTTGTTTGTTAGTGTCACAAGCAGGCTTATATTAACACTGCAATGAAGTTGATGTGAACGTCTCCTCGTCGCCACACTCCGGCGCCTGTTCAGGTATACTGAGGGAGAATTTAGCACGGCCAATTACCTAACCAATACGTCTTTTGGACTGTGGGAGGAAACCAGAGAACCCAGTGGAAACCCACTCAGATACTGGGAGAACATGCAGACTCCATACAGATAGAGACTCAAGCGGGAATCGCACCCGGGTCCCTGTTGCTGTGAGACATCAGTGCTAGCCACTGTGCCACTGTGCTGCCTCATGCAATGCCATTTAAAATAAAAACTGACATGAGTTGAATTCCACTGAAACTTAAGTGTGGTTAGCTAAGGTTTTAATTTTCATTAATCCAGATCTGAAATGCTGACTGAATCAGCCAGGAAAGAAGATTTGTCAATTTTGGAGGGATTCTCTGAGCCTCATCACACCATCTTCCTGGCCCTACACTCAACCCTAACACAGCCAGATAGCAAAGACACCTATGTCAGATTCCTATTCATAGGATAGAGCTCAACCTTCAACACCATTATTCCTAGGAGACACAGCTTCAAACTTTATGGCCTGGGGTTCAACTCTTCCCTCTGCAACTGGTTCATAGACTTCTGAACCCACAATCAGTGAGGATAGACAACAACACCTCCTCAGCATCATCCTCAACACCAGTGCTCCACAAGGCTGTTCCTAAGCCTCTGACTATACTCTCCATATAGCTCTGACCATATGGCCAAATTCCCCTCCAACTTGATTTTCAAGTTTGCTGATAACACCACTGTTATGAATCTGATCTCAAACAATGATGAGACAGAGTACAAGAAAAAGATAGAGAATCCGTGAACTGATGCGATGACAATAGTCTCTTCCCTAATGCCAACAAAATGAAAGAGAATAGTCATCAACTTCAGAAAGCATAGTGGACAGCATGCCCCTGGCTACATTAATGGGGATGAAGTAGAAATGGTCGAGAACTTCAAGTTTTTAAGTGTCCAGATCACCAATAACCTGTCCTAGTCCCTCCAGGCTGAAGCCTCTACTTTTTCAGGAGACTAACGAAATTTGGCATGTCTGCTATAACTCTCACCAACTTCTACAGATGCATCATAGAAAGCATTCTTTCCAAATGTATCACAGGTTGTCCAAGACCACAAGAAACTACAAAGAGTCGTGAATAAAGCCCAATCCATCACGCAAACCAATCTCCCATCCAATGATTCTTCTCTCTTTCTCCAAAAAGCAGCCAGCATAATCAAGGACCCCACGCACATTGGACATTTTCTCTTCCAGCTTCTTCCGTCAGGAGAAAGATACAAAACTTAGAGGTTGTATCCCAATTGACTCAAAAACAACTTCTTCTTAACTGCCATCAGGCTTTTGAATAGACCTACCTTGCACTAAGTTGATCTTTCTCTACATCTTAGTTATGACTGTAACACTACATTCTGCACTCTCTCATTTCCTTCCCTATGTACAGTATGCTTTGTCTATGTAATGCACAAAAAAATAATACTTTTCATGATATAACTAACTAATTTAACAATAATAGATTAAATCAAACCAAATCAAAGGTTGACCACATAGTCAAACTACTATCCCAAATGAGTTACTTTAACAGGTTCTCTGTGTGTTTTTGGCACCATGGGTCAGATTCAGAGGGAACTCAGTAAGAATCTGGCAACACCAATTTTAAATCCAACCGATTTATTTGATAGTAAATTTGCGAGCTTTCAACACTCTGTGTCTTCGTCAGGCAAATGCATTTGCCTGACGAAGACACAGAGTGTCGAAAGTTTGCAAATTTACTATCAAATAAATCGGTTGGATTTAAAATTGGTGTTGCTAGATTCTTACTGAGTTCTTACTACCCCAGTCCAACGCCGGCATCTCTACATCAGATTCAGAGGGTCAGGTATCATTGTGATGCCACATATAGTGGAATATTTTGTAATGCCAGTGACATCAAGTCAATCAACAAAGCAGAACTCCTCAGAATTACATTGGATTGACTTTCTTTCTCTCCTGCTTCCTTGTACTCTTGCTATCACATAGCTCCATTTGCAACAATAGCTGTTGACAATTTTCTCACCTAGTTTCCATCATTCAAGTATCTGACTTCAGAAGTGCAGTTAATGAATGCACAGCAGTTACTTTACTCCTGTTTTCAGTTGATTATCTATACTTATGCACTTTAACAAGATCCCTCCTTAGATTGTAATGAGCTTGAGGTCTGCTACCTAAAGTAACCAGACAGCCCATTTATTGTGGCAGCACTCATAGTGGGTTTTAGATTTTGGGCAGGCATTTGAAATTAGATTTTCTGTTTCTCAAATTTTCCAACCTCCTCTTCCGAAAAGCTTCACTCACAAGTGCTAGTGGCGGGATTCTCTGGTCTAGCTGCTGTCAATGGAAATTCCCATTGAAATCACCCTATGCTGGCAGGAAAACCCACGGACAGAGTTGCACTGCCAGCTGGACTGGAAAACCTCCTTAGTGCAAATGGCTGGAGAATTCTGACCATTAGGTCAAAGCCCTGCTTGCCCACTTATGTATATGTCAATGATTGACTTGTAAATTTTGATGCAGACTGAAACAACAAGTCATTAAGTTTTTGCTTCACTTTAGGTCACAGACCAGGAAAATTATCTGATTTTGTTTTAATGTGAGAGAGTACTGTGGGTTGTGGGAACTGATTAGCCCAGTTCCCATTATGTTTCTAAACTACAACACTTACAATTGAAAGCTGAGAGCATTTTGAGCTATAGGATCCAGTCTTTTGGTGAAAGTTAACCTTTCATTTTCATGGAGGGTGGCTTGTCTTGTTCACAGTCAGCGCAATGAAATTGCTTTCCATATGTAAATGCTTTCTCTTGTATATGTTAAAATGGTATGCACTCACATTGTGAATTAATGTATAATGCAATGCAAAGAAATCCTTTGGACAGATTTATTGAGTGGGAGGAACACATCAACCTTATCATATGATATCTTTACTCGTAGTGGAGACAGGCTTTCTGCATCAGTCAATTGTAGGGAAGCAAATATCAGTCACAGCACATTTGAAATGTTAAACAAATTGCATTCGTATAGGGATCATCAGCATTCTATTGTTCTTTTTTTCAATTTGAATGTACCAATCAGACACGAAAGGCTGAATTTTTGGCTCTTCCCGCTGGCGGGATGTTCCAGTCTTACAGATGGTGATCCGGGATGCTCGGTAGTGTGGCTGGTTTGGAAATACTGAAGTCCAGAATCACAGTGTGATATCTTGTCAGAAAAATATAAGCCTCGGTCAGATGCTTTTTGATTGAGTGTTGGAAATGTGTGGTCTTCATTTAGCTTTTTGCTTGATTTTTAATGTTGTCTGGAAGAAATCACATCAATTCAAGCTGTTTTAACAACTCGTTGAAAGTGAATTGAACTCTGAGTTGATGTACCTGTAATGGCCATGCTTTAGCCCTTTATCAGTTGCTGTTTGACTGCAATAGTGGCATTGTTGAGCCTTTCTGATTTTTTCCAGCTTTCCTCTGAGGTACAGTGATTTGAGTGGGAAAATGATTGCTGAATTCCAAAAATGAAAGCAGCTTAGCAAAATGGCATTTTACAGGTTTTTCTAACTGCTATTCTATTTCCCAGACTTCCCCTGTTTTACTTAGCTTCATAGAGTCACAGAGGTTTACAGCATGGAAACAGGCCCTTCACCCCATCTTGTCCATGTTACCCCTTTTTTAAATCACAAAGCTAGTCCCAGTTGCCCATGTTTGGCCCACATCCTTTTGTAGCCATTTTACCTATGTAACTATCTAAATGCTTTTTAAGAGACAAAATTGTACCTGCCTCTACTACTACTTCTGACACTCGATGTGAAAAAATTGTCCCTCTGGACACTTTTGTAATTCTCCCCTCTCACCTTAAACCTTGAGTTTTAAATTCTCCTATCTTTGGGAAAAGATATTGACTATCTAGCTCAGCCCTATAAGATCACCCCTAAGCCTCCTAAGCTTCAGAGACAGAAGTCCCAGTCTATTCAGTCTCTCCTTATAACCCAAACTATCAAGTCCTGGTGGCATCCTTGTCAATCTTTTCTGAACTGTTTCTAGTTTAATATATTCTTTCTATTATAGTGTGGCCTTACTAATGTCTTCTACAACTTCAACAAGACGTCCCAATTCCTGTATTCAATGAGTTGTTCTATTCTACGTTCTATCCTATTGTAATTATTTCTTCAGAAGTAATTAATTCCTCTGTCTATGGGATTCTACTTTTAAGGTTTGACCACTTGCAAGCTACTGTTTTGTTTCTGTTCCTGCTTAGAGTATTCTGCTGTTCAACTTTTATTATTTAACCTCTTCCAACTTTCAACAATCTCATCAGAGCCTGGTGCTTCCTGCCTGGAGTGAAATGCCACCCGTGAACAAACGTAGAGTGAGTTACATGTGAGATTCCAGTTGTATTGTAGAATCACTTATAACAGTGAGGCTTGATGGTTGTTTCACTTTTACGTCAGTTGCATGTGAAGTTTTGTTTCTGCTCAGTCAACTATGCTGCCACCATGCTCTACTTTTCAATGTAAAAGTTATCAGTGGACACTGTGATTAGTGAATTTTTTTTGACGATGAGGCTGCATACAGATAACGTCCATAGACAACAGCAAGGCACATATCTGACCTTGACCATTAATGGTTACAGGTTGCCTACAGGTCATGTGACTTTGTATTCTACAAATACATAAAGGGCAAAAGAATAGGGCCTCTTAAAGATTAACAAAATCAGCTATATGGGAAACCACAAGAGAAGGATGAGATCCTAAATGAATATTTCTCAACAATTTTGAGAAAAGCATGGATGTTAAGGAACTTGGGGAAATAAACAGTGATGTCTTGATGAATATACATGTACCAAAGAAGAAGGTGCTGTATGTCTTAAAGTGGATCAAGTTAGATAAATCCCCTGGACCATCCTGTATCCCAGGGTGTTCCGGGAGGCAAGGGGGAAACTGAGGGATCCCTAACAGAGATATTTGAATTATCAATAGCCACAGGTGAGATGCCTGAAGATCGCAGGGTGGCAAGTGTTATGCCTTTGTTTAAGAAGGGCTGCAGGGAAAAGCTTGTCTAAATTTCCTAGTGAAAACTTATGAGCCTAAAGTCTATAGTCGGTAAGTTGTTAGAAGGTACCTACAGACATTTGGAGAGGCAAGGATTGATAGGGAGAGTCAGCATGGCTTTGTGAGTGGAAAATCATCTGTCATGAATTTGAATGAGTTTTTTGAAGGGGTAACCAAGGAGGTAAATGAGAGCAATACAGTTGACATAGTCTACATCGACTTTAGTAAGGCCTTTAAGAGAGTACCACATAGTAGGTTGTTGCGTAAGGTTAAATCTCACAGGATCCAGGATGAGGTAGCCAATTGGATATAAGATTGGCTCGATGACAGAAGACAGAGAGGGTGGTTGTAGGGAGCTGTTTTTCAAACTGGAGACCTGTGACTAGTGTGTACATCAGGGATCAGTACTGGGTCTGCTATTATTTGTCATTTATATTAGTGATAATTTAGGATGCATGGTTAATAAGTTTGCAGATAACAGCAAGGTTGGTGGCATAGTGGACAGTCACTAAGATTGCAATGGGATCTTGATCAGTTCGGCCAGTGGGCTGATGAATTACAGATGAAGTTTAATTTAGATAAATGCAAAGTAATGCTTTTTGATAGATCGAACCAAAGCAGGATTTACTCAGTTATTGGTAGGACGTTAGGGAGTGTTATAGAACAAAGAGATTTGGGGATACATGTTCATAACTTCTTGAAAGTGGAGTCACAGGTGGATAGGGTGGTGAAGAAGGCATTTGGCATGCTTGGTTTCATTAGTCAGAACATTGAATACAGGAGTTGCGACGTACTATTGAAGTTGTACAAGACATTAATAAGGCCACACTTGGAATACTGTACGCAGTTCTGGTTACCCTATTATAGAAAGGATATTATTAAACTAGAAACAGTGCAGAAAAGTTGTACTAGGATGCCATCAGGACTTGATGGTTTGAGTTATAAGGAGAGGCTGGATAGACTGGAATGTTTTTCTTTGGAGTGTAGGAGGCTCGGGATGGTCTTATAGAAATCTATAAAATAATGAGGGGCATAGATCAGCTAAATAGTCAATATCTTTTCCCAAATGTAGGGAAAGCTAAAACTAGAGGGCATAGGTTTAAGGTGAGAAGGGAGAGATACAAAAGGGTCCAGAGAAGCAATTATTTCACACAGAGGATGGGGATTGCCTGGAACAAGCTGCCAGAGGTAGCATTAGAGACAGGTACAATTTTGTTTTTCGAAAAGCATTTAGACAATTACATGGGTAAGGTTGGTATAGACGGATATGGGCCAAACGCAGACAATTGGGACCAGCTTAATGGTAAAATCTGGGTGGATTGGATAACTTGGGCAGAAGGGCCTGTTTCCATGCTGTAAATCTATGACTCTATGATTGACACATCATGTCCTGTTGATATGGCAATATTTGACTGTAGTTTAAGGTCCACTCCCTTAAAGGCATATCATATTAACAATCATATAAAGGAGTTTTCTAAAGGGAGCAGACTTGAGGTTAGAGCTTCAGCCTGAGGTTAGAGAAGGTCATTATGGGAGGAGAATGGATAGGATGCATTCAATTGGTCACATTGAAAGTATTATTAGATTGAACTCATATTTACAGGTTTGAACTGGTAATAATATTAGCCAAGGTAATCTGCCCCTTTTCAGCCCATGTTTTCACCTTGATAAATTGGAGCCATTTAATGCTGGCATGTACTGGAGTGGTTAGCAAAGCTGCCTCATTGTGCCAGGAACCTAGGTTTGATTCCCAGCTTGGGTGATTTTCTGTGCAGAATCTGCACATTCTCCTCATGACTGCCAGGATTTCCTCAGGGTGCTCCAGTTTCCTCCCACAATCCGAAAGACTTACTGAGTAGGTGCTTTGGCCGTGCTAAATACTCCCTCAGTGCACCCAAACAGGCATGTGCCGAGTGGGGGACATTCACTGTAACTTCATTACAGTGTTCACTTAAGCCTACTTCTGCCATGAATAAATAAACTTAAAAAAAGAACAATGTAACCAGATGTCACTGCTGTTATCATCACTTAGCTTTTACTTTGTGTAAATAATGCATGAATAAACCTGTTTCACCTGCCCAGAAACAGTAGGGAAAACAATAAAATACAGCACTGACATGATCGAAAGTGCTCACAAATTGCCATCTGCAACCGAACATTAGCAGTGGAGTGAGACAGCTGCAAACTCTTGCCAATAGCAATATGACCATTATCTTTTCCCCATATGAGCAGTAACTGATAGAACATTCTCAGATTTATCCCACTTTACAATCCAGACTGACATCTTACAGAAGTGCATAGCTTATTTTCGAAATGATTAAATGTTTGAGAATGTCTGAATATTAATGATTGTACTCTTCAATTTAGTTGGATCATAAAAGGTTGAGCTGTTTTTAATACAAGCCATAAATTTGAAAATCTTCATTTCTCGAGTGGGGAATAACACTTGAAGATATGTTTACGATGTAGAAAGACCATCTCTGACACACGTTGATCAATTAATGGGAACTTTTCAGCATTCATTATTACTTAAGTACCGTACACGACTCAACCCCTCAGTTAGTTCCCTCATTACCTTTCCATTCAGGGTGAGGATTGATAAATCATATTAATTTTTCACGGTTCGTTCGGGACCCAATGATACAAACGAGGTTTTACTGAATGGTGTTCACTCCAATGCATTTTCCCATTAAACATTGGATTTGAAGACGGATTCTCTGAACTCTAACCTCTCTGGCAGTATATTCTGATGAAAAAGAGAAGAGTTGATTTCTCATTCGTTTAATGGGAATGGGGTTATGACCATTAGACTAAATGGAAATGTGAAAAGCCGCTCTGGAGTGTTAGCCTACACTGCCCAAATAAATTATGTTAAAAGTTGAGGTAACCATAACTTTTAGCAAAAGTTCGAAACGGATTGTCCAATTTACTTGCAGCTATCTTGATTGATGGAAAGAAATGTTTCCTTGTTTCTGTCTCTTCTGTAATAGAGCAATTTATCCTCAAACCGTTCAGAACCTATCCAGTTACTGCACAGCATGACTCACTCCCATTGACTCAAATGCAACATTGCGATGTAGAAATACCAAACTAAACCACAATCAAGCAATGCACACTGTACCCAATTAACTTATATCCAACACAGCAATGTACACTGTACCCAATTAACTTATATCCAACACAGCAATGTACACTATACCCAATTAATTTATATCCAGCAGAACAACGTACATTGTACCTTATCATCTTATATCCAGCTCGGACTGGCACAGTGGTCAGCACTGCTGCCTCACAGCACCAGGGACACAGATTTGATTCCCGGCTTGGGTCACTGTCTGTGTGGAGTTTGCACGTTCTCCCCATGTCTGCATGGGTTCCCTCCCACAATTTGAAAGATGTGTTGATCTGGTGCATTGATCCTACAGGCAACAAAGTGTGGCAACTAGAGAAATTTCACAGTAATTTCATTGCAGTGTTAATGTAAGCCTTCTTGTGACTAATAAGTAAACTTTAATTTAGCTCAGCAACGTACGATGTACCATATCAAGTTGTATCCAGCACAGCAATGTACTCTATTAACTCTATTAACTCAAACACAACACTGAAATGTATTACTTGCCTTCCCTTAACTCATGCAAAACATTGAAATTATTACAATCTCCAGAAGGACCAACAATATTGAAAAAGAGTTTTGAATTCCCCATGACCAACTTGAAGGAATTTCACACAAAGTTTAAAAGTTTTAAGATTTTAACTAACAAATGAACCAAAAGCAATAACAACTAAAGGTGTTGATTGGGTGGATTCTGAGATGCTTTTTCCCAGGACTGAAATGGCTGCCACAAGAGGACACAGGTTTACGGTGCTGGGGAGTAGGTCCAGAGGAGATATCAGGATAAGTTTTTCACTCAGAGGGTGGCGGGTGCATGGAATTAGCTACCAGCGGTGGTGATGGAGGTAGATTCAATAGGGTCTTTTAAGAGACTCCTGGATGAGTACATAGAACTTAGTAGGATTGAGGGTTATAAATAAGCCCAGTAGGTAGGGATATATTCAGCGCAACTTATGGGCTGAAGAGCCTGATTGTGCTGTAGTTTTTCTGTGTTCTATATTCTATGTTACCTGCAGATAATCACTGAAAACTACAGAAAATATAGTTCTTGTTAATGTTTTAACATTATCAATGCCCCATGTTACATAAAATGCATTTAAGCATGTTCTCACAAGATTACATTATTTATTGGAAACAGCCCCCAGGCACTCCAGCTTCTAGTGGGTCCCTACTTTGCTGAGTAATAGCAAGTGATCATCAAATGCTGCTGCCTTCTATTCTCAGGGAATTCCAAAACTGACTACCAGCAGTTAGGTTCACTGTAATGATTTCTTTTCCTGGCCTTACCAGTGCAAATCTTCCAGATTGTTTAGATTTTCATTGGATATATCTCTTCCTCAAGACCACTCTTTTACTTACATTTTTCCTTTCAGCTCGTAGCCTTCTCCTCGCTGCTGACAATGCCAGCAGCAGCCTTTTGTCTCTGTGAGATCTCTGTCTTTCTCTTCCTGTCTAAAAATTCAGAGACCAAAAACACAGTTAGCCTGGACCTTCATCCCTTTGTTTACAGTTGTGAAATATGGCAGATGCGGTACACTAGCCCCCTCTCCCGATAGTAACCAAGCACTTCGGTCTTCTTGTCAGGCATGATTTGAAGGAGATCATGTGACCCTCTTCATTCTTTCATTTAACATTGAATTAAGATTTAATCTATAGCTAACGAAGCCCACCAATGCCTCTACTTTCTCAGAAGACTAAGAAAAGTTGGCACTCAGCTATGACTCTCACCAATTTTTGCAGATGCAGCAATAGAAAGCATTCTTTCTGGTTGTATCACAGTCTGGTAGGCTCCTGCTCTGCCCAAGACTGCAAGGATCTACGAAAAATCATGAATATAGCCCAATCTATCAGATAAACCAACCTCCCATCCATTGACTCCGTCTACACCTCCCGCTGCCTCAGCAAAGCAGCCAGCATAATCAAGAACCCCACATGCATCCCAGGCATTCTCTCTTTTACTTTCTTCCTTTGGGAAAAAGATACAAAAGTCTGAGGTCATGTACCAATCAACTCAAAAACAGCTTCTTCCCTGCTGCTGTCAGATTTTTGAATGGACTTACCTTGCGTTAAGCTGGTCTTTCTCTACACCTTAGCTATGACCGTAACACTACATTCTGCACTGTTTTGTTTCCTTCTCTACGAACAGTATGTTTTGTCTGTATAGCATGCAAGAAACAGTACTTTTCACTGTACATGTGACAATAATAAATCAAATCAAAATAAACAGGCAGTCCAAAACATAATGTTATAAAACCTTGCATTCATAACAAAGTATTCAGAACTGTAGCTTTCCCTGTTCCATTCAAAAATCTGATAGCAGCAGAGAAGAAGCTGTTCTTGAGTCGGTTGCTACATAACCTCAGAATTTGTATCTTTTTTCCGTAAGGAAGAAAGTTTAAGAGAGATGTCTGGGGTGTGTGGGGTCCTTGATTATGCTGGCTGCTTTGCCGAGGCTGCTGGAAGTGTAGATGGAGTCCATGGTTGGGAGGCTGGTTTGCCTGATGGATTGGGCTATATCCATGACCTTTTGTAGATCCTTGCATCTTGGACAGAGCAAGAGCCTACCCAGCTGTGATACAACCAGAAAGAATGCTTTCTATGCTGCATCTGTAAAAGTTGGTGGGAGTCGTAGCTGGCATGTCAACTTTTCTTAGTCTTCTGAGAAGGTAGAGGCATTTGGTGGGTTTCCTTAGCTATAGATTAAATCTTAACAAATACTCCACGCTTTTTAATCAACCCATAGTAATGAGCTAATTTCCTCATTCATTCTATGTGAAATATTATGAAGCATCCTTCCTACCCATGGCTGTATTTTGCACCCTTCATTCTTGGTACCATGGATAGTCCACATGTTTTGACCTAGTGAAAGCTGAGTGGCACACTGGTTAGCACTACAACTTCACAATACCAGGGACCTGGGTTCGATTCCTGTCTTGGGTCACTAACTGTGTAGAGTCTGAACATTCTTCGCGTCTGTGTGGATTTCCTGCAACTGTTCCAGTTTTTCCTCACAGTTGGAAAGATGTGTTGGCCATGCTAAATTCTCCCCCAGTGTATCTGCACAGGCACTGGAGTGTGGCAACTGAGGGATTTTCACAGTAACCTCATTGCTATGTTAATGTAAGCCTACTTATGATACTAATAAACTTTAAAACTATCCTCACTGCAGTTTTTCATTACAAAAAACCATGATCATGGTCCTACCTGCAACCCAATATGATAAACCCTATTGGAAATGTAGCGTGGATTGAGGATAAATCAAATAATCTCATGTCAAAACTCTGAAAACTTAGAGATGAATAACAATCGGCATTTTATCAATGTTTTGGGTGGGGAAGGAAAGCTGGTGAGGGCACAGCAACAATGAGGGCTCAGATAAAGCAGAAAAAAAGCAAAACATTGATGAGAAATGAATTGTCTTTGAATGTATGGAATGGTACAGTCAGTATCCTCAATATATCAGCGACAGTATCCAGTAATAGATCTGGATGTGTGATATATTTGCAGAACAGTCATTATACCATTTTTCTCAGACTGCTGTTTGCACAGTGTCTGTGGCAGCCTCTACCATGGGGGCAGAGTGGCTAGCAATGCTGCCATACAATGCCAGGGACCCAGGTTCAATTCCTGGCTTGGGTTACTGTCTGTATTGCACGTTCTCCCTATGTCTGCATGAGTTTCCTCTGGGTGCTCCTGTTTCCTCCCATAGTCCAAAAGATGTGCTGGTTAGGTGCATTGGCCTTGCTAAATTTTCCCTCAGTGTACCCATACATGTAATGTGGTGACTAGGGGATTTTCACAGGGACTTCATTACAGTGTTCATGTAAACCTACTTGTGATGTTAATAAATAAACTTTAAACTTATACCTGTGAATCCAGACACACAGCATTGTAGTTGACTCTTTAATTGCTGTCTGAATTTGGCAACCCAATCAGTTCAAAGGCAATTAGAGATGGGCAATAAATGCTGGCCTGGCCCGCAATGCCAATGAAAGCATAAACAAAAGATAAACAGACTGACAGAGATGAAAACACTACTTCTGCCCACCTTCAGCGGTAGAGGTAAAAATGATCATCCAAAGTCTATCTTCCTGCTAAATGCTGAGTGGCTCACATGCCATGGTAAAACTAGAGTGATCTTTTATGTACTTTGATACATTGAACTCAGGAACTGTTCACACAGGCTGTTATATTATCTGGCACAACCCAACTCATCCAAAGCTCAATATGGATTAAAGTATCAAGGTTGTTTGACTTTGAGTAGCAACAAGAAACAAAATAGATGTGTTTAAATCCAGGTGGACTGATTACTGCCTGATTTAAAGGGCACTCAATTTGGAGTAAACTTCACTTGACACCTGATCTTTAGACTTAGTTCTGGTGCTGGAATGGTTAAATATCTCTATTTTGGCCCCATGTGAGAACATGACCAATGGAGCCGCTCTGTAGTTTAGCCGGCAAGTTATCTGCGAAAAGAACAACAAAAAAAAACTCTTCATGTAACTAATAGACTCGGCTACAGTTCACCAGCGTTGGAGGTTCATCATTTATCAGTGTCACCTGCAAAACTGAGCTGAGAATATAGTGTCATCATCTGCACCATTGGAAGATAGACACTAGCCAAAATGTTATTGAGACGCTGATGAAGTTGAACTGAGTGGAGTAGTGAAGTACTTTTTCATCCAAGACTCCCATGTGGATTGAGTTTACTCGTGTGCATCCATCCTTAATGTTTTCAACAATTTCCATCACATTCTATGCAGCATCATTTCACATTTTGGCACTTCTTTAGTAAAAAAGAGTTACTAAACTCTAAAGGATCTAAGATGGATTCTTGAGAAAAGGATGCTGACAATTGGGGATGAACCATTAAAATAAAATCAGGAATCAAAGGAGAAGCCAATAAATTACACGTATATGGCTTTTCTCAGCAAGAGAGGTGATGGCCTAGTAATATTATTGCTAGATTATTAATCCAGAAACTCAGCTAATGCTCAGGTTCAAATCTTGCCATGGCAAATGATGCAATTTGAGTTTATTAAAAAATATTTGGAAGTAAGAACCTATTGATGACCATGAAACCATGTTATTATCTTAGGGAAGGCAATGGCCTAGTGATATTATCATTAGACTGCTAATTCGGAAACTCGGTTAATTTGGAAACTCTGTGTATATGTAGTTCTGGAGGCCTGGGTTTGAATTGTACTAAATGATGGAATTCAAATTCAATAAAAAAAAATTGGATTTAAGAAATGTTTTAATGACAGTGAAACCGTTGTTGATTGTTGGAAAAATTCATCTGGTTCACTAATGTCCTTTAGGGAAGGAAATCTGCCGTCCTTACCTGGTTTGGCTGACTTGTGAATCCAGAACCACAGTGATGTAATTGTCTCTCAACAACCCCCTGAAATAACCCAGCAAGCCACTCAGCTCAAGGGTAACCAGGGATGGGCAATAAATGCAGGTCCAGACACCAATGCCCATGTCCAATGAATAAATGAAAGAAAAGCAGATGGGTTAGGAGTTAGTTGAGGGAATTAGTCAAACTCCCTGGGTTCGGTATTTCTATCGTGGTCAGTTGTCAGGAACAGAAGGGTATGAATGTGAGCGAGGCAGATAATGGTGTCCATAAGATAATAATGGAGAAGACTCAGACATTGCGATTAACCAACGAGTTTGAAGTTCTTGCAACTTGCAAGAACAGGCGAGAGGTGGGATTGCAGGGTGCATGAATAAAGTAACCCCTTCTATATTCTGGGGCCATTCAAGTGGGAGTAGTAAGAATTTAGCTGCAATAGAAAATAGTATATTTAGGCAGATAGATCCCATTCTTTGTAGCTCTCAGCAGGAGACCAAGGGCCGTATTGTCCATTCAGTGTCAGGGTTAAGCATGTCACCAGGCTGGAGAACAACTTTGTGTGGATGGAACAAGATCCAATTGTCATGGTGCAAGTGGGTACCAAATACAGAGGACTAGGAGAGAGGACTTGCTGAGAGAGGCTAAATTAACAAGAAGCTATACAAAAGGAGTCACCTTTGGAACCACTGCCTAACCCACAAGCACATTGTCAGAGGATAAATGGGATCAGATAGTGGTTCAAAGATTGGTGTGAGATGAATGGGTTGCAATTCACGGAGCACTGAATCAGTCGTGGGGAAAGGTGAGGTGTATCTTTGGGAAGTTTTTCACTGGACCACGCAGTAAGTTGGTGAGCAATGTAACTAAAGGCTGTAAGAGAGGTTTTAAATTAAATAATGGTGTGGGAGAGGGGGTGGTGCACATTCACATGAGGGGGTTTTGGTAAGTTAAAGCAAAATGAGAAGGCAATACACAATAGTACTATGAGTGGCATAGAACATAGAACATTACAGCGCAGAACAGGCCCTTCGGCCTTCGATGTTGCGCCAACCAATTAAGAAAAAACAATGACCCTCTAACCTAAACCATTCCCTTTTCGTCCATAAACTTATCTACTAACCTCTTAAACGCCACCAAACTTGGCGCATCTACAACTGCAGCAGGCAGGACATTCCATACCCTTACCACCCTCTGGGTAAAGAACCTACCTCTGACATCCGTCCTATAACTACCACCCCTTAATTTAAAGCTATGTCCCCTCGTGCTAGCTTTCTCCATCCTAGGAAAAAGGCTATCACTGTCCACCCTATCTAAACCTCTAATCATCTTATATGTTTCAATAAGGTCTCCTCTTAGCCGCCTTCTTTCTAACGAAAACAACCTCAAATCCCTCAGCCTCTCTTCATAAGACCTGCCCTCCATACCGGGCAACATCCTGGTAAACCTCCTCTGTACCCTCTCCAATGCCTCCACATCTTTCTTATAATGGTGGCACAGTGGGGGCACAGTGGGGGTTAGCACTATTCCCTCAAAGTGCCAGGGACATGGGTTCAATTCCGACCTTGGGTCACTGTGTATATGTAGTTTGCACATTCTTCCTGTGTCTGTGTGGGTTTCTTCCTGGTGTTCTGATTTCCTCCCACAGTCCAAAGATATGCAGGTTAGGTGGATTGACCATGCTGCATTGCCTCTTAGTGACAGGGGGATTAACAGGGTAAATGTGTAGGGTTACAGAGATAGGACCTGAGCGAAATTGTTGTTGATGCAGGCTCGATGAGCCAAATGCTCTCCATCTGCACAGTAAGCATCCTATGATTTTATGTAACCAGGAAGTGAGAGAGTGTATAAAGAGTGCACCATCAAATATGGTCAGAGTATATAAAAGTTGCTTTAAATTATAGAAGAGACATGAGTGTTGAAGTGAAGGGGAAGTCAGAAATCCAAAGATAAGAGTTGAGGCAACAGAAATGTATATCGGCAAAATAAGAACAATGTAAATGGGACAGGAAGGGACTGAGAGTTTAACAGAAACAGTGCACCAAAGAGAAATGTCCATGCAGGGAATAACAGTAAGGAAATAAAACTGCTGTCACTTTATCTAAATGAGTGGAGGATCAACAATAAGATAGGTGAACCAGGAGAGAAGGGAAGAACTTGTATTTTACTGCATTTTGTCATATCGGAACCTCATACCCAATCAATTATATTTGATATGCAGTGTTATGCAGGTAAATGTGACATCCAATTATTTTTCACCTGCTTCTCACTAAGAAAAATCAGTCTGAGATTTTTATTTTTCATGGTGAATATTCTTAACAGTGGTGTATCTGGAAGCTCATTTTTCTTTTCCAATTGTTATCTGAACGACAGTGGTGTTGGACTGGAGTCACACAGAGACCAAACCATATAAGAATTATAAGTTCCTTCCCTCAGAATATTAATGAATTAAAATTACAATCCAATAACCATTGATTGTGGGTACAACAGGACAGGTGCCCGCTTTCCCTCCACCTAATAAACATAAGGGAACCAGTGCCACTCACTCCTTTGTCTATCAAGTATGCCAAATCTCGTAAACACCAATTCAATACTACCAGATTATTGGAAGTAGATGGGGTGTGTGGATGTGTGAATGGGGTTAGATGCTGCAATGTCAGTCTCAGGGAAGCAAAAGATGAGCAGGAATAAGCAAACAGCAACAGGAGGAATTGATGATTAGAACCAGTTGATGGGAAATCCATGGGCTGCTGGGTTTTGTTTACTTGTCTGTAGAAACCCTTCATGCTATTCTTACGATCAAGTGAAGAAAATTCGTATGACTTCCTTAAGGATATACTTGCCAACTCAGTGAACGTTTTACTGTTTATTAGTGTGACTCTATAAGACACAAGAAAGCAAGTTCAGTTTTTATTACACTTAGCCCAGTGAAAGACAAATAATAAAATGCTTCAACTTACACACACACACACCAAATAATATGCAAATAATAATAATATACACAAACAACACACCCACACATGCACACACAGTCTCTATACTGATTTGTTTCTTCCTTGCTCTTGAAGTGAATAAGATTGTTATATGAAGTCCGTTTCAATGATGAACCCACCAGACAGTCTGCACTCTCTCCTTTTCTCTTCTGTGAACAATATACACTGTCTGTACAGCGAGCAAGAAACAATACTTTTCACTGTATGCTAATATGTGTGATAATAATAAATTAAATCATTCTTATCTTTTGTGTATTACCAATTTCAAAATGCTGCCGGAGTGTGGGGACTCCTTGTGACTGTCCCCAGCATACCTTCTAATTCAACCTTTTACTCTCATTCTATGCTTTTCTCGATGAACTATATGCTTTGTCTGTATAGCAGAAGAAACAATACTTTTCAATGTATCCCAATACATGTGAAAATAATAAATCAGATCAAAATTCAATACTTCCATTGTCCACATAACTGATTAAAAGTTCGAACACAGTAAGAAGTCTGACAACACCAGGTTTAAGTCCAACCGATTTATTTGATAGTAAATAAATTGGTTGGACTTAAACCTGGTGTTGTCAGACTTCTTACTGTGTTTACCTCAGTCCAATGCCGACATTTCCACATCATAAAAGTTCGAAGTCATAGATGGTGGCCATTCACACCTACTTATGCTGAAGTGGTTCCTCTTTGTTAAATGTCGCTCAGAGACATTGGTTGGAGGGGTGGGGGAGGAGGCGCAATCGTACTTCCTTGATCTGTCAGTTGATGAACTGGAAAAATTATGCAACAGCCAAAAAATGGGGTTGGCACCTGATTTATATATTATTAGTGAGCCAGAGATGCAATCATCCAGGCTCACTTGCTTTCGTGTCCTCACCGGTGAAGGTCCTCACCAGTGAAGATCATGTGTGGTCTCTATCAACAGGGACTTGACATGATGGTCTTGCCATTAAAAACAGAGGGTATTGAGGCCGCCAGGAGGTCAGGGGCAAGAAGACAATGCTAGCCTGGCACATCCAGCCAATATCCATGTTGGGGGGAGCGGAGGGGTGGGGGAGGGGGTGGGGGGCATTGACTGACGATACCTCTGTTCTGTGCAACTATGATTGCACCCTTTGCTGTGCGCTGCTGGCTTTCCTACAAGCTTTCCTGCAAGCTCCTATTTCTTATGTTTAGCACTACCTCCTCCCCCTATTCTCAGGAAACAGATTGTGCATTTTCTTTTGCAAGAGCGGCATAAATTTGGATTTGTGACCTCATTGAAAAAAAACAGATCTGGAACTCTTGTTTCCACGCTAGTTTGGGAGTTTGTTTTTTTTTTTGTTAATTGTGTGTGGACTTTGAGATTGGGGTAAGTGCAAAGACGATAAGAGGTGCAAATTTGGCAATTTTTTTTTTTGTCTTTGCATATCCATTCAAAGGAGGGCATTCCATCCAGGGTCATTTAATTAAGAACATTCCAAGTGCTTGAGATAATTCTGAGAGTATTCAGAAATTTCAAAAGGCCCCTGATGCCTGGTAGCCACTTTTATAGCTTGCTACTTTAGAAATTAGACACTGATTTTCAGCCTGTGAATACATAAAGCCATTTTTATAAAGCTTGGCTTTACAACATTTTGAGAACCTAAAGAGATCGTTGCATGGAATAATAAAAAAGCCTTCTTCTGAGTTGCTTTGATGTCTGTAAAGGCTGGTGAAAGAGGCTGGGGAGTCTGCAGAGCACAATAGAGCTACTGAAAGCTTGAGGAGCCCCCAGGGATTGAGTCTCCTTGCACTGATGTGGTTTTACTCATTAATGTTGCATATGCTTCTGTTGAACCTTTAACTCCGATTTATGTAAGAACCTTCTTCTGGTCTTCAAAGCTAAGGAAGTGAAAGTACCTTGGCGACAGATCTCAAGACGTTTGGTACTGAATTCCACATAGATCCCTGGTCAACTGTAAAGGGGGAACTAACGGGTGTGGTGCGGTAAGAGAGACAGGGTGAAGGACACCTATCAGGCTCAGATCTCATTAACCCTTTTGCTAATCAGTGATGTTGCTGAGGTGCTGCCAATAATGTTGTGATGTAACCAGTGAGAATCAGCGTGTTTGGCCCTTCCACTGAGCTGACACTTAAAAGGAGCAGAAGACTAAGATGCAGACAACACATACTAAAATATGATTGAGACTAATCACTGAGGAAGCAAGACTTATTGCCAGAATGTACACACTGAATAGTGTGTGGGGGGCAGGCAGTAACTGATCATGCTTTTTTTAGTTGAGCTTGATTTTTAGTTGGGAAAAAGGACAGGGATTTGTAATTAATATACAGGTAGAGTAGCGATGGTAGGGGGTATTTGACCAATATATTGGAACAGGGTGAGTGAGAGGGGTTACTCACACAAAGGAAATGCACACACTACAACAGTGACTACACTTAGAAGTTCTTTTTTGGCTATAAAGCACTTTGGGGTTTTCTGAAGACACAACTGGCATCAATACAAGCATGGGTCTATTTTTCTTTTGAACATGGGACCACTTTGCATGAATGTACATGTTTGTGTCAGATTCATACAGACACATGTATACACACAGCTTGTGTGCAAAACCTTTAAACCCTTTTCCTGCAGCAGAACTAGCCAAGTCCTCTCTGGAAGAATTCGAGCTGGGCACCATACTGGCAAAAAAAAACTGAGAATATTCCTAACAACTCTCCCAATCACAGCCGTCACTCCCAGTTTGTTTTCAGTGTATCTGTAAAGATACATTCTGCTTCTCCCTTTGGGGAAGGATTTTCAAGCTTAGTATCAGCCCAATGATCTGCATTATGAACACTTCTTCCATAGCCAATAAGATCTGATATTGGATTTGAACCCAAAGCTTCAGGTCGAGAGTTTGGAACACAAAAGCCCTTCCAAAATATCTTCGCTCACTACTGATCACTCCCAGTCACGACTGATCACTCCCAGTCACGACCAATCACTCCCAGTCATGACCAATCACTCCCAGACATGACCAATCACTCCCAATTATGACCAATCATGCCAAGTCAATATGAATCACTCCCAGTCATGATCAATCACTCCCAGTCATGACCAATCACTCCCAGTCACTATCAATCACTCCCAGTCATGACAAATCACTTCCAGTCACTATCAATCTCTGCCAATCATTAGTATTACTGCCAATCAGTTTCAGTACTATTTCACCCCTTCTAACTATGAAAATTTCACTTCATCCTCTCTGCCAGTTTAATTGTTTGTGCTGCTATCAATTCAATAAATATAATTTGATTTGAAATTATCCTTCTTTGGCCAGGTTTTGGAATGAAACATACAGTTGGGTGAATAGAGCATGGATGAGTTGCATTTTCACTAGTTGGGGGATAGTCACTGTTCCGGTCACTTTCAAATCCCAGACTCTTTGAACTTATTTTCCTGGCTGTCAATAGTGCAAAAGCAAACACCAGTCACGCTGGCGCAGGTATTACTTTCACAGTGACAGACAGTTTGGGGTTATTATTTAGAGTAATGCTTCGAGGATGTGGTAATGAGCTGTCAGTAAGTTTTTATACAGATAGAAAATTGCTTTCCAATTGCCAGAGGCTGGAAGAAGATAGATTTGGGGTAATTTTAACTTTGTGAGGCTGTGTAAAATGGATACCAGCAAATCCACTTCAATGAAAATAAAAATCAGAGTCAATGTAAATCAGGCTGCCCAATTGCTGCCTTCCCTTTTATACAATTGCAAAAGTACCCTCTTGAGATTTAAAACATCCAGCTATACTTGTGCGATTAAGAGTGGCACAGTTGCATAGTGGTTAGCACTGCTGACTCACAGCATCAGGGACCTGGGTTCAAATCCAGCCTTGGGTCATTGTCTGTGTGGAAACTGCACATTCTCCTCGTGCCTTCATGAGTTTCCACTGGGTGCTCCAGTTTCCTCACACAGTGACATAGTGGTTAGCACTGCTGTCTCAGAGACCTGGGTTTGATTCCCGCCTGCGGCCACCATCTGTACATAGTCTGCACATTCTCCTTGTTTCTGCATGGATTGAAAGATGTACTGGCTAGATGTATTGACCATGCTAAATTCTCCCTCAGTGTACCCAGACAGTGTAGTGACAGGAAGATTCTGTAACTTCATTGTGGTGTTAGTATAAGCCTGCTTGTTACACTAATAAATTAACTTAAAAACTTAGATATGAAAGTCAGGTTGATTGACTATGCTGAATTGCTCTGAAGTGTCTGGGGAATTAGCAGGATAAATACATGGGAGTAACAATATTGTCAGTGTAGGCCTGATGGGCCAAATGGCCTCCTTTTGCACTGTAGGGATTCTGCGATATGATTCCTAAGAATTATAGCTAAGATTGCTATCCTTATTTACTCCTCAAGTCTTTTTCAACTACTATGGCGTGTGCAGTAAACCTCCTGCAAATACTTATTTATTGAGTAAATCAATGGATTTATTACAGCGAATTCATCACTGCAGATGTAATGCAAACATATACTGTAATTATCAGGGCTAGGTTGAGTAGTGTAATTGAAGATTATTGGATGAATACTAAGTAAATTACTTCAGTTTCTGTCAAGCAGTACGCTGTTATTTGCACAGAATTAACACCAGTACCACTATCGCACTCAGAATGAAATATAAACATGGGCATCCTATTTACTTGGCTTTGAAATTACAGCAGTTCATAACACTTGTCATACTTAGTAATTTTTTTCTTTCACTTGGCAAGTTTTTTCTTTGTCCCTCGTTAATTCTTTGCTCTTTTTCCTGTAGCCATTACTATCCCGTTAGCGTTTAATTCCGTAGATGTTTTTAGGCCCCAGTTTCCTCTGCAACAGGACATCATTGACATGTGAGCTATTAAAAGTGAGCATCTCTAAGCTATTGGAAGAAGGGCAGCTATCACAGTTGAACCCAATGCTGATGTGCAAATTGGGTTGCAGGACAGAGATTTAGTAGCTAAGTCAGTAAACTTTTAGTCTTTCCCAAGTTTACAGTAAGAAGTCTCACAACACCAGCTTGAAGCTCAATAGATTTATTCGGATACTTTGAAATGTCATGATTCCAGATAAACCTGTTGGACTTTAACCTGATGTTATGAGACTTCTTACTGTGCCCACCCCAGTCCAATGCTGACACCTGTACCTCAAGTTGAAGAGAGTCGATACCCTAGTGGTATTATGAATCCAGAAACTCAGCTCATGTTCTGGGAGACCCAGGTTCAAATCCTGCCATGGCAGATAGTAGAATTTGAATTCAAATAAAAAAAAATTGGAATTAAGAATCTACTGATGACCATGAAACCAATTTTGATTGCTGGAAAAGCCCTATCTGATATACTAATGTCCTTTAGCGAAGGAAATCTGCTGCCCTTACCTGGTCTGACCTACCTATGACTCCAGAGCCACGGAAAAGTGGTTGACTCTCACCTGCCCTCTGAATTGGATTAGCAAGCTCAAGGGCAACAAAGATGGGTAATAAATGCTGGCCTGCCAGCAATGCCCACCTTTCATGAATGAATAAAAGAACATTTCTGAACGCTGAGCATAATTTTCACATTTCTATTGTTTGCTCATGTCAGGTAACTAACTCAAAATGAATTAAGGATTAAACATTGAGCCTCTCTGGGCTGCGTGACTACTAACTAAACCAACAGATTTATTTGGAATCATGAGCAACCTTGAGGTTGCTTGGAGGAAGCTTCCATTTCCACTTCAGGATACACTATTAGCCAAAGGCAGATCCTGGTCAGAATTGTCTGGCTATTGATGCCAGTGGGATTGCTTGGTTTCTTCAGCGAATGGAGATTTGACTAGGTGCAAAATTTTCCATTCTCACTTGCAGCAACAGTTGGGCATGAATGGCTAGAAAATTCTGGTCCATGTAAAGAACAACAAAATGTAAAATTACCCATTTTTCACTCTATTTTTGTACAATTATTCCCAAATGGTACAATTTATTTCAGTATAGTCTGTTTGCTGGCCTTCATTTTTATCTTTTTAATAGTGATAGACCTTAATTTCTTATGTTTAAGAAGTGAGAACATATCTTGCTTGTATTTTCTAAGGTGCCTGCCACAAATCAGGACATCACAACAAGCTTCACAATCAAGCAGTTGTTGATATGTGGGTAATATAGGGAAACATGACAACAAAGTTGCACACAAAGTCCCTCAAACAGTACTGAAGTCAAAGAACAGAAAACCTTCCATAAGATCATAAGGAACAGATTTAGGCCATTTGGCCCATTGTGTCTGCTCTGCTATTCAATCACAGCTGGCGTTTTTCTCATCCATATTCTCCTGTCTTTTCTCCATAACTCCTGATGCTCTTATTCATCAAGAACCTATCTATCTCTGTCTTAAAGTGACTTAGCCTCCACAGCTTCTGCCACAAAAGTTCACCACTCTCTGACTGAAGAAATTCTTCCTCATCTCTGTTTAAAGGATTGTCCCTTTAGCCTGAGGTTGTGCCGTCTGTTTCTAGTTTTTCCTACTAGTGGAAACATTCTCTCCATATCCAATCTATCCAGGTCTCGCAGTATTCTGTAAGTTTCAATAAGATCCCCCCTCATCCTTCTAATTCTAATGAGTACAGACGGAGAGTCCTCAACTGTTCCTCATATGACTACTCCAGGATAAACTGTGTCTAGGACAACTGGAAAAAATTCCTAGTGAAAACAGAAAATACTAGGAATACTTAACAGGTGAGACTGGAGAAAGAAACAGAGTTAATGTTTCCAAAATCATTCTCAAAGATTCCAGTCCCCTTCCCACTGCATCTTCCCATGAAAATTAGGAGACATAACATCTATCCTTTTATCTTTTCTTGCCTCACCGCCCAAGTCTCTAAACAATCCTGCCAAGTGAGGACATGAGGGTGGAATTCTCCAGACATTCATACCAGTGGGATTCTCTGGTCTTACCCCTGTGATTGGGATTTCCTATTGATGTCACCACCTCCCCCCGTTGCCATGAAACCCATGGGAGAGGATACGCTGCCAGCCGAAACACCTTTTGTTTCTTTTCTTGCTCTCTGGCATTCCCTTTGGCCCTGGAAGATTTCTTCCATCTTCCCCCTATCATGGGCTTTTCTCCTAACCTGTCCCACCTCTGTCTGAAGAAGAGTCAGATTAGATGAGAAACATTGGACAATTTCCAGAGGCGCCTGCCTTCGAGACTGGAAATTTCCATTCGAGGTCAATGGACCCTTAACTTCCATCATTGGGCAGCACTCTAGTACAGTAGTTAGCACTGTTGCCTCACAGTGCCAGGGACTGGGTTCGATTCCTGGCTTGGGTCACTCACTGTGTGGAATTTGCACATTCTCCCCGTGTCTGCATGGGTTTCCTCCTGGTGCTCAGGTTTCCTCCCACAGTCTGAAAGACTTCTTGTTTAGGTGCATTGACCAGAACTGGTGCCAGACCGTGGCGAGTAGAAAAATTTCACACTAACTTCATTGCAGTGTTAATGTAACCCTTACCTGTGACTAATAAATAAAAAAAATAAATAAATGATCTGTCAACTTCTGTCCCATATTCGATGATTCTTACAATGGAGCATTTAGTCAATTAACTTTCTTTCTGTCTCCATGGGTACTCCAGTCCAATGCCGGCAACTCTACATCACGTCCACGGGTACTGTCAGACCTGCTAAGTGTTTCCAGAACTTTCTGTTTTTCTTTCAGATCTCCAGTAAAGGCAGAATTTTGGTTTCAGTTTATGTCTTTAGCCTTTCCCAGTTCCAATGAAATATCATCAACCTGAACATTAACTCCTTTCTCCCTCTGCCGGGAGTTTAGAGGAATGAGGGGGGATATCATTGAAATGTATATGTATTTCTGACAAGGCTAAAACACTGGATGTGGGGTGATATTTGCCTTAATTGAGAGAGGTCTAGAACAAGGGGTCACAGTCTCAGGATACTGGGTGGGGTATTCGGGACTGAGACGAAGAGAAACTTCTTCATGCAAATGGTGGTAAACCTGTCAAATTCTCTACCACAGAAAGAATTCCATAGACTTCTAAACACTAAGGTGCCAAGGGTATGGAAGAGCATGAGTATGGCTTTGAGATGCTCAATCATATTGAAGAGCCAAGCTGGTTTGAGGGGTCGAATGGCCTACTCCTGCTCCTATTTTCTAAGTTTCTTGTCACAAGCTATTGAAGACAATTTCAAACTTTGGACATTGGGCAACCAAGAGCCAATGTTGATCAGTGAGAATAGAGGCATTAGTTAAGCAGAGTTTTAGGTGAACTGGTTTAGTTAGGATGGGAGGCCAGCTGAGCTGGTATTGAAGCCTTGAGGTGACAAAAGTAAGTGATCTTTATGATAGAGAACACATGCGATTGAAAGCTTAACTTGGGTTCAAACAAGAAACTGGGGTTTTGTGGTACTGTAGATAGCATCCTGGCCTTTGACTCAAAAGTATTGGGTTCAAATCCCACCCAAGTATTTAATGGCAAAGGAAGGTGCGTTCATAAGGTGGGTAGAGACACTTAATCATCCATACATGATGCGGGGTGGCACACCTCATGCCATAAGCCCCTAGCGACAGACTGGTAACTTGTCCCAGGAATAACTAACTATGGAAACAGGCAAGAGTCTGCCTTAGTGTGCCACAAGGTATGGGAAGGAAATTAGAAACAAATATTAAAAAGTCAGTCACTTATTTAAAGGGTGACTTGCTCAATTATGTCTTACAAGGAACATTCACTGGAATCCTACCACCATTCATGCCACAGTGAATTGGGATTTGGCCGCCAAAATCACCAGCCTTGCTTTAGTGGGAGCATAGTGTGAATGGTAGGTAAGATCATACCCATTGTATGATCTTATGCAAATGCTTTTGAGTTTATCACCTCTTTTAGTCGAAATGTTTTATCTTGAACACTTTGACTCAGAAAAAAATGTGGGCAGAATCCTAGAAAATAAATCCAACTTGATATGATCAATGCAAACACAGGACATTTGGGCAGTTATGTGACATCTAATTAAGCAATACAACCGCCAGGCTGCTGACTGTGATCATCAATGTGAACGGGACACCCTTTAAAAATAACACACTTTGGAACCTCGAAATATGGAGCACTCTGAAAATTTCTCTCTGTAACCTTATTCTCGGAAGGGTGAGATACAATGGCCCTTGTGGAATTTTATTCCATGCATTGTGATTGAAAAGTGTCCAGGCAGATTTCTACTTCAAAGAAGTCAAATGAAAGAGAACTGTCAGTTATCAGCTGATTGAGAGAGACGGACATTTGAGTTCAATCCATCTGAGACTTATTATTAAGCGAATGTCAGAGAGCAACATCAATATACAAAAGCAGCAGCCTGTTAAGCAAATTGGTACTCTGACAGACTGTGGTAAGTTGTGATATGACTTACAAAGCTC
Source organism: Sphyrna mokarran (assembly GCA_024679065.1). NCBI lineage: Eukaryota > Metazoa > Chordata > Chondrichthyes > Carcharhiniformes > Carcharhinidae > Sphyrna > Sphyrna mokarran. The sequence goes on along the minus strand of JAGIQG010000029.1, from coordinate 11,274,162 downwards.
GTGAAGGCTTCATGACATACAAGTCTGGATTGTAGCTCGCGACAACTGATCCTTATTAATTAGCCCATTTCAGTTGGATGTTACAACTGAGAAACAAAGAAAGCTGAAACCTCTTTTGAAAGGACTGGGTTTGAGTTTCCGCTTTGGGCATGATCAGCAATTCATATGCAAATTGCCTCCAAAACTGTGCCATTTTGGAACATGTCCCCCCCCACCCCTCCCCTCTGCTAAACTCATTTACACATCATCAAATGTAAAATCTGTCAAGAATCAACACATCTGGGCAGCATTTTAAAATATACTGTGAAATAAAATGTACTTTCAAAAATCATGCTAGGTACATTTAAGAGTGATTAATGCAGTTGGAAGTGTGTTTATTAGGAAAATAGACATTTAAATTCATTGTCAATCTACCAGTTGAATAGAACCTGATTTTAGCTTCACCCCAGCCTATTCAAAATTGTGCAGGGGGATAGAATTAATAAACCTTTGGGTTTATTGAATCCTTAAATGGACGATTAATGGCTGCGTCAGTCTCCAGTTCCATTTCTGCTGGTAACTGACCTATCAAATGGGGGGAGGCCCATCATAGATTATGATAAGAGGAGTATATATCTATAAGAGGGCATATTAGTTAATAGTCTTCTCATCAGGATATGAGTTATTAAAAACTAAAAAAACAGCTTCTTCCCTGCTGCCATCAGACTTTTGAATGGACCTACCTCACATTAAGTTGATCTTTCTCTAGCTATGACTGTATCACTACATTCTGCACTCTCTATGGATGGTATGCTTTGTCTGTATAGTGTGCAAGAAACAATATTTTTTACTGTATACTGATACGTGTGACAATAATAAATCAAATCAAATCGACACTTGTTAGGATTACATGCAGTAGCAGTGGAAGGCAGATATACCATGCACAATCCCCGGTTATCTATACATGTTCTTACCTTCAAAATCCACATTATTTTTGTACTGGTCATGTTTGGTGTATTTATGTTAAAGAGGATAACATAACATGGTTATAACATGATTTTTGAAGATTTGACTGATAATTATAGAAGTCTCAACTGGTCACATGCAGCAGAAGAAAAGAATTGGACTGAAACTAAAAAAAAATCAAGCCTCACTGTGTGCAATCCTGCAGAAGTGTGCACTGCACCTTGGTTCTGGTATCTGAGACCCAACAATGGAAACTTATATTGACTTCGGATGAATATTTCTGGTCTCGCTCAAATGAGGTCATGAAGTCCCACCCAATGTCTCAATAAGATTGTTTGAATTTGGGCAATCTTAATCTGTGTAAGTATAGTTGTTATGAAATTTAAGCAAGAACAGAGGTTAAATGGAAAACTCTGCTACATCTAACATTAAGCAGAACTCGCAGATGGAAAAGACTCAAATACTGCTGCTTACTGTCCCTCAAAGAGGTCTGAGGAACTTAAAATTCAGCAGTCTAGACTGGCAAGAAGAATCTACCCAGTAACAGCCAGAAGAGGCATGCAAAACAAAAAAAAACAATTATTTTAATTTTGAAGACTGGAATTCCTGTTCTGCTTAAATCACAGCCTTGTGGCAGAGCTTAGAACTAACCCAGAAGAAAAGCAGAGACAGCTCAACAATACAACTATTGCAGTCAAGTATAACCTATAACTAAGGCCACTAACATAATGCATCTCAAGCATGGAGAACTATCCTGTTCCAGTTAAGGTCCTAAAAACTGGATTAAAGAGGCACACATCCTTCGACTTATACAGATCTATATTTCTCCAGGCATGGCATGTAATGATTCAACTAAGCAATGCCAAACACCATGTACAATGGTTCAACACTTGAATTCAAGTGTTGAAAAACTCACCATGCTTGCTGTAGGTATCTTATATTGAAGACATGATGAATTCAGTCATTGAAAGTCTAGTAGCATGTAGGAATCTATTCAAAGTCACCAGGCACAGCATCTACAACTCAATGATGAAGGCAACTCAACACAAGGACACACTAATCATTTCAGTAACTGACCTAACATCCCTATAGCTGGAGAGGTTCAGTACGGTTGAATATTTCAAGGTTGATGCAGTATCACATCTAAGTGTAGATGCAACTCAATCCATTGATCTGCTGCATAAGTGCGCCATCTACATCCAGAACAAGATGAAAGCCAAACAGGGTTGGCTAAAGAGAGATGGTTTAAAATGTTTAACACCACATAGATTGGTGTAGCTTCATGACAAACATCATCACTCGTTTGGACTCACTGCTATTGAAGGAAGATCTAAAACAATATCCTTTTAAAATTCCAGAACTTGAGGAACCGAACCCCAAGTTTGTGAACATCAAATTCTTCTATAAACTTGATGCTGAGAATGACTACTAGTTGGTGGACCTGGAGAAGATATCTGAGCAGCTAATGACATTCCATACGTGTTTTGTGAGGCACTGTTATCAATAGTTACTTTTCAGGCTATCTGTAAGCCAGGATTTTCCAACGACATGAAAGCATCAATTGTGAGTTCCAAGGATGGTATTTTTAGAAGATAATATCACCATTGTTAGCTCAATAAATAGGAGCTTATGTCAGTATGGGTTTTCTCTGGGTGCTCTGGTTCTTTCCACAGTCCATAGATGTGCATGGTTATGTGGATTGGCCATAATAAATGCGTAAGGTTATGGGGATAGGGCAGGAAGAGGGAGTGGTGCTCTTTGGGAGACTTGGTGCAGACTCAATGGGCCAAATGGCATCTTCTGCACTGTAGGGATTTTATGATTCAATGGGAAGTCAACCACATGACTTTATTACCTCAGATTCAATGTGATAGAGGAACATACGTTTTGAGCTACGAAACACTTAATCATGAAACACCGTCAAATGAAACACAAGCTAAAATGAGCCATGTTGCATCTGGTTGACATACCTGGTTGACAACACTCAGTTCTTTCATTATGGAACAGTTATTCTACAGACAAGTGCAGACAATCCTTGCCAGTCATTGATACTCTCAGGAGGAGGTGATGCATTACTTATAAAACAGGGGGGGGGACGTAAGAAGCCCATTACCAGCATACAGATAATGAATGACAAAACCCCAACTTTGGATAGAGTACAACATTCAAATCATGATGTTGGAATGCAGCATGTGCCCAGAACCAAAATTGTATCAAGTGTAAACACCAAATGGTGTGAGTGTGACAAAAAGAATACCAAATCAGAATACAAGCAAATAATCTATTGTGAACAAAACACGATCTAAGGTGCAATGCAAACAAATCACCTCTAACCAAGATTCTGAAAATGTTCAGCAAACTCCAACAAAGTTTACCAAAGCTAAGTCTGGACAGATATGCAAAACATTGATGCATTTCAGAAACTTGTTTTATGAATATAATGGTTCGTTTAGACATATACACTGGAATTCTACCACCCTATCCACTACAGAATCAGAGCAGGCGAGGGGTGGACAATGGAAATGTCCGTTGACCGTGGGCGGGAATTTACAATCTCGCTCGATCAAGGCTGTAAAATCTTACCTCAGGGCTGGTACCCTCCAGCATTTCACGCCAGCTAGGTTCTCCAGTTCAGCCCGTGGGATCCCCACTGGCATAGGGATGACATCAATGGGAATTCCTATCGACAACTAGAGAATCCTGCCATAAGCAAACAATGCACCAGCACCTGCCGATGGGAAATACGAGACTCTCACCCACGGTCGATTTACTTTGTCTTTATGTAAATAGTTTAGTTTCCTAACAGTGAGTCTTCAATTAGAGAAGACTCTAATTGAAGTTGCAGGATGATGACATACATGTACTTTCCAGAGGATGTGTTTTAAACAACACGTCAACTGGATTAGCCCCATGCCTTACCATCAGTTTACGAGAAGCAGTAGTAGGCGTTGGATGTGTCATACACAGAACATCTCCTAGTCAATTGATTTGCCTGTAGTCTTATCTCTAGATAAAAAATCCATGTTTATTATTGCACAAATCTTTGTGGTATGATTGGTGTGTTTACGTTGAAGAGAGGAACACGACAGAAGGTTAACTCTGATTCACTCCCCATTTTTGCCGCCAGTCACAGAGTATTTCTAGCACTTTCTGTTTTCATCATAGGCTAGAGTTCTTAGTTGAAAGAAGATAATTTGAAATAAATGATAGACTGGAATATGTGTTACTCATTCTGGGTATTTGCAGATTTTATGATCGCTAATCTTGATCTCTTACTTGCTCTACCCTGTTTTCTATCTTTTCTTATTCTAGGATTGCGAACTCATGGAAGTCAAAGTTGTTTTTATGTCCATGTTGTTATGGTTTAGGGTGATCTAATCTGTTTCAGCTTCATTTCAAGACCACCGAATAGCTCTGTATTTGTAAAAACTCTAAAGAATTTCATTGAAATGTCCTAACGCTGATTTAAAATGAAAGATTCTAGAGTCTTCTTCTCTTCCTACAGATTATATTATTAGACAATAAAATCATAGAATCTCTGCAATACAGAATGAGGCCATTCAGCCCATCGAGTCTACACCAACTCTCTGACAGAGTATCTCACCCAGGTCTACCAACCTGCCCTACCTCATGTCTAATCCATCAAATCTAGACATCTAGGGAAACTAAGGGCAATTTACTATGGTCAATCGGCCTAAACTGCACATCTTTGGAAGAAACTGGAGCACCTGGAGGAAACCCACGCAGACACATTAAGAATATGCAAACTCTGCACTGACAGTCACCTAAGGTGGTATTTGAACCTTTGTTCCAGGTGCTGTGAGGCAGCAGTGTTAACCATTGTGCCACCATGTATTGACTACATTGCTGCTAGTTTTAAATAATTGTCATTTGCCCACTGGTAGAAATCTCACTCTTTTACATCACAAGCTTCTGTAAAGAGATCACATTGTGAGTTCATGAATGCATATGGCATGCAAAAGCTATAAAAATTCACATTTCGCAAGTCACTGCTTGTGGCATGTTCCACTATACTCCCATTAGCAGATGTTGAAATCAGAAGTGTTGTTAATCAGACCCAGTTCAACAATCTTTTCTCCCACAAAGAAAACTTCACACTAGAAACCTAGAGTCATAAAATTTATCACATGGATGATTATTTTACTGATTTTGTGAAATTGGCACACCATGGTATAATGCATAAAATTTTCCAATTCTTTCTATGGAAAAACAAAAAAAATATTGTGACACGTCTTTCAATGCCTTGAGAGAACCAACGTGTATTGTTTTTAATTGCTTGTTTTAAAACAAAATACTAAAAGTTGTTGTTCAACAAATGTGTCATGGCAGATCTCCCATCACCCATTGCTGTTCTTAGGACTATAAGACCATAAGAGTAGAAGCAGAATTAGACCACTCAGCCCATCGAGTCTGCTCCACCATTCAATCATGGCTGATAATTTTCTCATTCCCATTTTCCTGCTTTTTCCCCACAACCCTTGATCCCCTTATTAATCAAGAGCCTATCTATCTCTAACTTAAAGACACTCAATGACCTGGTCTCCACAGCCTTCTGCGGCAAAAAGTTCCACAAATTCACCACTCTGCCTGAAGAAATTCCTCCTCATCTCTGTTTTAAAAGATCGCCACTTTAGCCTGGGGTTGTGCCCTCTGGCTCTAGTTTTACCTGCTAGTGGAAACATGCTCTCCACTTCCACTCTATCCAGCTTTGCAGTGTCCTGTAAGTTTCAATGAGATAACCCCTTCATCCTTCTAAACTCTAATGAGTACAGCCCCAGAATCCTCAACCCTTCCTCAAAAGACAAGCTCTTCATTCCAAGAATCATTCTTGTGAATCTGCTCTGGAATCTTTCTAAGGTCAATAAATCCTTCCTTAGATATGGGGCCCAAAACTGCTCACAATATTCCAAATGGGGTCTGACCAGAGTTTTATACAGCCTCAGGAGTACATCCCTTCTCTTGTATTCCAGCCCTCTCGACATGAATGCTAACATTGCATTTGCCTTCCTAATGGCCGACTGAACCTACACATTAACCTTAAGAAAATCTTGAACAATGACTCCCAAGTCCCTTTCTGTTTCTGTTTCTGATTTCTGAAGCATTTTCTCATTTAAAAAATAGTCTATGCCTCCATTTCTCCTTCCAAAGTCCATAACCTCACACTTTTCCACATTGTATTCCATCTGCCACTTTGCCCACTGTCTAAACCTGCCCAAGTCCTTCTGCAGCCCTCCTGTTTCCTCAAAACTACCTGTCCCCCTACATATCTTTGTATCATTTGTAAACTTAGCAGTAGTGCCTTTGGTTCCTTCCTCCAAATCGTTAATGTCTATTGTGAAATGTTGTGGTCCTAGCACTGACCCCTGAGGCACACCACTAGTCATCGGCTGCCATCCAGAAAAAGACCCCTTTATCTCCACTCTCTGCCTTCTGCCAGTCAGCCAATTCTCTACCCATGCCAGGATCTTACCTGAACACCATGGGCTCTTAATTTATTTAACAGTTCTTACAGTTGATTTCACTGATGTCTGAGAGAGAATGAACACTGAGAGAGAATGAAAGGATTGGCATCCATGACAAATACAGCTGGACACATTAAAGGCCCTATAGGAGAACACACAGGACAAACACTGACCTGAATCTCAGCTCCATTTAACTCACCTCCACCATATTCCATCTTGCCTTACTACCGTGATTTTCTATTCCTTTCTCCCCATGTACTTACCTAGCTTCCTTTAAATACATGAGTGCTATTCATATCCATGGGATCCACAATCTGCATTGTGCAAAAACACAACAGCGTTTATGTACAAAGTTTCCTGAGATTAAGATTAAGGTTGGCAGCAACACCCATTTGCAATGAGAAAATCGCCATGTTGCATATTATTATGAAGGGTCATAAGAAAAATTGCAAGGACTGGCTGTTGCCTTTGTTGATCTGGTAAAGACGTTTGACTCTGTCGGTCATAAGTTACCCATGAAAGCATTAGGAACATATAAAACTCCCACAAGCCTTTGTGGATCTCATTCAAGACCTCTACACTGGCAATACAACAGTGATTGAAGGCAATAAGACCACACCAATAAGTATAGAGAGGGGTATAAAGCAAGGAGACCCACTCTCACCCATTTTCTTTAACATTGCAATGGATCCGCTGATTTGCAATCTCAAAGAGGCCAATTCCGGTGTCTTTATGACCCTAGACAGAGCAGAAATAAACTGCTTAAACCTGGCTTTTGCGGATGACTTTGCCCTCTTGAGTAACTCTTACGCTGGAATGACTGGAACATTCTCAAATCTGGTTAGCAGTGCTGTTAGGTTGACAAGTGGTAATGATCCCACATGGTGATGGGATGCTGAGCTACATTTTACCAGTGGCAGCTGCTAAACTACACATTTCTGAGACTGAATCAGTCTCCACACTATGAGAGAGACATGAAAGTTTTGGAAAGAATGGAGAAAATGTTTATAAGGATGTTGCCTCGTATGGAGGGTATTAGCTATGAGGTGAGATTGAGTAAGCTAGGGTTGTTCTCCCTGGAAGGACAGAGGCTGAGGGGTGACCTATTAGAAGTTTATAAAATTATGAAGGGCATAGATAGTGTGAACAGTTGGGAGCTTTTTCCCAGGTCAGAAATGAGAAGCACAAGGGATTTCATGTTCAAGGTAAGGGTGGGGTCAAGGTTGAATACAGATATGTGGGGGCGTATTTTACACAGAGGGTGGTGGGGGCCTGTAACACACTACCAAGCAAGATGGATGAGGGTGACGCACTAAGACTATTTAAGACTTATCTAAATAGCCACATGAACAGATTGGAAATAGAGGGTTACGAATAGATGGTCTAGTTAGGAACACATGATCAGTGCAGGCTTCGAAAACCAAAGGGCCTGTTCCTGTGCTGTACTGTCCTTTTTTCTTTGAATCGTAGAATCCTTACAGTGCAGAAGGAGGCCATTCGACCCATCGAGCCCACACTGACATTAATCCTACTGAGATCTTATCCCCGTAATCCTACGTATTTATCCTGCTTATTCCCCTAACACTAAGGGGTAATTTAGCATAGCCAATAAACCTAATCCACACACCTATGGAGTGTGATAGGAAACTAGAGAACTGGAGGAAGCACACTTATTTACAGAGAGAATGTGCAAACTCCACATAGTCACCCAAGGCCAGAATTGAACCTGGTCCCTAGTACTGTGAGGCATCAGTGCTAACCACAGTTGGCACCATGCTCCCTGAGGATCACAGACTGTTTTTCAGAGCAACTATCCTATCAGTCGGTGCCGAATGAAATGAACACAAGGATGAAAAAGAGGGTGGCCCAAAGTGGAGACACCCTCGAAGGCCAGGTCAATTTCTTTTTAATTTCCTGTGGCAGAACCAGCAAAACCCTGGTGATCTGATAGGTGATCCATCTCACATGATTTCATCACATTCACCATCACTCGATGGTCTCACTCCCTCCAGGTTTACAGCTCTTTCACAATGCTGTGTTCCTCCACTTTGAATACTTGTCTATCACCCACTCACCAAGTCCACATGTGGTGACTGGGTTTTAGCCACTGTGGTCAAAAGATCTGGAATTATCTTCCTACACATTCCTCTCTCTCCAATTTCTCTTTTCTCTCAAAGTATAAACCTGCTCTTTGATCAAGAGTGTGGACAGCTGTTACACGTTTCCTTCTTAGGAATGGTTTCAACTTTTGTTTCGATTCCTGTCCTGTGGCAGCTAAAATGCAGGTAAGGCAGGAAGTGTCCTTTAATTGTCCTCTTAATTGGCACCCTCTTCCTGTTGGCAGAAGGCCATATCACTGTTATTCCCTGTCTTGGGAATACCTTGTTGTGTCAGAAAGATACCATTATACTCTCTGATCCTATCATTATTTAACAGGCCATCATAGAAAGCATGGAAACCCTATAGTGTAGAAGGAGATTATTTGGCCCACCAAATCTACACTAATAACAATCCCACCTATAGGCCCTATTCCTGTAATCCCCACATATTTACCTGCTAATCACTCTAACCTATGCATGAAGGGGCAATTTAGCATGGCCAATGCACCTAACCTACACATCTTTGAAGCGTAGGAGGAAACTGGAGCACCCAGAGGAAACACATACAGGGAGAATGTGAAAACTCCACAGACGGTGACCAAGCCGGGAATCGAACCCGTGTCTCTGCAGTTGTGAAGCAGCAGTGTTAACCACTGTGCCATCATGTCCCCATCTCCAGAGACCTGATAATATCCTGCTCTATATAATTAATTTATTAGCCCTTTCTGAATATTATTAAACCAGCTCCATGACCTTTGCATCTGTTTATTCATTTAGTGCATTGCCTGTAATTTAAATTGCTGCTGAGCTTCACTATTTATTCTCTACCTCACTGCTTGAGTTTTATTTATATTTTCATTCATATGTATTGCATTAATAACCTGTCTGGAATGTTGGGAGTATTTTAACTGTTGTAAACAGTTGTACATGATTTGCAAAATCAGTTTGAATTATAAATCACACTGTGGTACAAACATGAAATTATATTGCAAAAGAAAGTTGCTCTTATGTTTACACTGAAATTTCTACTTAAAGACTCTGGCTAGACTCCAACAGATGGATAATCAGTTAACATATTAACATTTACAATGGTTGCAGTCAGGGTGTAGGCAGAAAGAATTGTACACTGAAACAAAAAGATCCATAATTTATATGGAAATTGATGGAGGATAGTCAACACTTCCCACTATCTGCATGGAGGATTTACACTTCAAATTGCACTTACTCATTATGTGCTCTTCCTTCCTCTAGTTACCTTCCTTCCCTTTTGGTTCCTTGCCACATCATGGATAATGCCATATCTTGTCTTTCCTTATGTGTGTGCCAAGACTATAGCCAGAATTTTATATTGCTTAAAAGTGTGTGAAATTGCAAGACACAGTGGTTAGCCCTGCTGCCTCACAGCGCCAGGGACTCTGGTTCAATTCCGGCTTTGGGTCACTGTCTGTGTGGAGTCTGCACGTTCTCCTCGTGTCTATATAGGTTTCCTCTGGGTACTCCAGTTTCCTCCCATGTTCCAAAGATGTGCAGGTTGTATGGATTGGCCATGCTGAATTGCCTCTTAGTGTTCAGGGTGTATAGGTTAGGGGGAATTAGTGGAGTAAATATATAGATTTATGGGGATAGAGTAGGGGAGTGTAATCTGGGTAAGATGCTCGAACGCAGAGTTGATGCAGACTCGATGGGCCATATGGCCTCCTTCTGCACTGTAGGGATTCTATGAAACAAGGCACCTCGATGGCCTCACTCCCTCCAGGCTGTGTAACCACCTCCAGCTTTACAGCTCTTTCACAATGCTGTGTTCCTCCACTTTGAATACTTGTCTATCACCCACTCACCAAGTCCACATGTGGTGACTGGGTTTTAGCCACTGAGGTCAAAAGATCTGGAATTATCTTCCTACACATTCCTCTCTCTCCAATTTCTCTGCTTCAGAATGCACTTTTCTCTCAAAGCATAAACCTGCTCTTTGATCAAGAGTGTGGACAGCTGTTACACATTTCCTTCTTAGGAATGGTTTCAACTTTTGTTTCGATTCCTGGCTTGGGTCACGGTCTCTGTCAAGTTTCCACGTTCACCCTGTATCTGCGTGGGTTTCCTCTGGGTGCTCCGGTCTCCTCCCACAGTCCGAAAGATATACCAGATGGGTGCATTGACCCAAAACAAGCTCTGGAATGTGGCGACTAGTGAATTTCACAATAACTTCATTGCAGTGTTCATGTTAATCTTACTTGTGATAAAGAAATAAACTTTAAGTAAACTTTACAATTCCGACAACAGTTACAGCAGATGGCCAGGACCATGGAGACTTGGACTGTTTCCCTACAGTTTTTGAATGGATTTACTTTGAGCTTTATAAAGTCTGTTCAGCACATATTAACTCAAAGTGGATCACGTGGAGAGTCAAAGCACAAGGACACCGTGGCACTCCGAGTAACATACAGCTACTCCTGGCAATGTTTACCTTCCCTCTGGTGATATTTAGCCCCTCTTGATACTCTTCACCCCCTCCCAGCAATGATCACATCCTCCTGACAATGTCCATCTCCCCATTACCCACCCCCCTCCACCCCGATTTCTTCCTTGACTCACCTTTGGAAATCCCTATCTCCTGCCTAGCCAATGTTGGAAGGATCAATATAGTTGGGATGTACAGGGGTGAAGAGGTTGTTGATCGTTTTTCTGAAATAAGGTGGGGAGGGGGTGAAAATTGTCAGGAGGTGACGGTGAGAGTGAGCATTGTTGTCCTGGGGGGGAGGGGGCGAGGTTAGATGGGTGTATAAGGGTGAGTGCGATAAGAGTGTGCAATTTCAGAAGTTGTCTACTCCGTTTATAAACCATGTTGGCCAATCAAATTAAAATGGACCTTTAGAGGCCTATCTCCAACGCAAGATGAGAAAAACAGATCTGGCTGTACTGGAACTATGCCTGATATTTGGACACCTGGCTGTGGTTGACCTTGAATTCTTGCTCTAATCTGCAACACAAGTTGCAAAGGCTACAGTGTAAAATGGTAAAGGGGGTGGATTAAAGCATGCTTATTTCCGGAAACCCGTTCTCTTACACTGACAGGGAGATCTGGGCCCCTTCAGAAAGAAATTGGGAATGAAAGGGAAGAGATGGAGAGAGATAGAAATGAAAACAAAACTCAAAATGGAGCATGGGTTCCAATTACACAGACTTGAGTTGATGAGAAGTGAGGCTGACTCAGGATGAACTCCTCTTCACTTGGCTTGGTGAAGAATTTTCACTTGACATTTAAAATTAACAAGGAGAGATAATATAGATAAACTTTATGTTGTTTGAGAAAATTGGCACTGTGATGAGAAAGGCAACCTTATCTTCTCATCCTGCTGGTTGATAGGCAAGGTGAATAGCTAAGAGAGCCAAAACATCAGATTCGAGCCTGATTTCTAGCCTCTCACGATTTTACCAACATTAATATCCAGCAAGATGAGCCTTGCACTGGAAAAAGCTGTTCCAAATATATAAATTCTACATTAAATAGAATTTAAGTGTTACTAGTAAGCTCTGGATGCAATGCCTGGTCACACGTGCCTTAGAAGCCTCGCTAGTGAAGGTCCTCACTGGTGAAGATTGGTTATGGTCTCCTGCAAAGAGCATCTGTCACAACGGTCTCACCAGTATGGACTGGAGGACATTGAACCCCTCCCTGACAGCTGTGGAGTGGGTCAGTGTAAGCCTGGCACTGCCAGCCTGGCATCATGGCAACACCAGCCTGGCATCAAGTCACTGCCCACTGGACAACCTGGTACTGCCAGCCAGGCACATTGGCAGTGGTCATCGGGCAGTGTCAAGGAGGAAGTGCCTGAAAGGTGAGGTCTAATGGAAGGGATGGAGCCTGAAGTGCATTGGGACTCTGCACATTCTGCAACTGGGATTAGGCAGGAGGTGGGGGAGGAATGTTGCTCACACTGCAACTAGTGATCGATTAAGACAGGGGAGGTGATGGACCTGAAATGTGGGGGATGGAGGATCAATCAGTATGAGACAGGGAGATGGGAAGGTAGGAGATGGGTAGTGAGGCTGGTGATTGCCAGTCTATCGTTCCATGCTATGGTGGCCATCAATCGCTGGGGCATGGCTGGCTTTTGCTGAGTATAGGCCTTGCTCCCTCCCCCACTGCCAATGGGAAACAGATCTTCTTTCATTTTTTTTCTCAGAGAGTGGAAAGATTAGATTTTTAACTCACCCAAAAATTGGGCATAATTCTCTCCCATTTTCACACTCATTTGATATTTTGAATTTTTTTGGCCAGATTGCCCCCAGTATGTGTCTGCATGCATTACAATATAAAATGCTTAGAAAAGCAAGAGATAATGTGGGACTGGAGATGGACACCTCCTACAGTGTGATATATATAGTCACATGGTAAGAGAATAGTCTAATAGAACACTCTGCAAGCAGAGAGGTTTTGTGTTGGGAGCAACACCATGCAGGACCATACTTGGAACAGTAAATATTTGAAATTGACCGAGAAAGATATCCATGTTTAACCACGTAATTCTCAAGATCTCATCAAACGGTCAGCAGCCTAAAGACCACAAATTACGATAGCCATAAGTCTATATTGGCCAAAAGGATAGTGAGCTCTATGTAAAATATCATGGGTGGCTGATAGGCACTGGATCTGGGAGTAATGATTTGAGTGAAAGTGCTGAAGATGTGTTACTACATCCACAGTACAACTGAGAATCTTCATTAATCTGATATTTTATTGAACAAAAAGCAGTTAAGAATTGGAAATACACAGGAAGAGTTGCACAGATTGACACTTTGGATGACATCACTAATTTTTTCATTCCTGGTGTTAAAGAAGAAAATATAAACCTTTTTTTTGCTTTTAACTCTGACAGTTAAGAATAATCTTCAGTTTCGGTGCAAAGCTGCTCAAGAGAGAGGTGAAAATTGTGACAGTGTTGGAAGGGATGATCTAATTCAATTGTAATTCAATTCAACAGGCTCAAGGTGAGAGGGGAAAAGTTTAAGGGAGATGTGCGGGGGATGTTTTTCACACAGAGAGTGGTGGGTGTCTGAAACGTGCTGCCAGAGGAGGTCGGTGGAAGCAGGCACATTGGCAACATTTAAGAGGCATCTGAATGGGTATGTGAATAGGGAGAAAATAGAGGGATATGGACCAAGTAAGAGCAGAAGTATTTTTTTAGTTAGAGCATCATGATTGGCACAATCTTGGAGGGTCAAAGGACTTGTTCCTGTGCTTCACATTTCTTTGTTCTTGTTCTCATAAAGCATTTTCAGAGCTTTACTCTGATGCACAACTCGTAGAATCTCTACAACGCAGAGGAGGCCATTCAGCCCATCTGACTCCCTGGCAGAGTATCCTACCCAGCCCCTCTCCACTGTCCTGTCCCTGTAATCCCACACATTTCCCATGGCTGATGCCTCTAAACTACATAACATTGGTCGATAAGGTACAATTTTGCAAGGCTAATTGACCTAACGCTCACATATTTGGACTGTGGGACCCGGAGGAAACACATGCAGACACGGGGAGAACGTGCAAACTCCACACATACAATCACCCAAGGACAGAATCAAACTTGGATCCCTGGTGCTGTGAGGCAGCATTGCTAACCATTGTGCCTCTTAGTGAAAGCAGAAGAAGGTGTGAGTTTTTGGATACCCTAAATTAATAGGATGACAGTTGTCAATTCTCATTATTTTACACTTGAAGTGATTTTGAATTTCCACAGGGCTATGCTAGATTTTTTTCAACACAATTCAGCATGAATTGATGAAACCAAAAGAAAGGATCAAAATCCTGGAGTTCTCTCCCTAACGGCACTGTGGGTCAATCCATAGCACGTGGACTGCGGCGATTCAAGAAGTGTAAGAAATCTGACAACATCAGGTTTAAGTCCAACCAGTTTATTTGATAGTAAACTCACAAGCTTTCGAGGTTTGCCCCTTCATCAGGTGATCCTTCCCCTTCATTCACCTGACAAAGGGGCAAACTTCGAAAGCTTGTGAGTTTACTATCAAATAAATCGGTTGGACTTAAATCTGGTGTTGCCAGACTTCTTACTGTGTTTACCCCAGTCCAACGCCAGCATCTCCACATCGCAATTCAAGAAGGCAGCTCACCGACATCTTTTCAAGGGCAACTAGGGATGGGCAATAAATACTGGCCAGCCAGTGACTCCTGTGTCCCATGAATGAATCAAAAAAAAGTCTTGGGATTTTAAAAGTGAATTTTATTCAACACAAATCAAGCCTTTGCAATCCATTGCACTCATTTAAAAAAGGCATTGTGCTAGCAGCAGACTCTACTCACAAAACAGATGCATCCTCCACACCCCACCCCCGCCACATCTAACTAACTATAGCTGGGTCTTTTCATTAAATATACTTGTTTGCACCTCTTCAGGGAGACTCCAAAAACTTAATGCTGGAATCCTATCAGCCCGGAATTGGAGCGGTGAGGGGCAGACAATAGAAATGTCAATTGACCTTGGGGTGGGATTTTCTGCACAGGGATCGAGCGATGCCATAATATAACTCCCTGGGTTTTTTTTAAGTTAAAAGGCATGTAGAAGCACAATTTGAAAACGTTTTTAAATTTACTGTTTTTAAATTTACCGACGACTGGTTAAATAACAAGATAGCATAGGCATTATGGACTGCTGTGTTGTATGATCCTGTGATACAATCCTTGGGGTGACATGATGGCACAGTGGTTAGCACTGCTGCCTCACAGCACCAAGGACCCAGGTTCAATTCTGGCCTCGAATCACTATCTGTGTGGAGCTTGCAAATTCTCTCTGTGTCTGCTTGGGTTTCTTCCAGGTGCTCCGGTTTCCTCCCACAGTCCAAAAGTTAGACGGATTGGCCGTGCTAAATTGATCCTAGTGTCAGGGGGAGTGGCAGGGTAAATATTAGGGGTTATGGGAATAGGGCCTGGAGGGGATTGCGGGTAGCATAAACTCGTTGGGCCAAATGGCCTCCTGCGACACTGTAGGGATTCTATGAAATGACGGAAAAAATCAATCTGGTTTTGGGTGGTATTGGAACAAGTTGTTTGCTACATATTTTGAGAGTTCGAAACAAACCACATAAGTCCTGTTAGGTCTATGAAGCTGTGCTAAAATGTGAACTGCTCTGCTGACTTCTCAATAGATCCATTGACAGTGAATTATGAGTTAAGTGAGGAATTAAAATTTAATAATGTTTCACTGTTTCTGATTTATTCAAACTCACTGGAGAACAACCAAGTAGGAATCAGTATAAATTTAAATGCAATCGAAAATGCAATATATCTCCGTTGAATATATATGTAAATGAATCTTGTTTGTTTAGCAGTCCTGTAAATGAGTTGCAGGAAGTCCACTTCAACTGGCTTTTTTGCTAAACTCATTAGGTTATTATTGGAACACTCGCTGCAGTATTGGTGTTTAATTAGACAGTAATTTGCATAATTGTGCACATGCATTCTCAGATGAATAGTTCGATTGCAATATTTTTAACGTCAAGGTGTGAGCTGTCAAAATTCCCATTTAATGAGCCATATGTTCTTCAGTACATAAGTCGCAAACACCCTCTCAACATAAAGGAGTACAGCTAGGTGTGAGAGGAGAGGATATTTGAAAGTTAAAAGGAAGCATTTGAACAAAACCGTTATTGGATCCACATATGTTTCCCCAATCTCCCTTTTAAACTAATTAGTCTAAGGTTTGGTTTGTTCTTTGATAATTTTGTTGGTCAGGGCTGGAGTACCAGTAAGTCTGAGTGGAGATGGTTGAAAAGGAACAGATGGGTGGGATTTTACAGCCCAGCTCGAGTGAGACTGGGAAGTCCTGCCCGAGGACCACAGAAGTTTCCATTATCCACCGCTTGCCCCACTCCAATTTCAGGAGGTGCCACACCAAGGTTATTGCAAAAAGTGAAAACTCAGGATGTATTGTCATTGACGGAGGATTGGCTGATGAAGGGGAAACAGAGTAGGGTGGAGCGCATGTCAGGCTTCCCATATCTCACTGACTGCCATTGACCTTGCTGACACAAAGATGAAACATCAGGTGCAGTTTTGACTTGACTGCTTTGTGACCTTTCTGCACTCCATGCCCTCACCTTTTCTCCATAGTCAACTTGCATTTAGTGCTCATCATCTATGCTCAACTTTGAAGGTTGAGCATTTGGATCAGATATTGAAGGAACCATACCCCTGGAGAGATGGCCAGGCTTCTAACAGCCACGGGATTATTCAGATTAACCCAAAGAGTCAGCAAGTCCAGTTACATCAAAGTTCCCAGAGTTTCGACTGGCTCTGGCCAAATTACAATCATTAGTGACATGGCATGGAGAAAATTGCTGAAGCTGCATTTAACAAGTCCTTGGACCCTGATGGACTTCATCCTGGAGCTCACTAAGCGGCTATTGAGATTGTTCATACATTGCTTTTAATTTTTCAAAACTCGCTAGATTCAAGGAAAAGTTCCATTAGATTGGAAATTAATGAACTACTTTTATTCAAAATGGGAGGGAGACAGGTAGCAGGAAATTACAGACCACTGAGCTTAACATCTACGACAGAGAAAATGTTAGAAGCCATTATTGAAGATGTTATAGAAGGGAACTAGGAAACATTTGTGGTAATCAGCCAGCATGGTTTTGTGAAAGAAAAATCATGTTTAGCCAACTTATCGGAGTTCTTTGCAGCATATTTTGTTGATAAAGGGGAAGCAGTGTATAAACTGTGTTTAGATTTTCAGGATGCATTTGATCAGATGTCATGTCAAAGATTATTGCAAAAAATGATGATGTATTGCCATTGACAGAGGATTGGCTGACAAACAGGAAACAGAGGGTTGGCATAAAACGGTCTTTTTTCTTGTTGGCAAGTTGTAAAAAGTGGTGTGCCCTAGAGATCAGTGCTGAGACACCAACTTTTTGCAATTTATGTAAATGACTTGGATGAAGGGACCGAAGATATGGTTGCTAAATTTGCTGATGACTCAAAGTAAGTAGGAAAATAAGATAAGAAAGAATCCTTCACAGGAGCAGTGAAGGCTGGATAATTAAATTTATTCAAGTTGAGTTAGACAATTTTTGATGGTGTTGAAGTGCGCAAGGGAGTGGGTAAGAAAATAAAGGCTCCAATCAGGTCAGCCATGATCTTATTTACTGGCAGAGCAGGCTCAATGACCTACTCCTGCTGCGTTTTCTTATAGTCGTATGATCTTTCTCACTCATGTACTTAACTAACATCTCATTAGATTTTCCTTACTAAAATTACCCCATATGGTAGCAAGTTCTACACTCTGCCAATTCCCTGGGCGGCTCAGTAGCACAGTTGTTGGTACTGCTGTTTCACAGCTCCAGGGACCGGGGTTTGATTCCCAGCTTGGGTCCCTGTGTGGAGTTTGCACATTCTCCTTGTGTCAGCATGAGTTTGTTCCAGTTTCCTCCCATAGTCCAAAGTTGTGTGGATTCGTTTGATTGGCATGATAAAAAATGTCCCTTGGAGTCCAGAGATGTATAGGTTAGAGGGATTAGTGGGTAGATATGGAGATAGAGCCTGGGTGAGATTGTAGTTGGTGCAGGCTCAATGGGCCAGATGACCACTTTCTGTAATGTATGGTTTCTATGAAAGTCATATTTCCTATTATCCCCATGAGCCTCCTTCAGTGCAGTATTACCAGGAGAAGCAAAGCTATGCTCCCTTTTGTGACAGATATATATATAATATATAAAA
This sequence comes from Sphyrna mokarran, assembly GCA_024679065.1. Taxonomy (NCBI): domain Eukaryota; kingdom Metazoa; phylum Chordata; class Chondrichthyes; order Carcharhiniformes; family Carcharhinidae; genus Sphyrna; species Sphyrna mokarran. The sequence continues at coordinate 11,255,902 of JAGIQG010000029.1, read as the reverse complement.
CGTATATTGGGGTTTGGAATTTGTACTGCCCCTTTAAAATTATAGATCAGATGATCCTTGGGGGATTAGTTCCTCCCTGTGTGAGACTGGTTGCATGGTCTTAGACCTGACTGCAGAACAGTGCAAACCTCTAATAAAGAGCTCCCAGTGTTCAAGTAACAAAGCCAACTTTGCAATTCATTATGCACCCTTAGTCCATAAGTGCATAGCCTTGTATGACACTATTTTGATAAGTATTCATTCACTGCCACAATGAATAGCTTTGGGACATTTGAACAGGATTTCTCCCTGAGTGTGAGTGAGGTAAGTAGATAGAGTGGGTAGTGTCACATGGTGGGTGGGTACAATGGCAAAAAGCAAGGATAGGCAGGATGCTTGAGTGGCAGGGTAATAGATGGCATAATGGCAAAGTGGGTCAGGTGTCAGCTGGGTAGATAGGGTGGCAGGGTAATTGGAGTGCAGACTATGAGCTGGGTAGGTGATGAAGTCAGTGGGTAAAGGGAGTGGGGAAGGGTATCAGTTGGATAGTTACCCAGGAGTTAGAAATTGTTTTCTCTGGTGTTTGATATTTCTATCGAGGTATGTGAGTCAGAACACTCCAAAGGCTGCAACCCTAATTCAGAGTTGGAGACTTTTCCTGAAGGTCCTAGGAAGCAGGGGAATTGCCCATGGGAAGCTGAATCTTCCAGGGAAACTCCCATTGAGTTGTTTGCTTTAGGACTTCCAAGGGGTTCCACAGCATCTTCTGGGCTAAGACCGATCTCTGACTATTTGAAGACCTGAAGATTTGGACCCATATCCTACTGCCAGTCTTAATAAATTTATGTACTATAATCACTGATGCACTCATAGCCAAAGTCATTGTATCCTATTGTAAATGATGTTAGAGTTAGTGAGTGGGATTTTACGGCCTCGCTCGTCCCAAAACCATGACGAGCGGGATGGCAAAATTCTGGCCAATGCCTTTGTTACAACAAAGCAGAAAGGAACATCATACTGTTAGAATGATGAGTTTTTTTTTGCAGCAAGTATTGTGCTTCCTGACACATACCAGTCAGTATACATGCCGTAGTCGATAATGAAGATTCTTCTGACTGGAATAAAATATGCGAAACATTTAAGGGGGGAGATTTTGCAGTCATGAGTTTCCAGCAAGTATATCACTCAAGCTGCTTGTAACACTATTGCAATCTTATTTGCAACTCACACATTCTTATTTAGAGGACAGATCAACCACTTTCAATCCTTGCATCATTTTAAAGAAATGGATCGGGAGAAACGATGATGAAGAAACACTTACATGTGTTGATTCATTATTAAAATATTTGCCGCCACATGTGACATAGATATTGAAAATGAAATGATTTTCTATCTAAAATGTAATCATGGAGTCATCTTCATGCATATTTTAAGCAGTTTTCCAATAAAATAAAGAAGACTATTATTCCTTCTGACTTTTGGAGCCTCCGTAATATTGGCTGAAAGTCTTCAACAAGCCAGGAGAATAACAAGTAGAGATGGTACAAATCTCCACAGATTTCTCTTCCTCCTGTGTTACCTTTTACCTGAAGTGGGAGAAAAACATCTGTGGTAGAAATAAAAGGTGCAAAGCATTCTCAGATTTAACTTTGAGTCAGCATGTCCTTGATTGTTCAAACGAAACATAAAAAACAAAATTCCAGCGGGTCCTTCTTACCATGCTGCAGACAAATCATACAGCTCATCCAACTTGCTCTGCTATTCAATGTGATCATGGCTAATCTTAGGTTTCAATTCCATTTTCCAACCCGCTTTCTGTATCTCCTAAATCCCTGTGAGAACAAGTATCTGCTTACTTCAACGTTAACTGTATTTGGAGCATCCACAACTCTCCAGGATAGGGAATTCCAAAGATTCATAACTCTTTGGCTTATGAGATTTCTCCTCATCTCAATCCTAAATGATTGACTCCATGGGGCGTTGTGGTGGCAGAGTGGTTAGCACTGCTACCTCACAATACCAGGGACCAGGGTTTGATTCCTGGCTTGGATCACTGTCTGTGGGGAGTATGCACATTCTCCCCATGTCTGTGTGGGTTTCCTCCAGGTTCTCTGGTTTCCTCCACAATCTGAAAAATGTGCTGGTTAGGTGCATTGGTCATGCTAAATTCTCCCTTTAGTGTACTTGAACAGGCGCTGGAATGTGGTGAGTAGGGAATTTTCACAGTTACTTCATTGAAGTGTTAATGTAAGCCTGCTTACTCATAAATAAATAAACTTTAAAACCTTATTTTGTAGCTGTGCCCCTATGTTTTAGATTCCCCATTCAACAAAAACAATCTTTCAGCATTCACCCTATCAATCTTTTCAGAATCTTATGGGCTGTAATGTGATCCCTTCTCATGCTTCTGGTCTCCGGACATCATAATGCCCTATTTGTTCAGTCTCTTATCATGGGACAATTTCCACTTATCCCAGAGATCCCAGAGAACCATAGCTGCACCTCTTCTATTGCAAGTATATCCTGCCTTATTTGTATTCAAATCTCCTAACAGGTGGCAATGTCAGAATATGATCACCTCTAAAACAGCAACAGCAATCAGATGCTGAAGGCAGTGTAGGAAGGGGGCAGGTGGCCAATGCATAGTATCTGATAGGTTGAGCTATGAAGAGTATCTGAAAAAGCTGTGGTCAAATTTAAGCTGAATGTAGTGAGAAGCCCACAGGATTGGGTGGAGCATCAGTCTCACAGTCTACTTGGTAGAATTCATCAGTGACCTCAATGGAGCATAAGATCAGGATGGCATGGTGGCACAGTGGTCAGCACTGCTGCCTTGCAACACCAGAGTACTGGGTTCAATCCTGGTCTCTGGTGACTGTCTGTGGTGAGTTTGTGTGTTCACCCCATCCCACGTTTCATCCAGGTGCTCCATTTCCTTCCACAGTCCAAAGATGTAAAGGTTAGGTTGATTGGTCATGCTAAATTTCTTCTAAGGGGACCAGCAAGATAAATGTGTGCAGGTTGTAGGGAATAGGGCCTAGGGATGGGATAGTTGTTGGTGCTGGCTTGATGGGCTAAATGCCTCGTTCTGCAGTGTAGGGATTCTATCAGACAGGGTGCAAAACCAATCTTATAACCTACTCCCACCAGTTTGCTGACAGCTAGGTTAGGTTAAAATTGCCATGAGACTTCAAGGTGCAAATGATAATGGTGAGAAGAGACTTTATCAGAGTATAGAACAAAGAACAAAGAACAACACAGCACGGGAAACAGGCCCTTCGGCCCAACGAGCCCGCGCCGCCATCCTAACGTCTTAATGACATATAGAGACCAATATAGGGACAATTTGTTACCCAATCAGCCTAAGAGCACATTTTTGGGATGTGGGAGGAAACCGGAGCACCCGGAGAAAACCCACGCAACCACGGGGAGAACGCGCAAACTCCCGCAGACACAGGCCCAAATCCATGTGTCTGCACAGCAACAGCGATAGTCTCTGAGCTGTCATGTTGCCCATCTGATGGTCCAGTTTAAGCATACACTAACGACATGAAGCACTAGGCCACTCCTGAAGTAACATCCAGGAGCAGCCCTCGCACGACCTGCCGAATGCATGCACCTTGTTGGTCAACAAGGTGGACCGAATAGCCTGTGGAAACAATTAAAGTATTTAAACAGTCCTGCTATATCCCTCTATCTGCAGACCGCTCATGTGGCTGTCCAAGAGACCCTTAAACAACCCTAGCGTGGCTGCTCCCACCACCTTACTCGGTAGTGCATTCCACACCCCCACTATCCTTTGTGTGAAAAAATGCCCTCTAATATTACTCTTATACATAGCCCCCCTCACCCTAAGGCCATGACCCCTCATTCTATCCGAATCTAATGGTGGAAAAAGCTTACCACCATTTACTCTATCTATACCCCTCATAATCTTATATACCTCTAATAGATCCCCTCTCAGTCTTTCAATGGAAAACAAGCCCAGTGCGTTCAACCTTTCCTCGTAAGACAGCCCTTCCATACCAGGCAGCATCCTGGTAAATCTCCTCTGCACTCTCTCCAGGGACTCCACGTCCTTCCGGTAGTATGGCGACCAGAACTGAACGCAGTACTCCAAGTGAGGCCTAACCAACGTTCTATACACTTGCAACATCAAACTCCTACTCTTGTATTCTATACCCCTTCCTATGAAGGCTAACATACCATACGCTTTCTTTATCACATTTTCCACCTGTACTGACACCTTCAGAGACTTGTGAACCTGCACCCCCAGGTCTCTCTGCGTCTCTATACTCCGGATAGTTTTAACTTTTATCCTATAACTCCCCTCTACATTATTCCAGCCAAAATGCATCACCTCGCATTTATCCGGATTAAATTCCATTTGCCATCTATCTGCCCAATCTACCAGCCTATCTATGTCTTGTTGTATTGCCTGGCACTGCTCCTCAGTCCCCGCCAATCCAAGTATCTTAGTGTCATCAGCAAATTTGCTGATCACCCCACCTACCCCCTCTTCCAAGTCATTTATATAAATCACAAATAGAAGAGGTCCTAGTACTGAGCCCTGTGGCACACCACTAGTGACTGACCTCCAGTTGGAAAAAGAGCCTTCCACTACTACCCGCTGCCTCCTCCTCCCAAGCCAGTTCTCAACCCATCTACATACCTGGCCCTGTATCCCATGCGCCTTCACCTTTTTTATCAGCCTACCATGGGGAACCTTGTCAAACGCCTTACTGAAATCCATGTAGACGACATCAACGGCCTGTCCTTCATCAACCATATAGGAGGAGAATCGGCAAGGCAAGGGATCAGAGGTTTCAAATGATGATAAGCAAATTCTGGACTGGAATGAGGAAGCATTCTTTGCACTCCAAGACCAATAACTGGAATAAACTTCTAGTTAAAGAAGTCAAAATTTTAAAATTATCATTCATATAGTTATCTAAGCTGATAGGTGAAGGCAGTATTCTGTAGGAGGGTGAGCTATGCAGCTCAACTGGCAATCATCATCAATCATTATATTTGTAAACCAGGTAGTTAGATGATGATACACATATAGACACTTTTCACCAAGGCTACTGCATGTTCTCCAAGTTTAAAGTTCTGTAAGTATTGCTGTTCCACAGGCCTTTCTGCAACTTGGTAATGATCTGCAAATGTTTCTGTAATTTCAAGTAGGATATGAATCTATGGTCTTATTTACAATGTCAATTAAACATCACACAGTTTTGAATCATCCAAGCAGCCAGCTTCCAGCTGATAGTGAAAGCCCGACCAAGTAGGGGGTAGTGAACTGGAATGGACACTTTCATGTCTTTCTTGGTAGGAGGCCCATTAAAGGATTGTGGAGCAAGCAATTATGTGTAATCTCTCAACTGTTTCTTCCATGTAGTTTGCGCTCCACAATATTTTTTTTAAAAACACGGATATGTAATGATGTGATGATGGCCACATATCCCTCCATGCATTGCAGGATTAAAGCTGTCCATTTTTTAAAGAAGAACCTGATGATGTCAAAACGCCTATTTTCACTGCTTTTAAACCCAAGTGTTGTAAATTATCCACATTATTTGTAAAAGTGCGCACGCTTTTATCTTGGACTCGACAGCAACCTTTGCCCAGTATCTTTTCCATTATCTTTCGGCAATGCATCTCTGTCATAATTTCATCATTCTTCTGTGCTTTAAAGCTGCAAGTGGAGATTCAGACTGTGTTTATCTCTGTCATAAATGTGAACAAGCGAAATATATAAATGTTTTAGCTACTAGCAATGTCGACCTGAGGCAGATTTTTTTAAATCTTCTTGTATGTTCAGCTTCCTTATTTAGTTTGATGCTGGGCCCAGTGTGCTGTTGAAAAGATGTATTGTTTTATAATCACATGAAAATCTATACAGCAAAAACATCCCAGTTAATATTCCTCTAAGATCATAAGGTTTTTGATATTTTATTGCACTGATACTCCTGCGTAAATCTGGTCAGCTGGAAAATAATTTATCCAGGAGCAAGTCTCACGAATTCTCCAGAACTTTACCTCACAGGATGATGGTCAATTCTGGACTTTCTTGGTTCCCATTTTCAATCATGTTGAGATTAATTAATTTTTCACATGGCCAGGAGATAATTCTATACAAATTACAAGGTAAATAGTTTAGTGTATCATTTCATTTGCTTTACTGGTGTTGCAGCAGTGTGCTGACAGCATTGCTTTATTTCACATCAAGTCACAAGATGAAATTGAGAGAGCTGCCTGTCAAATTGGGCAGTGGAGAACTCCAGTTTTAGAATCGATGCTAAGGTTTCTGAATACTCTCTCAGAGATCATAGCTAGTGCACAGGACACCATCTTCAGAAAGGGATTTGTGCACACACATGATTAACGACTGTTGGCAGCACACAGAGCAGGTGGGTCATGACATGTGGCTAAAACATAGATCAAGGTGCAACACGGCTTCAAAGCCACTTGTACCAATTTGGACCTGCACGCCTCAGTCAATGCACTGCCTTAACCTAGCGTGACTGAACACAAATTTAAATAGCATGAAAGGCATCTTCCTACCCCATGCACCCACTTCCCAGCCCCTAACCCTTACGCCAGCCAATGACATTGTGAAGAACTTTGCTAGATCTTCTGGAGGTGGGTGTGATTGGCTAATGCTTGTTCGAAAAATAGGGCGTTGGCTGGGCAATATTGCAGTTTTTTTTGAGTTATAGAATCATAGAAACCTGACAGTTCAGAAAGAGGCCATTCAGCCCATTGAATCTACACTGATCATAATCCCACCCAGGCCCTATTCCCATAACCCTATACATTTACCCTGCTAATCCCTTGATACTTGGGTCAATTTAACATAGCAATCAACCTAACCCCCATATCTATGAACTGTTATTTCAAACATCGTGTTGTATAAAGTTGGTACAAACATGAGTGGTGTAGAAAGGCTTTCTCTTAAATTGAAAATGACTGGGAGAATGGAGAAAAAGTGGATATAGACAAACTGCTTAAAGGCAGAGAGGAGGGTACTCAGCAGGGGGCAATTTCTACCAGGATTCTCATGCAGCAATTTTCCTAGCGGATTTGATGTCTCCCAGCTGATGAGTGAATGGTTGGAAAGATGTGTTGCCTGAGGTCTGGCTGAGAGCCATGGGCGAAGAGGTGATTGGGAATACTATTACATTTGAAATTATGCATCTGATCTTTCTTTCCCGATACAAAAACTTCATGGGCTGAATAGTCATTTTCCCAGAACTTGCTTTTGTTTTAGCCTGAAGAGAAATTTGCAACATCATCTTGATGCCAAGAGTAGATTCAAAGCAACCAGCTCAAAAACCCAACATCGCTCAACGAGCCATCCATGCCTTTGTTGCCTCTGAACTTTATTATTCTAACGCATGTTTAGCTGGTCACCCAAATTTTACTTCCCTCAAAATTGCTGTGATTCAGTGCTGGCATGTCTTACTTGAACAGGATCTCGTTCACCCACCATCGCTGTGCTCTCTGATTGACACTGATTAACCGGGAACCAATGCATCCATTTTAAAAATGTTACTGTTGTTTACAAATTTTTTTCAAGGCCTCATCCCTCCCTGCAATTCCACAACCCTGATATATCTGCACTCATCTAATTCAGATTTCTTGATCAACTGCAATTATAATTGTTCCATCTTTGATGATCAGGCCTTAAGTTCTGGAATTTCCTCCCTGAACCTTTCCTTCTCACTTTTTTTAAGATGTTCCTTAAAACATGCTTTTTTGACCAAGTCACTGCCTGATCCCTGCTTATTTCATTCTGTTGCATAATTTTGTTTTGTAGTGTTCCCGGATGCATTGTTTTGGTTTGTTATCTGAAAGACACTACATAAATGCAAATTGATTTTGAATCTTAATCTAGTCACATCACGTTTGAAACATTTTGTAACTTGTAAAACAATACACATAAATCCACCAAATATCTTTAACACTCAATTAACACCACTTAACTCACTTAGCACCAACACCTCTACTTTCTCAGAAGGCTAAGAAAATTCAGCATGTCCATTATGATTCTCACTAATTTTTAAAGATGTACCACAGAAAGTATTCTTTCCGGATGTATCACAGCTTGATATGGCTCCTGCTCTATCCAAATCCTCAAGAAACAATAGAGTTATGAACGTAACCCAGTCCATCATGCAAACCATCCTCCCATCCATTGACACTGTCTACAACTCCAAATGCCTCAGAAAAGTAGCCAGTTTGATTAAGGACTCCACACACCCCGGACACACTCTTCCATCTTCTCCCATCAGGAAAAAAAATACAAAAGTCTGGAAACACACACCAACCAACTCAAGAACACCTTCTTCCCTGCTATCATTCGACTTTTGAATAGTCCTATCACATGTTAAGTTGATCTTTTTTTTCACCCTATCGGTAACTGCAGCACTATATTCTGCATCCTTCTCCCCATGTACTCTATGGATGATATGTTTTGTCTGTCTAGTTCGCAAGAAACAATACTTTTCACTTGTATCCCAATTCATGTGACAAAAATAAATTCAATTCAATCATGAATAAATACATCGGTACTCCTTTGAATTGCAATGAGAAAATGCAGTCTGATTATAAATACTGAAATTTTCAGGTTCAGCTTGATGTTTAACCAGCACATCTGAGGAGGATTAACTCACTTAACACCAACACTCGACTTCCTCAGAAGGCTAAGGAAATTCAGCATGTCCATTCTGAATCTCACTAATTTTTACAGGTGCACCGCAGAAAGCATTCTTTCCGGATGTATCACAGCTTTGTATGCTTCCTGCTCTGTCTGACACTGCAAGAACATGAACATCTGATCAGTAATATTAAAACATAGAAGCAGCAGTAGGCCATTCAGCTGTTTGAGCCCACTCTTGCCCCCAATATCCTTTGATCCCTTTAACCCCTAGAGCTATACCTGATCTCTTGAAATCACACAATGTTATCTCCTTAGCTGCCGGCTTACGCAGTGTTAAGGAAACTGGAATGATGGAACTTTACTTGTCGGCACAAATCCCGGTGATCTCTTTATCCCGCCAAGTGATGATGAAAGACCATCCACGTGAGTCGGGGGCAAAGATTTTCCATTCCGCCCGCTATGGGAGTCGTAGTAGATGGGAATTGCAGAGGAGATTAGTTCATGTTCTGTTTTAAAAAGTTTTATTTTCATAGAATTCTCACAGTGCAGAAGTAAGCCATCGAGTTTGCATCAGCAAAAATCCTCTCCAGGCCCTATCCCCATAACCCTACATATTTACCAAATAATCCCTCTAATCTATACATCTTTGGACACTAAGGGGCAATTTACCATGGCCAATGCTCCTAACTGGCACATCTTTAGACTGTGGGAGGAAACCAGAGCACCCGGAAGAAACCCAGGGAGATGTGGGGAGAATGTGCAAACTCTACCAGACAGTGGCCTAAGCCAGGAATTGAACCCGGGTCTCTGGCACTGTGAGGCAACAGTGCCAACCACTCTGCCACCGTAATGCAAATATCAAATATCATATGCAATGTTCAACTGTTTGTATCACCCAGACCGAATACCAGATCTTCCAGGGGTAATGGAGAACAAGGCAAATGCAGAGGAAACTCCATACATGTTGGTGTAGGATTCTACCTCAACCCAATTCTGGGGAGAACTGAAGTGCAGAGGTGTAGATTGTTAATTTCTTGTTTCTTTCTGGCTCACTATAATGTGTGGCATAATGTTTCACTTGAATGTAAATTATTCATTTCATTGCTGCTTTATTTTCATTTAAACTGCTTCTTATTTTTGTCAAAATATAAGGTTGCTCCAGCAACGACATGCTGCATGATGGTGTACCGGTAAGCTCTGTCATCCTCCTGATGAGGCAGCCTTGGATCAGTAGTAAAACTCCAAGATCAGGTGGAAGGGCAGGAATTAAAGCCTTACTCCAACAATATGGGTACACAATTCAGTATCATACTAAAGGAGTCTCTGACTGTCAGAAGTGCTTCTTCTTAGATAAAGCATTGAACCAAAGACTTGCCTGCCATCTCAGGTGGATTAAAAAAAACCTAGGAATGCTTGAAGAACATTTAGGGTTTCTGCCCAGTGCCCTAGCCAAACTGTATCTCTCTAACTACAGTGCTAGGGAAATGAACAATAGATAAATTCAGAGATGTGCATGTTACATTGATTGACCATGCTAAATTGCCCCTTAGTGTCCCAGGTTAGCGGGATTAGCAGAGTAAAAATGTGGAGTTTCAGGGTTAGGATCTGAGTTGGATACTCTGTTGGTCAGTTAGTGCAGACTCAATGGGCTGAATGGCCTGTGTCTGCATTGGAGAGATTCTATGATTCTGTGAAGTTTGATTGTTCCTTTTCCCTGTTAATGGGTAGAAATAAGAATACCATTAAGCCTACAGCTGAAATTTTAACCATCTTGGGAATCTGAGCAGTGCGGTGGCACAGAGGTTAATATTGTTGCCTCACAGCACCAGAGAGATGGATTCAATTCAGGTCTCGGGTAACTATCTGTGTGGAGTTTACACATTCTCCCGTGTCTGTGTGGGTTTCCTCCGGATGCTCCAGCTTCCTCCCATAGTCCAAAGATGTGTGGGTTAGATGGATTGGTCATGTTAAATTGCCACTTACTGTCAGGGAGATAGATTAGCAGGTAAATATGTGGAGTTACAGGGTTAAGGCCTGAGTGGGATTGAGGTTGGTGCAGTCCCAATGAGCAGAATGGTCTCCTTCTGCAGTGTAAGTACTCTATGGAAAGATCCTTTGACCTCAGACATGATTTCCCATTTTCTGGGCAAGCAAGGCCAGAAAATCCCGCTCACTGTGTTATTCTTCACTCCACGTGCATAGAATCATGCAGACCCTTTTGCAAATCTCGCAATTAAACTCAAAAGAAAAGATGCATTTCAGAGATTGAGGACTGTAATTCATTCAGGAACATATATTCCTAGAGCATATAGTACAAACCCTGCCTTATACTTACAGGGTTTGATTTGTACTATTTAAGTATAAGCTACTTGTTACTGATGCAAATCCTTTAGTGTAATTACCTCCTTATTACCACCAATTGTTACCCTTGGGCAGAATCAGACCGACAGGCTTAAGATGTACTTCAGTCCAAAAAATGAAAGGACAAGAGGAGAATAAGTTTAGTACTAACCTTCACTGTGTCATAAAGTATTTGCAATGTTTTATTGACATTTTTGCCATCCAAACATGTTCTATTGCATGTTGGGGGAATGTCAAACAATATGGTTGACATAACTCACAAACTGAGAAAATGGCATTCCTCAGTTAACCCGCGATTTCACCCCACAGAAGCCAGCAGTGTGAGTATACGGTTGGAGCCAAAAAACAAATTTACAGAATCTTATCAACAGCTCGAGTTTGTAAGAAGCAAAATAAATTGTTTGACATTATCTTTACTTTACCTTTGTAGCCTCTGGTCAGATGCCGCCTGAAGCATTGAGATAAAGCTCTTCACCTGTTGTCAGCATTCAAAGACCTCATCTTGGCAGCACACTGGCAGATGGAACACAGAATGATCTCAATTTTTAACAACAATTTTGTATCTCCATTCTGAAAGAAAAAGCAGCGTTTAAGGTTGAAACAGGGTTGATTATTTTGATGGAAGAACATCAGTTGGGTGCGGTGGGGGAGAGACAGTTGGAGACTGACTTGCGCTTATCTAATAACAAGATTCGGGAAGCTAAAACTACTAATTGATGATAATTAATGTGTGCGAGAGATCCTTAGAACAGATCCTGACTCCCCCTTGTTTACAAAGAAGTGCTGTATTGAGCTGAACAATTTATTGAGGTGCACCAAGTTTATCATTCAGGACACAATCCTAAATCCATCTTGGAAATGAACACAATCATTCTACATTAGCAACGTTCAATCTGCTGTAGAAGATACTGCAAACTGAATAAGTGTTCCTGGTTTTACAAAGAAAGAGAACAAAATTGCATTTTTATTGTCCCCATGTGACTCCCACTCTTGCTTTGTTGTTGCCCTTACTAATGAGGCTGATGCCTAATGCAGAGATGTTGGAATGGCTCACGGTGTGTTAGTGGCTAATTTTAGGCTCTAGTATGAGGTCAGTTCAAATGAATGATATTGTCATGCTCCTGGCAAATCACAAAACACATCCCGTGGCCACACAACGTTGATTATCTGGCATTCATAGGGCCATTGAATCATAGAATTCCTACAGTGCAGAAGGAGGCCACTTAGCCCAACAAGTTTGTATCAGCTCTCCAACTGAGCATCTTTACCCAGGCCCCTCTTTGCCCTATAGCCGTACCCGCATACATTTAATTCAATAATCCCCCTAATCTACACCTCCTGGGACACTAAATTGGCAATTTAGCATGGCCAATTCACCTAACCTGCATATCTTTAGAGTGCAGGAGGAAACCAGAGCGTGCTTATACAGACACTGGGAGAATGTTCAAACTCCACACAGACAGTGACAAAGGCCGGAATTAAACCCGGGTCACTGGCATTGTTTTAAAGCTTATTTATTAGTGTCTCAAGTAGGCTCACATTAACACTGCAATGAAATTACTGTGGAAGTCCCCTAGCCGCCACTCTCTGGCACCTCTTTGGGTACACTGAGAGAGAATTTAGCATGGCCAATGCACCAAACCAGCACATCTTTTAGAATGTGGTAGTAAACCAGAGAACCCCGAGGAAACCCACGCAGACATGGGGAGAGTTTGCAGACTCTACACTGACAGAGACCCAAACCATGAATTGAACGTGTGTACTTGCCGCTGTGAGGCAACAGTGCTAACCACTTTGCCACCATGCTGCCCGCACCAGTCCTCCACAATAAGGTAGGATCGCTTTAATGGATTTGAGGAATAATATGGAGGTAAGAAAAGAACTAGAATATCCTTAGGATGTCCCCAAGTTCTTTGCTGCCTTTTGATGGGGAGCTCTGCACCTAAGTACAAGGCTAAAGCATTTGATGCCATCTTCAGCCAAAAATTTACAGTGGATGATCCATCTGCATCTCCTTTCGATGTTCCTAGCATCACAGATGTCAGTCCCAGACAATTCAATTCATGTGGAAACAAGATTGAAGAAACGGGTTAAGACACTAGATACTGCAAAGACTGTGGACTCTGACAACAATCCAGCAACGGAAAGGAAGACTTGTTCCAGGACTAGCTGTGCCCTTAGCCTATCTGGTCCACAATAGCTACATAGCTGACATTTACTGGCAATCTAGGAAGCTGCCTGGGTATGTCCTGTGCACAGAAAACCGGACAAATCCAACCTGGCCAGCCTATTATTGATCATCAGCAAGTGATGGAAAGGATTATCGACAATGCCATCAAGCGGCAATTGCTTTGCAATAATTTGTGCATGGACACCCAGTTATCTATTGCAAAGCAGCCTATTTGTTTGGCCCTTCAGGCATCAGCTTAAATTATTCATTCAAGATGTACTGTAGCAACTCAACAAGCTGTCTTTGGCAGAATGTTCCAAAACCATAAACTTTACGACCTAATGGAAAAGGGCAGTAGATGCATTGAAACACCACCTCCTGCAACTTCCCCCCAAGCCGTTCACCATCCCGTCTTGGGAAATACGTCATCATTCCTTCACTGTCGCTGGATCAAAACTCCTCTCTAACAGCATTGCAGGTATACCCACATCACAGAGAGTGCAACAGTTCAAGAAGGCAGCTCACCTTTACGAGGGCAATTGGGGATGCGTAATAAATGCTGACCTAATCAAAGATGTCTACATCCTTTGAAGGAATAACTATGTAGCACAATACCTTTAGGCTGGGAGAAGATAAGTAAAGTTAGAACTAATTACCTGTTCTGAACTCTGCACCTCAAGCTCAACAGAGTGGAAATTGCAGACAGTAATCATCCATTCCTAAAATTACTAAATCAAAATTCTTAAGAGGAATAGCTTTTATTTGCGCTTCTGTAGTGGTCCAGCATAAATACATAAGAAATACAATATCAGCTTGCTTTTAGCATTTTGAAAGCAATGATCGAAGCAGCAATGGCAGAATGTTTTCTCAGGTCATGTTTGCCGAAGGTTTCATGGCAATCCACTGCCTGTGTTCCAATTTCCCCCACCTTGTGAAAGGTAGGAGCATCATTCAAATTGACACACTTTACATGCGAGATATTATCTCCTTTTGCCAGCTTACACAGCCTGCAGTTCAAATGGTAATAACATTTGTTCTGTACAGCGAGGAATAATATTAAACCTTCATTCATATTTACACTGCTATTTATATTTTCCAGCTCTATTGCTGCCGCAGAAGACTCAGCCTAATATGAAGAAAGCAAATCTTGCGGCTCTCAACAATAGAACAGCATACTTAATTTATAGAGATTCTGTAAAGCTTTTGCTATCATCAGTTGTAAACAATAGATCTCCATGTTTAATGTTCCACTCAATTTTCAATGAAGGATTAAAAGGTTATCCTATTAAACTGGGGAATATTAGAATGTGAATTCATCAACTCGTGTACTGCTGCTTCCAAGCATGGAACTTCCTGGCAGTCAGGATTGTCGACTAACTTGAAGGACTTGCTGATAGGTATTCATGCCTCCGGGATCAGATCCCTTTCCTGATGGGTGATTAACATGTTGCGGATACCTGCTGCGAAGTGCGTATGTACGCAAAGCGGTTGAAGCAAGTATTGGTATCAGCTGCAAGCTGTGCACTGTTAGAGGACCTCTAACACACATCCAAGGAGCATGTTGCCTTTGATCCATTTATTTCATTCATTCGTGGGACTGTCACAGTGGGCCAACATTTATTGCCCATCCCTAGTCACCCTTGATCTAAATATCTCACTCAACAATTTCAGAGAGCAGTTGAGAGTGAACCACATCGCTGTGGCTCTGGAGTCACATGTAGGCCAGACCAGGTAAGGACAGCAGATTTCCTTCCCTAAAGAACATTAGTAATCCAGATGGGTTATTCTGACAATTGATAATAGCTTCATGGTCATCAGGGCAGCATTGTGGCACAGTGGTTCATACTGTTGCCACACAGCAGCAGGGACACAGGTTCAAGTCTGGCCTTGGATGACGATGTGGAATTTGTATGTTTTCCCCATGTCTGCATGGGTTTCTTCCCACAGTCCAAAGATGTGCAGTTTAGATTGATTGGACATGCTAAATTGCCCCTTCGTGTCAAGGAGATTAGTAAGGTAAATATGTGGGTTTTTAATGGGATAGAGCCTAGGTGGGATTATTGCCAGTACGTGCTTAATGGGACAAATCGCCTCCTTCTGCATTGTCAGGATTCTATCAGTCTATGAGTAATCAAGGTGGAGCCAGAGTGTGGCGGCTCCTCGCAAACTATTCCCCGCATACTTTCTAATTCTATCTTCTATTCTCCCTCAGTGTATGGAATCAAAGAACCCTACGATGCAGATGGAAGCTGTTCGGCCCATCAAATCTGCACCAACCACAATCCCTCCCAGACCCTATCCCCAGAACCTCATGTGTTTACCCTTGATGGTCCCCCTGACATTAAACAACAATTTAGCAAGGCCAATCCACCTAATCCACACATCTTTGGATTGTGGGAGGAAACTGGAGAACCCAGAAGAAATCCATGTGCACATGGAGAGAATATGTGGACTTAACACAGGCAGTGACCAAGCCAGGAATCATACCTGGGTCCCTGGCATTGTAAGGCAGCAGTGCTAACTATTGTGCCACAATGCTACCCCACCATGTACCAGAATGGAGTGTGATGGCAAGAGCATTTTCACAGTAACTTCATTGCAATGTTAATGTGAGCCTTTTGTGACACTAATAAATAAATGAACTTTAAACGTTCTACGTTTTGCGCTGTACTCTCATTTAAACTCTTTGAAAATATTCTATTTATCCCTCTGTGACTCTAACACTATATTCTGCACCTTTTTCCTTCTCCCCTATATACTCTATGAATGGTATGCTTTGTTTGTATAGTGTGCAAGAAACTAAACATTTCATTGTAACCCAATACATGTGACAGTGATACATCAAATCAAATCAAGAAAGTGCTGGAGGGATAGTAACACTTGTGAAACCAGCATGTCTTATTGCATTCAGCAAAATAAGGAAGAAGCTTACTCTATGCAAGATGCCATGGCGATCACTTTAACCATGCTTATCACTTTATCCACAATATAGAGTTGTTGTCCAAAATAAACAGGTAAAAGCGATTTTCTCTATTTCTAAAAGACAAGAATATTTGTTTTTCTCTGCAGGCAGACCAACTGAATTTTCACTAGTCTTATTGAACTGAGTAGAACAGTCAACAATCCCCCAAGTCTGAGCAAAAGAGTTTTTACAATGCAGCATGATCTGTGTGCTCCAGAGACCAAACCTGATGCAAACTCACAACTACTTTTAAAAAGTCACAAAAATTCTTCCTTCAAAATTATGCTTTCCTTCAGAGGAGGTACAAAAGGCTCATTAAAGAGTTTGAATTCAGGCTTTGACAAAGAAGCCTTCACTTTGGTCTCTCTGGATGTCAATGTGCCCAGCAAAATATCTCTCCAATTTCCTCTCTCTTAATGAGCACATATTTCAGTCACCATCAAATTGTTTCCAATCTAGAATCATCTTATGCAATCATTAGCAGGCGTTATATAATCACACAACATGACAGTTTCAGGAATAAAGTAGGAATGTCCTTTGTAGTTTTATACTGGTAGTCAGCTCATCAAGAACTGATGGAACTCTCAATGCTTAGACTATTGCCATGATGCAAGCTGTCAACAGATCAAAGCCATTTGCCTTTGAGAACCAATTACTATTGAGAAAGACATCTTCTAAAAAGAAATATAATGGAAAATCAACCATATTCTTCATGTGGATGTGTCCTTTTCACTTATTGCAACTTTTAACAAATTAAGCGACATCGGCAGATACAAAAGATTCTTTTAAACAAAAATTACACACAATTCATTTACACACCATTATATGAGGAACTTTCTTCTTGAACAGAAATTAAACGTCCAGCAAAGATTTTATAGAATATTTTAACAAGCATTGTAGCGTAATATTCATGAGATCTTCTGATGGGTGGTGTCTCTGCCTTTGATCCAGAAGCTCTGAATTTGAATCGCAGGGATCGGTGTTGGGTCCATTGTTGTTTGTCAACTATATCAATGATCTGGGTGATAATGTGGTAAATTGGATCAGCAAATTTGCTGATGATACAAAGATTGGAGTTATAGTGGACAGTGAAGAAGGTTTTCAAAGCTTGCAGAGAGATTTGGACCAACTAGAAAAATGGGCTGAAAAATGGCAAATAGAATTTAATGCAGTCAAATGTGAGGTATTGCACTTTGGAAGGACAAACCAAAGTAGAACATACAGGGTAAATGGTAGGACTCTGAAGCGTGCAGTTCAATAGAAGATTCTGGGAATACAGGTACAGAATTCCCTAAAAGTGACGTGACAAGTGGATAGGGTCGTAAAGAGTGCTTTTGGCTTTATAAATTGAAGTATCGAGTATAAAAGTTGGGATGTTATATAAGGCGTTGGTGAGGCCAAATTTAGAGTATTGTGTACATTTTTGGTCACCTAGTTACAGGAAGGATATAAATAAGATTGAAAGAATGCAGAGAAGATTCACAAGGATGTTGCCAGGACTTGAGAAGCTGAGTTACAGACAGATATTGAATAGGTTAGGATTTTATTCCCTGGAGCGTAGAAGAATGAGGGGAGGTTTAATAGAGATGTATGAAGTTTTGAGGGGTATAGATAGAATGAATGCAAGCAGGCTTTTTTCCATGAAGCTAGGGGAAAAAAACAGAGGGCATGGGTTAAGGATAAAAGGAGAAAAGATTTAAAAAAATATAATGGGGGGGAGTGAGGGGGTGGGTGGGTGGGGGCGGGGGGCTTCATGCAGAGAGTGTTGGGAGTGTGGAATGAGCTGTCGGATAAATTTTGATGGTTCTATGGTTTCTATGGAATCCCACCCCCAGAATTAATGGCCAAGGAAGGTGCGTTCATAATATAAACAAAGTTTGATTATCTGCGAATAAAAGTTGTTCATCGTGTGTCAATGGCAGACAGTCAGAATGAGAGAGATTCCTGGTCAACCAACTGATGAAAAAAATAGAGGGGCTTCTCCCATCACCATCCATAACTCTAGACTACAACATGCCTCAGCAATTCAGATTGTCTGAGTGAACTGTAGAACACACACTTGCAAGTGAAAAATCACACATACAGCATAGAAATGTTTAAAGTTTAAGTTTGTATATTATTTATTTTTTCTTAATTCATTGGACATGGGCATTGCTGCCTGGCCAGCATTTATTGCCCATCCTTAGTTGTTTTTGAGAATTTGGTGGTGAGCTGCCTTCTTGCATCGTTGTAGTCCATGTTCTATGGGTTGACCCACGATGGTATTAGGGAGGAAATTCCAGGATTTTAACCCGCGACTGTGAAGGAACGGCGATATATTTCCAAGTCATGATGGTAAGTGGTTTGGAGGGGAAATTGCAGGTGGTGCTGTTCCCATTCATCTACTGCCCTGGTCCTTCTAGTTGGAAGTGGGTGAGGGTTTGGAACACTGCAATGAAGTTACAGTGAATATACTGTAGATGCAACACTCCAGCGCCTGTTTGCGTTCATTGAGGGAGAATTTAGCATGGCCCTTGCATCTAACCATCACATCATTCAGAATGTGGGAAGAAACCGGAGCACCCTGAGGAAATCCATGCAGACACAGGGATAATGTGCAAACTCCACACAGATAGTGACTCAAGTCAGGAATCGAACCTGGGTCCCTGACACTGTGGAGCAGCAATGCTAACCGCTGTGCCACCATGTCACCTTAATGTTTCTTTTTATTGTGACTAAAAGGGAAAAGTTACGGATTGAGCTGGCCTGCAGTGAATTGTGTATCACAGCAACAGGATTGCATCAGGGACATCAGTATTCTCTTTGCTAAAAAGGTAGATGCAGTTACCCTAAACTGACAATGAAAAGATGAATTCCTTTGTTCACTTCATTCACTGTTCATGAATCTGCTTGTTTCATTTGTCTGCCTTCCATCCTGTGCCCTTAACAGGAAGTTTCACTTGACAGAAATGTTAGTCAGGAATATACTGCAGCATTATGCCCCTGATATTCAGTCACCAACATACCCATATAGAAACCTAGAAAAACTACAGCACAATGAAGGCCCTTTGGCCCACAAAGTTGTGCCGAATATTTCCCTACCTTAGAGATTACTAGGCTTACCTATAACCCTCTATCTTACTAAGTTCCATGTACTTATTTAAAAGTCAAGGACATATACTTGAACAAGGATTAACTCTAAGTATCACAGCAGTTAATAAAGCCTTAAAAGTCACATTGCTGCATCTCACTTTTTCTGAAGTCTTGAACCCAGCAAAGTGTTGCAAGTCAGATAGTCCTTCCTGTTTACCCAACAACCTCCAATCTTTAAGAATCAGATTAGGAATCAATAGAACATTATTTCATTGTTACTCTCATTTTTCCTCTTACTCACTTAATATCAGCCCTCATCTGCAGGGCTCTCACAGGACACCTGGTGAAATAAAGATTAAAACACAAGTTTAGTAATTGCTTTTTATAGTAAGGTACAGATTGTAGATACTACACAAATAAAAATGATCCATTGGGAGACTGACTTACTTCACTGTTTATGAGTAAAAAATCTCACCTCTAAGCTCCTGTGTTTTACCATGTTAATTAATAGAAGCAGGACGTCTTCTCAATTTGAAGGTGTTATCTCAATAATTATTTGATCCAGAATGAGGCAGTGCCTTCCTTAAACACGCTTAAGAAACAGGATTTATTTTTAAAAATTCGCTTTGTAAGTTGGATCTTTGTAACCCTTTAAAACACAGAGTATAAAAGTTTTTAGCAGAAGTTTCCAGTTTCTTAGGTTGATATTCAGTTCTGGTATTATCGTTGGACTAGTAATCCAGAGACCAGGGCAATCCAATCACCCGAGTTCAATTCTGATCTTGGGTGACTGTATGGAGTTTGCATGTTCTCCCTGCATCTATGTGGGTTTCCTCCAGGTGCTCTGGTTTCCTCCCATAGTCCAAAGATATGCAGGTTAGATGGATTGGCCTTGTAGATATAGAAGGTTACAAGAATAGGCTAGGGAATCGGGTCTGAGTAAGATGCTCTGTTGGAGAGTTGGTGCAGATTCTATGGGCATCTTCTGCATTGTAGGGATTCCATGAGTCCTCTGAGAACCAAGATTTGAATCCCATCACAAGACATGGTGGAATTTAAATTCAGTAAAATATCTGGAATTAAAACTCCATAGATTGATTGATGTAAAAATCGATTTAGTTCACTAATGTTCCCTAGGGAAATAAATTTGTCAGTTTTGCCTGGTCTGACCTACAGGTGATTCCAGACCTACAGAGATTGGTTGATTCTTATATGCCCTCTGAAATAGTCACTCAATATCCAAACTTTACAACAAAAACAAAGGGAAATTAAACCATACACACCACCCGCAGTGACGCTCACATCCCATGAACAAATTAAAACAAAAACTTTGTTAATTCATTGCAGCAGTTGTCATGTCTCTCAATAAGACATGAAAATGCTGAGCTGCTTCATTCAGAGAGACGTGGCCATACCAACACTAATAATCCCAAAACTAGATTTATAGGGAAAAAAAATCTTCCAAATCCAAAGGTTTCCACTCCTCTCCCAATAAGATTGGACGATGCCAATCCAACCCCATCCTATTCCTGGCCCAATTTCCAGGGCCAAAGATCACTGAGCAGTTATCCCAGCCTCTATTGAGGAAATGTCTGCAGTGCCGATGATTAGTACAGGAATTAAAGGGGACATGAAGAAAAAAAGAGGCTAGAGGCTGTGTGAAATTCACTGCCTGGTTTGGTGGTGGAGGCAAAAAAAGAAGTATCTTTTTTAAATGGTACCTGGATCTGCACCTCAAGTGCTCGAATCGGCAAAGCTACAGGTTGGATGCTGGAAAGTGGCATCAAAATTAGCTTATTATAGATTTTTTTTTTCAGTTGGTGTAGACACAATAAACTGAATTGTTTCTTTCCATGCTGTAACTCTTCTATGGTATCTCCGCCAATGAATCCTCTCAACCTTTGTTTCAGCTTCTTGTAGAACTCCAATGGAGAAAGGAATTCTCCCGTTCTGCTCACCATGGGAATTCTAACGGGCAGGGAGGGTGGAGGTGGGGGTGCAGGGGATCATGCAAACGTTTGTTGACCTCAGGTGGGATTCTCCAGTTTTGGAGTGAGTGCCACTGGAAAATCCCACCTGAAATGTTTCATCCTGTGTTCCCCAGTGTCGTCCCATTGATTCCCTCTTCTGCTTTCCCAAACTGTTGGCCTGCAGTGCTGCCGATGAATTCCTCCTATTCGGCTGGATCCAGGTCCAAATAAGATCAACAGGTTTGATTTGCGCACAAATTTCAAATAGTCAAAGATAGGGTGAGATTCTCCAGTCTCCCACTGGTGGGAGGTGGCGCGTTGTTAGCTAGTGGTGGGATTCTCAGGTCTCACCAATGTCAATTGGGAATTCCCATTAACATCATCCTATGCTGGTGGAAAATCATGGGTGGGGAGAGTTTCCAGCAGGACTGGAGAATCCAATCAATGTCAATCTGTCTTGCAGTGAACAGTAATTTCCCCCTTCCAAACAGAAAACTGTGAATAAAGTAACAGTGCTTCAGATGGTATCAGCTCTTTCATTGATGACTCCCGATAGTTAAACAATTTGGAAAACAGAAGCACCTTGTCATTTCCATGGAAGATCCCACGATTCATTACCATTACCTCAACAGAAGATTACGGTTGAATTGGTAAAACTGAATAAATGACATAAGAAACTTTGATTTGTACCATTTCTCCAAACTTTCTACCAACTTGCCACTGCACTTAGAGTCCAGGATCTGGAGAACATGCTCATAAATTCTCTCCAAGAATTATAAGGGAAACTATTGTGCATTAAGTATGTTAGGGGCTGTAAAATGTTGTCCCTCCATGCCAGTTAAATGTTAAAACCCAACATTGGAATAATGGGGGTGAATTGAGGTTGGGCACAAAATTGGGCAGCACGATGGCACAGTGGTTAGCCTTACTGCATCAGGGACATGGCTTTGATTCCCATCTTGGATCACTGGCTATTCTGAGTCACACACTCTTCCTGTATCTGCGTGTTTCCTTAGGGTGCTCTGGTTTCCTCCCACAATCCGAAAGTTGTGCTGTTTGGTGCATTGGCCATGCTAAATTCTCCCTCAGTGTACCTAAACTGGTGCCAGAGTGTGGCGATTGGGGGATTTTCATAGACACTTAATTGCACTGGTAAAGTAAGCCTCCTGATGACACCAATAAATAAAGTTAAATGTCATGGGCGGGATTTTCCAGCCATACCTACTGATGGGATCTTCCATTCCTACAGATGGTGAAAGTTTTACTCCAAACACATTCTTTCTTCAAGTCCTGAGTTGTTCTTACCTTCTTCAATCTAGCACTATCTCCCCCACCCAACTATGCAAGATGTTGTCAACTCAGTATTCTGTTTGACTCCAGTGCTGTCATAAGCTGTTCCTTTTGCCTAGAGTTATCAATATTGAAGTGTCAGTGCATGTACAAAATCAGGAGGTTCATAGCTAGAGTTGGTAGAAAGAAATTAGCCCTTTGGCAAAGGGGTGGCATAGATACAAAATAACTGGCAGGCGATTTGGAGGGGCTTTGAGGAAAAGCCTTTTGACCTTATAGAGCTTTATAAAATTATGAGGAGCATAGATAAGGTGAATAACCAAGGTCTCCTCCCGAGGGTAGAAGAGTCCAAAACTGGAGGGCCTAAGGTGAGAAGGGAGAGATTTAAAAGGGACCTGAGGGGCAACTTTCTCACACAGAGGGTGGTGCGTGCACAGAATGAGCTGCTAGAGGAAATTAGAGGCAAGTACAATTACATTTAAAATACATTTGGACAGATATATGGATGGGAAAGGTTTAGGGAGATATGGGCCAAATGCAGGCAAATGGGACTAGTTCAGTTTAGAAATGTGGTCAGCATGGATGAGTTGGGCCGAAGAGTCTATTTCCATACTGTATATCTCGATGACTCTCTGATCTGTGGTGAGAATCTAGAACTCGCTGCCTGAATGAGTAGTAGAGACGGAAGCCCTCATAACATTGAAAAAGCATTGAGATGAGCACTTGAAAAGCCATGGCATACAAGGCAATGGACCAAGTGCAGGAAAATGGGTTAGAATAGATTTGGGGTGAATGGCCAGCAGACACAATGGGCCAAAGGGCCTCCTTCTGTGCTGTAAAACTCTATGACATAAGAGCAGATTGGTCTTCGAAGGCTTTCGCAGCAATTGTAATTAGTGAATCAGGAAACTTTATAATGGAGATGTGTGTGCCGTGTCTTATGATCTTACATGTCTTGTTGTTGAGTACATGAGATGTATGCATTGGGAATAATCAGGAGAAACGTCACTTTAAAATTAAAAACGGCTTAATTGTCCACAACGGTAAGCCTTAAAATTAATTGCTTTAAAATCGTTCTGATGCATCATCATAATCCTAAAACACTTGTGATTCAAAAAGAAGCAGTTTTAATTGGCATTTTGGAAGGAAGGATTTAGACTGTTGATTGTATATCTTCAGTTCCAGCGTGTGCAAGCAATGGAGCCCGACTCCGACAAACTAAAGTGAGAGAGAAAGTCGCAGTGCCACAATCATTCTGAGGAGAAATTAAACTAAACCTCCTATCATGTGGCTGCATTACTGAAGTGTTTTAGGAACTTCCATTACCTACTTCAATCAGAAATCAGAGAATGAATTAAAGTAGGCTATCAGGCTACTGAAAGAACTAATTAAAAAAGGTTAATTCCACTTGTCACATTATTCGATCTTATTGCAACCAGCAGTCACCTCATTACCATTTCATTTCTCATTCTAGGCCAGAGCATGCTTTTGCTTTAATGAACTCATTATAGCTGGGCTGTGCTGGGCACAGGGCAGATAGAAGGATCTTATCATCAGAAATAACAGACGTTTTTTTCAGAGGGATGGGGGGGAAGTGGAGGGTGCTGAGAGGAGACTTATTCTTTCTAGTCAACTCCTTTGAGTAAGTGTCGCAATCCTTTAAACAGAATGCAAACTTTGCAGGTAAAGGGACAAAGATTGAAAGCATTGGCAAAGTGGCCAGTCAGCTAATGAATTGCTCGCTGTTCCTCAAACACGTGAGGAAAATAAATCTGGAATCAAGATGCATTTAGAGTCAAAATGAAAACATAAAAAGGCTTTAATGCATCAGATTTATATTATTAAAAAGTGGTTTCACCCCATGTCATCCAGCTTGCTTACACCACAAAAATGCTGTATGGGTGGGATTTTCCAGCCACATTTGTCCCAAAGCCAGAAAATCAAGGTCAACCGATCTTTGCATGTTTCCATCCCCCCTCTCACGCCCACTGCAATTCCTGTGGCAGGCAGGATGGGAACTCTTCCCGCAAGGTTCAGCACTCGTACTTTTAAATTTTGATTGCAATAGTCCCTACTGACCATGGCAGGTTTTGTTTGTATGCCTGAGGTTTAAATGAGAGGCTAGAATGTACCATTCCTGGGACATGAACACACATTCCCATCTGTGCTGCATCTTTCAATACAATATGATTAACATGGTTAGCCTGCTATCTCAGCTACCATTGCCAAATCAGGAGCGCAATTTAAGGGTTCACTGGTGACCATCACCCCCACAATGCAGATACCACTCAAGAGAGTAACCTATTCAGTCAACACTGGCCAAAGTGGACAAGTAGTGGAGAACATAGAAGCTGTGTTGATGATAGAGGAGTTAGAGATTATCCATCTGATGGTGATGGAGGAGTAAGTATTCATTTACCCAGCATCGCAGACGGGCACGGCTGTTTTATAAGTGGTCTACATTTTTCACAGTAATGGTATACTTCATGTACGTAAGTGATATATTGCCCAACTGTGATAGTGAGCACATTTTACACAATCTCGACTTGACCTACTGGCTCCACTTATGCCTGAAGAATAGCACTGCTGTTTGATTATGCACACTCTTTAATTTTGAGGATGTATTAGAAAGTCACACGGACAACCCTTTGAAGTAGTTTGCATCTCCATTTTTTTCAATGTACTTTCCTGTTCCTCTTCAATTGTGCCAGAGCTTTGTATTGACTTCAGCCAATTATCAGCAGTTGAAATGTCATAGCATACAAATTATGGATTAAGTGCTGGAAAATGGGATTAGGATAGGTAGCTGCATGATGACCGATGCAGACATGATGAGGCCAAGGGCTTCTTTCTGTATGGTAAAGCTCTATGACTCTATGGCTAATAACAACTATCTTTCATTCCTTTGTGAGTTGCCGGCTTTACTGGTGAGGCCACCATTTATTGCCCACGCCCAATTCTCTTTGCGAGAGTGGTTTTATTATTGTCTGAGGGTCTTCTTAATCCATTGCAATACCTGTGGTGTAATACTCCCTCGGTGCTGTCAGGGAGGGAGATCCACGATTTTGACCCAGTGACAGTGAAGGAACAATGATATATTTGCAAGTCAGCATAATGTATAAACTGAAAAGGAATTTAGAATCATAGAATCATGCAGCACGAAAGAGCCCCTTTGGCCCATCGAGTTTGCACCAACACATTGGAAAAACCTGAACTCTCACTTACTCCCATCTGTCAGCACTTGACCCACAGCCCTGAATGCTATGACATGCTAAAATGAAGTACATAGTTATGGACTTCAGGAAGTATATTGGAGGACATGCCCCTGTGTCTATCAATAGGGATGAAGTAAAAGTGGTAGACAGCTTCAAGTTTTTAGGTATCCAAATCACCAATGTCCTGCCTGATCCCTCAATGCCGACACTATAGTAGTAAGAAACTCCACAATGCCTCTACTTTTTCAGAATACTCAGGAAATTTGGCATTACTGCTATGACTCTCACCAACTTTTACAGATGCACCATAGAAAGTATTCTTTCTGGTTGTATCACAGGTTGATATGACTCTTGCTCCGTACAAGTCTGGAAGAAACTATAAAAGGTTCATTAGCGAAGCTCAGTTCATCACTCAAACCAGACTCCCAACCATTGACTCTGTCTCCACTTTCCACTGCATCGGAAAAGCAGCTAGCAAAATTAAGCACCTCAAACATTGTCTCTCCAACTTTCTTCCATTGGGAAAAAGATAAAACATCTGAGGTCCTGTACCAATTAGCTCAAAATCAGATTCTGTCCTGCTGCCATCAGACTTTTGAATGGACCTACCTCACAATAAATTGATCTTTCTTTAACCCTAGCTATAACTATAACACTGCATTCTGCACTTTCTCCTTTCCTTTTCTATATACGGTATGCTTTGTCTGTACAGTGTGCAAGAAACAATATTTTTCGCTGCATGCTAATACATGTGACAATAATAAATCAAATCAAATCAAAAATCAAAACCTTCATCCAGATACTTTTTAAAGAACATGAGGCAAGTCACGTCTACCATCCTCAGGCAGTGCATTCCAGACCATCACCACCCTCTGGGCGAAAATATTTTTCCTCACATTCCCATTAACCCTAACCCTAACCCTAATCCTGTCCCCCCACTAAAGATGATGCCTCCATGCATCTGCTCCCTTTGTTCTGGTGGTGATTATGGGTCTGGAGTGTG
Organism: Sphyrna mokarran; assembly: GCA_024679065.1. Lineage (NCBI taxonomy): Eukaryota > Metazoa > Chordata > Chondrichthyes > Carcharhiniformes > Carcharhinidae > Sphyrna > Sphyrna mokarran. The sequence goes on along the minus strand of JAGIQG010000029.1, from coordinate 11,229,215 downwards.
CTGTCAGGCCTTATTGAATTGCTGCAGTGCACCTTGTAGATGGTATACATTGCTGCCACTGTACGCTGGTGATGGAGAGAGTCAAAGTGGTGAATGAGGTCCCAATAAAATGGGCTGCTTTGTTGTGGATGATGCTGAGCTTTGAATGCTTTTGATCTGCACTAATCCAGACAAGTGGCGAGTATTCAATCACATTCCTATCTTATGTCTTGTCGATGATGAACAGGCCCTCTCACTGCATCCCTGGAATTCAGCTCTTTAATCCATGTTTAGATCAAAGCTGGAATTAGGTGTGATGTTGAGTGCCCCCATTTGTACACAGACTGAGCATCAGTGAGCAGGTTGATATCAACTTGTATAAAAGAAAATGACTGCAGATGCTGGAATCTGAAACCAAGAGAAAATGCTGGAAAATCTCAACAAGTCTGGCAGCATTTTGACAAGGGTCATTTGGACTCGAAATGCCAGTTCTTTTTTCTCCTTACAGATGCTGCCAGACCTGCTGAGACTTCTCAGCATTTTCCTTTTTGGTATCAATGTGAAGTTGTGTAAGGAGTTGGGGGGTGGGGCAGGATGGCTTCGAGTCAGAGCAAAGGGGACACTGAGCTGGATAACAGGGTTAAAGTATCGGTGAAGGGTGATGTTTACAAGTGATACAAAGGGCTAACTTGTTAAAATAAAGTGGTCCGTCATCCATGCCATGCTTGTGTGTGTGTGTGTGTGTGTGTGTGTATAGAGTGGGGTGAGGGTGTTTACCTCCTCCCTTCTTACCATTCAAGGTCCAAAATATTCCTTGCAAGTTAAGCAGTGTTTCATATTCACTTCCTTCAATTTGATTTATTGTATTCACTGCTCGCAATGCCATCTTCTCTACATTTGGGAGACTAAATGCAGACTGAATGATCGCTTTGCAGAACACCTTCATTCAGTCTGCAAACATGACCCCAATCTTCCTGTTGCATGCCATTTTAACACAGCATCTTGCTCCCACATCCACGTATCTATCCGTGGTTTGCTGCAATGCCTCAGTGAAACCTGATGCAAGCTTCAGGAACAGCATCTCATCTTCCGTTGCAGCTCAACACTGACTTTGGCAAGTTTAGATTATGACCTCTCCTCTATCTTAAACCACATTTACACAACACACACACACACACACACACACACACACACACACACACACACACACACACACACACACACACACACACACACACACACACACACACACACACAATAAAGTTGTTAAATTTTGTTGCAATCTCTCACAGTGACACATTGGCACAGTCCTGAAGAGCTGAAAGGACATGAAAAGATAGCCCTGTTTATCTCTTCCTATAGATGCTGTCAGACCTGCTAAGCTTTTCCAACATAGTTCGTGTTTTAATTATGTATGTGCTAGTTAGTGCCTCTCGTGTGTATGCAATGTGTTTTTAAATGTATATATTTATATATGCATGTGTATATGTCTTTAACTCTATTTGTGTGCTTGATCTATGTGTATACACATTGTGTGTCTTTATGTGCATATAATGTTTATGTGTGTGTGGCGCTTATGTGTTGTTATACATATGCCCTGTTCAATTACTTTTATCATTATCTAGGTCTCTGTAACAGAAAACCTAATCCCAGTCAGTATTGAAATACTTGCTGTAAAAACATGTCTTTCAGCCTATCTCCAAGAATCACAAGATTTACTGCTGTTCCTATTTCTTCCAATCTTGTGATCAAAGAATCACAGAATTTCTACAGTGCATTAGGGGCCATTTGGTTCATCAAGTCTACACTGACTTCCTGACAGAGTATCTTACCAGGTCCTCTTCCCTGCCTTACCTCTGTTACCCTACACATTTTCCATGGCCAATCCACTTAACCTTCACATATTTTGGACACTAAGGGACAATTAAGCATGGCCAATTCACCTAACCTGCACATCTTTGGACTGTGTGAGCAAATTGGAGCACGCAGAGGAAACCCACGTAGACATTGGGAGAATGTGCAGACTCCGCACAGTCACCCAAGACCAGAATTGAACCGGAGTCCCTAGAACTGTGAGGCAACAGTATAAATCATCACATCATCATGGTGCCCTTGATCCTTGGACTGAATCCACATTCTGCTGGATATGTCAATGTGTGGCTGTAGGTATAGTTCAACATAGTAACAGAAGTAGGACCAGATTCTCTGACCTCGCTCGCCTGCAGTTGGGATTCTCCAGTTCCGCTGCAGTGAATGGAGATTTGGCTGAATGCTAAATTCTCCATTCTCATTAGCAGTGACAGTGGGACATGAATGATTGGGGAATTCCAGCCTTAGCCCTTCAATCCTGTCAATTATATCATGCAACTCAACACAATTTTACTCTCTATACACATTTGTATACGGATTATTGCCTTTGAATACATGTGTATATTTATCTTATTTAATTTTATCCTAATTTTAGATTTATTTGTTCATGTTTTAAATCTCTTACTTCCGTATGGTTTCCCATTAACAATATTTCAAAAATGCAACCAGTAAGACCTTGAATCTTTGGCAAAAACACTACCCAATGGAGCTTATACAATTTGCACTGTCTCCTTGATTTATTTAAGCTCATGGGGAACAGGAATAGCCATCAATAACAACTGCAAGGAAAGTAAAGCTCTGGTAAGTATTTACCCACTTCTATAATTAATTGAATAGTAACTACAGAACATCAACTCCAATCTGTTATTTTGTACTGATCATACACAGAACAGAAGTGAGGTGAATATGCACAGGATATTTGTTCATCTTAATCTGGAGTCGAATGCAATCTTGTATATTAACTCCTCATCCACTGCCAGCTGTAAATAAATTATACTCTTTTTTAGATAATATTGCTCTACCACCAAATTTTCATCTGATCGGAAATAGAATTCCTCTATGATTTCCATTTCGTTCACTAATGTGTCGGCTTTAGATCCACAGTATTCTGTCAACTCATAATATCAGTGAGAAGTCTCACAGCACCAGGTTAAAGTCCAACCAGAATATTTGATAGTAAACCCACAAGTTTTTGGAAACGCTCTTCCTTTGTCAGGTGCATGGAAGGTTCCAGAGCAAGGAGATCAGTTTAGCTCAATTGGAAGATGACTGGTTAGTGATGCAGAGCAACACCAACAGCATGAGTTCAATTCCCATACTGGCTGAGTTTATTCATGAAAGGCATGCCTTCTAAACCCCTCGCCTGAAGTGTGGTGATCCTCAGGTTAAATGAGTCTGCTTTCACACTCAAAGGAGACTATGGTGGTCTTAGAATCAAAGTATCCTATAGTGTTGAAGGAGGTCATTTGGCTCATTGAGCCTACACTGTCAGCAATCCCACTCAGGCTCTTTTCTGTATTCCCATTAGTTACTCTGACACTAAGGAGCAATTCAGCATGATCAATCAACCTAATCCGCAAATCTTTGGACTGTGAGAAGAAACCAGAACAGTCGGAGGAAACCCACACAGATATGGGAAGAACATCAAACTCCATATGGACACACACAGACCTGAGGCTAGGATTGAACTGTCCCTGGCACTGTGAGGCAGCAGTGCTAACCAATATACCGCCCACAGTTTACCCGGGTCCCTAGTGATGTCAGGCAGCACAGCTAACCACTGTGCCACACATCTTTATCAAATACCCTCAGAGCATTTGAGAACGGCAGCAAATGCCCACAACCAAAAATTAGTAAATAGAAATCAGTCCCTAAACATCAGTCCCTACTCAGCGAAGCAGTTGAAACTACCTCGCTAAATGTTTTAAGGCAAAGATAGATAGATTTTTGAACAGTAAAGGTGAATTAAAGGTGACCAGGTGGGTATATGGAGCTGAGTCTATGAAAAGGTTAGCCATGTTCTTATTAAACGGGCTCGAGAGGCCAGATAGTTTACTCCTGCTCTGAGTTCTTATGTTCTTATGAACTAGCAAAGTCCATGGTAGCTGAGTTCAATAGTCAGTTACTGAGCTTCTAAGCCAACTTCTCAAAATAGAAGCGTAAATCCATTCTTAAATCATCAGTCCTCTCGCAGTACAATTTTTCCTAAATGAATACAGAACCACTAATAATTTTATTTTAAAAAATTACAAGCATGAATAATAAATCATTCTTTATCCAGCTTCTACTTGTGTTAATATTAAAGCTCTGCAGGCAGCATTCTGATCACATTTCCACACTGCAATCTTGGCCCAAAAGAAAGGGTCACCTATACTCGAAACATCAGCTCTTTTCTCTCCCTACAGCCGGTGCCAGACCTGAGATTTTCCAGCATTTTTTCTTTTGTGCCCGGAGAATTGATAGCTATTTGGGAATCCTGATTTTACCATTTCATTGCACACCTACTTACTTTACCTCAATGTCTACAAAACTGTATAGGGACAAAAAAAAAATGCCACATGTTAAAAATGTTAGAGAAATTAGAGAGTGAATTCATTTATTTTCGGGGAAGCACAAATAACGGAGAGAATTTGTTGAGTTTCACCATGAGAATTTAAATGGTAAAAGGGCCGAGTGAAGTTGGTTCTTTTGTATTAAAAATGGAAGAGTTTAAAGTTTATTTATCAGCTTGATAAATAACTTACATGAACACCATTATGAAGTTACTAAGAAAATCCCCTAGTCACCACACTCTGGTGGCTGTTCGGGTATGCTGAGGGAGAATTTAGCATGGTCAATGCACCTAACGAATACATCCTTCGGATTGTGGGAGGAGACTAGAGCACCTGAAGGAAACCCATGCAGACATGGCGAGAACATGCAGGTTCTGCAGTTTGTGACCCAAGTCAGGAATCAAATTTTGTTCCCCAGAGCTGTGAGGCTGTGCCACAGTGTCAGCCAATAATTAAGATGTATTATACACCTTATCCTAATCTGTCATTTTTTATGCTTTAAGTAAAGGATGTGTTATTTTTCTATCCATATTTTGAGAGGTTGGCAAGGCTGTATGGTGGCAGTATCATGAATACACAAATTGTTCTTGACACTCCAGTGCGATCATACTGCATATTTTGCAGTGTTCATCTCAGAAATGCATAGCTGAAGACTGGATGTTTTGGGTGGTTCATTTGATAAAGTAAGTAACCCAAACTGAATACCTGCCTGAGTTGCAAAGAACAAAAGTAAGTCTTGCATTAACATGGTGCCTTATACGATATCCGGTTGTCCCAAAATACAATGAAATATTTCCTTTTTCAAGTATACCAATTATTGTGATGTATAAAAACAACCTTTGAAGCTTTGAAACATCCTTCCGAAAACAAGAGTCAACTTGCACACTGAGGATAAAATGTAAACTACCAACCTTAACACCGACATTTCAGATTAATTCACTGTGACTTGGTTTATTGAATGAATTGCTTCCGCAACAATACTTTGGTGCAGTGATATTGTCACTGGACGCAGAGTAATGCGCTGGCAACCTGGTTCAGATCCCATCACAGCAGATGATGAAATTTGAATTTGATAAAGATCTGTAACTTAAACTCAAATGATGATTGTGAAATCATTGTCAATTGTCATAAAAACTCACCTGGTTTATTAATGCAGGAAATGTGGAAATAAAGAAATCTGTCATTGTTACGTGGCCTGGCCAATATGTGACTCCAGGTCCATAGCAATGTGGTTTAACTCTTAAATATCCTCAGGGATGGGCAATAAATGCTGACCCACTCAACCATGCCCAAATCCCATGAACGAATTAGCATCAATGCACAGCAGCAGTGTTCATCATCTAAGTGGTGCATTGCAGGAACTCACCAAGGCTCTTTAGGCAGTACCTTCCAAACCCAGTGATGTCCTAGGACTGAGATAATTGACCTCCAACCACTATAACCATCTTCTTTGTGCCAGGTATGACTCCAACTAGTACAGCTTTTCCTCTGATTCCCATTTATTCTAGTTTTGCTAAGGCCCATCTTAAAAATTAAGTAAATAGTCAAATGTATTGCCTTTGGCATTTGATGCAACGTAATTTTGGCATTGCAATCTGTTGGTAGTTTCTCAGTGATCGGTCTCCCACAACATCAGACACTTTCATTCCAGTTACACCAACTTCTGTGCCACTGTTATTGCCAGTAGCTAAAAGCTAGTGGCTTTTGCTACCAAATAAACCTGTTGGAATATAACCTGCTGTTGTGAGACTTTTGACAGTTATTGCCAGACTCAGACTTTGGGTTTTCTGCTTAAGTGCAGAATATGATTTCTTTCCTAATGATGATATATCTGTTCCTATGCAGGCTCAGGTCAGTAGGTGGTTTCTGTGCTCATGGAGTGTTTGATCTTGGGCATCTTGTTCAGGGAAGATTCCTTCTTCAATTCACACCCCAATTCTTCACTGACAATGAACCCTCAGTGTTAGTGATATGACTCAGCAATCAATGCAAAGCTGAATCATCGATAATTGGAATGCAGTGTGCCCTAACTTACACCATTGTCCTTGTCTGTACTGTCCCAGAATGTAAACACGCCAGGACAAGGGAGAATTCTCTGCCAGCGTATGGTAAAATCCATAGATATTGCCAGTCTCTTGGAAACCCAACCTGTTTCCATTTATCCCTTTGCCTTTACCTGGCGAGTGATTAGATTCATTCTCCAGAACTCTCATTCATCTTACAAAGAGGCAAAAATTTGAGTTTACTATCAAATAAATTGGTTGGACGTTAACCTAGTGCTGTGAGACTCCTTACTGTGAGGCAGCAGTGCTAACCATTGTGCTACCATGTCACCCTATGAGGAAGGTGGGAAGTGTGATGTATAATGCATCCTCATTTGCCTACTTGTTGAAGAGTTATTAATAAATTTGTAATGGAGCCAACCTGGTTGTTCCTACTAAGGTCCCTTTGACTTGGTTGAGATCCGGGCTGCCAGCCAGCTCACACTCTGTGACTGCTCATGAATCTTGAAAGATGAGATTCTAATGCTGTGGTTGAGTTAATCAGCTCAGAAACATCTCACTCCACTTAGAATCAAAGTCCTGATCTGCCTCCCATTCCCCCCCCCCCCCCCCCCCCCCCCCCCCCCCATCTTGTGACATTGCCAACTGGGTGCTCCAGAAGACTCATGCAATGTTTTGTCATCTTTTCTATTCAGTTTTTAAATGTTATCATGCAAAGGGTTTTGATCAAATGTTTGATGAGGTGATCGCTGCACTTTTGCTCTGTGAGAAATGGATCGTTTTCTGTGCGAACGCTATTACACTTCATGATAAACATGACCTGCGAATCAATGCAGAAATGCTCCCAAGCTCACAGTATGATCGCTCAGATTGTTGAGCCGTGAATTCTTGGAGAGAAAAACAAACTTTGCAGTGAATCTTAAGTCAGGTTCTGCAGTTATTGCACAATCATTTTGTAAAAACTTTTGTATATTTCACTTGAGTAAAGTAAGATGAAGAGCTCATTTCAGTAAAGGGATAGTGTTTAGACAAGGAAGTGCTTTCTTGGCACTTGACATATTATCCAGTCAACCAGTTGTTAAGGCCCAGATCAGAAACGCTAAGGTAAATTTAGTAGTTAGTATCGATGCCAACTTTTTTTGATTTTAGCATTAGGCTAAGCATAAGTTGCTTCACTCCGGATGATTCAGGTGATCCACTAGGAAGCTTTTATCAAAACAATTTTATTTGGGAACACAGTTTGAATATAACAAAAATATTAGCATAAATTTTACCAATTAAAATACTTAGACATGGCAAAGTATTATCCTTCACAGCTAGCTATCTCTGTTGTTCCAATTAAAAGCAATACCCCACAGACATACAATTTTTTTCAGAATTAGTTAGCACAAAAATAAGGCTGACGTGATGGTGGGTTTTGGGGTTTTTAACACTTCTGGACAAAGATCCAGATGGCAGCTTACAAAATGGCAGCTCTCAGAGGAAGATTTACTCTCATACTGCAGAATTTCCAAGAAAGATTCTTATCTCCAACTTCAAAGAGGGGAAAAGAGAGACACTGCTCTCTCTCAAAGCAGCATCTCAAGTTGAATATTCTGTGTAAGCCCAGTTGTTCCATTGCATGATCATACCTGCTGGTCATTGCAATCAAAACCCACCTCCACAAAACCCCAGGGGAAAAAAAAACAAAAGAACAGCATTAGTTCAGATTAAAACCAACATTCTAACCATTAGGAACAATTATGCTACTGCAGCAACAATACAGGATGCCAGCAGACAGAACAGCTCTGAGTGCACAGAACTGTAACAACAAATCCTGCACAACAACACGACTCAAATACATTTCTTAAGGGCACAGTATCATCATAACATATCTTCTATCCAATACCTCATGCCCAAGTCCCATGAATATCAGAAAACTGTGGCCGAACACCTTAAGGAGGAGATGTGGTGGGATTTTCCAACACCTACAGAAGGTTTTTCAATGGCAAAGGTGGCTTGCCACTGCTGTCAGTGTGGGAAGTTCCTATCCAATAAATAAGTAAGTTATCCATCTCACCTCCCAGTTAACCTGCCACAGTGGAGTGGACAGGGTGCGGGGTCATTAGGGGGCATTGCCTCAATGAGGTATAGACAATCTCACCAGAAGGATGGGCCAGAAAACCCCGCCCATGATCTGTGTCTGTTTCTGCAGGAGATAATTAAGGAAAGGAAGCTTATTTTGTCCTAGACATTCTGTGGGCTGCCAAAAAACGTATGCGTTAAATGAACAAAATAACTACTGTTTGCTATATCAGTCTGGTATTGATTTCAAGCAAAAATCAACAGAGAGGGAGAAGGGAGCCCTCAAATGATAAAAGAAAACAATTGGTACTAAAGGACTAAATACCAGAGCAAATTATTTCTAAGTCACAGATGATAATGAAAACTAACAATAAAGCACAGAGGGAGTGAGAAAATGAATTTTACCATGTGTTATCATACCTCATTGTATTTCAGTTGGGGAGGGTGCAATAACTCAGCATAATCTTTACTATTGAACACAATTATCTTTCAGTGACGATGCATGGTGGCAACTTGTTAAATATGTCAAAACACAAACATTAGATTAGACCTGAATGCAGCATCTTTAAATGTTTGCATGTGAAAGGTTTGCAGAGTATTTCAGGCAGTTCTGAGTGATACATATGTCCAATGTCTTGTAAAATAATCATTCTCAACCAAAGAATGCAGGAAAACATTTTCTTGTTATCTCCAAGAGATCTGATTAATTTTTTGCCTGCCTTTGTTAGTAAAGTTATTATACTGTATTAACACTGTGCCTTTCAGAAATGTATTTATATTATGCTTGTTGTAAGAGAAAGTGCTTTATTGCATAGTCAATTTGTCTGAAACATCATGCAGCTATGTGCAGAGACTACAGGATAGTAACTCATTTTAACTGATGGTGTATTGGTCTAATCAAAGTTAATGCATTTGTGTTTACTTGGGTTTCTTGTGGGATTTCAAGTAGGGTTTTGAGTAGGTTGATTGACAGAGTCATGTAATTAATAGGAGGAGCTAAGCTTGCAGGGAAAACACATATTTCCTCTTTCATTTTATAACAGTCAGTTCCTTTCTGGTTCTGAAAGAAGCAAGACATGATTCTCTATTTCTGTTTTTGGACATAGTCTGGGAGCTTCAGGGTTGGGAACCTGAGAACAAGCGCATAAGCCTATGTTGTGCTAATAGATTTGGAAGAGGGATATTGCTTGAATTCGAACTCAGAGGGATAGATTAGCAATCAAAAATTTTGTCCTGTCCTGTTTAAATATTATTCAATTGTTAAAAGTTAAGCTAATTCATTTGTTATAGTTAAGTAATGTTAATTTTCATAAAAGCTTCCCAGTGTGTTCTTAGAACCATTCCTTGACTGAAACATTTTATCCTAAATAGCAAATAGTTGTGTCTAATTTCACTTCATAATACATATTGGTGTTTCTGATCTCATATTCTACCCAAAGATCTAACCAAAGATGTTCTGGGGACACTGGTTCGGACTCATCATGGCAGATGATAGAATTTTAATTCAATAAAAGAAATTGCATTCTGGAATTAAAAAACTGTTGGTGGCCATGAAACCATTGTCAATTGTCAGAAAGAAAAACCCCATCTGGTTTACCAATGTCCTTTAAGGAAGGAAATCTGCCTTCCAAAAACTTACCTGGTCTGGCCTATATGTAACATCAGAGACACAGCAATCTTGTTGATTCTCAACTGCTCTCTGAAATGAACTAGCAAGCCACTCAGATCAAGGGCAACTGGGGATGAGAAATAAATGCTGGCCAGCCAGTGATGTCCTTGTTCCATGAATGAATAAAAAAAATCTTTGCCAAAAACTGCAAAATAACGTTAGTTATCCATTTCCCTCTCTCACTGTTTCCTTCTCAGGAAATGACATGGGATAGGTATGTACTACAGACTTGTCACTTGAGCGTGAATATAATGAAGCATCGACATATTGCACCATTAAACATGCACCGCCAAGCATGTAGGTCATGCAAGTCAACAGACAGCTGTAAACATCTGGCATTCATGGACAAACACTTTGAAGAAAGAAAAACTGAACATGAAATGGAATTCACTGTTGCCCATGTATGCTGTCAATATTAATATCGATATTCATATTATAATCAGTATTAATATTATAATCAGTATTAATATAATAACTTTAAAAATCAGAGTTAAATGAACCTGTTGGCAATCTCAGCTTTTTTTGCTTTATTTTCACAATTGTGATTGTACCTGAAATTAAAATGGACTTAGGCAGCATCACGGTACGTAATAATGTTTATTACTCTCACTGTCACAATCCTCCCAGGCACCATAAACATTTAAAGAGAAATCCAAACACTTAGTAAATAACTAACAAGAATTATGCTGCTTTTAGAGGAAAATAAACTTTTGTTGTCTATCTGAAAGAAATTAAACAAAACAAGTACTACTAACTTAGTTTATAAATTAAACTAATGCTTACTAAGAGTTCTCTTGTATGTTACAAGAATCTTTTGATGTGATTTGATTAGATTATTGTCACATGTATTAGAATATAGTGAAAAGTATTGTTTCTTGCCTGCTATACAATGCATACTGTTCATAGATACAGAAAGAAGAGAGTGCAGAATGTAGGGTAACAGTCATAGCTATTGTGTAGAGAAAGAGCAACTTAGTGCGAGGTAGGCCATTCAACAGTCTGATGGCAGCAAGGAAGAAGCTGTTCTTGAGTTGGTTGGTAGGTGACCTCAGACTTTTATATTTTTTGTGTAAAAATTCAAGGCCATTATGAAGAAGCAAATACCACTTTTAGGAACCAAAGTGGTGCATTTTCTGCCAGACTACAGAATCATCCCACAAACTGCTACTGGAATAGCTCCAGCTGAGCTGCTAATAGGTTGATGCTTAAGGGCCTGGTTGAACCTGATGGTTCTGATTTTGGCAGGGTGAGTGGATACAAGATAGGGTTGTCAAAAGAGGAAACATGATTCATCGGACGTAAGAAGAATCTTTGAGATTGTTAATCCAGTCTTTGTGAAGAATTTTGGAAATGGACTGAATTGGATCTCAAGAGCTGTGATGGCCAGGACACTGCCTTGTGAGGTAAAAGTGCAGGATAAGATAGTGAAGGAACACATAGATCACTTGAGGAGGTGGGAACTATCCTGAAGACACATTTACAAAAGCAAATTGGATGAGAAATTGGATTGCTCTTTGCCTCTTTTACAGATCTATGAGTTAAAATGGTGAACAGTCTTTGTGAACTGATTCCCTGTGGAGTACAGCACATGCCATTTTGACAAAACTGCTCTATAGCAGCCCAAAGGATAAGGCCTGATCAAATGTTAGGCCCTTTGTATGTCTAAGTTGATGACTTAAGACAGTTGAAGCTTTGTAACAGAGATCTATATGCATGTGATTACAGCATTCTCAGTGTGTGCTCCGATCAGTTTCTTCAAACTACCAAAGGCTGTCGAGCTCACAACCTCTTATATTTCAGAACCATCAAGGGCAAACTCTGCTAGTTAAAACTTCAAAACCAAAGGTTTCTGCATTCTTTCCCCAAGCTTACGTGCCTTGCTTGTGACCACTTAGACCATAAAACCATAAGATATAGGAGCAGAATTAGGCTATTTGGCCCACTGAATCTGATCCACCATTCAAATCATGGCTGATAAGTTTCTCAAAATCATTCTCCCGCCTTTTACCTTTAACTCTTTGATTCCCTTACCAATCAAGAACCTATTTCTCTCGGCCTTAAATGTCTTGGCCTCCACAGCCTTTTGTGGCAATGAGTTCCATAGATTGACTATCCTTTGGCTGAAGAAATTCCTCCTCACCTTGATTCCAAAAGGTTGTCCATTTACTCTGAGACTTCAAATCCAAGTCTCTTTTACTAATGGAAACATCATCCTCACGTCCATTCTATCCAAACCTTTCAGTATTCTGGAACAAAAACAGAAGATGCTGGAAAATCTCAGCAGGTCTGACAGCATCTGTGGAGCGAGAATAGAGCCAATGTTTTAAATCTGGAGGACACCTCGTCAGAACTTCATCAGGATCCTCTTCCCCATTCAGTAGATTTTTCCACCAATCTCCAGCATTCTCCATCCACCTGGACCCCTCCCTCTGGCCCCTTGCCTCCTCTTGATCTTGTCATCAAGAACTGTTGATGTGACATCAGCTGTCTCAATTTCTCTGCTCCCTTCTGCCACTCTCCCTTCCGAACTTGCGGCATTTCACTCTCTCATGTCCAACTCTTTGTCATAAAACCTGCTGACAAGGGTGGTGCTTTTGTTGTCCTGCATACGGACCTCTCCCCAAAGAGGCTGAGAGAGGCTTGGACTCTTCCTTCTACCTTCTACAGGAGCACAACCCTTCTACTGAATACCAAGCCATTGTTTCCAGGGCTGTCAGTGACATCATCTTCTCCAGAGAACTTCCCTCCAAAGCTTCCAGCCTTGTCGTCTCCCAACATTGGACAACTCTCTTCTACCTCCCTCCCAAAATCTACAAACAAGATTGCTGTGGTAGGCCCATTGTGTCTTGTCCCACTAAACATATATCTCCCTATCTTGGCTCCATTCTCTCTCCTCTTGTCCAGTCCCTTCCCACCTACATCTGAGATTCCTCCTATGCCTTATCAACAACTTCCAGTTACCTGGCCCAAACCACCTCTAACGTATAATAAAAAACATTTTTTTTAAAAAAGTGGCTCAGACGAAGAATCATTGTTCTAATAGAATATTGGTTCTATTTTTGCTTCACAGATCCTGTCAGACCTGTTGAGATTTTCCGGCATTTTCTGCTTTTGTTTCAGATTGAAGCATCCATAATATTTTGCCTTTACCTTTCAGTATTCTGTAAGTTTCAATGAGATCGCTCCTCATCCTTCTAAATTCCATCGGGTACAGACCCAGAGTCTTCAAAGGCTCCTCACACTTTTCCTTCCTGGGATTATTCTCGTGAACCTCCTCTGAACCCTTTCCAAAACCAACACATTTCAGGTCTCTGAGACATGAGACGGAATATAGGTAAAGATTGTGTACTCGAAACAGAGTCAATGAGAGACAATGGTGCAAGGGTTAAAAAGTAACAAGCAAACTTTAATGAAACTGCATCTAAAGGGGTTGAAAGGGGACTAAGTGAATAAGAAGAAAGATTGATTTTCATTTGGTGCTGGAGAAAACAAATATATCCATTGACCCAGACTATTCCTTATAAGATGAAGAATAGGCAGTGAAAGAGGATAAATAAAAGGATCCAATAATCAGTGGAATAAAGATATTAGGAATACTGAAGGTCAGTGGTTATAAGGTTAGTGATAATGTTTCTATATTAGATGCAGTCCTATCAGGAGTGGTTGTATAATAATCGATTGATTCCAGAGCCTATGCTTGGAATTCAAATTTTGTAAAGCTTTAATCAAATTTATACATTCTTTGATTTCTCCCAAGGGAAATATTGTAGCTTCACCTTGGCTCAGTAGCAGCATAATTACCGCAGAGCTGCAGGTGAAGATTTATTCCAGACACTTGAGAGCCTCATTGAGGCTAACATTTGAGCGCAATATTGAGGAAGTGCGACGTTGTCGGAGGAATAGTCATTCATCATTTCCGCAGGAGTACTAAAGGAATGGAAGAATCATAGAAGCCCTACATAGAAGCAGAAAGAGGCCATTTGGCCTGTCGAGTCTGCACCGATCACAATCCCACCCATTCCCTACCTCCAGATCCCTTACTATTTACCCCTCTAACCTACACATCTCAGGACACAAAGGGTTACTTTAGCACGGCCAATCAACCTAATCCGCACATCTTTGGACTGTGGACGGAAACCCGAGCACCCAGAGGAAACCCACACAGGTAGGAGGAGAATGTACAAACTCCACACAGACAAAAATGACCCAAGCCAGGAATCAAACCCAGGTCTTTGGGGCTGTGAAGCAGCAGTGCTAACCACTGTGCTACTGTGCTGCCTGTGAGGTTGTGCAAATTCAAATTCCTTTTGTTCTTGAAGGCAAACATGGAGTTGAATTGACATCTGGAAGCTTTGTTGAGAGAAGCTGTGTTTGAACACAAGAATAAGCATTTTAAATGTGATGCATTGCTGGTCCAGGAACAGTATAAGTTAGTCATCAAGGAGCGGTGACAGGTGAATGAGACATGGTACAAGATTGAATACAGGCAGCAGAGTTTTGCTTGGGCTCAGGTTCATTTAGAGTAGAATTGTGAAGAAAGAGCCCTTACAGCAATTGGGCTCACACAGGGTAAAGATTGGTGTTACCATGAAGGTAGCTGTAAGCAGTCTTAGTTACAGAAAATATGCCCCTGTTCATGGTTGCAGAGGATGTAGCTGAAATAGTTTAGACTTGGGTAGTGGCCACAGGGAAGTTTATGGAACTAGTGACAAGATAATCGAGTTTGTGGAAGGGTCAAAAGGCCAGGGATGGGGGGGAGCCACACCACCCCCCCCCCCCAACACCCCCCCCCCCCCCCACCGCCCCTTCCTCCCACACACACACACATACACAAACACCAAAAAAAATTGTAAGCAAATAAAGGGACAAAGGACAGTGGGATGTTTCAGTCCGGTTTTTTGAGAGAGTTTGATGCTGTAATCTTTCCACACTCTGTCAATATTTTCTGCATTTAGGAGTTCCATGCCAGGACTGTAGCAGAATCTGAGCTCGCCAGAGAAGCTAGCTGCAGACTGTAACTCCCATCCCATTCTCTCTTCCCCCCCCTCCCCCCCCCCCCCCCCCCCCCCCACGCAAAGTAGGTCACCAGCATTGGAGCACTGGGACCCAGAATTGTTGGGAACCTGCTGATTATGCCAAAGTGTTTATTTGAATGTCATTACTCAATTTGAAGCCCAATTTAACGCCCTCTCACTATTCGCCTGCCTCCCCAATGGGAATGGTACTGGTTGGGTTTTCGTGCTTGTCTAGACTAGCATGGAGCTGGTAGTTTGGACTTCGAGGAAGATCAAGGAGTTAAGAGCAGCGCCCTGTCAGAGGGACGATACCCCCAAAGGTCCTGGCAGTCAGAGGGGGACTGGGATTGGGGCCAAATGGGTTGTCCTCAGCACTCTCCCCTAGGATGAGGGTCTCATGGCTTGTTTGTGCCTTCTGCTTGTTCAGTCAGGCAGCACAGTCAGTTGAAGGGCCCATTCCTGTGCTATAATTTTTTTTGTTCTTTGTTCTAGCCCTGGTAAACTTAAAGATCACTCCTGGCATGGTCATTTCAGGCATCTCACTGATCAAAATCTTTATCTGTGTCTGTCAACTGTGAAAACTTTGAGGTGGCCTGGTCACTTTAACTGTATGCTGCCTGGGTTTCCAAATCCCAGCAGCACTCCATTCAGCAGAAAGGATTCCCTTTTCTCTCTATAAGAAGCTGCAGGTGTGGTGAGATCCCTTTCAGGTCCTTTAACCGACAGAAATCAGTAATTTTTACTAGAGAGAGGATTCTCTCCTCCACAACTACTCACTCAGCCTCAGTCTTTCAACACAGCATTTATTTCACATCTCTGAGCCCCCTTAGGAATCTCAAAGCTTTGAAATCCATTCAAACTCTTTGAAACTCTTTGCTTCCATTCAATTTCATTCTGGTCCTTTTAACTTTCCTTTGATCGCAGCTAAATGGTCTTCCGACAGCATGCAGTCTGTTTTGTGTGTGTTGATCTTTCCCTTCACATATCTCAGGTACACATTCTCCACTGTTCCGAGCTGTAATGTTTACACAAAAGAGTAATTGAAAGCACCTAGCTGCTTTTGCCTGCAAGTTGCCTGCAGCTATGAGCACAATCAACTACAGGTAACTCAATGGCGGCTAATTGATCTCAGATCCTCTTTTGTTAATTGCCCTCTGAACTGGCCTAGCAAACCTTTCAGTTCTATCAAGTGCCACAAAGACTAAAATAAGTTAAAGCGGATGGATGCCATGGCATCAACCTTGGCATCAGGAACAAAAATGACGAACTCAACCCTGTCAACCCTGCAGAACCCTTCTTGATGCCTGATATTACAAGCTGGGTAAGAAGCTTCACAACACCAGGGTTAAGTCCAACTAGTTTACTTGTTAATAATCCCACAAGCTTTCAGAAACAGTGTTCCTTCATTAGGTGTGTGGAAGATAGAGAAAAATCAACTTCATGCAAGATAGTTCCATTCAAAAGTACAACGGCAGCAGGGAAGAAGCAGTCCTTGTTAGTTGGTACATGACCTCAGGCTTTTTATCTTTTCCCCAATGGAAGATAATGGAAGAAAGAATGTTCTGGGTGTGTTGGGATCCTTAATTATGCTGGCTGCTTTACCCAGGCAGTGGGAAGTGTAAACAGAGTCAATGATGGGGAGCTGGTTTGCGTGATGGATTGGGCTACGTTCACAAACTTTTTTTGTTGTGTGTGTGCGTGTGTGTGTGTGCGTGTGCGTGTGCATGTGCGTGTGTGTGTGTGTGTTTGTGTGTGTGTGTTTATGTGCGAACGCATGTGCTGCGAAGGTCAGAATGTGAGATTAACTTCTTGAAATCTTTTATACCTTTACTTGAATGTTTTTTTTGGCTCAATAATACCCCTTTTGTGAAACAAAAGGAAGCCTATCAGACTGGTTTCTTGGAAATGAATATGAAAATGATTAAACCATTGGATGAATGCCATCATTTTGAAACATTACAAAAACAAATCCGGGTTTGATCAATCGAGGAATGGAAAAGGCAAATCCTGACATGTGTCCCCCGCAATTGTAACATGGGGTGGCATGGTGACACAGTAGTTAGCTTCACAGCACCAGGAACCTGGTTCAATACTAGCCTTGGGTCACTGTCTCTGGAGATTGCACATTCTCCATGTGTCTGTGTGAGTTTCCTCCAAGCGCTCTGGTTTCCTCCCACAGTCCAAAGATGTGTGGGTTAGGTTGATTGACCGGGATAAATTAACCCTAGTGTCAGGGGATTAGCAGAGTAAATATATGGGGTTACGGGAATAGTGCTTGAGTAGGATTGTGGTCAGTGCAGACTCAATGGGCCGAATGGCCTCCTTCTGCACTGTAGGGATTTTCTGAGATGTGATGAAGAAATGGCCCTGCACAAATGCTTGGTGTCAGGTATGTTGCAACTTTAACTCCAAGGTACCAAGGTGCTCGGGGACCACTGAGTGGCTTCCTCCCTCCACTGTGTACAGCTATGAAGGACTTGCCCAGGTGTCAGCAGTTTAGACGCAAGAGGACGAGTGGATGGAATAATGAGCATTTATCCACTCACTGAGCCTTTCTATCAGCTGCATAAAGGCAGGATATTTGTACCAGGTACAAGTGAATCTCCACGTGCTTGTGAATCCATTACATGCTTTCAGTTCGAGAGAGTTATCAGACAGCAACAGTGGCAATTCCCTCAGACCAAAAGCCCATAATATTCAGTATCAGCTGTTGTTGGGCAACTCTGACCCTCAGCTGACAAGTCAGTGCTGTCTCTTCCAAGGCACACAGACTTTGCCATCGATCACTTCCCTCGCAAATGAACCTTTCGGATGTTCTGCTCTTTAATCTGTGCCTGGGTCACCTGACCCACATCGGGCTAGCCTCTGAATAGCCAACATTTCTCCTACTCTCAGTCACCCACCACCCCCCTTCCCCTCCAGACTGAAAATCACAAGTTCAGTTGAGATACTCTCCCATCTCTGTGCACAGGACCCGGCTGTGAAAATCTGAACTGCTGTGTGCCTATAACATTGCTGTTTGGCCCAGTGTGTTTGGCAGCCATTTTCTTTCATTGCTGCCAGCTGAAATAACAGCAGCTGTGTTAGCATAAGCAAAGTTGTTCAATTTCAGTTGCTAACCTCATTCATTTGCGTGACTTCAGTTTGCATTCAATTGGATTATTTAATTTACTGCCAGCTATGTTACTCCACGCACAAAACCAGGAGAACAAGCCTTAGTACTTAGGTAGTAATAAGGGGATCATCGTGGGTTTACTGTCCTAGTGTGACCTTCGCAGATTCGAACCTGTAAACTTTGAGCCTGCTGTATTGCTGATATATAAGTTCAGTTGTTAAAGAATTCACTTGCTGCTGCCAGTTTGTTTAATGTTCGATCCACAATTTTTACTTAAATCATTCTATCTATCAATAAACCATAAAAACAAGTCTCCAGTCTTAATTATGAGAAAATTCTTCGAATATCCAACTCACGTTCCAGGTCAGAAAACTATGATCTGATCAGTGAATCATGCCTGTCTCCCATCTCCTTCATTACTCTATTTGTTGCAATATTTTATAGTTTTTTTTTTCAATTACAGTCATCAGTTCTTTCAACTGTTCTTATTTGATCTTCCCAAACATCAGAAATATCCTGCAGCATTTTCTTCATCCTTCCTGCACATTCATTGAGTCAGGCTTGTACCTTCATATTTCTAGAATATTTGAACTTTAGAATTGTTCAAACTCCTCAAAGGCATTGTGTCCCAAATCTTCATCTATCTTTTCTGGAATTCCATGGTTCAATCCTTCGAAGTAGGTTTCCATTCCAGACCCAATACAAATGGCTCGTATCAAAGTCACAAAGACATCCAACGTGACCAAGGTAAACTATTCCTCCTCATTCTTTTTGATTTGTTTGACAATAATTTTGCCCCTCCAAAACCTTTTGTGCCTTTCCACCATCCTCCAGATGAGTGCATTTACCTGGTTCCATTCTTATCTATGTAATTGTAACCAGAGAATTACCAATATTTGCTCCTCTTCCTGCTCCCGCGTTGTTATTCCTGGTGTTTCCCCTAGGACGTATCCCTGGTCCATCTCATTGACATTCTGTCTCTCAATGCCATAATCCAAAAATGTGGTGTGTATGTGTAACTTAAATATTAAACATTTAATTGGGGCAAATGTACAGCAGAGGAAGAGTCAAGAGAGGTGGTGGTAAAGATGATGTGAGTGCTATAACCTATAGAACTACAGATTCACCACAGTGCAGAAGGAGGCCATTTGGCTCATTGAGTCAGCACCAACTCATATGCATGCCAGAAATTTGTGAAGGTGGCACAGTGGCACAATGGCACTGCTACCCCATAGTGCCATGGAGTCAGGTTCAATTCTGGCCTTGGGTTACTATCTGTGTGGAGCTTGCATGTTCTCCCCATGTCTGCATGGGTTTCCATCGTGTACTTCGGTTTTCTTCCACAGTTCAGAGATATGCTGGTTATGTGGGTCAGTTATACTAAATTGTCTAATCGTGTCCAGGGCTGTGTAGGTTAGGTGGGTTAGTAGGGTAAATACATAGATTACAGGGATAGGGGACAGGGGAAGGCTTGGGTAAGATGCTCTTTCACAGAGTTGGTGCTGACTTAATGGGCCAAATGGCCTCCTTCACTGTAGAGATTCTGTGGTTCTATGGTTATAGCACTCAAATCCTCTTTACCACCATTTCTCTTGATTCCTCCTCTGCTGTTTAACTATCAGCCTGCTTATCAGAGAGCCAGTACTTGATAAACATAAATTTGCCCCAATTAAATGTTTAATATTTAAATTTAATATATAACCAAAGCCATTGTCTTCCATTCCTCCATAAACCCTTCCACAGCTACTAATCCATCCCCTTCCTTGCTCTCTTTCTGAGGCTCAACCAGGCCATTTGGAAATTTTAAGTTAAACTTAATTGGGGCTTGAGCCTCTTGGAGGCTATGTCATCTCTAAGATGCTTACTTCTATCTCCTTAACATTCTCCGACTCCTCCCTGAGCTCATCTGTTACCTAAAACCTTGTCCATATCTTTCTTGCCTATAAATTTGACTGTTTTAATTCACTCCTTGCCCTCAATCTACACTCTGTAAATTCTATAAATTCAAAAACAATTGCCTCCCAAGTTGCCCTTGTCAAATTCCATTATTCTATCAGTCCCGAGCTCACTGACCTACATTCATTCTCTTATGGGCAGTGCATCAAATTTAAAATTCTCACCCTGTCTTCAAATCCCTCCGAGACCTTCCCCCTCCCTATCTCCAGAATCTCTAGCTTGCAATCATCTGGGAACAGATCTGGGAATCATCTGTTCCTCTGGTCCTGGCTTCTTTGGCATTTCCAACTTAATCAATTATGTGTGGCCGTGTCTTCAGTTGCTTAGGTTCTAAGTTTGGAATTCCCTCCACTATCCTTTCCACCTCTCAGTCTTCTTTTCATCCTTTTCTGATTGATGAAGGGCTATGGGGAGCAGGTGGGTAAATGGAACTGATCCACTTCAGATCAGCGATGATCTTATTGAATGGCAGGGCAGGCTCGAGGGGCTGGATGGCCTACTCCTGCTCGTATTTCTTATGTTCTTTAAAGTAATTGATCTCTTTGACCAACCTTTTCGCCAATGCCCAGGTGTCACCTTATGTAGCTAAGTGTGAAATCTTGCTTCATAGCACTCCTGTGAAATGCATTTTATCACATTAAAGGTGCTATAAATTCAAGTTGCTTTTGTTGTTGCCTTCTTTCCATGTACATTTTTCAGCCTTTTAAAACTCAAGCTTAGCATCACTCAACCCTTATCTTTTGACTTTATTTGATCTTCTTCTGATACTTTTAACATTGGCACCGTGTGCCATGGGGCTTGTCTCTTCAGTTTGGCTTCTTAGGAAGAGAAGGCAGTAGATGCACTTGCATAGTGTGTATAGCCTCAGCGCGCAGTCATTTAGTGACATCTTGTGGTACAAACATAAGAGGCCAACAATTATTTTCACTTCACCCATCAGTCAGGAATCCTATTTCCCAAGTGGAACAAGATTGTGAAGGTTTAATTTATTTTGAGCTCATTTGCATTCAGCTGGATCTCGCCCCTCCACAAGCCAGTGTGAAACGTAACCGATTCCAACTGAAGTTATTGCGGATTGAGTTAGCTGGGGTAATGGGCTTTAACAGGAGAATCTGCTTTGGAATTAAGTACATCGTTATATTTATCAAATCAAAAAGAAGACAAAAGATTCCTTTCTTCCTTTTAATTACCAGATTAGCTGGAATGTATCAGCATGCATCCAGAAAGGCAACATCACAGTTTGAGAGAAGGCAACTAGAAATTGCAAATCCAAACTATTTACAAAGGCAACGGTTCATTAATTTTAATGAAAAGCAATCACTGGGCTCAATAATTCTAAACTGGGGATGTTAAGATTCCTGTGTACAAAGTAAAAGACAAAGGTTCGCCGCTGCCTTTAATTCACTTCCTTTTGAGCTCCATGGCAAAACATCGCTTCCAGAAATAATGGGAGATTAGAGTTTGCCAGGGTGTATTGCCAATGATGGTATAGAGCAGCACAGTGGCACAGTGGTTGGCACCACTACTTCACAGTACCAGGAACCTGGGTTCGATTCCGACCTTGGATGACTGCCTCTGTCTTGGGTGACAGCCTCTGGACAAAACACCATAGACATCGACGGGGCTGGAAGATCATGCTGGCAGCTTTCTGGGAGAGTGGAGGAGGGGGGCAAATAGGGAGAGGGGAGGTGGCAGGAAAGATTCCATCCTATAGAAATTCGTTAATAAACTATTTTCTTTTCAGATAAATTAGACACACCACAAGACCAGATGGCAGTGATGAAATTCTCTACCATTTGCTGTATGGTTTCCCACTAGTGTGAAGTTAGGTCATACTTGTCACAAAGATAAAAGTACATGGCACAGCAGTCAGCATTGAGGTCTCACAGTGCCAGGGTGCCGTGTTCAATGCCCGCCTTGGGTCACTGTCAGTCTGCACATTCTCCTCGAGTCTGCGTGGGTTTCCTCCGGCTGCTTTGGTTTCCTCCCACAGTCCATAGTGTCAGGGGGATTAGAAAGGTAAGTACATGGGGTTATGGGGATAGTGCCTGGGTGGAATCATTGTTGGCACAGGTTCTATAAGCTAAACAACCTCCTTCTATATTGTAGGGATTCTATATTCAATATATTAGAGGATAATTGATATTGTTGAGCAGATTACATGCAGAGTAAATGACTTTTGCAAGTGGCAGAAATTCTGTAAGCTCATTGAAGATGCCAAAAGATACTCCAAGTGATGAAGCCAACATGCAGCACTTCTGAACGAAGATTTGATCCCAAAATCAGATCACAACCTTCAAGTCACTTTGATGTATTCTTCATGCTGTGTACTGCAAGCTTCGTGGACCGTCTTTGTTCTATAATAAGCCAATTGAGGCTAGAAGCAGATGCTGATGACCATTGCACTCTATGTTGTTGGCGCATGAGAGTATCCATGGTGAAGGATCAGTATTGTAATGTCACTGGCGAGTCAATGAGTGTTGAGAAACACTTGACAATCAGAGAATAATACTCTGAATATTCGAACATTGTGGAGGAGTTTGCCTGACATTGCAAACTGTCAGGGCCGTGACAATTTAATCAAGATAAAATCTTGGGGCTGTTGCTGATTTTTTTCTCTTTATAGTGAGGTTTTCCGAATGTCATGAAAATTCACAAGTTCTGCTGTGTGATGTGCAACAAAGACCATTAACAGAAAGACCTTGAAAATCTCAGCAGCTCTGGCAGCGGCTGTGTACAAAGAAACACTTGAGTTCTGAAGAAGAGTTATATTGGACTCAAAAATTTAACTCCGTTTGTTTCTCTACAGATGCTGCCAGACCTGATCCCAGCTAGTTCTGTTTTTATTTCAGATCACTAACATCTGCATTATTTTGTTTTTACTAAAAGGTAACTGATGGATGATGTCCAGATGGGATGTGCAATAAGTGAAGATTTCCTTGCTAAAGGTGAACAGGAAATTTGTGATGTTGCAATTTGAAACAACCTCCATCTCAATCTCTATTGAGGTTGTTTTAAAGTACTCAGGTTTATATTTTGGATGGGATACAGAGACAAATTGAACTCCTTTATCTTCTCATTGACTATGTACAGAGATTTGATGTTTGAAATAGGCTACGGCATGTTTCGCAAAAGTGATCCAGCAAATTCTCTTTAGGGATATATCAGAAGGATTGCATATTCATACACTCAGATGATGATCATTGCAACCACGCACACATAGCACACATGCAACTACACATACACACACACACACACACACACACACACACACACACATATACAAACACACATACACGCACAAACACACACACACTCACATCCTTACACAAAGATACAGACACACACACACACACACACACACATTTAATTACACATACATATGCAATTACACTTACACATTCACACCCACATGTGCACACACATGTAACTATACACACACACAACTACACGTCACTCACACATTTACCCTTACACAGAGATACAAACACACAAACATGCAGCTACACACACACACACACACACACAAACACACATATCCTTACACAAAGATACAGACATACACACAAGCGCTTACAAAGAGATACACACACACACACACAAATACTTACACACAGATACACATGAGCTTACGCAGACATACACACACAAAAATGCTTACATACAGATACGCAGATACATGCAAGTTCTTACTCAGATACACCCACACATACAAGAATTTACACAAACATACACACCAAAGCACTTACACCGACATACACAAGCACACAAAATGGAGATAGGAAAGGAAGTGTTTTGCAATGAGGAGTAACTTTATGCAAAAAAACCCAGGATATTGATTCATATGAATGTAAGAGTCCAGAATGTCAGTGTCCAGTGAGGATTCGTTTACATTGGAGTCAAAATTCAGGCAGGCTCGGCTAACTGAAAGTAGGAGTTGTCGAATTCCAACAGAGACTTGATATGCTTTACATGCAAAGGCAGGAATCTTTTGGAGAACCAGACTTTGAGGAGATTAGATATGAGAAATGTCTTGTTGTCAGCCTGGAATATTACTTTGGTGTTGACAGGCTTAATGTTGACAGCAGACTATCATGGGAGTCCATGAATGTAACTGTAATTCTTTCCAAAGGCCACATGAGCTTAAATAATGATGAGTCAATTTTAGTTTAACAATCAGTTTCTATGTCTCTGGTCAAAATCCATTATTGACCTTAGGAGATAGATGTTGGCTATTAATATATCTGCAGCCAAAACAAGTTTACATGGGCTGTCTCTTTCTGTTATAAGTCCTAGATGGAGTGATAAACCATTTACTGCTCTCCTGTTTCACTGATGGTAATGGGTCCACACAATGATGGATATGCAATTCCACAAGGATGAGAGCTACATAAAAACATAGAAACTAGAAGAGACAGTAACCCATTTTGCTCTTTGAGTCTGCTCTGCCATACATTTTGATCATGGTTGATCATCAAATTAAAAATTCCGATACTTTCCTCCTATGTCCCTTGAGTTTTGTCCAGTAACTACTGTTGGAAATTACTAAAACTGTAACCAGCTTGCCAATCATTTGTAATAAATCCTCGGAGGCAGAAGTCCCTTCACCAAAATCCTTTTATTTACAAGTCTGACAACAGTATACAAAGCACTTTGGAACTCCAACTACGCCTGGAGTTCCAGAGGAATTGACACTCCTTGTTAAGCTCAACTCAAAAGGCTCTCTGATTGGCCCATCAATTTAGCCCGTAATCAGGAAGTTCATATTCTAACAGGCCTACCTCAATTACCTGATTAAAGTTGTTACATCATGTCAACCGTAGCAGCAATGTTTTTGATTTGTTCTAAATAATCAGAAAGTAATGCTTGATCTAAGCAATTTAGGATTACTTTCATATCTTATGTAGTGGTGAGGATTAGCTTTTAATTGGCTATAAATCATTCTGTAGTTATGAAATATGCTAACTCAATATGAGTCCTATCCTTTGTTAACCTCAACATTATTCTGACATTGAAATTAATATTTTCACCATTTTAGGCTTTGTGATGTGAGCAATATATCTCAAAAACGTATGGGCAGATTTCAGTTTCAATTTGCTACACATGGAGTATTGTTTAGGGGGGAGCTTATTCTTTTTTTGATGAAGGTACAGACCCAGATCAACGGATATCTTAAAGGATCCATTAAAATCAGGCTTTGACCTTTCTTTGAGGATTTTGTGGATTTGCAATTCAGAATTTTATTTAGAAAATTATGAATTGATTTGATTTTATTATTGTCGCATGTATTAACATGCAGTGAAAAGTATTGTTTCTTGCGTGCCGTACAGACAAAACATACTGTTCATAGAGAAGGGAATAAGAGAGTGCAGAACGTAGTGTTACAGTCACAGCAAGGGTGTAGAGAAAGATCAAGTTAATATGAGGTGAGTCCATTCAAACGTTTGATGGCAGCAAGGAGACAAAACATCTCAGCCAAATTGTCATAGCTGTCAAACCACGAACGGAGTTTTTATGGTAGGTTGCTAGATACAGACTGGCCTGAAATCTCCTTAATGAGATTGAAGATCTTCATAAAAACATTTCCTTTCTCAGCTTTGCAGTTAAAAATCATCAAGCAGGCAGGAAAGAGTCTCAATAAAGAACTACATGTTTGTGATGATGTTGAGTTAATATACTATGGCGGAGTTACATCTCTACTGAGTGCACTCTTCACTTGTCCCCAATGTGGTACCATACATTTTCATCACGGTTTTACATTGCTCTTTCTTTTAGTTTGCACTGTCTGATACTGAGCCACTAAATACCTACAGCTACAATGTTTCCACTAATTACATCAAGTTCTTCAAATATCTGAGCCTTCCTTGGGTTTTAGTGAAATTAAATCTTGAGTGATATTTCAAGGACATTTAATTATGAATTTAAGCAGCTTCTGTAATGTTACATTTGTCAAAGCATCAGGGGACTTTGTGAGACTCGCAGAATCCACAATCATCACAGATATATCTCTATAACACAGGCACTGAGCTGCTGGTAACTGCAATACTGTTTAGCAAGATCAGTACAAAGAACAAAGAACAGTACAGCACAGGAACAGGCCTTTCAGCCCTCCAAGCCTACATCGATCATGTTGCCTTATCTAAGCCAACTGCTTATATTCCTTTATTCACCATCTGTTCATGTCCAGATAAGTTTTAAATGTTGATAACAATCTCACTTGGCATTCTAGACCCCCACCATTCTCTGTGTAAAAAACTTACCCCACACACCGTCTCTGAATATTTCCTCCCTTACCTTAAGACTTGTGTCTCCTTGTAATTGAAATTTCTGCCCTGTGTAAAAGCTTCCAATTGTTCACCCTGTCTATGGCCTTCATAATTTTATAAACTTCTATCAGGTCGCCCCTCAGTCTCTGTCTTTCCAGGGAGAACAATCCCAGTCTATCCCATCTCTCCTCATAGCTAATAGCTTCCATATCAGGCAACATCCTGGTAAACCTTTTCTGTATTCTCTACAAAGCCTCCACATCCTTCTGGTAGTGTGGTGACCAGAATTGGACATAGTATTACAAATGCGACTGAACCAACATTTTATATAACTTAAATAATCTGCCAGCTTTTATACTTGATGCGCTGTCCAATGAAGGCAAGCATGCCATATGTTTTCTTCACCACTTTTTCCACCTGTGCTGATCTGTGGGACCTGCGCGCCCAGATTTCTCTGTATGTCTGCACTCCTAATGGTTCTGCCATTGATTTTAAAGCTCCCACTGAACTGAGTCTACCAAAATGCATCACCTCACATTCACCTGGATTAAATTCCATCTGTCATTTCTCTGCCCAATTTTCCAGCCTATCTTTATCTTGCTGTATTCACCGGCAATCTTCATCACTACCGGCAACTCCACCAATTCACTATCTGCACTCCTCCAATCCACCAGTAATGAAGGTAATCTGAATCTGATCTTCCTTGTTCACTCTAAGTTAAATTCAAACAAGCTTTCTGCATATAACTATTTCATATTGCACTTGAATGATGTTGGGTCTCTCCCTTCAGGTTAAATTACCCGAGGTTTTCTTTCTTCATAACCCAGGATATTGAGGTTCAATGTTGTGGCTATTCTTGTAATGCCTTCAGTGTTTCAATATCTTTTATTGCATCACAGTGACCAGAACCGGAGACAGTAGTCAGGATGCAGTCTGAACAGAAATCCAAGCAGTTTGAGCATGGCTTCCTCTGTCTTGGAGATGAAACAATCCTTCTAGACCTGTACATACTCACCGTCAGAGCAGTCACTCACTTAGCTGGAATGCAGATACAATGGCGGCACAGTGCCACAGAGATTAGCACTGCTGCATCACAGCGCCAGGCTCCTAGGTTCAATTCCGGCCTCAAGTTATGCTAAATTGCCTCTTAATATCAGGAGGTTAGCAAAGAAAATAGATGGAGACAGGATAGGATTATTGTTGGTGCAGGCTTGATGGGCTGAATGGCCTCCTTCTGCACTCTAGGGATTCTATGATCCTATGAACTGTGCCTGGCAAGAGGGTGAATGTGTGCATGAAATGGTGGGAACGATTTTTGTGACTCAGCCCTCAGTCAGGATCCCGTGCAGGATCAGTTTAGGGGAACAACAGTTGTGCCTCCCTGATACAGACAATGAAGATTTAGTTGGGGAGCCAAGACAAAACGTTGAACCCCAAAGACAGGAGATAGACCTTTTTATTATCAACTGCCCCCAACACAGTGCTATTCTGGTGACAGCCTCTTCCCAGGTCTAAGACAGTGCTTGCTGCAATAATTACTCATTTCCAACTTGAAGAGGTGTTCTTAAATACTAACTTGTTTCTTTGCTTCTGACAAGTTTGAACTGAGTTTGTGAAATACCTGCTAGTTCCATCCCCTTTAACCTTCAGAGCTCACAGGTTCTCACATTTAGACAGGAGGGCCTGTCAACCATAGAATAGAGACTGTATATCCAGTCAACTGGTTTGAATTTAACTGGGAGCATGAAGACAGAGCATTAAGTTTCAACAACTTCAATTCTGATCATGTTAAACAGTGGAGCTCAGTGCCTGAGTTGCAGCAATAGATCAGTTATGATTGTGGATTCTGCAAGTTCCCCAAAGTCCCCTGACACTTTGACAAATGCAGCAGAAGCTGCTTAAACCCATAACTAAATGTCCTTGAAATATCACTCAAGATTTAATTTCACTGGAATCCGAGAAAGGCTGAGACATCTAAAGCAATTGATATAATTAGTAGAAATGCTGTGCCTGTGGGTCTTCAGTGCTCATTAGACTCCTCTGCTACCTCTGTGGTACCTTCTCAAAGGTTTTCTGAAAGTCCGTACAGCCCACATTGACTGTATTCCTTCATTTCAAACAACCTTCTTAGGTTTGTTAAGCATGATTTCCATTCCCAAAATGTATGTTGGCTCCTTCTAATTCTTTTGTTTCATCTTATAATTTAACTACTTTATCTTGAATTGCAAATTTTTCCCTATCACAGATGTAAAATTAATCCAAAATTACTCAGATTAACTCTGTCCTCATTTTTCGAAAAGCGTTTACTCTAGTCACTCTGAAGTCCTCTGTCACTCAGCTGCTCTGAAGAGAACTTTCAAATACCGGGGGCCATTCTCCCAAAAGTGCTGAATTGGTGGCAAAATTGTTCTCGATCACGACTGTTTTTTTCAGTGCAACTTCGCGCTAGAATCTCCGCACTCTGTGCAATGCAGAGGTCCCAGTCGTGAATGTCATTAAAAACCCTGGGGGAATGAGGCCTATTCACGCCGGACTCCGAGAGCTCTGGAACTCTGCACATGCGCAGTGGCCCCGATCTGTCAGACTCCCCGTTTACTGGCCAGCTCACTTGCTGACGAGCCCCAGACCACTGCAATGCTGCCCTCTCCAGCCAGCCCCATGGCCCAATTGTGGCCCCCACAACAATTCCCAGGCTAGTCCTGACCACCCCTCTGCCCCAGAGAGCCCCGATGTACAGCCCACCCACTCCCAGTAGTGGCGATCCCCCCACTCGCACCTTCCCCCAATGCTCCCCAGTTACCTCTGATCAGTGACCTCCCTCCAGCTCAGACTGATCCTCATGCAGAGTGGCAGCGGGGAACCCCCCCACCAATTGTCCCTAGGCCTTGCCCACAATAGGCCTCTCCATCTTGGCACTGCCCAATGCCAGGTGGGCAGTGTCAAAGTGTCCACCCTGGACATGGACACTTTGTCCCTTGAGAAGCACCAAGAGGCACTGACTGTCACTGTTGGAGTGCCCAAACCCACAAGGCACCATGCCCCCCCACTGCTGCCCAACCTCCAGGGGTCCTCAATGCCCCCCTCTTCACTCTGATATGGTTTCCCGTTAGTTCCCCGAATGTGGGGAGCTACTTTAAGTCCGACCAAAATGAAGCACTCATGGCAGAGTGGGAGTTGTTACTGGGGCCAGCACAGAATAGATAATCACGTTGAAATGACATTTAAATTACATTTAAAACATTCAAATTATTACCTCACTCCGTGCCTAACTTCTGCGAGTTCCTGGCAGTACCATTTTCTTCCTGTTGGGAGATGCATGCAAGCCATAAATCGTTGTGGGAAGCCTGCAAAATGGCTGACAGCACATCTCCCAACTTGACCCACCCGAAAAGTTACGGGTCGCAATGGGAGAATCGGGCCTACCATTTCTTTTGCTTGTTTTGCTCGGGATTCTTGGATGGAGCCCATCAGGTTCTGACACCATGTCTTCCATCTACGCTTCCCGCTGCCCTGGAAAAGCAGCCAGCATAATCAAAGACCCCATGAACACTGGCCATACTCTTCTTCCATCAGGAAAAAGATACAAATATTTGACATCACTTACCAACCAACTAAAGGACAACCTTTTCCTTGCTGTCAACAGATATTTAAATGGAACTCTCATGTATTAAACTAATCATTCTCTACACCCAATGTGACTGTAACACTATATTCTGCACTATCTCTTTTTGTTCTCCCCTGTGTAGTCTACAAATGGTATGCTTTGTCTGTGTAGTGCTCTAGAGACAATGTTTTTCACTGTATCCCAATACATGTGACAATAATAAATCAAATCAAATCCTTTAGTCTCACTCACTTCTCCTACCTTTTATACTCTGATCCAAGGCCATCGTCTACAGACATTGGTTCACTGTCTCTTTCTTCATGGATGCTACCAGACTTGGTTGGTATTGCTGGCATTTTTTGCAGTGTATTTTTCTTCGTTATAATATCTCACATTTAACTGAGCCAAATTTTATTTCTTTTCCAATATTCTTCCTTCTTATAAACATTCACACTAAGTGCTTGCTAAGTATCCCCAACAAGGGGTCTTCAGTGCCAGAAGAATTAAGAGGAAGAATTCCAAGAAGATTTTGGCCACTCTCTCCTCTAACCACGAATTAGTCAATCCAGATTCTGAAACAAACATTGAGGTGTGACTCAGAGAGAAGGCCAGCAGAGAGAAGCTGGTCGATAATTGGCTGGTGGGTATTTTCTACTTAATTAAAAAATTTCAATTGAGGTAAGCAGAAAGTTTATTAAAATAATAAGACTAGAAGTGCGAACAAGATTAGATGCATTAATCTTAATAATTGCTTAAGAAAATAACTAATAAATTGGTTAATTTAAGTGTATTAAGATTGCAGGGTAGGTGGTGTGTCCTGCCTGTCATGCAGAGGTGGGCAGCTTGCAGCCCACCTGGGTACTGAGTGCGGCCATGAGACATTTTGTTGACCGTTGCCCCCGGAAAGGGTTGCCACATTCCACTAATTTCTGTCTGCATAGTTTTTTTTACTACCAGTATGACTGAATTATGAGTATGATTGAAGAGATACACATGTAAAGGAAAGACAAGTGAAGTGAGGTGTGTGTTGATTGCTCATAACATTGTCTGTGAGAGCCGTGCATTCCCTCTGTGTCCAAAGTGTAAATATTGATTTTATTTTACCACTTGAAGTCGGTGACAGTTCCATTAATAACGATTAAGCATCTTCATCTGGGGTCATAGTGAATAAGCCCAGTTTCAATCTTGTGGCTTACTGAGCTGAAGGAGGGCCACACAAGCAGCCCACTCAGTTGCCCATCATTGCTGTAGTGTGCGGAGACCCTCGGAAGCCAATGTGATCTAAAGCAAGCACATCTGCCATTCCCTCCTGCAACTCAAGGAGCTTTGACTCAGAGTTACCGAGCTGGAGATTGAACTGCAGACACTGCAGCGAATCGAGGAATTGAAAAGTCACCTGGCAACTTATTTCCAGTACATTCCTTATCTAGGGTCATTTGGTATGGCCTGTTGTCAGGGACTGGAGAATGTGACTACAGTAAAAGAGATGCTACTTTTGCAATTAACCAACTGGTTTGTATGGATGACAGCAGCTGAATGAGCAAACAGACCATGGCATCACGAGTAAATAAGAAAAGCGTGGATTGTATTGTAAAAGGGATAGATATAATTCTATAGCCAACAGTACATAAAGATGACTATATTACCTGCTTGGTGCTCAGGATCAGGACACCTACTTGGGGCTGGAGTGGAACATGCAGTGGGAGGGGAAGGATCTGGTGGTTGTGATCTATGTAGTACCAACAACATAGATAGGACTAAGAAAAGTGTTCTATGCTGGGAGTATGAACAATTAAAGGCTAAATTAAAAAGCGGAATATCATTTCTGGGTTATTATCTGAGCAACATGCAAATTGACAGAGGTTAAGTAAGATAAGGGAGTTCAATGTATGGCTTAAAGATTAGTGTGGGAGAAATGGGATTTCATTCATGGGACACTGGCTCCTGGAGAAATGTGAGCAGTGTGTCACTGGGATGGTTTACCTGAACTACGGTACAGCCAGAGTTCTGGCAAGCTGTATAACCAGGGTGGGCGAGGGGACTTTAAATTAAATATTGTGGAGGTTAGGGTAGGGGAGGGAGTTGTGGGGAGAGATCATATGGCGGAGGGAGTGTAAATTAAAGGAAAATGATAAGGCAAGAGAGCAAAGTGACAATAAGGGTAATGACAGAGTCTGGCAGGTAGGGACAGAGTGTAAAAACTTAGGAGTTTAACATCAGTAAGTCTACAGTTTGCTGAACTCAGTTTGCAGAAGGTTCTGAACCTGAATGTCCATAGCATTCATCACAAAACTGATAGCTTGGCCAATCAAACAGATACAAATAAATATGTGACCTGATAGCATTACAGAGACATGGCTGCAAGGTAAGTCATGTCGGAATAAAGTTTATTTATTAGTGTCACAAGAGGGCATACATTAACACTGCAATGAAGTTACTGTATCATTTAATGATAATCCTGTTGTTTTATCCTCCTGCCTTCTGTTCATCTTTTCCCTCCTGCTGTCCCCATTCATTTCCATCACTGTTTTCTATTTTACTCCCTCTCTTTATCTCCTTTGTTCTGTCCCTCAAACATTCTGTCTCTCCCTCTGCCTCTGTTCTTGCTTTGTCTGTGTGACTCTCTTTCTCTGTTTATTTGCCTGCATGTGGGTTCTGCCCCTGTCAGTGTGATCTGTCTGACAAGCAGCTTGGGTGGTAGTTCTAGCCGATTTCTATGAAAGCAAATCCAGATTTACATCCACCAGAATCGGAGCAGAGAAGGAACAGAAGCTGAGCCGCTTAAATAATTCAGCAGCACTCGTGCTTCCTTGAAAATGAGGTGTTTCACTTCCCTTTAAAATAGATGTGTTCAAGCCGCAACATCAAACATGCAAATTGTAATTAACCAAAATATAATTAAGAGAAATCCACAGCAGGTGGCTCACTAAACCCTAACTGATTTAAAGTGGCATTGTTCCTGACAAATTGGCAAAAAATGAATTATTTTCCTTTTAATGCCCAAGGTCAGTGGCACGGTGGCACAGTGGTTAGCACTTCTGCCTCACAGTGCCAGGGATCCAGGTTCAAATCCTGGCCTTGGGTGACAGTCTGTGTGGAGTCTGCACATTCTCCCAGTATTTCCGTAGGTTTCCTTCAGATGCTCCAGTTTCCTCCCACAATCCGAAAGATGTGCTAGTTCGGTGTATTAGCCATACTGAATTCTCTCTCAGTGCACCCGGAAGGTGCTGGTGTGTGGCAACTTCATTGCAGTGTTAGTGTAAGCCTATTAGTGACACTAATAAACAAACTTATACGTAAACTAAGAGGGGATTTCAACCACCATTAAATGGACAGTTTTCGGAGGGTGAGAAAGTTAAAGACTTAATTATCAGAAACCTGACGTCAACATGCCTTCAACCTTGTCACTTAGGATTTTAGCTAAGATCAATTGTGAAATCAGGTGTAAAAACACAGAAACCAGGAGCAGGAGTAGGCCATTCTGCCTTTCGAGCCTGCTCTGCCGTTCATTTTAATCATGGCTATCAGCAGATTCAATATCCTGATGCCCTCCCTTTCCCCCACATCCCTTTAGCCCCAAGAGCTATATCTAATTTCTTTTTGAAATCAGACAACATTTTGGCCTCAACTACATTCTGTGGCAATGAATTGCACACATTCACCACCCTCTGGGTGAAGAAATTTCTCCTCACCTCAGTTGTAAAAGGTTTACCTCTTATCCTCAAACTACAACCCTTGGACTCCCTCATGATTGGAAACATTTTTTTTAATCTACTCTGTCTAACCCTGTTAGAATTTTATAAGTTTTTTTTTATGAAATCCCCCCTGACTCTTCTAA
This sequence comes from Sphyrna mokarran, assembly GCA_024679065.1. Lineage (NCBI taxonomy): Eukaryota > Metazoa > Chordata > Chondrichthyes > Carcharhiniformes > Carcharhinidae > Sphyrna > Sphyrna mokarran. The sequence goes on along the minus strand of JAGIQG010000029.1, from coordinate 11,195,285 downwards.
ACTCCAGCGAATATAATACTCACTGACTTAGTCTCTCTTCATATGACAGACATGCCTTCCCAGGAATCAGCCTGGTAAATCTTTGCTGCATTCCTACTATAGCAAGGATATCCTTCCTCAGATAGGATGCCAAAACTGCGCACAATGTTCCAGTTCTGGCTTCACTAATGCCATATACAATTACAGCAAAACATCCCTATTACTATCTTCAAATCCTCTTGCTGTGAAGGCCAACATACATTTGTCTTCTTTACAGCCTGCTGTTTCTGTGTACTTAGTTTCAGAGACTGATGCACAAGGACACCAAGGTCTCTGTGAGTATCCACCCCTTTCAATTTACACCAATTCAAGTAATAATCTGTAATGTCTGTTATCAGCTTTGAATCATGGAACCGTGCAGAAAGAAGCCCTTCAGCCTATCAACTCTGCACCAACCACATTCCCACCCCAGCCCTACCCCCACATCCCCACACATTTTACTCACAGTCCCTCTAACCTAAGCATCCTAGCACACTAATTTTAACATGGCCTAACCTGCACATCTTTGGACTGTGGGAGGAAACCAGAGCACCCAGAGGAAACCTACGCAGACATGAGAAGAGTGTGTAAACTCCGGACAGACAGTGACTCGAGTCAGAAATCGAACCCAGTCCCTGGAGCTGTGAAGCAGCAGTGCTAACCACTGTGCTACCATGACACTTTGACCTCGTATTTTGAGAGAGCCATGAATTGGATTCAATTTGAATTGGTTTCGGGAAATGGATTAGGGGCTTGCCTAGTCCACTCTGCACATTGACTTTGTAATTTTGAGAAAGGAATCATAGAATCCATATAATGCAGAAGGAGACAATTTAGCCCATCAAGTCTGAACCGACTCTGTGACCAAGTGCCTTAGATCCCTCCCTGCTTTATGCCTCTAACTGCACACATTCACCATGGATAATACATATAACCTACTCTATCTTGGGACATTAAAGAGCAATTTAGCATGGTCAATCCACCTAACCTGCGCACAGAATAGAAGTTATGGAATCCCTACATTGCAGAGGAAGCCATTCAGTCCATTGAGTCTCTAACGACAACAATCCCACTTACACACGTAACACTGTGATACAGATTTTACTGGCTTGGCCACCTGATGCTCATAAGATTGTGCTGAGGCTGACAGGGAATGCTGTTCTGTGATTCCCGTCTGCCCTGATTTCAGGGCGGCCATCCCGTGAATATCAGGGCCTACAGATTTATCCTGCTAAACCCCCTGACACTAAGGGGCAATTTAGCACGGCCAATCAACCTAACCTGCAAACATTTGGACTGTGAGAGGAAACTGGAGCACCCAGAGGAAACCCACACAGATACAGGGAGAACATGCAGATTCTGCACAGACAGTCACTCAAGGCCAGAAGTGAACTCAGGTCTCTGGCACTATGAGGCAGCAGTGCTAACCAGTGTACCACTGTGCCTTCTGACCACTGGATCACCATGCCAACTTGATTAAAAATAATTTAAAAATCTTGGGAGCTTTAATGGAGATACAGTGATAGGCAGGTGACAAACTCAATCAAAGGCATCAAGTTAGCATCCTGAATATTATAATGAGCCTGTAAGATGTTCAAGGTTTCAAACTTTAATGGATGGTGCCCAGTGACTATAACCAGGTGAGTTCCATTGGATCCAGGAAGTAAAAAATGCCTTTACACTCACCTAGTGGATCCAATGTGCCTAACAAGGAGGCCCTGCCCCAACCTATCCTCTTCTGTGCCCCACTGCACCCAACCTCTCAACATATGACCCTTCTCTGAGACCTGTTGTAGAACCCTACAGGCAGAAACACTATCACTTGATCTAACACTTGAAGCCATCAGCTCAGATAATGGCACTGTGCAAAACTCAAAGGTTGGCATCGAGGCTGAATCTGCAGGAAGGAAATCACTGGGTACAACTGGCCTGTCACTAGCCTTGTGTAAAGATAAAGCATACACCAGCTCAGTGGTGGCTGAGGCCATGGATGACTTATAATACATGAGATCCGGGTATTAAGATTCTGTTAAAATCCCCGTGGGGATCAACAAACAAAAAGGAACAAATTTGCCAAATGAATAAAAGACAAGATTTCACCATTTCATAACATTTACTTTAACAAATATATTAAAACTAATAAATGTACCATGAATTAACAAGCGAATCAAAGCCAATATAAATTATAAATTACACATTAACAAGCGGATACAACAAAGATAGATCTCACAGATATATCAAGTGTCCTACTCAGCATAGATGGCACCGATTTCAACCACAAAGTCTGTTGAGATTCTGCTCTTCCACAGGTAGAATTCCAGCTCTTTTTCTTGAAGGATTTAGCCTCAGACTTTCATCTGACGACAACCCCACCCAGCCTGAGTTTCATTGCTACAAACGTGAATAAAAACAACACATATCTCCAGAACCTTTTAAGCTCCCTTCGCATTCAACCTGCATAAATCCACCGAGTTATCCCTGAAGTGAAAATAATAGCCTTTTAGACCATACAGTCAACACAAGTCATTTAATTACTTCAGATTACTAGGAGCAGTGGCAACAAATTTGTTCTTATTTATCTCTGCTCCTGGATTCAGGTTTTGGGTTCCCCTTCTTCAACCGTGCCATCCTCCTCTGAAAATAAATGGTCATGTTGATTTTTCTGTCATTTTGTATCCCACCCCCAGCTCACAGGATAATTGGATTTCACGTCCCCTTTTACCATGCAGGCAGACAAGGGTAGGGTCTGTGGATTTCCTAAACACTATCCATTCAAATTAATACACCAGGATCATCTCGAACAATCCGCTCCCTCTTTGCTATTGGTGTTCTTGAGCTCTGTGCATCTCAGAGCGGAGGTCATGATGCCAAAATCATAAAATCCCTACAGGGCAGAAAGAGGCCATTCAGCCCATCGAGCCTGCACTGACTACAATCTCACCCAGGGCCTATCCCCATAACCCCACATATTTACGCTGCTAATGCTCCTCTCATTAAGGGGCAATTTAGCATGGCCAAACTTGGATATCTTTGGAGTGTGGGAGGAAACTGGAGCATCTAGAGGAATGTCCAAATTCCACACAGTCACCCAAGGCCAGAGTTGAACCCACGTTCCTGGTGCTCTGAGGCAGCAGTGCTAACCACTGTGCCACCATGCTGGCCAATAATGGAGGCCAAAATCCTGAATGAGGTCAATTGCACATCAAGTTACCAATTAATCGTGCTGCCCATAAAATATTAAAGTGACACGCAAACCTCAACTCAACCCATAACTCACAACATCAGGAAGTGTCTCCCGATCACCCGCTGAGCTGGCACGCATCCCTACATGTTTCCTGCCATTGCCACCACACAGGAAGATGCATCTCTCTGCTTCTGTACTGCTGCCAAAATCTATGGATTCTGCATTGTAGCTTAATTAAATTTACTTTTTCTTAATTTAGTTTAACATTTAAAAATTATTTTTCAGTTCAGTATATTTGACCAACTGTCCATTATAATCACACAATACAGTGTTGTCTTGTTAGCTGTCACTTGCCAGTGATCTAGATCCGCTTTGCAATATTGAAGAAAAATAACCTTTGCATACCCATCTAATCAATTTAATTGTATCTTAGATAGGAATATGATGAAGGCATCTTGTCCAGTTACCACCATCTAAAAGCTGACTATCTCGACAAAGAAAAGAACAGTATATCTTTTCAGGGTATGTACACTGAGAAAAGTATACATTATTTCCTTCACAGTCACTGAGACAAAATCCTGAAATCTCTCCCTAACAGCATTGTGGGTCTACATACAATGGTTCAAGAAGGCAGCTCACCAAAGTTAAATTCTTATCATCCAACTCAGGCAAACATGGCTGATACATAGGGCAGAATTTTACTGTCTCCGTCTGCCACTGGAGTCGTAACAGGTGGGATAAGATCATCCAAACGACCCATCGACCTCAGGAGGGAATTGCTGGTCTTGAGAAATCCAGACTGTAATCCTTTTGAAACAGTATTTCAATGAGTTAAGAATTCAAGACAGAATTTAGCCTTCACGCCACGGGTGCAAATCCCATTCTTGCTGCAAATTCTCACGAGAGGTCCATAATGGATTTGTGCCAATGAGATCTTAGTTTGAGATCTTTGCGTTCTACGCCTTCCTCCTTCCCTACTTGTCATGTTTTTTTCTGGGCATGAATCAGGTTTCCATAATTTTAAATCTGTTAACATTTAATTACCAGCCCTGACCACGTAACACCCATCCATGTATCAACCACCCAGCGCAACATCACAAAGGCAAAAATGACCATTGATTTTCAAAACTGAAAACCAGTTGTGATGACCATGTTGGGGGGCACGGAGGTGAGCGAAACCCCAGTGGTGAGGAACATGGTTGGGTACCAGTTTGAGCCAGGTGTGCATCTTCTGTACAGCCGCACAGAGCAGGGTCCCTTTATGTGTGAGGGTGGGTGATAGTGATGGGGAATACAGAAACAGTAGTGAGGTCAGTTCAGAGGCAGTCACAGAGGTGGGCTTGGAGACTGTGCTGAGTGGGAGTGGATACGTTGAAGGTGATGGAAGTGGAGGATGATAAGGGGGTAGAGGAGGCAGCCGCTTTGAAGGGGATAGGGTGGAGACTGCAAAGGGAGTTGGGGCACTGCCAATGATGAGGGTGGGAAGGGGTAGGGTCGGTAGATTACCCTGACGCTTGCATGGTATGGAATGGAGAGGGGAAGGTGACCTAATCATTAACTGGTGGGGATTTGCCTTTGTGTCTGCAAGGGTTGGGGGGTGTTCATCTTGATTAGAGGGGACCCGATGTCTGTGAGCGTAGTCCTCTGTCCATGGACTGGGCTCCTCCTGCTGTCCACAGGCAGATGAGAGGTTTCCCCAATGCCTGTGTGTGGGGGGAGGGGTCTTAATTTAACTTTAAAAATGGCTCCCTGATCTCTGAATATTGCCTTTGCTGCCATGTTTAGGCCCTGGCCCCTCCAGCTGGCTATGTGACTCTCACAAGCACTTTGAAATTGCACAGAAAGCAGAGTGTTTAATCTGGCTGGAAAAGGAAGCCTGGGGAGTTTCTCACATCATTTTTCACCTGATCCAGCCTCTGTCACAATTTTTGGTAAAATTCCACCGTGGACTGCAACATTCAGCGCAATTCCCCACCCGCTAAGGATGGATTGACTGCCGGGGGAGCATAACATTGGGTGGGATGGGATGCAGTTCTCATTGATCTCCTGCCTCTGTTGGTATTTTAACTGGCGGGTTAGGTGGCTTTCCCTCCCTTACGTCAATTGCCCTCTACTTAAGGTCCTCCTCCCAACACTGCTGGTATTTTATCAGTGATGTGGAAGGGGAGCATTGGTCACACTTCATAGCAAAGTTGTCATGTATCCTACTATGGCTTACCAGCAGGCTCTGGGTTGGGTAAAGGAGAGGGAGAAGTACAATGTCAGAGAACTAAGCATCTAAACTACATTAAAAAAATCTGGAGTTGTGCCTTCCAGGACAGGTGGATCCTGGATCTCCTGTTATTTTCTAGCCTGTGGCTGAAGCCATTACTTCTTCCATCAGCTGCTTTGGACACCATGTTTCAAGTTTAAGGACAGCTGTTCTCTATCTTTGAAAGTCTTTATTGAACTGATCTCAAAATGCCAGTCTCCAAAGAGACTGGCACAGCCACACGACTATAGCAAATTGGGTATACCAAGAAAAACTGATTGTGTTTCAAGCCCAACTATCCAGCAGCACACTAAATCTTAGCCAAGCATTTGGAGCAATGTGTATCTAATTAGTATTAATCCCATTGTCGTCATTGCTTTTATCCCAAACCTTTACACTCTCCTATCATCATTCTAAATGGTTTAGAATCATAGAATCCCTACGGTGCAGAAGGAGGCCCACTGAGCCTGTCCCAACAACAATGCCACCCAGGTCCTATCTCCCAGAACATTACGTATTATCTTCCTGACACTAAGGGGCAATATAGCATGGCCAATCAACCTAACCCAGAATGTGGGAGGAAACCAGAGCACCTGGAGGAAACCCACGTAGTCACAGAGAGAATGTGCAAGCTGCATACAGACAGTCACCCAAGGATGGAATTGAACCCTGGGTCACTGGCACTGTGAAGCAGCAGTGTTTCTGACATACTGATGATATTCCTCCATTTCCTACTTCTGCTCACAATGACCTGCAGGGTTTAACTGACAAAACAGGTCTTTCTGCACCGTCAATACTGACTTTCCCCCTCAATAGGCAGCTCAGTTTGTGGATTTCACAATTGGATTGAGGGACTAAGCATTATTTGTAGCACATTATTGCCATTTTCTTTTCACCATTGTCTACGTTGGGCCCATTAATTTCAATGTTTGAAATTTACTGTGAATGTTCCTGAAACTTTGCTAAAAAGGGTCACTAAATTAACTCACACAATTGCTTTTACTGAGGCTAAATTAAACCTCTTAGTACTTCAAAGAGAAACTGCAGGTTTTAAATCTTCCGAAGGTTAATCACCTACAATATTCATTGAATTGGTGAGATACAATCTTTATGCTCATTTTGACTGGTGTGCTGGGAAAAGTAAATTCAAAGAAGGAAATGCTTGTTCTCATTCTAAATGCTCTTATGTGTCGGAATCTAAAGTAAATTCTGAATCCAAAAATAGTAAAAACCATAACTGGCAAACTATAGTTGAATACAAAATGGCTAAACAAAGAAAGGGCACTAAAATGGAAACCATGGCTACCTTCAGAAAAGAAGATTTTGATTCCAAGTTGGGAATGTGTGGCTGCAAGCAGAAACAATCTACGTTTACTTGCGACAAATGTCTTTGGTGGGTGATAAAGTCAGTGGGACAGAAACAATGTACCATTCGATTCAGTCAAATGGATAGCAACCAGTTATAGAATAGAGTCAAAAAGACTAAGGGTGGCACGGTGGCATGGTGGGTAGCACTGCTGCCGCATCATACTAGGGACTTGAGTTCAATTCCAGCCTTGTGGGACGTCTATGTGGAGTTTGCATGTTTTCCCCCTTATTTGCATGGATTTCCTCTGGGTGGTCCGGTTTTCTCCCACATTCTAAGGATGTGCAAGTTACGTAGGTCAGCCATGCTTAATTGCCCCTTAGTGTCCCAAGTTGTGTGGGTTAGGGGGATTATTGGAGTAAATACATGGGTTTAGAAGAGTAGGGCTTGGGTGGGATTATTGCTGACGCAGGCTCAATGGGCTAAATGGCCTCCTTCAGCACTGCAGGGATTCTTCCATGATTTTATGACACTGCCCTGAGGTCAGGTAGCTGCAATTAATCAGTTTGAATTATATGGTCAGTGCCTTTGTGTAGAAATGGAAGATATCCCTACAAGTCCATCAGACAAGTGTTAGTAGTTAAAATCTATGCTTGTAAACTTTTTATAGTAGATTTATAGGGATACAAATGCATTTGCTTATGATACAGTGTAAGAGAATCAGTCTTATGGCAGTCATAAGAGGTAAAGTATTTTTACATTTTCCTAATAAAGGTGTGACTTGATTTAACATGGAGCTTTTGTGTCTAACAGTTAACTGGAGTAAGGGTCCCAGTTAACAAAATGATTTTTTGTGGACAAAAAAGCAGATGGCTATCGTTAACTCACCAAAGGTCTGTTGGTAATATGCACAGTTCTGATCTCAGGAATCTAACTGAATGAAACATTCCTCCATATGAATAATAGAGATTGCCCTAAAGCACTTACTGTGTTACATGGGATTTTATTATTTCTTAATGTATGGACCATACTATACAAGGGGAATAGTGTTGTAAGTTGGTTAGTTTAGGTCCAGAATAATTACTCAGACATTGGTATACTCAAAAAAATCAAACAACAAATGGATTTCTTTATATAACTCGACTATGTACATTTACCCATGACAATGTGTTAACAGTGCTGAGGGCACAAACATCCCTTCTCTCCCAGTCATGTGGTTCTTTACATCATCATAATGGGAGGTGCTGTTTACACTGTTCCACACGTTAACCCTTACAAATCCTAATAATCTGCCCTGTGTTTTCTCCATTATTTTATTTGCATATTTGCAAACTATCCCATCTCCTCATTTCTAGGTCGAGACTCGACCCAAAAAATTCCAAGTTCCCAATTTGCCGGAAAATGGGAGTAAATCCTGCTAGTTTTTTTTAGCATGATTTCCAGAAATGAACATCTGACATTCTGTGTTTTACAGAGTGTCCTTGCATGATTCACTCTGGAGATCAGAGGGCAGGGCCTCATCCTGCCTGAGAGGCCGGCAGCATAGCACTGAGAGAACCACTGCGCATCCGCCAATCTGGATATTAGTGCATGCACATGGGGCCCCATTGCCAGGCTCCATATTGCTTGCCAGCTGATCCCTCTGTCCATCTTACTCACCTCTAATCACTGGAGTGAACCACTCCCATTGGGATGGGGGGGAGGGTGGAGATGCTAGCAGGCCGGAGACCTTTGCCCCGGGCCTGCTTATTACATGGAAATCATGATTTCCATATTATAATCGGCATGGAGCTGATTACTATGGAAATCTTTGCCTGGGAGACTCGCAGAGGCCGTGGCACCCAGCAGGAAGCTTTCAAAATCTAACTCCCAGCACAAATGGGCTGGCAGAATCGACCCCTTGATGTCTGACATCAATTTGTCAGGAAATTTCATAACTCTTCCTGTTCATGTTTTCCTTCCCTTCCTTCATTCCTTCCTTTTATCCTTCTCTCCCTCCCCCTCTTTCTTACTTACTCTTTTTCTCTTTTTCCCTTCCTTCATTTCTCTCATTTTTTGCCTCTCTTTCTTTTTCTCTCTTTCCCTTTCTTGCCTTTCTCTTCCTCTATTTCCTTCCTTAAGCTCTCTCTCTATTTCTCTTTCTTCCTTTCTCTTTCTCTCTTTCTCATTTTCTCTGTTGCTTTATCTCTTTCTCCCTTCCTCCAGTTTTCATTCTCACTTTCTTTTCCTGTCTTTCTCTTTTTCTTTTTTTGCTTTTCTTTCTTTTCTCTTCATCCATCTATCCTTTACTTCCTCTTTTGACCTTTCTCTCTTTCTTTTTACTCTTTTCTCTCTCACTCTACAGTTTTCTCACTTCTGGATTTAATTCTGTAACCCCCTGCTGAATTCTGACTGAGTGTGTGATATCTTAATCAATATCAAGACAGTATGAGGCTCTAATTAATTGCTTCACTGGTGAGGCAGAATCATGCAGGAATTGAAAGCAGTTGCTCGTAAACCAAAAGTACATTAAAAAACAAACAACTCAAATGTGCACTGGTTTGTATTCCATTAAAAACAACCTGCTAATTATTTTAGCTTTAAGGTTTTTAAGTTTAAGTTTATGTAGTAGTGCTTAAGTTTATTTATTATTAGCGACAAAATAGGATTTTAAAATATTAAGATTTATTTATTAGTGTCACAAGTAGGCTTACATTCACCCTGCAATGAAGTTACTGTGAAAATCCTCACTCTGCTATTTGTTAGGGTACACTGAGGATGAATTTAGCATAGCCAATGTACCCTAACCAGCATGTCTTTCGGAATATGGGAGAAATCCAGAACACCCAGAGGAAACTTGCATAGACACAGGGAGAATGTGCAGATTACACAGACAGTGACCCACTCTGGAAGTTGAACACAGATCCCTGGTGCTGTGAGGCAGCAGTGCTAACCACTGTGCCACCGTGCTGCCAGAGTCTGTTTAAGTTTAAATTTATTTATTAATGTCACAAGTAGGCTTAGGTTAACACTGCAAGGAAGTTACTGTGAAAATCCCCTAGTTATCATACTTTGGGGCCCGTTTGGGCACGCTGAGGGAGAATTTAGCATGATCAATGCACCAAACCAGCACGTCTTTCAGACTGTGGGAGGAAACTCATGCAGACACGGAGAAAATGTGAAAATCCCACGCAGACAATCTCCTGAGCTTAGAATTGAACCTGGTCTCTGACACTGTGAGGCAGCAGTGCTAACCCACCGTGCTGTTCCAACTTTGAATTTTGACTAGTTTCTCAGTTAGCTTCCATCAGTAACAGGAGAAGGTGAGCAACTTCTGTTCAGCACTTCCCACTTGGGACATCACCAGTGGCAGAATCTATTTCACACAGAACATAATCAAATTTTCCATAAGTATTTGAGTTGAGAAATGGAGAGCACGAATAATAGAGAGACTGCTGTGAGCCTGTCAGGGTTGATCCAAGCTGTGGTGAAATGTAGTTGATTATTATGTCCTGCTGCCAATGGTTTTCAGATAGACAATAAGAGCGGGATTTTCCAGCTATATGCACCCTAGGACTGGAAAATCCTGCCCAAGGTCAACAGACTTTTACATGGTCTGCCCCTGCTTGCTATGATTCCTGTGGCAGGTGAGAAAATTACACCCTAAGAATAAAGCATTATTGCTGAGTTCTTAAAAGAAAATCTTGCATTTATAAAATGCATCTCCAAAACTTTTTTTGAAGCATTTTCTGATTCTCGTTAGTGGTATAATGTAGGAAACATGGCAGCTAACTTGAGCTTAGCAGATTCTGACAAACAGTATGTAATAATGACAAGGCAATCTGTTTTTCTATGGGATGCTGTTTAAGGGATAAATATTGGTCAGACCACCAGAGTAACCTCTTCTTTGAAATAGTGCCATGAGATCTTTTACGTTCACCCCAGCAGTCAGTAAATAACCCAGTTTAATGTTTCATTCAAAACTACGGTGCTCCCTTAGTACCACACTGGAGTGTCAACATTGATTTTGTGATCAGGAATGGGATTTGAATCTGGAATCTTGCGATTCAGAGTTGAGTGTGCTACCAACTGAACCACTTCTGCCATTTTGTACACGGGATACCGAATCTTGTTTTGCTAATACATTGGGAGAATTCTCCTCATAGCTTGCTGCGTCTCACAGCCTTTTATAGAATCACAGAAAGCCTACAGTGCAGAAGGAGGCCATTCAGCCCATCAGTCCTGCACCAAAAACAATCCCACCAATCTCCACAATCCCAAGTATTTACCCTGCCAATTCCCCTGACATTAAGGGGCAGTTTACTGTTTTCAATCCACCTCCCCATCTTTGGACTTTGGGAAGAAACCAGGGCAATCAAAGGAAACCCACACAGATGCGGGGTGAATTGTAAGCTCCACACATACAGTTACTCAAGGCCAAAATTGAACCTGTGTTCCTAACGCTGTGAGATAGCAGCACTAACCACTACGCTACTGTACCGCCCTTTCCCTGTCCTTATCTCACACTCTCAGCATGTGCAAATTATGTCACAATGATTTATGACTGTAAATGATTCTGGATTGTTTCCTACAGATCAGAAGGTATTGATTGTTACGCCACTATTTGAGAAGGGAGGGACAAAACACGGAACTGAATACCTGTTAGTAGCATATTGTATTGTACATCAGCAGCAGGGAAAACGCTAGACTCTATTTTAAAAGACATGATAAATGGACACTTAGATGATAGTGATGTGATTGGGCCTAATCATCTTGGATTTATGAATGGGAAATTATGTTTGATGAAACTAATGGAGTATTTTTGAGGATGTTACTAAAACTTGATAAAGAGGAGTCAGTGGAAGCAAAGTACTTGGATTTTCAGAAGGCTTTTGATAAAATTCCATGCAAGAGGTTGGTTGGCAATATTAAAGCACACAGAATAGAAAGTAATATATTGGTGTGAATTAACAGTGTAGGAATTTACAAAGTATGAGCAGAAGAAGGGCCGCACAGTGGTTAGCACTGCTGCCTTGCAGCACGAGGGACCTGGGTTCAATTCCCAGCTTTGGTCACTACTATCTGTGTGGAATTTGCAACATTCTCCACGTGTCTGTGTGGGTTTCCTCCAGTTCTCTGGTTTCCTCACACAATGGTAAAGACATGCTGGTTAGGTGCATTGATCATGCTAAATTCTCCCTTAATGTACCTGAAGAGGCACCAGAGTGTGGGATTTTCATAGTAAATTTATCATAGAAATCACAGATACCCTACATTACAGAAAGAGGCCATACGGCCCATCGAGTCTGCACCGACCACAATCCCACCCACGCCCTAACCCCCTATCCCTACATATTTTACTTACCAATCTCTCTAACCTACGCATCTCAGGACACTAAGGGGCAGCTTTAGCATGGCCATAACCTGCACATCTTTGGTCTAAGGGAGGAAACTGGAGTACCTAGAAAAAACCCATGCAGACATGAGGAGAATGTGCAAACTCCACATAGACAGTGATCCAAGTCGGGAATCGAACCCAGGAGCTGTGAAGTAGCAGTGCTAACTGCTGAGCTACTGTGCAGTGTTGATGTCAGCCTACTCGTGGTTAACAAATAAAATAAAGTAGGCCACTTTCAATGATATCTTGGCCAATCTGTCTGTGTTTTAAGTTTTGCCTTTCATCTACTGCAATAATCTTTCATTCCCTCACCTAACAAGAATCTACCTAGCTGGTGGTAAGAGTCAGAGAGACTCCTGGTCAGTCAAGTTTGATGCAGAGTGATGCTTCTCAACTATAAGCCCCTGATAAGAGACTAGTGATATATTCCAGGAATTACTAGCTATGGATACAGACTTCCATTAGATATGGAAAGACAATTAGAATAGAATCTTTACAAGGGCTACTGATGTGACTGTTACTTCACCACACACATTGCAAACTCATTACCATAATTATTAATCCATTATGCTACAGGAGCTACACCCAAACTAACTTACTTGTATCATGAAAGATAGCTGATTCGGCACGTCACGAAAATTGGCTTCCTGAATGAGATACAGGAATTGTTGTCCCTCACATGTTGCCATTGTCCTTTAACAGTTAGCAACCTGGGTGGGCATGGGGGAGAAACATTAGCAGGAGAAAGGACTGAGAAAATAGTGAGTAGCTGTTGAGAGCAGGTGAACACTTAAGTGTGCTAGTTAGTGAAATTGCTGTAGTGCAAATTAAATGTGATGAGACAAGCAGCAATAGCACTGCAATTAATGTCTGAAATCTATTTCCTCTGATGGAATAACCAAATTACAATGTCCAGCCATAATATCAACGTGATCCACAGAACGTGGTGTTATTTTTGCAAATTTAACCGTTTGCAAAAGATTTAACCGTAAGGGCAATGATGCAAATGTTGACACTTTGATCAGTTCAGTATTTATTTGTTACAAAGGAATTACAGAACTTTAAAAGGGCAAAGTATAATTTTAGTCCTTGGAGAATTTCTTTTGACATATATTGAAGGTTTCAAAGAAGGCTGATTAATGATGATTGAAGAAAATGCCTTTGCTGCACTGAACCTTTGGTAAGGGAATCAAGTTAAAAATTAAAACACAAACATAAGAATAAGAAGTGAACTTGGTTTCAACTGTTTGAGTTAAAGGATAATGGAGTTTTCATGTAAGTTACCTAGACGAAGTGGGTAGTAGAAACAAAAAAATTGAATGCATTCTTGAAGCAAGGCTTTAATCTGCAGTCTAACAAATTGTCATATCCTACTTAACTTCAGATAAATAATCTCCATGCGTTGCCTAAATACATAACCAAAACATTTAGGGTTGACGTCTGAGGAATCGTTAAATAGTCTGTTTAAATAGTCATTTATAGGAATGAATTTTACCTTTCTGTTCACCCCGTGAATTGGATCTGGCAAGAGGTGAATCATCAGAAGGTCTGTTGACCTCAGGTGAGATTCTCCGGGGTGAGCCTGGCTAGAAAATACCGTCTGTACTTACTGGAGTTTAGGAAGATGACAGGGGATCTAATAGAGGGATATAAAATACTAAAAAGGGATTGGTAAAGTAAACATAGACCAAATGTTTCCCCTTGTGGGGTAATCTAGGACAAGAATTCATTGGTATAGGTTGAGAGGCGATAGATTTAAAACTGAAATGATGGGGAACTGCTTCTCACAAAGGGTAGTGAATTTGTAGAACTCGTTGCCCTATGACGCAGTGGAGTCTGAATCATTGATTCATCAATGTTTAAAGACCATCAGATCATAAGACATAGGAGCAGAATTAGGCCATTTGGCCCATCAACTCTGCTCTGCCATTTCAATCATGGCTGATATTTTTCTCATCCCCATTCTCCCCTTTTCCCCATAACCCCTAACCTGCTTATTAATCAAGGACCTATCTATCTCTGTCTTAGAGACACTCAATGACCTGGCCTCCACAGCTCTCTATGGCAAGAAGGAGATAAATATATTTCTGATTTTAAAAATGGAGTTGAAAGAGGAACAGATGGGGAGGTGAGACCAGGGGGGAGATCAGCCTTGGTCTGATTAAATGATGGAGCAGGCTCAAAAGGCTGAATTGCCAACTCCTGCTCCTGATTCTCGTGTTCCTATGTAACATATTAAAACTTTGACACAATGTGCACAGAAATAATGGAAGCAAGTGACAAGAAACTAATCTACATATGTAACTTCACTGTTGATTTCCCCATGTGTTTTGGTGAAATGGGATCTTCCTGGTATGGAATGGAATACTTGTCAACATCAAAGATTAGAGCTTGGAGAGATACAAACCTCCAAATGCTGAACAAAAGATATTCAATCCTCAGAAGTGATATTAGGTTGAGTTTAAACTTCATCCAACACTGTTGGGAAAAAAGGGTTTTGATTAGGAGGAGGTGCTTTTCACACAGGACCATCAATATGATATCAGATAAACCTACCTTTGTAGAATTATTGTGTGTGCTGCCACTTAAGTGTACATACTTCACAATCAAAACAATTTTCCAGATGTGTAATTTAATTAAATATTTAAATTGAGCTGAATAATTCACGACCAATACCCCCAAAACAAGCAAGTATTCGCACATCACCAAATGAGAATTTATTAGCAATGACTATTTAAAATTCACATTCAGAGACAGAATTCATAAGATTAATTAGAATTCCATTCTCATAAAAAATGCTATTATCAAAGATTCATCATTAATGCAATCATTTGTAATCAAAGTCAATTAGAGTACTAAGGAGCAAATTCAATTACGATAATTACCTAAATATCTTTGAAATTAGTTTTGAAAATATTTAACACATATTGAAAGCCTTTATCTTATTTATTAATTTCTTCTGCTGTGTCTCATTTCTGTTTCCTTTATTCATTCCTGCTTGCTGTGTGTCTTTCAATTTCACGCTCTCCTCTCTTGCAGGATGTCTCGGTAATGTACTCCTCAGGAAATCGTGTGGTTCAATGGCCATTGTTTCTAAACCAGGCTTAAGACTCACTCCTGGACATTATAAATATGGCAGCAGCATTCATAATGTGGTTCAGCAGGCTGATAAACAGCCTACTATTTCTCAGTGTGGGGTAGGGGGTAGTTGTAAGGGAGGAGAGAATGTGGGGAAGTGCACAGAGCAAGTCATTCAAAGTGGAATGTTAAAGTTTATTTATTAGTCAGAAGCAGGCTTACATTAATACTGAAATGAAGTTACTGAGAAAATCCACTAGTCGCCACACTCCAGTGCCTCTTTGGGTACACTAGGGAGAATTTAGCATCACCAGCACATCTTTTGGAGTGTGGGAGGAAACCAGAGCAAACTCATGCAGACATGGGCAGAATGTGCAAACTCTACACAGACAGTGACCCAAGCTGGGAATCGAACTCGCGCCCTTGGTTCTATGAGGCAGCAGTGCCAACCACTGTGCCACCATTTGTCCTGTTCCTGTGGTTTGCTCCAAATATATTTCTAACCATCTTTCTCTCCTTTCCTTCATTTGCCTTCCTCCTTCATTTTCTTCCAAATTTCCAAACCGGGGGTACTGTTCCAGTATGATTATTTCTCAATCATCTAAACTCCGATGAATAAAGACCTGGTTTGGTCAAACTTTCCTCAAAGGGTGGCACAGTGGTTAGTATTGCTGCCTTATAGCACCAGCGACCTGAATTCGATTCCAGCCTCAGGTGATAAAAGTGTGGAGTTTGCATGTAATCCCTGTGGCTGCCTGGGTTTCCTCTGGATGCTCTGGTTTCCTCCCACATTCCAAAGATATGAAGGTTACTGAAAGTGTGGAGTTTGCATCTCCTCCCTGTGTCTATAAGGGCTTTCTGCAGGTTTTCTACCATGATCCAAAGATATGCAGGTTAGGTGGATTGGTCATGCTAAGCTTGTACATTCTCCCTGTGTCTGCATGGGCTTCTTTGAGATGTTTCCTCCCACAGTCCAAAAGACCATATAGGTGAGGTACATTGGCCATGCTAAATTCTCCCTCAGTGTTCCCAAACAGGTGCCAGACTGTAGCACCCAGGGGATTTTTACAGTAACTTCATTGCAGTGTTAATGTAAGCCTACTAATAAATAAACTAAGTGAATATCAGATTGAATTTGTGGAGTGGTTGGTGAAAGTGGAGCAATTGTTTCCACATCTGATTGAACCCAGAACAAAGGGCCTTAAATATACAAAAGCTACTAATAAGCTATTCATTACTTTAGGATACATTTCTTTACATAAAGAGCAGCAAGACTGTGAAACTGCCATATGGAGAGATCAAAGCAGTTTGTACTTAATACTTGTACTGAGGGGAGGCCTGACGCATACATGGAGGAAAAGTGGTAGCACAAAGAACAAAGAAAGTTACAGCAGAGGCTGTAATTTTAAGTCTATACCCACCATGCTGCCCGACTGAACTAAAACTCCCTGTCTTTCCGGGAACCATATCACTCAATTCCCATCCATTTCATGTACTTGTCAAGTAAGAAGTCTGACAAACCAATTTAAAGTCCAACTTTAAAGCACAAGCTTTTGGAACATTGCTCCTTCATCAGGTAAGTACCAGTAGCCGACCGCCCCGGACTTTGCATCTGTTCCAACTGCCCTGGAATTTACATTGGATCCAACTGCCGTGGACATTGTGTCACGACCAACAACTCCAGACCTTGTGTTGGGTCCAACTGCCTTGAAAGCTCGCATCCTTCCGATTGCCCCAGACCTTGTCTCTGGTCCGACCGCCCCAGAATGTTCCTCCGGTCTGATTGCCCCATAAGTAGCATTTGGTCCGATCGCTCTGGACATTGCATCAAATCCGACCGCCCCAGAACTTGCATCCGATCCTGTTGGACTTTAACCTAGTGTTGTGAGACTACTTACTGTACCAATCCCAGCCTAACGCCGGTGACTCCACATCATGTATTTGCCAAGACGCCCCATAAATGTCACTATTATATCTACTTCCACGATCTCCTCCAGCAACAAGCTGCAGGCAGCCACCACCCTTTGCGTAAAAAAACGTGCTTCATACATCCTTTTAAACCTTGCCCCTCTCACCTTAAACCCATGCTCTCTAGTAGTTGACTCTTCCACCAGGGAGAAAGCTTCTGACTATTCACTCTATCCATGCCTCTCATAATCTTGTAGACCTCTATCAGGTCGCCCTTCAACCTCCGCCATTCCAGTGAGAACAAACCAAGTTTCTCCAACCTCTCCTCATAGCTAATGCCCACATACAAGATAACATCCTGGTAAATCTTTTCAGTACTCTCTCCAAAGCCTCCACGTCTTCTAGTAGCGCGGCGACCAGAATTGAACGCTATATTCCAAGTGCGGCCTAATTAAGGTTCAATAAAGTGCAACATGACTTGCCAATTTTGAAACTCAATGCCGCAGTTGATGAAGGTAAGCACGCTATATGCTTTTTTGACTACCTTCTCCATTTACGTTGCCACTTTCAGTGACTTGTGTACCTGTACACCCAGATCCCTCTGCTTATCAATACTATTCTGGGTTCTGCCATTTATAGTATATTTCCTATCCGTATTAGACCTTCCAAAATGCATTACCTCACATTTGTTCGGATTAAACTTCACTCGCCTTCTCTCCGACTAAGTCTCTAACCGATCTATATTCTGCTGTATCCTCTAATGGTCCACATCTCATCCGGAAATCCATCAACCTTTTTATCGTCTGCAAACTTACTAATCAAACGTTTATATTTTCCTCCAAATCATTTGTATATATTACAAATAGCAAAGGTCCCAGCGCTGATCCTTGAAGAATGCTACTTGTCACAGCTCTCCATTCAGAAACACACCCTTCCACTGTTACCCTCTGTCTTCAATGGTCAAGCTAGTTTTGTATTCATTGTGCCAGCTCAACTCCGATTCCATGCGACTTCACCTTCTGCATCAGTTTACTATGAGGGATCTTGTCAAAAGCCTCACTGAAGTCCATGTAGACCACATCCACTGCCCCACCCTCATCAATCATCTTCATCACTTCTTCAAAAAGCTCGATCAATTTAGTGAGACACAACCTCCCCTTCACAAAACCATTTTGCCTCTCACCAAAATGTCCACTTATTTCCAAGCGTTTCAAATCCTGTTTCAAAGAATCCTCTCTAATAGTTTCCCCACCATTGATGTAAGGCTGACCGACCTGAAATTACTTGGATTATTCTTGCTATTCTTCTTAAACAAAGGAACATTCACTATTCTCTAATCCTCTGGGACCTGCCTTGTATCCTGTGAGGATACAAAGATTTCTCTCAAGGCCCCAGCAATTCTCCCCCTTGCGTCACTCAGTATTCTGGGGTCTATCCCATCAGGCCCTGAGGACATGTCTACCTTCATGTTTCTCAAGAACCCTAATACCTCCTCCTTCTTGATCTCAACATGACTCAAACTATCTACACACCCTTTCACAGAATTATCATCCACCAAGTCCTTCTCTTTGGTAAATACTGACACAAAGTATTCATTTCATACCTCGCTCATTTCCTCTGCCTCCAAGCATAGATTCTGTCCCCTATCCTTGAGTGAGCCAATTCTCTCCCTGACTACCCTCTTGCTCTTTATATACGTATAAAAGGTTTGGGATTTTCCTTAATATGGAATTTCCTTAATACTGCTGGCCAATGTTTTTTAGCCCTCCCCTGACACCTTTTAGCCCTCCTTACTCCTTGCTAAGCTTCTTTCTGCTTTCCTTGTATTCCACACTTGCCTTATGTGTGTTCCCAGCCTTCTAACCTTGACAAATGTATCCTTTTGCTCTTTGGCCAGTCTCACAATATCTCTCCTTATCCACGGTTCCCAAAAGTTGCCATACTTATCCTTCATCCTTACACAAATGTGCCAATCCTGAATTTCTAACAACTTGCACTTGAAAGCCTCCTACATGCCAGAAGTTGATTTGCTGTCAAACATCTGTCCCCAATTTATATTCTTCAGTTCCTGTCTAATATTGTGATAATAAAAAGTCCCCGATTTAGCACTTTAACTTGAGGATGAAACATCCAAGATTCTGAGGAGGTTAAGTCAGAGAAATGCTGGGTAGTGTTTTCCATCCCTTCCCACTGTTGAGATCTTCCAGTCTTGCTGAAGACAACTCTGTCTTCCCTCTCCCCCTCAACAGGTTACCCAGCATTGGGATGTGCAAAATAATGCAAAGGTCAGCGGGACTGTATGTTCCTACCAGCCACCCCCTCTTTTGTCAGAAAACAGGCCACTTGGGCACTTGAGAGGTGGGGAATGGGGGGGGTTTGTTGCGTGAGGGGGAAGGAGGGATGTCCATCGTATCTCTTGGCGGGGAATCTAGAACACGTGGGCACAGATTGGATGAGGGGCCCTATCACGATGAAGAGAAGAATCTTCACCCAAAGAGTTGTGGGTCTGTGGATATTTCTGCCGACTGAATATATTTAAGGCTGAGGTTGACAGATTTTTGTTTTTTCGGGGTATCGAGAGATATTAGGATCAGAATTTTCCCATCCCGCACGCCACGGGAATCTTAGCAAGCAGGATACAAAAGTCTGTTGACCAAAGGCAGGATTTTTCATTTTTGGAATGAGTGTGGCCTGAAAATCCTGCCCTAGGAGTGGGCAAGAAAACAAAGCTGAAAATCCATCAGTCAAGATTGCACTGAATGGCTGAATAAACTCAACAAACCATAAGATCTACTCATTCTCCAATGTCTTTTGTATCTTACGTTAAATGTGTTACACGTAGCAATATAAAATTTTTAAGCCAAATGCCTGTTCTGTGCTTTAATGCTGTGTAATTTTGTGTAACTATTTTCCTGACTCCCCCGAGTGTGTAATAAGAACTGTAACTGGAGAAAAAAATAAAGCTCAATGTGGGAGTGAATGAAATATTTCACTGCGATTTACATGTAAATTGTGTTCAAACTTAACAATTTTAAAAACCTAGGTAAAATATGCTCAGATCCGCATCTCCCCCACGGACTGTAGTATTTTTTAATTTCGAGTATCACAGCGTGTTGTGTGTATCATTGCCACAGTGAGACATTTCCTCCCCTATGAATATTTTAGCGTTCTGACATAAATCTGATGCAGAGAGTTATTTATTTTTACGTGAATCGATCAATCACGGAATCTCATGCAGACACATAACCCCGAAAGTATTTTCCGCTGATGTCCTTGTCACAAAGTAGCAGCGGCATAATTTCTTTTGTTTAATATTTAATATGTGCAGATGATGGCTTAAATTACTTTACCAGAGACAGTTGCGTCAGTTTTACGCTGCAACTTCCAAATCTTTGTTTATGCTTTCATTTGCAACAAGCGGCGCCCAGCGTGAAATTACTGATAAAATATTGATAGTTGCTAACTAATAAGCAGACACTGTTAACAGTCCTTTTTAATAGGAATTACTGTGCATGTGGCTGTGTTAAATTCCTTGCTGCGGTTGCAATCGGCTGCTTAACACTGTGCTGTAGTTTACAAAGATACGTAAAGAATTAACAGATGCAAAACAATGGGACACCGAGTTAATTTTAGACATGTACAATACTGTTCGAATCACAGGAATAGTTTATCTTTCTCAGAGAAGAATCAGAATGATTCCCACTGTTTCCTATTGTGTCATTTGCTTGGAACTGAAAGAGTAGATTAGTTAAGAAGAGAAAGATTGCTTCATGCTTCAGTTGGGGCCTTTTGCCTGAACTTGACCTGCCATGTCCTCCCTCTTCCATGCTGACTGGCCAACAGTGCATTTCAAGAATTCTACGTTAGTCTGTTACATCGGCACATTCACAAGAGGATCTACTGAGACAAAGTGGATTAGATGCCGTTGTCAGGGTAGGTGAATTGTTTAATGCATAGTGTAGTATGCTGCTATTGAACTAAGACTGTGTTGAACTTGGGAGGAGAAGGGAGGGGATGGCAGTTCATGGGAAAGTCCAACGGCAGAATTCCCTGGCCACACAGGTCTAAAAGCCAGAAGTTCCCGCCCCACTGTCAATGATGTTTCACATTCTCCGCAACCCACTGGCTAAAAGTGGCGGGCGGATTGGAGAATTCCGGCCCTAAAGTCTCCTTATGGGGAGTTGAGACCAGGCATGACCTTCAGGCAATGAATTGTTAGAGGATTGGAGATAATTGAGAAGGAATTTTTCTTCATTTTTAGGAAGTCATTCGGCCCATCAACTCTGCACTGACTCTCTGATAAAGAATCTTACTCAGATCCTCTTCCCCTCCCTATCCCTGTAACCCCACACATTTCTCATGGCAAATCCAACTAACTTACATATCTTGGGATACTAAGGGGCAATTTAGCATGGTTAATCCAACTATATTTGAAGTGTGGGAGAAACCAGAGCATCCAGAGGACACGCATGCAGACACAGGGAGAATGTGCACTCTCCATACAGACAGTGACCCAAGTCCAAAATTGAATGCTGGTCCCCAACACTGTGAAACAGCAGTTCTAATCACCGTGTCACACTTAGCCCTGTCAAGGTAGGGGATAGGAACAGAAAGTATGGCAAACCGTTCCAAAATCCATTGACCTTGGAGGAAACAGAAAATCCCATCAGTAGAAGTGGCACTAAAATTCCACCTATGATTTCCATCTGTCCTGTGGTCTACCAGTTTGGATTTTAAGTAGGGGAGGAAGGGCAACCCCATAGTTTTAATTTTTTAAATATATTTTCTGATGCCATCAGTCTTGACTGGGTTGCAGCCAAATTTCCTGAGACACGATGTCAGTGGTTCACTGTCCCTATACGTTTGAATTATTTGGAAATTTAAAAAGAACATCTGGCCCTGCACATGGCAGGGAATGTCAAGCCCAAATGGAAAATTTGGGAAAACTCCAAAGATCCATTGGACTTCCTGCTGAAAACCAATCATAAGGGTGGGATTTTCTGGTCCTGTTAATTCCAAGGCCAGGAATTCCCGTTCAAACTCAGCAAACCTTTCAATAGTCCGTCAATGATTACTGTGGTGGACAGGAGTGGAAAATTGTCCACTCCACCCATAGCACTTCCAGTGGTAGGCAGGACTGGAAAATTGTCCACTCCACCCGCAGCAATTCCTGTGGTGGGCAGGACTGGAAAATTTACTTCGATAATGGGGTAAACCTATACATGCAAAGAACAAAGACCAGGAACAGGCCCTTCAGCCTTCCAAGCCTGTGCTGATCATGATGCCTGCCTGAATTAAAACCATTTGCATTATGGAATCCATATCCTTCCATTCCCACCCAATTCATGTATTTGTCTAGATGCCTTTTAAATGTTGCTACTGTACCTAAATACATTGTTCAAGTATAATTTAGTGTTCTAGGATTATAGTAATATTAGAAGAGAAGGAGGAATAGAGCTAATGTTTCAAGTCTGGATGACCCTTTGTCAGAATTTTCTAGCATTTTCTCTTTTTGTTCCAGTTTCCAGCAGTAATTTGCTTTCATTTTATGGGAAAATAAGGATTGTTTTCCTATACTGCCCCAATCATTGAATTGGTGAGAAGAGTGCCACCATTGTACCCATCAGCTCAAGCGCTACACTATAACTATCAACGATGGGCAGCTACGTCTCCACAATGTGTTTTCTCTAATCACGAGCTGGTTGAACATGCGAGTTAGTGATAAATGTGTCCACAATGTTTGGGTGATGGGGACAGATGTTCATTAATCCAAATTAACGTTTATGCTTCAGAGACAGATGGACAGGCCCATGTGCATCTGGAGTCTCTCTTCAGCTTGGTGACACCATCCATTTATAATGAGAGGCAGCTTCACATAATTATCCACCAAGTGCTGCTCCCAGCACGTCACCCTGGGATTACCTGCAAGGCTGGAAAATGTATAGTCCTGTATTTAAAGGGGCACCGTCTTTATCATTTACACCTCTGCATTTTATCAGAAAACATATAGAAGCAAACTTGCAAACTTGTAACCACTCATGAGTAAATATATCACTTAGTGGGTTACTGAATGAGATAGAAGGGGAAGATCCAGATTAGATGCCTTGTTTGAGCCAATCTTAGCCACACACCATGAGGATGTGCAACACAAGTCTCAAAATACCTGTTGCAGGAAGAGTAACTTACAACTAAACATAATTCCTCTTGGTAAGAAGTCTCACAACACCAAGTTAAAGTCCAACAGATTTATTTGGAATCACAAACTTTCAGAGCGCTGCTTCTTTTTCAGGTGACTTATCTATGTTGTGAGCTTTCTTACTGTGACCAACCCAGTCCAATGCCAGCATCTCCATATCATAATTCCTCTTAAACACTGGGACTTAGAGTCTTAGGGTGCAATCTTATTCCCGCTGCAGCTAAGTCAGAGAATTAGGTGGCCAGCCAAATCTCCATTCACTGCGGCAGGATGGGAAAATTCCTCAAGTGTGAACAGCCATGGCATTGCAGCCTTAGAGTCATTACAGCACAGAAGGAGGCCATTCAGCTCATGCTAGCTCTCTGTGGAGAAAACCATCAGTCCCAACTACATCACCCTGCTGCTCCATCCCAATAAACTGACAAGTTTAATTCCCTCAAGAGTTCATTCGATTTCCTTTTAAAATTAATGATCATTTTTGCTTCCAATCTGTGTGTAAGCAGCAAATTCCATCTGATTGGCACTCACTAAATAAAATGGTTTGTTCCCAGGTGCATGTCTTGCCCAAAATCTTAAATCTTTATCCCCTATTCCTTATAGCAGCAACTAATGGCAATAGCTTTTCTACCTTATTGAACACTGCTATGATCATGTACATTTCAATCAAACTTCCCTATAGTCTCCTTTATTCCACCAAGGACAATATAAACAACTTAACTTGGCAGTGAGATGCAGCCTGATTCTGTATGTTTACATCAAGATACGGGGCTTGGTTTAGCTCAGTTGGCTGGACAGCTGCTTAGCGATGCGAAATAATGCCAAAATCACAAGTTCACTTCCTGTATTGGCTGAAATTAATCATGAAGGCCCTGACTTCTCAGTGGCGCCCCTTGCCTGAGGTATGGAGATCATCAGGTTAAATCACCACGAATCAGCACTTCCCCTCAAAGGAGGGAGCAGCCTAAGATCATCTGGGACAATAGTAATTGTATCTTACCTGATATTACAAAGAGGCAGCATATTGGGAAGGAGGGAGCAGGGGGGAGCTACCAAAACCTGAGAATCCTACCCAAGGTCAACAGACCTTTCCATCGTCTACCTCTCACCCACTCCAATTCCCATAGTGGGCAGGACAATAAAATTCCAGCCATAGTGTTATTTACAGCATTAGAATGTCTGTTGGCAAAAATCATACATTATAAACATATGTTTAATATCACTTGTATTTTAAGTTGGTTTTAAAGGATAACTCAATTGCTTTTTAGCATGAGTGAGCTTTGCATTCAGTTTATAGACACTGAAAATATTTTCCCCCTTTCTGTTATTTAGCTTGATGCAGACTGCTGAAGCAGCAATGGGCCAGCGGTCTTATCGCTAGGTTATTAATCCAGAAACTCAGCTAATGTTCTGGGGACCCAAATTCGACTCCCACCAGAGCAGAATTCAATAAAAAAAATCTGGAATTATGAATTTATGATGATCATGAAAACATTGCCGATTATTGGAAAAACCCATCTGGTTCACTAATGTCCTTTAGGGAAGGAAATCTGCCATCCTTACCCAGCCTGGCCTGCATGGGACTCCAGTGTCACAACAACTGGTTGTTGACTCTCAACTGCCCTTGGGCATCTAGGGATGGGCAATAAATGCTGGCCAGCCAGTGACGCCAATATCCCATGAATGAGTAAAAAAATTAAATTTCCCTTAAGTCTTTACACAAATGATATCTCAGTCCAGTTGTCTTCCACCATCTCAAAATAATCTACTGAGTACAGACATGAGGCATTTCTTCACTCAGAAAATCATGAATCTTTGGAATTTTCTATCCCAAAGGGTTGTGGAGACTCCACCACTGATTACGTTCAAAGTAGTGATAGTTTTCTCGATACCAATGGCATTAAAGGATGGGGGTGGCAAGGGTGGAGGGGTTACAATGCAGAAAGATGACTTTGAGGTAGATTTAAGATCAGCCATGATCTACTTAAATATCGTTCAATTCCAAAACCAGCTGAAGTTACTCATGAAGGCCCCAGCTTGTCCCTCGCCTGACATATGGTGATCCTCAGATTAAATCACCACCAGTCAGCTCCCACCCTCAAGGGGGAGAGCAGCCTATGGTCGTCTGGGTCTATGACAACTTTACTTAAATGGTAGAGCAAGCTCAAAAGGCCAGATATCTGATTCCTGCTCCTACGTCCCCATGTTCCTATGTGTAAGCCAACTCAGAGAATCAGAACAGCTGATAGTCTGGAACAATGCAACTGAACCTATTGTTGTAGTAGATCAATAACTCAGCTGAAATCAGTTTTTGTAGCAACAATAAGTATCCAAGACCAGGTTTTATGACTTAGAAAAACAACTTGTATTATCATTCAGGGTGAGAACAACAGAATGTTTGTTGCTGAAATGTCTCACATTGTAAACATATATTTAATATAACTTGCATTTTATGCTGGTTTTAAAGCATAACTCGACTGCCTTTGAGAATGAGCGGGTTATAGGCACTGAAAATATCTTCCCCCCTCTTGTAATTTAGCTTTATGAGGAATGTTAAAGCAGTAATGGATTCTTGAATTCAGAATGCCGATAAACTGAAGCATCAAGTACTTCCCTCTGGGAGGAAAGGAAGTACTAAAGGGATGGTGGATACAAGAATTGGACAAAATACAAGTACAAGCTCTTATTGAAAAATGTTCCATTTTGATGAGCTCACTAAACTATTCTAGCCTCCGAGGGCTCAAAGCTTTCAGGTATGTGGCATTATGTTCTTATCTGTTCCTGGCAATGACTCAGGAGAAATATAGAGCCCAAAATGGTTCTGTGATATCTGAGTATAATGTCAGTCAATCTGTTGCAAGCCCACGGGACGCTTCATTTAGTTGGATGGCGAATAATGTATGGCGATGGGTCCTCTGAACAGAATGATACCTGATCCTTTAGGAAATCATCAGAATTAGGGATGGAACTGCACGTGTCAAGTAAGCCGGCCAAGGAGCAAATTCTTTCTTTTGATTAAATAAGAGGGTGGAATTTTCTCGTCCCACCCGCCACGAGAATTGTAGTGGGTGGGGGAGGGGAGGGAGTGGGAATGTCTTGTCTTGGGGTGGGTGTGGCCAGAAAATCCCACCCAAAGTGTTCACTCTAATACTGACAGACAGAACCAAAATCATTTCCATTTCTGTCTTTAATTAGTGCTGGTTAAGCAATGCAGGACAGGCCCTATGTATGTGGGAAAATAAGCAGAGTTCTCCATTTTTAATCATAGTGTTTATTTTACACAACCATTTATCATCTTGCCCACCGCAGAGCGGGCAGGGGTTCGTTAATGCAAATCTTCATTAACCTCGGTCAGGAATTTCCAATCTCACTCGAGCGAGGCCTTGAAATGCCGCCCAACAGCTTTTCCGCTTCATTCTTGTCCGTCACCTTGTTAATCAGCCTAGTTAAGAGTTGTTAACTATGAACTATTGATCTTCCCATGTTCATTGCTCTTGGCTAACTACTTCTGTGTTGCCAGATGAATTGCGGCCTGCCGGAATTTCGATTAATTCCAGAAATCCCTGGCATTGAAGTCTGAAAGCCAATGAAATAAAATCAATCGGAAAAAATGACAAGACACCGTCATACGTAATTGTTCAGTCAGTGTCTGTAAAGAGAAAGGACACATTATGATGTTTTTGTGTGTCAACAACAGCTGAGACAACACTAAGGATTAACAATGAGTGAGAAGTTATCATTAAAAAACTCCTAAAAGACACCAATGTCCTTCCATAGTTAGATGACCTGGTATGATTGGATGCAGTGACACTTATGTCTGCTATTGAAACTAATAATAAACCATAAAGTCAGTGGTAGTAAACTAATTGGAACAGTTTACTCACACGTCTTGATCTGAGCACAGCCAGCATGGTTGGCATGGTGGCACAGTGGTTAGCACTGCTGCCTCCCATCTCCAGGAATCTGGGTTTTATTCTGGCTTGGGTCACTGTACAGAATCAGCATGTTCTCCCTATGTCTATATAGGTTTCATAGAATCCTTACAGTGCAGAAGAAGGTCATTCAGCCTATCGGGTCTGCACTGGCAACAATCCCACCCAGGCCCCATCCCCACAACCCTACATATTTACCCCGCTGATCCCTCTAACCTAGGTGTCTTGGGACACTAATGGGCAATATAACATGACAAATCCATTTAACTCACACATATTTGGAGTGTGGGAGCAAACCAGAGCATTCAGAGGAAACCCACGCAGACACAGGGAGAACGTGAAAACTCCATACAGATACCCCAAAACGGGAATCGAAATCTGGCCCTGGATTTGTAAGACAGCAGTGTAAACTACTGTGCCACTGTGCAATCTCAAGTTTATTTCCTCTGGATGCTCTGGTTTCCTCACATAGTCTGCAAGACATGCTGGTTAGGTGTATTGGGCATGCCAAATTTTCCCTCAGTATACACGAACAGGCACCAGACTGTGGCGACCAGGTGATTTTCACAGTAACTTCATTGCAGTACTAATGTGAGCCGACTTCTGACACTAATAAATAAATTTTAAACTTTATACGGCTGGTGAGGCAGGCTCCACCCCCAGGGTGAGGTTTGAGTCTTGGATTGCCTGACCACTCTCTTAAAGGGACATGCCCCAACATACATACCAACACTGTGTATGATTCTACCTTGACGACCAGAGATAACTGGGCAGCATCATTTATATCAAGGTGCATCCAAGATGAAGAACTCACACACAGTAACAAGATTACTGTTTACCCAATTCTCCTCATCCCAATTGTCCAAATCCACTAGTGACATCAATCACACCATTCGGAAAACATATCCCTGCTGTTACACAAATGAGGTTAATTCCCTGGGATAGTTTTGTTTAATAAATCATAATTTAATATTTGGAAGTATTGTGATAAATATCCTGATGCAAACATCAAGGGCTTTGAGATGAGGAAGACCTTTTTCACAGAGATATTGAACAGAATTTTCTCAGGAGGTGAGATTAACGAAGCTATATAGAAATTCAATTTTTCATCTTTCATATAAACCTGAAAAATATTTTGATAGTAAACCTTAATCTGGAGCTTTCCTGACTGTGTAACTGCATTTGTCTCCATCCAACATCTACACACATAGCACCGAAAGACATACATATGTGCATAGGTCCATATGTTCCCATAGATGTATGCACATCACATACTCATACAAACACAGCTATGCAAATGTACACTCACCCACATGCACTACACACACATACAAAACACACACACAAACAACCACACATATACTACACATGCCACATACACACACATGCATAAACACATCTATACACACGCATGCCACATGCATGCCATAAACACGTACATACCTATATGTCAGATACACAACACACAACACACATATACATATACACACTCACCCACCACACACATTACACATGCACAAATGTCACAAACACGCAGACCATTCATCAGACATTCACCACATACACATGCTGCAAACACACATGATACACACTCACATGTGCATATACATACACACCACAAACACACACACAGACACACGCATACGTACATAGCCACATGTCACATACACACACATCAATCACACAGACACTACACCAACACACCACATATACACTGACATTTACACTCACATACACACAATACACACACATCAGAAAATGCACACGCACTACATATACCTATGGCACAGACAACATGCCACACACCAGACACATGCACATATATACACATGTGTCACACCATGCATGCACATAAATAACCACCACAAACACTCAAATGCACACATGCAGACACACACTGGGTGACACTCTTTCCAACTGAAGCACTCCTCACTGTCATCTAGTTAGGACCAAGTAATCCAGCGCAACCCACAGATAAAACATTGGGTCTTCTAGTGTTTATTTCTCAGACACCTGATACAACTCCTTTCAGAAAAATGTAGATCATAAATTTCACAAAGCATTCAGTTTGGAATCCTTGAATGGGCCATACAATGATTGCCTCCTAGTTGATGATGGGCTTTTCCTCAGGTATGTGGTGAACTTAATGCAAAATATCGACTAATAAATATTATACATTCACCTGCTCCAAGTGCGGTGAGAGACCCACTCGGTAACAGCCTTTGGACACATCAACAAATTCACACTGAAGAGAGACAGTGCACCTATTGTGAAAAGCATTTGGTGCAATCATCGACCTGACTGTGCAGCAACACACTGAGGTGAGACGCATTTCACCTGCTCTGTGTGTGTGCAAAGGCATTTACAAAGTTCTCCAGCCTGCTAAGACATCAGCAAATTTACCAATGACTGCAGGAATGGGACTCTATTGTTAATCACATCAGGATTGATAGGGTGGCACTGCTGCTTCACAGTGCTAAGGACCCGGGTTCAATTCCTGGCTTGAGTCATAATGTGGTTAGGTGCATTGGCGATGCTCAATTCACTCTCAGTGTACCCGAGCAGGCGCCAAAGTGTTCATTGCAATGTTAATGTGAGCCTACTTGTGACACTAAGAAGTCAACTTTTAAATTTAAACTTTGAAATTCCTATTAATGTTGTAATAGGAATTCATTTATACTGAGAAGTATAAATGAATTCCTATTACAACAGATGCTTCTTGTTCATTCCTCATTGCTGTAAAGTAATCTGTATCTCTCATCAAAAACTGTCAAATTTCTAAAAGCATAATGGACTATTAATAACAACAAATCACATCCAAAAGTAATTCTGATCCAAATCACTTCTCACTCATTCAGGTTAAATTTAATTTTAATGTATCAAACCTTGGATAGAAATCCCAAGATATAGAATTTCAAATGAGTGTTGTGCAAACTTGTAGTGTCATTTAAATTTGAGGCTTGTACACACACATTATTATCCATTTTGGAAGGAAGATGGATTACAGTTTTAAAGAGATTGTCTCCAGACAGTGACCATATTACATCAAACAAATCAAACTGAGTTGAGGAGGAATTTCTTCAGCTAGAGGATGGTGAATCTATGGAACTCAATGCCACAGAAGATTATGAAGGCTAGGTTATTGAGTGTATTCAAGACAAAGATAGATAGGTTATGGGAAAAAATGCAGGGGAATGGGGTTGAGAAACATATCAGCTATGATTGAACAGTGGACCAGATGGGCTGAATGGCCTAATTCTACTCTTACATTTTATCGTCTTGTATAGAGACTCACATTTCCCCCTCCCATTGACTTGGAGACAATTTTATCATTGTTATTGCTATTCTGGTTTAGATCATCTTACTTTGTGTAGCCATTTGGGTGCGTCATGGTATATATTGTCTGTATTAGTCTGCAAAGGTCAGTTCAATGCTTGAAGAAGTGAGAGATAAAGAAAAGTGCTTGTTACAGTTTGGCTACAGAATTCCAGATGAGAATACCTTCATAAACCAATCTTGTCACTTTGCTGCGTAGTCTAATGTCAAAGAGGAAGCCTCACCCATTTGAAATCAGTTCCTGTGACAGAAAAATTCTGCCAAAATTCAATAAAACAACTATGATTGCAACATAAAAGTTTTAAAGTTTATTTATTACTGTCACAATTAGACTTACATTAACACTGCATCCACCTACTTGATGAAAGACAGGCGTTCTGAAAGCATGTGATTACAAATAAATCTATTGGACTTTAACCTGGTGATGTGGGACTTCTTACTGTTTCCACCCCAGCCCAATGCTAGCATCTCCATATCATCACTATAATGAAGTTATTGTGAAAATCCCCTGGTCACTACACTTCGGCGCCTGTTTGGGTAAGCTGAGGAAGAGTTTAGTGATGGCCAACGCACCGAACCAGCACTCCTTTCAGACTGTGGGAGGAAAACAGAGCACCCGGAGGAAACCCATGCACATATGAGGAGAACATGTAGATTCCACACAGTCACCCACACTGGGACTGAAACTGGGTCCCTGGCTCTGTGAAACAGCAGTGCTATCCACTGTGTCACCGTGCTATCCTGTTAGTTACAGAGTTCTTCAGAAAATAAAAGACATGCTTAGTGGAGAAATTGATTAATCTTCAATTTTATTTTGTTATTTGCTCATGGTGTGAGTAGTGCTAGAAAGTTCAGTGTGTGTTGCCCATCTGGAACTGTCCTTGAAAAATTCTTGAACCTCTGCAGTCTATGTGCCACAGCCACAGTTCTGTTATTCCCCCTGTGGTTTTGTCTTAAATAGTGAAAGATGGCATTATCAAGTAATTTATCTGGGAGAACTAGGCGAGGTGGAGAGTGTGAAAGTTCTCAGCTTAGAGGCACAGTGTGAAAGCAAAGTTCACTGAGTTGCCTTGTGTTAACGGTTGGAACTACTGCTGTTGCAGTATCTCACAAAAAGCTAAGAGGCTTATGGAAACATACTTTGATATATGTAATCCTGTCAATCAAGCATTACTGCTCACATTTGAAGGTTAAGAATTTTTTGCAGTCTCCATTTGTCTGCTCAGCTAATGTATAACAGGGTGTGCAATGCATATCAATGTTAACATGAGCTGCAATTGCCCTTTCACACCCTGAGTCAGATTTTGAATTATCCTGTGTAATATTCATAGCAAAACGGTCAAGCCTTTGTTTAAATTTTTTGTCTCCTGTTCTTAACTAGGCATCAATCTGTTTACTTTAAATGTCAGAAGGGAGAGGAAGATGCACTCGTACTGCTGACAAGGAATTCCAACGGTTTACATGTTCTTTGCTAGAATCACACTGCAGTCTTTTCAGCATATTATCTCCAGGTCAAACACAGAGTACAATTGTTGCTATTTGAGAGCCTGCAACGGAGGGAGATAGATTTATGTGTGTGTTTTACCCCATCTGTTGTGTATTGTCAAATGATTGGCAGGATCTGTGTAATCTGGGTTCCAGATTGCTGAAATGAAAGTAGACACATTATTTATTAAAGATAAAATGTACCAGCACAAATTTGGTGAGATGTTATGAATAAAAGATGAGATAAAACAAACATATCCAAGTGATATGAAACAAATTCAAAACTCCTGATTGAAATTATGGAATGGATTTGATTTCAGGAGTTATAATCAGGTAAGAATATTGATACTATTACATTTATATTACATCAAGGGCCTTTATCAGTCATGGCATAGATCACAAGAGCAGGGAGGTTATGTTGGAGCTATACAAAACTTCGGTTAGAAGTTTGCAGAACTGTGTGCAGTTGTGGTCGCCTCACTATGGGAAGGATGTGACAGCACTGCAAAAGGTGTAGACGAGATTCACTAGGCTGATGCCTGGCCTGGTGCATTTCAGCTGTGAAGAGAGGATGAAAAGGCTTTAACTCATCTAGACTCAAAATATTGGCTCTACTCTCTCTCTCCACAGATGCTGTTAGACCTGCTGAGATTCTCCAGCATTTTTCTGTTCTTGTTTCAGATTCCAGCATCCGCAATACTTTGCATTTATCTATAGATAGATTCAGGTTGTTTTCTTTTGAGTAAATAAGCCAGAAGGGGACATGGTTAAGATGCACAAGATTAGAAGCAGTATGAAGCTGTTCCCCTTGGGTTAAAGGCTCAATAATGAGGGAGCAAAATTTTAAGGTGAGGGGCAGGAACATTAGAGAGAGTTTGAGAAAGTTTTTTCACTCAGAGGATGGTGGGACTCTGGAATGCATTAACAAGGAAACAGGAAACCTCTCAATCTTTAAAACGTACTTGGATGAATACTTGAAATGTCATAACATTCAAGGCTGTGAATTCATTGCAGGAAAGTGGAATTAGTGTAGTTCATCTGTGCAAACTCAATGGGCCAAAGGGCCTCTTCTGTACTTTATGACTCTATTGAGGAAGTCTTAACAATGCATCAAGTGAATCATCATATGTTCAGAGATCGTGTTTGACATTTCTTTTCAGGATGTAACTATATAAGGTACGTAACAAAAAATAGCAGAGAAGCAAAGGACTCAGTGGTTTTTGAGCGGCACAGTGGTTAGCACTGCTGCCTCACAATACCAGGGGCTTGGATTCCAATCCCAGCTTGGCTCACTTTCTCCCTGTGTCTGCGTGGGTTTCCTCGGTGTGCTCCGGTTTCCTTCCATAGTCCGAAAGACATGCTGGTTGGGTGTAATGGCCCTCCTAAATTCCCACTCAGTGTATCCAAACAGGTGCCGGAGTGTGGTGACCAGGGGATTTTCACAGTAATTTCACTGCACCATTAATGTAAGTCTACTTATGACTAATAAATAAATATATAGTAATGCAGCTAAAGGAGAACCAGCGACTGGTGGATTTCCAGAATCTGTTCCCATCACTCTCTGGGTGAAGAAATCTTTCTTCAGATCCCTCAAAGTTCTCTGTCCCTCACACACAAAAAAAAACACTCAAAAGGGGATCATGGAACTGGGATGATTGATTAATTTGCAGGAAGCAACAAGTGGGGATAAACAAAACATTTTCAAGTTGATAGGCTGTTAATGGCAGATTGCCAGAAGGATCAATGTTGGAGTCTCAGGTTTTTACTATCTATATTAATGAGTAAGGTGAAGAGAGAGAAAGTAGTGGATCTAATGTATAATTCTAGATAGAGATGTGAACAATGAGGAAGCCTCACAGAGGCTGCAAAGAGATAGACTGAGCAGCAAACTGGCGGATGGTGATGTGTGATGTTATTCACTTCATTCATAAGAAAAGAAAACTACTTTTAAAAGGTGCCAAACTTGGAACTGTTAATGTCTAGAAAGGTTTGGTTGTAGTCACATGAGGAAAAACAAAGTTAGCATTCAGGTAAAGCAAGCAATTAGAAAGGCAAATAGCATATTGGCCTTTTTTGCAAGAAGAATGGAGTACAAGAATAAGAAAGCCTTGCTACAATTGTACAGGGGTTTGGTGAGACCACATCTGAACTACTTTGTACTATTTTGGTCTCCATAATCAAGGAAGGAGGTGCAGCAAATACTCATTATATTGGTTCCTGGATTGAGAGTGTTGTCTTATGATGCATTTTGGCAGGACTAACAAAGCAAGGGAATACACGATGTTCGGATGGTAGGATGCTAGGAACTAGAGATAGCCTTAGGGCACATGTTCAAAGACTGCTAAGGCAGCAGAAGAGGTAGATAAGGTGGTTAAGAAGGCATATGAGAGACTTGCACTTATTTACTGAGGCATAGAATATAAAAGCAAGAAGGTTATGATTGAGTTGTAAAAAATGCTTGTTAGACCACAGAGTGCAATATGCAGTACTGGCCATCACACAATCGGAAGAATGCGATTCCAA
Organism: Sphyrna mokarran; assembly: GCA_024679065.1. NCBI lineage: Eukaryota > Metazoa > Chordata > Chondrichthyes > Carcharhiniformes > Carcharhinidae > Sphyrna > Sphyrna mokarran. The sequence continues at coordinate 11,160,694 of JAGIQG010000029.1, read as the reverse complement.
CAGGGATGAAATGGAAATGGTCAAGACCTTCAAGTTTCCAGATATCCAATTCACCAACAATCTGTCCTGGTCCCTCCAAGCTGACACCATAATTAAGAAATCTGACCAACGCCTTTACTTTACTAAGGAAATCCTCTACCTCTCACCAACCTTTACAGATGCACCATGGAAAGCATTTTTCTGTGTCAGATATCGACCATGCTCTTACTTCTCAAGCAATCTGCTTTGATGGGCCAATGGCCACAATCTTACCGGTTTGAAAGGTGAAAAATTTGATTTGATTTGGTTTATTGTTGTCACGTGTATTAGGATATATGAGAAGTATTGCTTCTTGCATGTTTTACAAAGCATACACTTCACAGAGAAGGAAAGGAAAAGGTGCAGAATGTAGTGTTGCAGTCACAGTTAGGGTAGAAAGAAAGATTAACGTTGCGAGGTAGGTCCATTCAAAACTCTGATGGTTGCGGGAAAGGAGCTGCTCTTGAGATGGTTGCTACATGATCTGTGACAATTGTATCATCAGGATCACGCCTGGTTTCTCACCTCCCACACTCTTACTTGTAGTGATTTGCCGACAAAATGAGCTTTGCACCTTTTAGGATTTAAATATTCATGACTGGCACAAGGAATGATCGGTGGAAGTCCTGATGTTTGTGGGGAAGCTGTGTAGGGCAGTGCTGGCAGGAGATCTCCAAGTTACTTACTAGTGAGAATCACACCCTGGCACTTTTTTTTAATCATTTGCCAAATGACCCTGACTGAGAACACACCCACAACATTGGTGCAATGTCTCCCATTTTCACGCTCATTCGGCACTTAATTTTTTTTCATAAAATTCCACCCTTAGTCTTTCCCAAAAGGCCAAAATTGCAATTTTACAGTTGGAGTGTGAAAACCATGGGCAGAATTTTCCGATCCTGATGGTGACAGGAATTAGGTGGTAAAATGCAGCATGTCATTCAAAAAGCCCATTGACTACAGCAGGACTGTAAAATTCCCACCAGCGGGAAAATTCCATCCCTTGTGAATGAGCGTCGACAAACTGGAATCTCAGTTCTGCCAGGATTCAGGCAAGGGTTGTTGAGTGGAGGTGAGTTGCACAGGAAATGAGAAGTGCGTGGCTCCAGTCACCCTTATCAGCCTGAGGCCAATGTACTGTGGAAAGGAACGGTTGTTTATAGGGCCCTTAGCAACATGCAACCAATCAGCTTATCCAACTGAGCTGACCCGACTCCCCAGACAATCAGGAATAGGCAGAGTGAGAGTGATAACGCAACATTAGGAGGTAGAATGGAAAGACAAACTTATTAACAATTCATATTTTTCATATCTGTGGGGAAGTAACACATTTCATGACAATATATTTGGAAGAAAACATGTTTCTGCTGGGCGAGGGAAAGGATTGGTGAATGCCCACTCTCCTGACATTCTGTAAGTTTATTCAGTAAGTAACTGAATGGTTCCAAGCCTACTGTCTGAAAGATGTGCTGGTTAGATGCATTGGACACACTAAATTTTCCCTTAGTGTACCCAACAGGTGTCAAAATGTGATGACTAGGAGATTTTCATAATAACTTCATTGCAGTGTTAATGTACGCCTCTAACAAATAAACTTAACTTAGTTAAACCAGCAGGGGAAAAAAAACTATGTGGTTGGAAACTAATGGAATGTAGCAACCCTCACGAGAACAACAATAACAAAATGTTGGTGGGCCACACTCAGAATCTTGATGGGCCCCCATGTGGCTCTGTGCACTGGTTGCCTGTCATTGGTATAATGAACCCTTTAGCAGTGTGGCCTACTAATGCTTTCTTTAATACAAATAATTGATAAAGATCCTGAACAGCCCCCAGTATCTGCAGCACCCTAACACAGTTAGAAGTAGCAAAAGAAAAAACAGCAGCAAAATTGCAACAATAGGATCTGAGAAGGGAGAATGTTCATGGTGATGGGAGAAGGTACTCGGTGAGTTGCTCATTCATAGAGTCAGTGCAGACACTATGAGCCTAATGGATTCCTCCTGCACCATAATAATTGTGTGATTCTGTGAGAGGGGAGGCAGTGGCACAGTGATATTGTCCCTAAACCAGATATCCAGGCCAAGATTTGGGGACCTAGGTTCAAATCCCACCATGGCAGATGGTGAAATTTGAAGTCAATAGAAACCATTATTATTTGTCGTAAAAACCCATCTGGTTTACTAACATCCTTTAGGGATGGAAATCTGCTGTCTTTACCTGGTCTGGCCTACCTGTAATCCAGATCCACAGCAATCTAGTTGACTCTCAAATGCCCTCTGAAGTGAAGCACAGTTAGGGATGCGCAATAAATGCTGGCCCCATCAATGACATATATGAATAAAAAAAACCTTTGAACAGTCAGTTCGCTTGCAAGGATTCCCACTGCGCTGCCTGAATTCAGCGAGGAATGTTCACTTGGAATAGTTCTCCCTTTAAAAATAGATGAAAAAATATTGTCTCAAAACTTCTAGGTTGTGATTGCTTTGTTATTTTCACTGGTTGTTAGAATGATAGAGTTATAGAATGATAAAGCACAGAAGAAAGCCTTTCAAACAACAGTGGCTGTGTCAGATCTTTGGGTGAGATACTGAATTAACCTTACTCTTCTCCCCTTCCCTCATAGCCCCGTAGATATCTTTCCTTCAGGTTTTTATCCCATTCTTTTTTGAATATTGCTATGAATATGCTTCTGTTGTCCTTTCAGACAGTGCGTTCCAGATCACAGCAGTCTGCTGTGTAAAGAATTCTTTCCTCGTGTCACCTCTACTTCTTTCGCCAATCATTTTAAATCTGTATCTGCTGATTACTGAGCCTTCTGCCACTCAAAAGTTTCCATCAATTTGCTCTGTTTAGTAAAAACGTTCATGACTTTGAGAAACACCTTGTCTTACTTCGCTGCTCAAAGGAGAACAACTCCATCTTCTCCAATCTCTCCACATGACTGAACTCCTTCGTCCCTGATTATTATCAATAGGTAGTATTCTGCAAAGTATTTAACTTCAGATTTGACATGGTATTAATGGGTTTAATGAAGGGTAAAATGCAGAAATATCATCACACAAGTGTCAGGAGGATGAGTCAGTACGTTAGAGGTTCAGCTAGTTTCAACGAATTCTTAAGTCAGCAACCATCCAAGATCTGCAAAGCCGGTTTAGTGTGGTTATCTGATTGATTCAGATATCGTAACTGAGATAGTTCACAGGAACAAAAGGCTAGAATACAAGAGCAGGAATGTATTACTGGGGTTGTATAAAGGTCTGGTCAGACCCCATCTGGAATATTGTGAGCAGTTTGGCCCCCTAAGGAAGGATGTGTTGGCCTTGAAGGGGGTCCAGAGAAGATTCACAAGACTGATCTCAAGAATGAAGGGTTTATCAGAGGAGGAGCGGTTGAGGTGTGCGGGTCTATACTTGACGGATTTTAAAAGGATGAGGGGGGATCTGATTGAAACTTACAGAATACCGAGAAGCCTAGATACAGTGAACGTGGAGAGTATTAGTGGGAAAAACTAGAACTCGAGGGCACAACCTCAGAGTGAAGGGATGCTCTTTTAAAATTGAGATGGGTAGAAAATTCTTTAGCCAGATGGTGGCGGATCTCATTGCCACTGAGGGCTGTGAAGGCCAGGTCACTGAGTGTCTTTAAGACAGAGATACATAGGTTTTTGATCTTTCAAGGGATCAAGGGTAACAGGGAGAAGAATGGGGATGAGGATCATATCAGCCATGATTGAACGGTGGAGCAGATTCAATGGGCTGAATGGCCTAATTCTGCTCCTATATCTTATAGTCTTATGATCTAAAATGTTGTAATAAAAGCAAAAGCACTGCAGAATATCTCTGCAGATAAATGCTGTCGATAGGTCATTAATTTGAAAACATGGTCTGTGCCATGTTGACGAAGATGCTGAACATTTCCAGCCTCTTCTATCCTTATCTCTGGAACATGGATTGCTCAGGGCTGGCATCAGGGACAATTGACAAGTGTCTTAACAAGATTAATCTAATCTTAAATGGAATTGTCCTATCAGGAGGATGGAATGGATCTTTGGAAATTATTTAAGGTACAGTGAATCCAATTCATTAATAACAGCTTCAGTTCTTTTGGGGAAGTTCTGTGGTTAGTTGTTAGTGACCCTGGGTCTATCCAAACGTGCTATAAACAGGTCCGTTTTTCCAAGCAACTGAGGGGTTTATCTGACCTGACTGTTTGTCTCTCTACTACAGTTATACTCACGGCTGGGGTCCCTGGAGAGGACCATTCAGTTTCCAAGCAGACCATTGAGGCCTTCCATGCCCCATTAGGCACTGCAGGGTTTGGGGTGTATTATTGATGCCTTTAATCACATTTTGATTTTTTTTTAGTTTCTCTTCTGTTTTGCTTTTCTGTCGGGCAGTTGCCTTCTTTTTGGGGACTGCCCTTCTTGTTTTGCCCCTTAATTTAGTTTGATTGATTTACCCTAAACAATGTGGATAACATCTCTGCCTCAGAGCCAGAAGCTCTGGGTTGAGTCCCACGATGTGGAGATGCTGGCATTGGACTGGGGTAAACACAGTAAGAAGTCTCACAACACCAGGTTAAAGTCCAACAGGTTTATTTGGTAACAAATGTCACTAGCTTTTGGAGCATTGTTCCTTTGTCAGGTAAGTAGGAGTTCTGTTCACAAACAGAGCATATAAAGACATAAACTTCAATCTATAGAAGACCTGATGAAGGAGCAGTGCTCCAAAAGCTAGTGGCATTTGCTATCAAATAAACCTGTTGGACTTTAATCTGATGTTGTGAGACTTCTTACCGTGCTCAAGTCCCACATCATGGCCAAGGAACGTGTGTTTATAATGTAGCCAGATATATGGGCCAAAAAAGCCTGGGATCGGGGCGGGCGAGGTTCCCCGAACAGAAATCTCCACTAGCCTCGTGTGGGATTTTACAATGTTGCCTGAGTGAGGCCATAAAATCCCACCTATTGAGTGTCAATCTTCTAACTCACCAATGGTAGACAAGAGCAGGAGAAACTCTTGGTCAGCCAGACTAGGTGCTGAGCGGTGTCTCTCAAGCTATCATCCCCTGGCGACAGGAAGAAATCACCATGGGAACAAATGCAAACCTGCCTTGTGCACCACTGGATGAGGGAAGTGAAACAGCAATTACGTTTCAGAATCTAGACCACTGTCGATTCATGGGTTTGTTTAACCACCAGATTCTCTCCATCATACATTCTTGAACTCCCTGTGTAATACTACAAATTTTTACCTGCCTTCACTCAGCTCAATAATGCCACATCTGAATTGGAACCTTGAGTTGGTTGTTCATCCATTTTGATTCACAGAGAGAAATGGTTTGCTGAAAGTTGTATCAATGACCATCCTCCTATTACACATTTAGCAGTCAAACACCCAGCAAACCTAACAGAATAAGTGTAAATTGTCATTCTCTAGCAAAAATAGGGGGAATTTTAATGAACATGTTTGATACAAAATATACTTTACCGTGACTGTTGAAAGTTACAGGGATGATTTTAACCTTGCACTAGTGGGCTAGTGAACAATTCCTCTCCTGTGTCTTCTTTGGAGATCATCTCCGAGGCATGGTCAAATGTTGAAGGTTGGGGGGGGCTTCTCCCCTAAATGCCTGAGGCTCATCAGATGCTGATCCTGCAACACAAGCATTCTGGGTTCAGTAAATGGGAAGGTCTGAGCAATGAACAATTCAGTCGAGGCAGATCATCTGGATGAGGTGGCTGTGGATCCTCACTTTCTTTGGACAGGCCAACGTCACAATCGGCGACAACTTACCCCTGGCCCATTCCTGCAAGCTCCATTGTCCTTTCTGCATAGGGGGTGAAGAGTCTTCACTCAGATATTGCTCCCATCCATCCTATCCCTCTCCCTTTATCATGATCTGCAGAGACAGCAGAGACCTGGCCAGCCGGAGATCTATAACTCCAAGCACGCATGGACACTGCACAGAGGCATGAGGGGTTGTGAGGAGGAGTTCCAGGGGGTTTTGAAGGATGCTAGGGGGTTAAGGTATTGGGATGCTGCCAGCTGGCACTGAGTGGACCAGGGTAACATGGTGGGAGTGTCAGATGGGAGGGCGGAGAGTGCCGTGGTTACTCACCCTTGCAGCTTGTAGGAGGTCATTCATCTCTTGTTCTCCTGGTCACGCTGCTGCCACTGACTACAGCTGCCACTACCTCTCAGGTGGGATTGGTTATGTTAAGTGGGGTATGCTGTTAACAGGCTTATAGATGTTGGCCCACCTCTTCTCCATTACATCCAAAAGCCTGGTAAGGATCGCTATCGAAAATCATGGAGTTGGTCTTCTCATAGTCATTCCCCTGGCTTGTCTGGGAGTGAGTTATGAGGGACCATTTCAATGCAGCTCCCCTTTGACTGCAGTGTTCAGTTGAGTTTTGGGTTGGGTGAATCAGATGTCTGTTATTCAGATGGAACATGTTTTACATGAGAGAAGATCACAATTGAGATAATATGATTGGTGTCGGCACAAAAGTGCACCGATTTTCGCATCATTTTCCGGCACAATTTTACCCTGTGGTCAGAATGTTATGGTCTTTCACACTAGTGGGATTTTCTCTGCAGTGAATGGAGATTTGACTGGTTGCCAAGCTCTCTGACCTTGCTGCAGCGGGAGCATGGCAGGAATGGGCATAAGATCACGCCCGCAATATTGTTGACTTTACCAAAGGGAAAAGTGGTGATGAAATTGTGAAAGGAATCAATAGCAATATTGCCCAACTCCTGGTAGGATAAGCCTTGATGTTTTACATCTGCTGCGAAAATCACAAAGTGATGAACTGAATGCAATGTTTGAGTTTGTGAGTATTAGGCAAAGTACATTGTTGATTAAGAGTGAGAGCTGTGAATATTTGCATGGAGCTCATTTATCAAGTACAGGTGTCTGAAGTGCCTCACATCCAATGTGGCATTTTCTCAATTGTCATTTACCGCACAGCCTGTCCACTCCACTAACAAGCTTTAAGAGTTTTGAGTCACGACTAAGTGGTTGACAAGTTGTTGAAATAAACATTGATTGAGTTAATATTTATTCAGCATTTTTTTATGCGCTCAGGATTTCCCACTGAATTCCTCGACAAGTGAACCACTCGATGTGATTTAATGCCCCTCCTTTTGGTGGGTTTCAGTGGCATTTAATTGGGCAGGAGTGTGGCAAATAGGCACCATGCCCCTTTCCACCTCCACCCTAATTAAGTCTGTGGACTGTCTTTCTACCCCATTGTCGATTGAAACCCTTAAGTAGGCAATTAATGTGCATTTAAGGGTCGTAGCCCAGAACTGATGGGTGGGGGAGGCCATCATATAGCTGGCATGGCAACCAAACTTGGCTCCCGAAAGGGTGGGGGGTAGTTCAAGCCACTCAGCGCCTGATCAAGAGACATGCATCAGAGAGAGAGAAGAAGTTGGGAGATGGGTGTGGGGCATCAAGAACCAGTCCCCTCTCCTTGTAGTCAACCCCATCCCCCGGAACTTCAGCCTGGGAATCGAACAATAATACTATGCTACAGGTTGGTATTCTACCAGCAGCAGACCCCACCTTCCCAACCTGGCCACCATGCAACTAAGGCCTGCAGTTCATGACAGGCGGGACTCCCCGCCACCACCCAGAATCCTTTGCCCCATGGAAGACCCACTGCTGTCCAGTTAAGTGCCTGAATGGCTTCCCTAAGAGCAATGACACAAAGCTATCACCAGCTCTCCAGTCATGGATGAGATACCATCGCATTCATTAAGTACAATCCACTGTTACTTTTTAACATTCATTCATGGGCACTGTTGGCAAAGTTATAATTGCTCTTGAGGAAGTGGTGGTGAGCTGCCTTCTGGAACTGCTGCTGTAAGCATGATGCAGGTATTCCTGTAGCGTTGTTAGGGAAATTGTTGTAGGATATTGACTCAGCAACATTGAAAGAAAGGCAATATATTTCCAAATCAGGACTGCATGTAACTTAGAATCACTATAGTACAGAAGAAAACCATTTGGCCCATTGAGCCTGCAGCAACAACTATCCCACCTAGGTCCTATCCCCATAACCCCACGCATTTACCCTGTTCATTCCCCTGACAGTAAAGGGCCCTAACAACTGCGAGGGAAGAGAGAGGAGCCCAGTGCTGAATCTCGGCTTGCCTCGCACCCATGGGAAATGTGGCATACAAAGGACTTCTCTCTAACAGTGCTTAAGGGGCCCAAGTCCTTCTCATGTGATTTGCCAGGGAACTCATGGTGTCTATATAAACTTACTGCCTTTATTCTTCTTGTCAGTCAAGGGGATACTGTTGGAGATGCCTTGCTGAGTTGCTCCAGTGCTAAATGTTGAGAATCTTGAGTATCGTTGGAGCTGCACTCACCCGTGCAAATGGAACTTTTCCATCACATTCTTGTCTTGTGCCTTGTAGATGGTGCATTAGCTTTCAGCTCTTAGAAAGTGAGTCACTCTGCAAAATATGCAACCTCTAACTGGGTCTTGCAGCTACTGTGCTTAGTCAAGTTAAATTTCTGGTTAATTGTAATTGTTGGGATATTGATAGTCTTAAGGTATTCAAGAACAACAATGTTGTTAACTATCCAGGAAAGGTGGATAGGTTCCCTCTTGTTGGAGATGGGCGTAATAGTTAACACTGCTGCCTCACAGTGCTAGACTAAGATTCAATTCCCAGTTTGGGTCACTGTCAGTATGGAGTTTGTACATTCTCCCTGTGTCTGTGTGGTATCCTTTGCACGCTCTGGTTTCCCTCCACAGTCCAAAGATATTCAGGTTAGGAGGATTGGCCATGCTAAATTGCCCCTTCATGTCAGGGGGACTAGCTAGGGTAAATGCATGGGGTTGTGGGGAAGGGCCTGAATGGGATTGTGGTCAGTTCAGATTTGATGGGCAAAATGGCCTCCTTCTGCACTGTAGATTTTCATGATTCTTATCCTTGTTTGACAGTTGTTTTGTGAGTGTTTCTTGCTAATGTTTAACCCGAACCTGAACATTGACTACACTGTCCAGACTTATTACGGACACATCTTCCTAGTTACCTGAGGGGTTACAAATGGCATTGCAGACTTCAATATTCAACTCCCCCATTCCTGACTGAGGATGGAAGGAAGGTGACTGGTGAAATAGCTGAAGAGGGTCAAGCCTCAGACACTACACTGAAGAACATCAGCATTGATGTCCTGGGGCAGAGGTGATTGCCCTTCCCAAATTACGACCACCTTCCTCTTGACTAGGCATTCCCCCCATTCCCATTGAGTTGAATTTTGTGAGAGCACCTTAATTCCACACTCAGTCTAATGCCTGAATATCAAGGACAATTATGTGCTGTCAGCTAATAGGTCAAGGAAGTGTACTGTATCAGCTTGTGTACTATTTCCTATGGATTCATACAGAGTGTTCTGCACAAAAATATTCCAGAGAAATGGAGTATGGACTGGATGAGTGTTCAAGTGTGACGTTTTTCCGAATATATCTTCTGCCCAATCATGTCCATTCTATCGATCTCTACGTTTACCATTTTCTACTCTATTGCACTAAACTGTCAAAAACCATTTTTCCTTGAGAGCTATTGGCCCAACACTAAGTTGATAGGTTATCTATCAGCACTTTTAGTTCTGAGTCCAAAGATTGAGGTTGGTGCATCAGTTATCTTAAGAGACATAGTGCGACACAACAGTTGGCACTGCTGTCTCACACGTGTTTAATTCCCAGCTTGAGTCATTATTTGCACATTCTCCCCATTTCTGCATGGGTTTCCTCCGGTTGCTCCAGTTTTCTCCTACACTCTGAAAGAATGCTTAAAGTTGATTTTTTTTTGTATTATTGTCACAAGTAGACTTACATTAACACTGCAATGAAAGGTGCAATGAAATTGCACCTAACCAGCATGTCTTTTGAAATGTTTTCAGATATGCAGGACAGGTGCATTGGCCATACTAAATTCTCCCTCAGTGTACCTGAATAGGCACCGGAGTGTGGCAACTAGGGGTTTTTCATGGTAACTTAATTGCAACGTTAATGTAAGCCTACTTGTGACACTAATAAATAAATAAACTTTAAAACTTCAAACTGCTTTATTGGAGGTGTCACCTTTCAGAACAGATCTTCACTAGCCATCCACACCAATGTCATACTCAGCAGGACACTTTCCAAAGCATTCAGCTGTCGATATCATTGCTCATTACTTCACTCTAATTCAGCGACACTGAGGTAAATTGTTTGTCTCTGGCTTAACATTTGCGAAATAGGTACCTGTCAGAGAAAAGGCATTTCTTTTTACTTTTTTGAAACATCTTCTGAAGTAAATTCATCGAAGGTAAAAGTGTTGACATTGCAATCAATACGGACATTAAAATCCAAACATCCATGACAAGGAGAAATATTGAAAAGTTCAGGAAATGTCACAAAGTATCAGGCGAGGAAAACACAACACATTGTCAAAATGATGCATTTTGAAGAGTGTTTCAGATCTTCATCAGTGAAATTTATTTACAGTCTCCATAGTTTGAAGAATTAGACATTGAAATGGAAAAGTAGATCTTCTGTTTTGACAAAGCAAGCCTGCTTTATTAGATTCCTCTTGCTAATAAGTCACTTCTGTGAGGAAACCTAAGCAGAGACCTACCTAATGCCCTGGGTGCATCTGTTTAAAGCCCCTTATGACAGCTGATAGAATTTGAAGTCAGTTAATAAATTTAGAACTAAAAACTTTTCAGTCCTGTTTTCTGTCTGGATCCCACCTGGCGAAAGTCAATAGATTTTGGCTGGGCCATCAGATTTCTCTTGGCAGGTCCACCATAACAGCCAAAGCTCAATGATAGTAACCATGAAATTATCATCGATTATCATACAAAACCCATCTGTTTCACTAATACCCTTGCAGAAAGAAAATCTGCCCTCCTTACCTGGTCTTGGGTATATGTGACTCTAGATTCACAGCAATGTGATTTATTAGAACATAAAACATAGAACATTACAAAACAGTACAGCCCTTCGGCCCTCGATGTTGTGCCGACTAGTGGAAACAATCTAATGACTCTCTAACCTAAACTATTCCAATATTATCCATATTCCTATTCCCAACTACTCTTAAGCCATGCAAGGGTAATTAGGACTGGGCAACAAATGCTGGCTTTTCCAATGATACCCATATCCCATGAAAGAATGAAGGAAAAAAAATGCAATGGCTTGGGCAATATTGATCTGACAGCACCAAGACAAATAAATTGATCGTTGATCCCATTTCTTTTTTCTGTTTGTGAGGCTTTGCTGTTCTCAAAGTGTTTGTTATATTTGTGGATATAACAACAGTGACATATTCCTAAGATAATGTTTTTGAAGCACTTCCGTCTGATCTGAGTATACGAAAAGTATTTTAAAATTTAAATTTGTCTGTTCATTCTTTCTTTCTTGGTTCTTTTGCCTCAAAACCTGAAAGTAATGAAGGCTTGAAACATTGGCTCCATTCCCTCTCCACAGATGCTGTCAGACCTGCTGAGATTTTCCAGCATTTTCTCTTTTTGAGACAAATATTCATTGCACAATCTCATACTGCAAGGACACACCTTCACAACTCCATTCCTCATCAGAATCTTCAAGCTTCTAAACCACAATATATTTAAATATTACATCTTCCATCGAACTTGTTTCACTGTGTTATTTTCAAGATTGTGCCCTGCTCCATGAACCATGGCTGAAGGCTTTCATCTTGATTCCTTGTTTTCTTTTAGCAACTGAGCTAAATGTATTAGCAATCGTACCTCAGTTCCTCATCAAGTATTCATAAGAAGACAGGTACGACATCCCACTGTGATATATTAACACATTAAAAGCCTTGTACTGTGATTCCAGTTGCTGTGTCAAGACCAGCACAGCCACAATGGAGTCATTCAACATCACCACAGAACTATAAGAAGGCTGCACATTCTCTCCATTCTTTTTCCTCAATGTTATCTATTTCATCATGAAGATGGCAATGGTGAGTGAAGGTTTTGGCATCCCGTGACAGCACTATTAGTTGACTAACGCCAATTTCATCGGTGATATCACTTGCTGGCTGAAGGATGTACAACATGACCATCAGTATAAAAGTCATGGCACCAGTTAGTTAAAAACATAGAAACTAAAAGCAGGAGTAGGCCATTCAGCTTGCTCCATCTCTCATTTTGATCATGGCTAATCACCAAATTCAATATCTTGATGGCCCCTTTCCCCCCATATCCCTTGATCCCTTTAGTCCTTTAAGTTGAATCTAATTTCTTCTTGACAACGTTTTGGGCCTCAACTACATTCTGTTTAAGTGAATTCTACACACTACCAGCATCTGGGTAAAGAAATTTCTCTTCACCTCAGTTCTAAATGGTTTACCCCTTATCCCCAAATTATGAACCCTAATTCTAGATTCTTGCAACATTAAAAATATTCTTTCTGAGTCTACCTTCTCTAACCTTGTTAGAAATTTATAAGTTTCTATGAGATTCCCCCCTCACTCTTCTAAACTCCATTGAATATAATGCTAATTGACTTAGTTTCTCCTATTATGCAGACCTGCCATTCCTGTCAGCCTGGTAAGCCTTTGTTGCACTCCCACTATAGCAAAGACATGCTTCCTCAGATAAGGATGCCAAAATTGCACACAATACTCCAGATGTGACCTCTTGGTGGGGTTGAAATTGCAGCAAAAAATCCCTATCTATACACTCAAATCCTCCCACTATGAGGCCAACGTATCATTTACCTTCTTTACTGCCTGCTGTGCCTGCATGCTTAATTTCAGCGACTGAAGCATGATGACATCAATTGAATATCCATGGTTGGTCCATACATCAGCTGTGAGAAGACCAAGACAATGACATCTGGACAGCAACAAGGCCTTCCTATCATCATTGGACAACAGAGCATAAAGGACATCAACCTCTTCCCCTAACTCAGAAACAACATCTACAGGGAGCTGTGAAGATCATACAAGAATTGGCAAAGAAGCATTGATCTTCCAACAGCTTCACACGGTCTGTGTGTCCAACACCATCAACACAACCATTTCAAGAGTAACACCAACTGCAATTTGTGCCAGAAATATATGGAAGAGAGCAACAGAAGTGTTGTACAAGTTGGACTTCTTTCACCAGCGTTGCCTGCGTAAGATCTTGGACACCACATGGAGAGACATTATCACCAATGAACTAGTGCCAATGAGAATTGGTCAGAGAGAAAAAGTCAACTACAAGAGGGCACAGATTCAAAATGAGAAGGGGAAAGTTTAGGGGAGACATGCAGGGAAAGTTTTTTAGATAGAGGGCGGTGAGTCACTGCAATACATTGCCAGTGGAGGTGGTGGAAGTAGACATATAAGCAACGTTCAAGGAGTATCTTAAAAGACACATGAAAGGGAGGTGAACAGAGGGATAGAAACCATGATTGGGCAATAAGGAATGGTTCTTGATAAGGATTAGGAATCAGTGCAAGCTTGGTGAGCCGGAGGGCCTGTTGCTGTATTGTATTGTCCTTTGTTCTTTGCCTATAGGATATGGTAATGGACAGATGCCTGAGACTGGTAGAACATGCATTTTGCCTTCTGTAATTATACCTTCCAATGTTAGAAAGTTTTTTAAAGTTATTTATTAATCTCACAAGTAGGCTGAAGTTAACACTGCAATGAAGTTACTGTGAAAGTCCCCAAGTCACCATACTCTGGCATCTGTTCCGGTACATTGAGGGAGAATTTAGCATGGCAAATGCGCCTACCCAGCACCTCTTTCAGACTATGGGAGGAAACTGGAGCACTCAGAGGAAATCCACAAAGGCAAGGAGAGCGTGCAGACTCCACACAGGCAGTAACCCAAGCTGGGAATCAAACCCAAGCACTGCGAGGCAGCACTGCTAACTACTGTGCCACTATGTTGCCCAATGTAGAACGGACACCATCAGATGGGAAAAGAAGACCGGTCCGGCCTAAGAAGAGCCGATGAAAGACATTCAAGGAGGAATTTCAAGCATGGGGACATCTACTGGGGCTGAAGCAAAATGCATTGTGATGAACCTGAGCCTTTGATAGAGTTTTGTTGCCCCGTGGCAGTGAGGAACTAAATTGAAGTAAAGTTACCGATGGAGAAAAATTTGTTGGAGGAAAGAGTTAAAGATGGAAAATGAAAGCAGGAACAATAATTAATGATGCAAGCTAAAGCGATTCTTGGGAATAAGAGCTTTCATGCTAGGAAATATTTCATCAGCATATCATTACCAAAGACTATTAAGTGTAAGGAAGTAAACAGTAGGTATGAAGCAACACGCGAACAGTGGGAATCGGGCTGTGGCTTGGATACAAATTAGAAGCAATTAAGATCGGAAGCAGATGTGCAGGTAGTTATACTGATGAGCAAAGTGAAGAGTTAGGAGGAGGACGGGTATGAGTATTCGAAATAAGTACAAAGATATGTAGTGAAGAGGCTGTGAAAGGCAAGGAACTGAAGTGCAGGAGAGCCATGTAGATGCAATAATTAGAGAACTTGTAGCCCCGGTGTAATTGATGAGAGATTATTTCTCAATAACCCCGCAGTGATTGTATTGTTCTGGCTGATTTGGTTGCGTGACGATGACCATTCATCAGGGATAGAGGATGACAGCCAATGTCGGCGTGGAAATAGACACAAAATTGAACAAAGCAGAACTGAAGGGAGACGCACTGAATCTGAAGGGAAGGTAGTCTCAAGGTGCTTATAACAGTCATGAGCCTTTCAAGTTTCACCCATTCTTGGAATTAACGATTCCATTGAATACTTGGTGTTAGATTGTTGCTTCAGACAGCCATTATTCTCTCTGCAATGTACAAAAATGGTATGAAACCACAATAATTCACATAGTCAATTCCTGATCAGTGAATAGCCCAGTATGCCACAGGGCTGTACTCACTTATCATGATTCACAGAGACGCAATATAAGTAATTCACAATGATGTGACAGTAAATTATTGACAGCACACTAGCAGTAGGTAATTTACAGTAGACTGATACGAGTAATGATTGAATATTTCTCTGTCGGTTGTGTGTGAGAAGTGGAACATTTGTTTTCCCAATTCCAGGCAACCATTGTCAATTTAAGAACTGGTCATCTAAGACACAATTAGATGCAAAACAGTTTCCTCCTCATTCCCCAAATTCAGATTAGCTGGGTTCCAACTAATCACAGCAATGTGATTTTATTTTCCATTTCCCACAGCAGCCAATCGGTAACATCTCTGAAAAAACTATCAGTGCCAGTCATTGCCCACACAGGGCACGTTTAATTATTCCGTGCTCAAGGAACGGTGCAGAGGAGACCAAGAAGTACAATTCCCACAGCCAATAAACCCAGAAGGCTTTCATTCACAATCTGACATGGATTCAGGTGTCAGATGCTAGTGCCATAGCCCAAGATCCCAACTTTCAATAGTTAAATGGTTCACTGTACTCTTAATGGAATTAGTTTGCACATTCTCCCCATGTCGGTGTGGTTTCTCCCCACAGTCCAAAAGATATGTTGTTGAGATCATTAGTCACGCTAAATTGTCCCTTGGTGTCCAAACTCATGTAAATTAGAATTGGCTAAATTGATCCTAATTTCATGGGGCATTAGCAAGGTAAATATGTGGTTTTATAGGGATATGGTGGGATTGTTGTCAATGTAGGCTTGATGGGCCGAATGGCTTCCTTCTGTACTGTAGGGATTCTATGATTCATCCAGAGGAAACTCACTCAAGTGAATAATATGCAAACTACATACAGACAGCAACACAACTCTGGTACCGAACATGGCACTGTGAGGCAACAGTGTTAACCGCTGTGCCACCCACTTTAAAATGCAGAAGGAAGCTCTGAGTTTGTTCTCATTCTTCAAATTCTTGCCTTGGCCCAACCTCACCCAATCCCCATAATCCTAGACATTTACCATGGCTAATCCTACATAATCTCCACATCTTGGTGTACTAAGGATGCTCTAGTTTCCTCCCACAGTCCGAAAGACGTGCTGGTTAGGTGCATTGACCGTGCTAAATTCTCCCTCAGTATACTTGAGTAGACACCAGAGTGTGGGATTTTCACAATAATTTCATTGCAGTGCTAATGTAAGCCTACTTTTGACACTAATAAGTAAATGTGTAGGGATTCTATGGTTCTATCCAAAGCTGAATTACTTCTCCAGGAATATATGCCAATACGTAGAGGGTTCTCGGGGGATTTGCAGTATCTTCTGGTCTCTAGTGTTACTATGGAGCTGACTAATTATAAGAGTGTAAGAAATATTTACAACATAGATCTCAACTTTGAAGCAATTGATACAGTTTCTGGGCTTCAGTGTTTCCAAACTCAAAACCTCATGTGCAGGGAATGTATATTGAGAGTTTGATTGTGTGTTGGATGCATTGCTAAGGGGGAACATTTTCCCTTCATAACTATTAACAACGAGGAACAAAATGACTGAAGCAGGATAACTTAACAAAAATACTCGGCTCTCTCTATTTGTGGTGGCTGGTACTTTAACCTAGTCTGTAGGTTACATTGCATCCTAAGCTGCCTAAATTGAACAGATACAAATGAAACTCATAGGGATGATATCATTAAAACCTGACTGGAATATTAATAATGTAAGCACAGCTATGCCACTTTGAAAGTCAGTGAGAAAAGTTGCACAAAGGAATGACTTAACCCTTAAGCACATTTGGGATTAATTTTTACGAACTAATTTACAATTTTGAATCCCTTTCCTGATTCACCTGCTGTTCCTTTGTGATAACTAGTTACCAGCTACAATTTGAGAATCCTCTATTCATCTGGCTACGGGATATACGTCTGAATGTGCAAATTGCTAGAGTGCATTTCTTGAGAGAGTACTGTATATTTACTTAACAATAGTGGCACAGTGGTTGGAGTGCACGGTGGCACAGTGATTAGCACTGCTGCCTCACAACGCTAGGGACCTCGGTTCAATTCCAGCCCTTGGGTGACTGTCTGTATGGAGTTTGCATGTTCTCCCCATGTCGGCGTGGGTTTCCTTGGGGTGCTCCTCCTAGATGGCAAAGATGTGCGTGTTAGGTTGAATGGCCATGCAAAATTGACTCTTAGTGTCAGGAAGATTAGCTGGGTAAATAAGTGGGATTACAGAGACAAGACCTGCTTTGGGATTGTCATTAGTGCAGGCTCGTTGAGCCGAATGGTCTTTCTCTGCACTGTAGGTGTTCTATTAGTCTATTCTATGAAGAGTGGTCTAGCTTTTCCATTGTAGTTGATCTTTATTAGCCATTCTTTAATTGCCTCAATGGTATGTCTTCATAGACAGCTGTAAAAATGAATGATTTTCAATGCAAAATTAGAGTCAAATTCAGGTCGGATTAGGTAAGAACAGTCAAACCAGTAAGGTTTTCAAAACATTCCAATAGCATTATGGTCATATTTACTGAGATCATTAACACATGAATTCAATCTACCACAAGAGGATTTGGGCTCACATTCTTCTGAATTATGAGTCTCTGTTACCAGATTTCTAGTTGTATAAAATGTCCATTAAGCTGTTAGGTCTAAGTGTTGCCATTGGCATTTCAGTATAGAAGGCAGCAATGAAACTAGTCTGTTTACTAATAATGCTCAATGTGCTTGATTGGTTAACTCTGGATGCAGATTCAGAAAAAATGAAATAAGCTATGGAAAGAGTTGGAAGCCAGAGCTGAGGTATGGAGTAGACATTCCAAAGCATAGAATCATAGAGGTTTACAGCATGGAAACAGGCCCTTCGGCCCAATTTATCCACGCTGCTCTTTTTTTTAAAATCTCTAAGCTAATTCCAACTGCCCACATTTGGCCCATATTCCTCTATACCCAAATTTAAAAAGCTAAATGCTTTTTAAAAGACAAAATTGTACACGCTTCTATTACTACTTCTTGCAGCTTGTTCCAGACACTCACCACCCTCTGTGTGAAAAAAATTGCCTCTGTGGACGCTTTTGTATCTCTTACCTTAAACCTATGCCCTCTAGTTTTAGACTCCCCTACCTTTGAGAAAAGATATTGTCTATCTAGCTGGTCTGTGCCCCTCATTATTTTATAGATCTCTATAAGATCACTCCTAAGCCTCCTATGCTCCAGAGAAAAAAGTCTCTGTATATCCAATCTCTCCTTCTCACTCAAACAATCAAGCCCCGGTAGCACCCTAGTAAATCTTTACTACATTCTTTCTAGTTTTAATAACATCCTTTCTATAATAGGGTGACCTGAACTGTACACGGTATTCTAAGTATAGCCTTACCAATGTCTTATTCAACTTCAAGAGGACATCCCAACTCTTGTATTCAATGTTTTGACCAATGAAACCAAGTATGCCGAATGCCTTCTTCACCACTCTGTCCACCTGTGATTCCACTTTCAAGGAGCTATGAACCTGTACTCCTAGATCTCTTTGTTCTGTAATTCTCCCCAATACCCTACTATTAAACTGAGTGAGTCCTGCCTTGGTTTAATCTACCAAAATGTATCACCTCACATTGATCTAAATTAAACTCCATCTGCCATTCGTCAGTCCACTGACCCAATTGATAAAGATCCCATTGCAGCCTGTGATAATCTTCTTCACTGTTCACCATGCCACTATGCACTGTAAATAAAATTTGATACAGTGTCATCTCTGTATCTATCCAAAGATATGGAATATAAACAATAGACAGTTTTAAAACATGAAGACAAAAAGATAAAGATTAATCAGTCCTGCTTGGTACCTTGATTGCTTTCCAGTGACTCATGTTGGAAACTTGTCTAGTTTATCCTGCTCATTCAGAGAGTCAGCACAGATTTGATGGGCTGAATTGCCTCATCTGCACTGGGACTCTATAGAAGGGAGAAAACAAAGGGAGTGGAATATAGCATGATAAAGTGCTCTGTAAAATGAAATGATTTTACTTTCTAAAGTAAATTTATCTTATTGGTTCAGGAAATTCGTGGTGAATGATGGTTTGTACTTTTGAGTAATCTCCTTAAATGTAACTCATCAGTTCTTTTGATCCGCAATGTCCTTAGGATACTATAAAGAGTCATTTGCTAAATTCCATCATTTGCTTCTTATCTCCTGTAGCTTTTGAACAGCAGCTATTCAGGATCCTGCCATGGGCACCTCCACCTGACACATTTTTTGTATCATTATTTGTCCCCATTACCACTTCTTTTGCCCTTCACCAGAAATCCTTTTTGATCTCTCCAGCCCTTCATCCCATTGCAGACCCTTCCTTTTGTTCTATTCCCCCCATCCCTATCTGATTTGCTTAAAATATTCCAACTTCTTCCAGTTCTGATGAAAGATCACAGACCTGAATCTCTGAATGCTGTTTCTCTTTCTCTAGGCTTTGCCAAGTCTGTGGAGGATTTCCAGGATTTTTGTTTTTCTTGCCTAATTCTAGGTGTACTTATCCATAACTCATCAATATAAGCTGGCACAATAGCTGAACATTTTTTGGAAAATAACTGGTTGTATTTATACAGCACTCAAAATATAGAAAATGATTCACAGGCTTTTCACAGAAGCTTAATCAAACACTGATCCTGCACCAAAAGAGACATCAGTAGAGTTGATCTTCATAGAACCCCAACAGGCAGAATGAGGCCATTTAGCTCATTGAATCAGCACTAATTCTCTGACAGAGTATCTCAACCAGGACTCCTCCCTCACCCTATCCTTGTAACTCCACACACATTTACCACAGCTAACTCATCTAGCCAAAACACCTTGGGACACCAAGAAAGGATTTATCGTGGCCAAGCCACCCAACCTGCACATCTTTGAACTGTGGGAGGAAACCAGAGCATCAGGAGGAAACCCACATAGGCGCATGGAGAAAGTACAAACTCCATACAGACATTACCCAAGACCAGAATTGAACCCAACTGGTGCACGAGACGGCAGTGCTAACCACTATGCCACCATGCTGTCCAAATCAACACAAGGTTTAAATATCATTAGGCTCCTACAGTGCAAGCTCTTAAAGAGGAGAGCTTTGAATTGAAGATGAATAGAGAGGGATCTTCAAACCTTCAGGTGAGGATAGTTAAAAGAAAGACTGCTGGTGATGGGATGAAAGGACTGGTGGGTGTACAGTGGACCAGAATTTTTACAGGTCATACTTTACTGAAACTGCTTTAGTCAACACTGACAATCACCCATGTAATCTATATTCCAATTATAGAAAGAATGGAAGAGGGTGAAACTTTCATGTCCAAATCAGCACGTTGTTTAAGTACCATCAGAATCATGCAGTGCAATTGGCTGCTCCATTTGAAATCCACTATTGCTGTGAGTGTTTTTCCAGTGTTCAGAAAACTTGAAACTGAAGCTGTTGGCTCCACCAGGTAAGTGGATAGTTCAGCGCGCCACATGGGCCAGGGCGAAAGAGGTCCCCAGACCTCTTTCAAGGGAGCTCTGGTTCTTCAGTTTCCCTCCTTTAACCCCTACCTTCTCACCACCCATCCTGATCAAGGGCCTCTTCCCAATTGCCAGCAATGTTAGTGTCCCTGGCTGCGGATCCAGCTGCTAATGTTCTCTCACTTCCATTGGCCAGTCTGCCCATTTGGTTGGCTACCAGATAGAAGACTGACTGATGAAATGTTAATGAGGTTCCAACATTAAAATTAGCCTTGTCGCCAGCTTTTCCAGGCTCTTTGGCCATTAATGAATGTTATATTGCTTCAAGCCAGATGCTAAAGTATGAAACTGGATGCAGATCCTTTCCTTGGAAGTGGATTTATTGATTGAGTGTAGCATTACATATCTCTGCTTCCTGTCTACCAACTCCCCAGCAGCCCCTTCTTATATGTACTCAAGATACTTAATCAATTAATATCTTCCACCTGTTTATCTGTAACCATAACAATAAAAGTAGCATAAGTTTCCTTGCACAGCAGACTTCACTGCACATTTCATGCCTCTCTATAAATAGTTAGAAAATTCTTTCGCCCCCAACACTGACGCCTGTTTGAATACACTGAGGGAGAATTTAGCATGGCCAATGTACCTAACCAGCACGTCTTTTGGAGGAAGCTGAAGGAAACCCAAGCAGACACGAGGAGAATGTGCAGACTCTACATAGACAGTGATCAAAGCTAGAAATTGAACCCAGTTCTTGGCGCAGTGAGGCAGCAGTACTAACCGCCGTGCCACCGTGCTGCCCATAAGTATCGGGACCAACTTAGATTTTCCGAGCAATTTTGACCAATCGAACGTAGAATCTTAGAAATAGTTACACCACAGCAGGAGGCCATTCTGCCCATCAGTCTCATGCTTTTTTTCACATCTCATTTGACTCACTCTCTCTATATTGATCCTACAAGTGTTTTTTTCTCCTCCATGTGCCTCCCCCATGGTTGGCTCTGCTTCCTCCACCCTTTCAGGAGTACTGCCTGTTGTATGTCTGCACTCTAATCTTAAAAATGCCAGGATCAAAACTATGTAGCAACTCTTTCAAATCACCCAATCTGTCTTTTGATAGATCATCCAAAGGAAACAAATCCTATAATGGAACAGACAGAAATCTGTAATAGAGACAATGGAAATAGAATCATAAGAGTCATGGATGTTTACAGCATGGATGCAGGCCCTTCAGCCCAACCTGTCAATGCTGCCCCTTTTTTAACCCCCTAAGCTAATTCCAATTGCCCGTGATTGGCCCATATCTCTCTACACCCATCTTATCCATATAACTATCTAACCACTTTTAAAAGACAAAATTATATCTATCTCTAGAGAGAGAGGAAATTATTAAGGGTGGAAATGGGAGCATTCTAATTTTAAATATCATTGTATGAGTTGTGGGTTTCACTGGCTAGACCAGCCTTTATTCCCCATCCATAGTTACCGTTGAGACGTGATGGTGAGACGTCTTCTTGAATTGCTGCAGTCTCTGATGTGTAGGTAAATTCACAGTGCTGTTAGGGAATGAGTTCAAGGATTTTGACCCAGTGACAGTGAAGAAAAGGCCAACATATTTCCAAGTCATGATGCTGAGTGACTTGGAGGGGCACCTCTAAGTGCTCATGCCAGCTAGCTGCTACTCTTGTTCTTCCAGATGGTAGTGGTCATTAGTTTGGAAGATGCTGCCTAATGAACCATGGTGAATTCCTCCCGTGCACTTTGTAGATGATACACACAGCTGCTTTTGTTCATCAGTGGTGAGGGATTGAATGTTGGTGGAAGGGGTAGCAATCAAGCAGGCTACTTTGTCCTGGGTGATGCCAAGCTTCTTAGAATGTTTTGGAGCTGCATCAATTCCAGCAAGTAGGGAGTATTCCATCACACTCCTGACTTGTGCTTTATAGATAATGGACATGCTTTGAGGAGTCAAGAGGTGGATTACTCATTGTAGGATTCCTCACTTTTGAATTGTTCTGGTAGCCGTAGTATTTATATATAACTATATTACTCCTGTCTTGCAAGTTGCCGCATTCTTTCACCTTGCTAAATTTAGGAAGTAACTTTCTGTGGGTATATGGTAAGCATGTCTCTTCAGTCTATGAATAATCAGCTTTATATAAAATTGAGCTGACTGTCACTGGCTTTTTCATCTAGTTGAATTATACACAGTTTAGTTTAGAGGACTGACTTCATAGGGGGAGTGTAAACATGAAATGAAACTAGCAGAGTTGATAGAACTATGATTAAACTATGAAAACCAAAGTGTTGAGAAGATTTTCACAGATGCAATTCCATTTTCTGTTGCAAGTTTGGAGCCATCACCTCTCCTTGCGTCTGGATCCTTTGGGGGAGGTGGGGGCGGTGTAGGGGAGAAACTGCACTCCTTTTAGAGAGAAGCTCTTTTTATACCTAGACACTAATCGCAATCCATAATATAAGACTGCAAGCAGAACCTCTTGCTAATGTAAAATTTACAAAACTGTTTATCATCCAGAGTGATTTTTAATCTGCTGTTTGGAAGTGTATTGTCAGCAATAATGCCAGAGCGCTGAGCAATTGGAACTGATGGATACCTTCTGACAATGTGCAAACTCAACTGCTAACATAACATGAGGACATTTGATAGCAGCATTGCCTGAATGTTTCCTTTATCTCCGTTATCAAATGAGTATGTGCAGTAAAGGGTCCCAAATGATTAATTTCTGGTTAGATCCATATCTGCACTGAAGGAGCACACTGCGGAAAGAAGGAAAACTAATTCCGTTTTTGCCACATTACCGGCTGATGTTTAGCTCCAGAGGAGCAACAACATCTTGTAACTCGACTTGATTTGCTGTTACATGCTGTTAATTGCTTGGCTGCTGGGTTGGTTGAAAATATTAAAGCAATACTTAAGCCAACAAGAGGTCAAAGAAAAGTTTGTAGAAAAATGAATATATAATTTACTGCATGTCAAAGCAAGCTCACAATGAGGGATTTCCCCTGTTCAATTCCCGAATGCTTGTGTATTACTGTTTTGAAAGATACATTACACATGCCTGCCACAATGATGTATTTTCTGACATGCTTTCTGTGGCTCCACAGTGAGTTCTGTCAGGTTGAAGTTACAGTCAGGTGCCGTGGGCAGGACTGAGGGGGTCTGTGAGATTGCGAACCCCTGTACCGTTGATGGATGTCCTCTTGAGAGACCTGCTCGCCTGCGAGATATAGGCTCAGTTCAGCAGGACGAAAGTGGAAAGGAACCCTGGACTTCTACGCCCCCCGCGTCCTTGGTGTGTCATATTGATGAAGATTTGCCCGCGAAGGTCATGCATTCATTTCAGTTCAGTCACCGCATGCTCAAAAACATGAAATGCTATAGATCTGGCAGGTTCAGCTGTGGGTTAAATAGAAGTTGAATGGAGCTGTCACACCGGATAGCTAATAGCACCGCTACTTTTTAGACCAGGCTTGTTTAAGGTTTTACTGTACATCAGACTACCTAACATTATTGTGTACTGCAGTTTATTTATGGAAATGGAAAAGTATGAGCTCCTTCCAAGAGAATAAAAGATCACTCCTGTGCACAAGGTCTCAGTGGGTCAAAAAATGCTTAGAGCAAGCGACATAGAAATTTGCATCTTAATCATTATACCGTGGTTTTAAAGTCAAGAAATCTCTTTTTGCCTGGTAGCTGCAGCATAAATTAGCTGACTGGAATAAATCAGAGAGTCATTTATGGCAAAGAAATAGACCTTCAGCCCACACCCACATGATGGGCAGGATTTTCCGGCCATGCTCGCCCCAAAACCTCCTGCCTGAGATCAATGGTCCTCTCCATGGTCCATTCCCCCACCCGCTACAATTCCCATGAGTGGGAGGGGAAATTTCCCTCCAGTGAGTTCTGGTGTCAGCTGACTGACTGAGGTAGTAGACACATTGGTTCATAGAATCCATACAGTGCAGAAGGAGACCATTCGGCCCATCCAGGCTACAAAGAACAAAGAACAATACAGTACAGGAACCGGCCCTTCGGCCCTCCAAGCCTGCACCAGTCATGTGTTCCTAACTTGACCATCCATTTATATCCCTCTATTCCCAGTCTGTTCATGCTGTCTGACTCTCTGACAGAGTGTCTTAACCAACCTCTCTTCCCTATTCAATTCCTGTAATGCCACAAACTTACCATGGCTAAAAATCCAGCTTACATATATTGAGACACCAAGGAGAAACCTAGTTTGACTAATTCACCTAACCTGCATATTTTTGCACTGTGGGAGGAAACCAGAAGAAACCCACGCTAATATGTAAAGAACGTGCAAACTCCACACACACAGTCACCCAAGGCTGGAATTGAACTTGGGTCCCTAACGTTTTGAGGCAGCAGTGCTAACCACTGTACCACCGTTTTGCAGGAAGTAGATGCATTGAGACCTGTTACCTGTCTTCCCTCTTACCCAGAAATGGAGTTTGACACAAGAAAGAAGTGGACAGTGACAGAATGCACTCTTAGATGAGAGGTGGGAACTGCTGGAGTGTTTGATCGGTGGAAAATGTGTCGCCCTTCAGTGGGTTTTGGGGTTGGACAGAGAGAGGACATATCCCATTTTCTTTGTGCTCTGCCACTTTTCTTTTGAGTCACATCCAACTGTTATGTGTAAGAACAGTCCTAGTAACTACAATTTACAATTGGTAATTTACAATTGGTGGCGGGTAAATTTATAGAAGTTCTAATCAGTGGAAAATAATCAAAAGAAACTTGGAGAGGTTTGAGTTAATGAAGGAGAGGCAACACGGATTTGTAAATGTCAGATCATGCTTGACTAATTTAATTGTTTTTTTTCGATGATTCAATAGAGAAAGTTGATGAAAAGAATGCAACAGATGTTGTCCATATGGATTTGAAAAAATATTTGATAAAGTGCCCCATAAGAGATAGGTTAACAAAACTGTGGCTCGTGGAATAAGAAAATCAACATTAACAAATGTTTAGAGCGAAACACAACAAATTTGGTAAATGCTTATTTTGCAGACTGAAAGATAGCAGTTAATAAGTTCCCCAAGGCACAATACTAGGACCATTGCTTTTTTCTGAAATACTTGATGACTTAGATATTCGAATACAGAATAAAATTTCAAAAAATCCTGATGAATCCAAACTTGGAGAGTGAATAACTGTGAGGATGATACAAACCATTTGAGATAGAACATAGATTGGCTAACAGAATGGAAAGACAAGTAGCTGATGGAATGCAATATTGAGAAACATGAAATGATGCATTTTGGCAGAAGGAATGGGGAGAGGAAATCTTGATTTAATGGTATAGTTCTAAAAAGTGAGCAAGGACAAAGGGGTGTGATGGAATGGGTGTGTAGAGCTCTGAAAATAGCAGGACACAGAGAGATTTCAGACAACAAAACAGGTGGAATCTGGGCTTTATGAAAGGCTGAATTGAAATAAAAAGCAGGGTAGTTTTGCTGGACCTTTATGAAGCTCTGGTTAGGCCACAGCTGCCGTATAGTATCCAGTTCGGGTCACCACACAGTATAAAATATATAGAATGTTTCCAGGTATAGGGAATACATGCAATGTTTCCAGAGATAGAGAATTCTAGCTACAAGATTAGACTGGAAAAAAAAGTTGAGTTGTTCTCTTTGAAGCAAAGAAGATTGCAGGGAGATTTGACAGAGATGTACAGGATGTACAAGGCCGCACTTGGAGTATTGTGTGCAGTTCTGGTCCCCACATTATAAGAAAGATGTGGAGGCATTGGAGAGGGTACAGAGGAGGTTTACCAGGATGTTGCCTGGTATGGAGGGCAGGTCTTATGAAGAGAGGCTGAGGGATTTGAGGTTGTTTTCGTTAGAAAGGAGGCGACTAAGAGGGGACCTTATCGAAACATATAAGATGATTAGAGGTTTAGATAGGGTGGACAGTGATAGCCTTTTTCCTAGGATGGAGAAAGCTAGCACGAGGGGACACAGCTTTAAATTAAGGGGTGATAGTTATAGGACGGATATCAGAGGTAGGTTCTTTACCCAAAGGGTGGTTCGGGAGTGGAATGCCCTGCCTGCAGCAGTTGTAGATGCGCCAAGTTTGGTGGCGTTTAAGAGGTTAGTTGATAAGTATATGGAAGAGAAGGGAATGGTTTAGTTTGGAGGGTCATTGCTTTTTATATTGGTCGGCGCAACATCGAAGGCTGAAGGGCCTGTTCTGTGCTGTAATGTTCTATGTTCTAAGATCATGACAGATTTAGATAAGATAGACAAAGAAAATGTGTTCCCATTAGATGATGGATAAACAACTTGGGACTACAGATGTAGTTTCTGGCAAGTAATTGGGGAGCGGGGGTGTGGAATATGGGGAAAATCATTTTGACGCACATGTGATAATAATCTGGAACTCACAGCAAGTGAGGGTTGTGAAAATAGATGGAATAGATACATTCACAAGGCAGTTGGATGGATTCTTGGAGAAATGAACCTGGAAGACGGCAGTGATAGGCAGGGGGAATCTGATTGACTCATTTACAGAAAGACGGAGTTGACTTAATGGACTGAATTGCCCCCTTCTGTGCAGGGAATGATTTCATGGTTTGAATCAGATCATGGAAAAATAATCACCTGGATGGGTCATATGGATCGCCTATGGTTAGTTTCCCAGTAGACTCCCACTTTCCTTTTGGAAACATAGAGAGAGAGAGAGATACAAAAAACGACTGCTGTGAAGAGCAGTGTAAGACATTTTTCATGCCAGCAGCCAGCCTGATAGGATTCTGGTGAGAGCCAGATCTCTTTGTGGAAAGAAAAAGACAGAACAGGTGGGAGAACTGGAGATTTAATGGACAAAGGCCTGAATTTTACGTTCCACCACCAAGATTTGTTGGAAGCTGGACTGGGAGAGAGGCATTCAGCATAATATTCTCCAGATGGGATTGCTGCTGGGTTTCCGCCCTGACTCTGAGCAACTTCAAGCTGGCGTGGATGAAGCCTCATCTGGCCTGACCACACTTGCTCCAAGTGGCCAATTATTCACCATTTATGGGCTATTTCCTGCCCAGCCTCAATGTTAAAGCAGGAAGGAGGAGATTCCAGGCTTGGGAATAGCACGAAAATTATTGGCTTCAGTGCTGAGACCAGATGCCAACAAAGATGGAAAGAGGTGTGTGGGAGAGTTCATTGGGGTATACTTTTAACATGAGGCATCTCCCCGCCACCCCTTTAAAATCCAGTTATTACTGGACATCTACCCCTCATTCACACCCTTGGCCTTTTCCCTACTTCAATTCTCTTCCCATCCCCTTCCAACAGTACCCTGTCTCCCTTGCCCTCCCCACTTTCCTGAGACCCACAAAATGGTCCGCCTTGTTGTCTAACAAGGGGCATACACGCAATAGGTTGTGAGAGAGCTGCTCTTGGATTTTTTTTTCGAGAGTAATGCTTCACGTCATTAGTGCACGCTTGACCTGGACCAGTTGATGGGCAACACGACAGCTCAGTGATTATCGCTGTGCTGTGCAGATACATGGATTTGAGCCTGTGTCTGTGGGAGTTTGCGCGTTCTCCCCGTGCTTGTGTGGGTTTTCTCCAGGTGCTCTGGTTTCCCCCCACAATCCAAAAATGTGCTCTTAAGCTGATTGCCAGAACAAATTTTCCCTAAATTGTCTCAAATTTGGGTTTCAATCCATAGATCTATAAACATTGATAGGGATCACAGGTAGAAGTGGGAACATCGAGGTGGCGGCGTGGGCTCGTTGGACCGAAGGGCCTGTTTCCCGTGCTGTTTTGTTCTTTGATCTTCATCTTTGCCTCCGTGAAGTGCATATAGTCCCAGTCACATCCATCGCAACTTTGGAGGCTATAGAATCTAGAGGGCTGCAAGACAATCCGATTGGCTGTTACTTCTCTCAGGTGGGACTTCCTCTCACATGAGGTGTGTATATCTAATTGGCTGCAGTCAATGAATGCTCATTCTAGATCTAAAATCCCTACAGTGAAGAGGGAGGCCAGTCAGCCCATTGACCCTGACAATAATCCCAGCAGGCCCTGTCCCTGTAATCCCACATATTTACCCTACTTGTCCCCTGATGCTAAGGGAGAATTTAGAATTGCCAATCAACCTAACCCACATAACTTTGGACTGTGGGAGGTAACTAGAGCACCCAGATGAAACCCATAGGGAAAATGTGCAAACTCCACACAGTCAGTGGCCCTGAAGCTGGCATTGGACCCAGATCCCTGGTGCTGTAAGGCAGCAGTGTTAACCACTGTGCCACCATACTACACAGGAGCATGAAATTGCTGAAGGGGTAGACAGCATCAACTGGGATGTGTCTCCCACTGACTCTTCAAACTGAAGGAAAAAAAACCTCACCACCCAAAAATCTTGGCCAAGGTGTCACTGAGGAGGGTCTGGAATATTCGGGACTGAGTGGAACAACTTTCAAAAGGCACTGGAATATGTGACCCAGTAGGGCTGGGAGATGAGAGCCCACGGGAAATCTTGGAACAACTAGAATTTAAACTTTAATGTTACAGATCTGCCATGAATATAGAAACCATAAAAAACAGAGAAAATTACAGTTCAGAAACAGGCCTGTTGGCCCTTCTTGCCTGTGTCAAACCACTTTTTGTCTTGTCCCACAGACTCGCACTTGGACCCATATTCCGCCATACCCCCCTCATCCATGAACCTGTCTAAGTTTTTCTTAAATGTTAAAAATGATTCTGCATTTAAAATTGGCTGTGTCAGTTAATTGTAATGATACTCACTCACACTTTTGTCAGGAATGTGAAAGATATTTATTCGCAAGGAAACGCTATACAGAGACCAGTAACTCCCTGTCTGCCTAAGAGCTAACCCAGTTCCTACATGTCTTTTGCCGAAGGTAGGACTTCACCTCCTGGAGTGATTACCCATTCTCAGTTCTAATTTGTCCTTCAGGCCAGATGACCCTTTTCTACTGTGTTACCATTAAAGGGACAATCACCACATTAATTAGTGCAAAAGTGCTTTTTTTTTAGTTTGTGCAGTATTTAGTTGTTAATTCTTGTTTAGTGTTTGTTAATTTTAGTTTGTTTGTTACAGTAAACACCTTATCAATGTGAAAACTTGTCCTTCACTAAGTCCTGTCGCTGAGAAATTCATCTCTTCTTAAAAGTTATCCGTTTCGATGGGGATCATTTTCTAAAGTTTTCTTTGGTGGTTTCAACTTCAGAATTTATTCAGGAGCAATGTTTTGAAAAATCTCATCCTCAAATCGTTAGAAGTTTAGTCTATCAAGATTTCAGTTGTGATAAGTACTCACCGCTGTCTAATCCTCTTGGATCGTCTGCCAAGATGTCTCCAACAGTGCAGAAAATGATTATGCGTGACAGAGATACAACAGCTGAAAAAATTACAGCTACCTTGGAGAAAACCAATGGAGACTATTTTTAATCCTCCAATTGTTCAGCATAGCCAGGTCTTAAAGGAAAACACCTGACTGTGCTTTGAAGCTTAATAAACAGTGTTCACTCATAATTCAAGCAAGAAACTAGGTCCCTTCTGATGTTAGTTCTGTGTTAAGGTTTGATTTGCATTTCTTGTGGATTGAAGTGAGTCAATCAGGCCAAATTCCCGTGTTCAGCATGACTGCTGAATAGTCAGCGTAAATGTAATTAGGAGCCGGATTCTCCAACCTCGCTCTCAGTTGGAATTCTCCAGCTCCGCTGCAGTGAACTGAGATTTGGCTGAGTGCCAAATTCTCTATTCTTGCTGACAACGGTGGTGGGGCGTGAACAGCCAAATAATTCTGACTTAGATCTGCTTCATAATTAGGCTTCATCTTCTACGCAGCCGGACAAAGATAGATTTTTTTTGTTCTGAAGTTATATTTTAAATAACGCATTGAAGAAACAACTAAATGAAATACGGTTTGGAACTCAACTCAAGAATTGACTTTAGAAGGGATGTGAAGATCTTACAGACTGTGTCGGAGATTTACTGCAATTAATGTTCAATTGAGGTTTACCCACCTACTGTCATTCAGATTTGTAACGGATGGTATCGGAGATTCAAGTCAAAGACACCAAATGAAACCAGGCGGCTTGGGTGAGCGCCTCTTGTTTGAGCACCCTGTGTATTTGACTCCTTCTTCTCCCCTTTTCCTCTACCTTGTTGATCTGGGTCACCCATCCTCCTCACCAGGACCTGCCAGCCTAGCTCTGGCGAGACCCCAGAATTACTAGGCTGCATGCTTCCTCTTTTTCAGGGCATTATATGTAGTCCTCTGTAGAGGTATGTGCAAAGCAATTCTCCTTTTCAGGAGTCTCTTATAGTTCGAATTGTTCCAGAACTTTACACCTTGGCCATAATCTCCTGGAAGGTTGATTTTTCTGCACATTTAATTATGCACTGGGATCCAACCATTGCTGAGCAGTACCCTATTTTCTTGATCCACTTACTGATTTCCTTTGAACTACGCTAACCTATGAATTTGACATCATTCTCCTTAACAGAGCCCATGCAAAAGGTATGTTGTCACAT
Source organism: Sphyrna mokarran (assembly GCA_024679065.1). Classification (NCBI taxonomy): domain Eukaryota; kingdom Metazoa; phylum Chordata; class Chondrichthyes; order Carcharhiniformes; family Carcharhinidae; genus Sphyrna; species Sphyrna mokarran. Next base: position 11,129,729 of record JAGIQG010000029.1, on the reverse strand, counting down.
GAGTCTGCAATATAATAGGACAATTCACATTGGCTGGGAATCAAAGGATACATTTTTGTCTGTTCCTTCTTTTTCCCAAGTGTAAAACTCCCCACCTTCACAGAACAAAAATACAAAATACAGTCATTAATCAACCAAGAACTTCTGCCCCCAGCATCTCCTACAAGAATAATGCGTTCTGCAATTTAAAGGCATTTCTACATTATTAGAAGTGGGTTGCATGGAAATGTCACTCCTACACGTGTCAGTGCTCTGGCCTTCTTTCTCCAGTAAGAGGTCTGGCAACATCAATTTTAAATCTAACCGATTTATTTGATAGTAAACCTGCTAGCTTTCAGCATTTGTGCCTTTGTCAGGCGAATGAGGCACAAACGCCGAAAGCTAGCAGGTTTACTATCAAATAAATCGGTTGGATTTAAAAGTGGTGTTGCCAGACCTCTTACTGAGTTTACCCCAGTCCAATGCCGGCATCTCTATATCACTTCTTTCTCCAAACACAAACGTTTTAAAATAAAAGCTCTAAACTCTATTGGACAATGACCTTTGCATTACAGATTACAAACCTGCAACATTGCAGAGATAATACACACCACATCTGATTATCTATAGGAGAGCTATCAATATTTCTTAAGTAAATCAACACAAAGAACAAAGAACAGCACAGCACAGCACAGGAAACAGGCCCTTCGGCCTTACAAGCTCACGCTACCCATTTTAACACTCAGTTATTCAAGTCTTATTCAAGTCTTTTGTCGATCATTGACGTTTTTGTCTACTTCTAGAGGAACTCCACTATAAAGGGAATTATATTAGGCCAGGTTAAGGGAGATCTAATTCACATACAATTTATTGACACCAATGAGCCTAAAAAGCATGTTTTTGGGGTATGAGAGGAAACCGGAGTACCCGGAGAAAACCCACGCAAGAACGGGGAGAATGTGCAAGCTCCCACAGACATTGATCAATCAACACATCAGATATACGTCTATATTTCATTTCAGTTCAACATGAGCATCACACTGGCAATCCCATCGGTTTTCCTCTCCAGGGATGGAGGGAAGCAGAGTTTAGAGCTGGGATTGTGTTGGAAAGGTACAGTGGAGGGAGCAGGAAATCTCATGAGAGCAGCCAAATTGTACTTCACGTCAATGTGAGCACATGACGGGATTGTCTCCTTTCCCGTCAGTAATACTTCAACACCAGTAACATCATTTGAATGAATTAACACATGATTATTTGGCCTCTACATCTGAATCATCCACCCCTGCCAAAAATCCACCCACTTTAATATGAGGACAAAATAGGGTAAAACCTGAACCGGTCTCCCAAGGTGTGAAGCTGGCAGCCAGACCTCACAGGAGAGATCAGGTGAATGCAATGTTCCGTGGACAGATGGTGAAACCAAAGCACTGGTCCATCATAAACTGGAGGAACTACATCGCATCTTCTTCCAGACTCAATATTGAGGTTAATAACTTTAGACTGTGGATTTTCTCCTCCATCTTGGCCCTTTTTTTGCTTTTTGTTTATCCCAACACAACCCCCAACCTCTCCTCCATCTGTTACTTGTTCTTTAGTTTTGCATTCACTGAGAACTGATCTTTGTTCTCCTATTAACACATTTAGCTTTCTTTATGTCACAATCAGCACTTCCTCAATGGGCACAGTGGCACAATGGTTAGCATTGCTGTCTCACAGTGCTAAGAATCCGGGTTCAATTCCCGGCTTGGGTCACTGTCTGAGCAGAGTCTGCACGTTCTCCCTATATTTGTATGGGTTTCCTCTGAATGCTCCAGTTTTCTCCCACAGGATGTAAGACATGCTGGTTAGGTGCATTGGCCATGCTAAATTCTTCCTCAATGTATGCAAACAGGTGTTGGAATGTGGTGTCTTGGGGATTTCCACAGTAACCTCACTGTGGTATTAATGTAAACCTACTTGTGATGCTAATAAATTGACTTAAACTTTTTAAGAAAAACTTAATGTTACCATTAACATTTTCTTTGACTTGTGTCCATTGCATCTTGGTGAATCTCCGTTAGCTCCAACGAATTCCTGAACTTCTATTCTGCTCCATCTTCTCCACCTCTCCCAGCTATATCATCCATCATATTTCTACCCCTCTGCAGCTCTGAAGAAGATTCATATGGACTCTATTTCTTTCCCCATAAATGCTGCGGGACCTGTATGTTTATCCAACATTTTCTCCTTTCAACACACGTGACTGTGCCTTCAACGTATGAAGGGGCAATTAAAAAATGCTGAACACAAAGCTGGCGATAAGAAAAACTTAAGGCTCCTGCTGCTGATTCAGTCATTTTAAAGGAACTGAATGACCAGAACAAGCCAAATAATTCACAGGCTTGTTACTGAGCATTGAGATAATGATGATTCTGGGCAATCATGGAATCCATACAGTGCATAAGGAGGCCACTTTGTCTAATAAGTCTGCACCGACCCCAATCCAATCCAAGCCCCATTCCTTCAACCCCACATGTTTACCCTGTTAATCCCTTGACTAGAGTCAATTTAGCATGACCAATCAACCAAACCTGCACGTCTTTGAAGTATGGGAGGAAACCGGAGCATCCAGAGGAAACTCACGTAGGCACAGGGAGGATGCGCATACTCCATACAGATTCCAGGCCAGAATTGAACCCGGGTCCCTGGTACTATGAGGAAGCAAGGCTAACCACTGAACCACCGTGCCACCACCAAGACAGCCTTAGTAGAGCTGAGGAATTTCAAAAGAAATGAGCCATTTTGGTGAAGACTATGTCCTTGGAACTTGGGTTGAGTGAGAGTTGCTGTTAAATGAGAATCGGTGGTTAAATTCTTGAAGAAAAGGAGCTGGAATCCTACCTGAGGAAGTTCAGAGCTTTGAAGGATTTTGTGGCTGAAATGAATGTCACAAATCATGAAGGAAATGCCCAGTAAATCTTGGGATCTATCTTTATAGTATTCATTTTTTAACATATAACATATATTCACTGCAATGTTCTTATTACTTTATGTTTAATCTATGTTAATTTGTTTTGATTGTTAAAGCAAAAATGATAAAGGAAAGTGAAATCTTGTTTTCCAGTTTGAGACATTTTGTAAATTCAATTCCGATTTATTGGTCTCCATGGAGAGCACATTGTAACTCTGTCTGTAAGGAGAGAAAAGAGCTGATATTTCGAGTACAAACAACCCTTTGACAAAGGATCATCTGGACTCGAAACATCAGCTCTTTTCTCTCCTTACAGATATTGCCAGACCTGCTGAAATTTTCCAGCATTTTCTCTTTTGGTTTCAGATTTCAGTATCCGCAGTAATTTGCTTTTATTTTGTTGTATTGTTGTCAATGTCCATTTGTGAAGGAATACTGAGAGGCCCCAGTTTCACAGATGTCATTTCCAATGTTCACAGAAGTCATGTGAAGGGAGCATGCCCAGTTGTACAAACATTGAGCCACATCTGGCTGGTTTGCAGGTTAATATAAGCTTAAAGCAAATCTGTATGTGGCACCCACTTAGCATGGATCAAGAAAATTGGATACTTCTGAACAATATCCCTCAATGTGATTAAATCTACAATTTCTAACCAACACCCTAACTTTTACGACATGGCATTATCTGGAGCTTTCACTTGTTATCTGCACTTTATATGGAAATCAATTCTATTCAACATCATTTTTTTTGCTGAAATGTACAATAATTATTAACTGTGTCATGGTGTATGCCTGGTTTTAAGAAAAATCAATGAAGCTTAAATTACAACATATATATATTTTTAAATCTAATAGACATAATGTAATTTCACCTAGAAAAACACTATTATATGAAATCCTTCGCAGGCTGAAATGAGATTTGTTTATTAAAGAATAAATGAACATGCGACTGCTTTTCTTTTTCACTCATTCTGCAATAGTATGAGTAAATCATTAACTACGCAAGAACATCTGCCTCCGGCATTTCTTTCAAAAATATTTCTTGCTGCAAGTTAAAGGCATTTCTATGTTGTTAAAAGTGGGCACAGGGGAGCGTCACTCAGATGCAGATTCACCTCTCTGTGCCCTGCTGTCTTGTGTCTGAGAAATGACTCAGAAGAGCTTTGTCCGATCTGACCTTCCTATCACCAACGTCCTACATTGTTCCAATGAAGTTCTGTTGAAGATCAAGGAACAATGACAATAATAGAATCCCTACAGAGCAGAAGAAGGCTATTTAGCTGATTGAGCCTGCACCAACTATAATCCCACCCAGGCTCAATTCCCATAACCCTGCTAATATCCTCGACACTGGGGCCAATTTAACAGGGCCAATCCACATAATCCGCACATTTTTGGACTGTGGGAGGAAAACGGAGCACCTGGAGGAAACCCATGCAGACATGGGGACAATGTGCAAACTCCATATAGTGACCCAAGGCCAGAATTGAACCCGGGTCCTTGGCTCTGTGAGGCAGAAGTGCTAATCACTATGCCACCATGCCAAGCTTTACACCCTTTTAGATTCAACATTGACTACAATTTCAGATCGTAACACTGCTTACATATTTTCAGTCTGTCACCATCCTTTGCTATTTGACTAAAATAAAGTGTCAGTTGTGGTTCAGTTGGCAACATGTTGATCCATGAACTAGGATGTTGATGGCTTTCCATGCACATAAGCAGCAAATGTAAACTGACACTATAGTACAGCACACTCGTAGTGCTATGTTGTCTGAGGTTCTGTCCTCTGGGGAAGATTTGAAACTAAGACCCTCCCTGGCCTCTTGATTGGATGCTAAAAGATACCATGACACCATTTCAAGAAGAGCAGTAATGTTTTGCCCATTGTTTTCACCAATACTGATCCTTTAACTAACATCATCATTAAAGCATCATTCATCATATTGTCCTTCGCTGTAAATTAATTTGAAGGGCCGAATTATTCCTGCTTCTAGTTTCTATAATTCATGTTATCTCAATAAGTAGTCTCACAACACCAGTTTAAAGTCCAACAGGCTTATTTGGTAGCACAAGCCATAAGCTTTCGGAGCACTGTTCCTTCATCAGGTGAGTGGGAGTCTAATACCAGCATCTCCACACACAACTCCCACTCACCTGATGGAGAAGCAGTGCTCCAAAAGCTTACGGCTTGTGCTACCAAATAAACCTGTTGGACTTTAACTCTGGTGTTATGAAACTTCTTACTGTGCTTACCCCAGTCCAACACTGGCATGTCTACATCATCGATATTAACTGCCATATTTCCTACATTATAAGAGTGACTAAAGTTTAAAATAAAGTTTTTATTGGTTGTGAACTGCTTTGGGACATCTTGATATCAGGATAAGTGCTGTCAAAATGTAAGTGATTTCCTCTGTTACAAATGTTCACCTCAGACTTAAAAGTATCTCTTTTATCAATGAAAATACTTTCCAATGTAACTCTAAACTAGACATATTGATAATGAACAGTAAAATAAATAAAAGGTGCTGTAGTTTAGGGAATTTTCTAACCTGCTTGTTTGAGGAGACAGTGCAATAGGGGTGACGTCACTGTACTTACGTTCCAGGGATCCAGGTGAATATTCAAGGGATATGGATTCAAATCCCATGCTGGCAGAGTTCAAATTAAGTTAGTAATGATGACTGCACTAACTCAGCTAGCCAAATGGAAAGGGATGGTGTTTTATGAGTGGCACAGTGATTGGCACTGCTGTCTCGCAGCACCATGGACCAAGATTCAATTCCGGCCTAGGGTCACCGTCTGTGTGGAGTTTGCACATTCTCCCCATGTCTGCATGGGTTTCCTTGGGACTCTCTGGGTGCCTCTCATAGTCCAAGATAGGTTGATTGACCAAACTAAATTGATTTTAGTGTCAGGGAATTAGCAGGGTAAATATGTAGGGTTACGGGAATAGGGCCTGAGTGGGATTGCTGTTGGTGCAGACTGGAATGGTCTCCTTCTGCACTGTTGGTACTCTCTGATTCCTTATTGGGTGATTTTGGTTCTTGCCATATTTTGGGGCAATGCAGGCCTCACAATCAATCACAGGGCTCTCTGACAGCTGGGAGTTAGGGGGCTATATTGAGGCAGCAGAGACCTGACAGTTCTTTCTTCTCTGTTAGGCCTCTGCTGTTGGAATTGTGCATGTGCAGCCGCAGAGTTCTGCACATGCCCAATAGCCCCCTCTGCTGTCTGATCAGGCTGGCTGGCAAATTAAGCCCTCCCTCAGCTGCCTCTAGTAACTAGAAACAGCCAAGCCCATTTTGTCAAGCGCTATGTGCATAAGATAGGGAATAATAATTCACCCAAAAAAATTGATCTGCAACTCTCCCTTTTTCACACTAGCTGGACCCTCAGGCCAGAATTCTACCATCTTGCCCGCCATGGAATCAGAGCAGGGGAGGGGCAGACAATTGATCTCAGGTGGAAATTTCTGGTGTCTCACGAGTGAGGCCATAAAATCCACCCAGCATGTCTGAGGAAAAAGAGGCAAACCTTATCTCAGAATTTCTATGTCCAGATTCTAAAGATGTCCAAAAAAATACATTGCTCCTTATTTTCAGCCGACAATGTCAAATCAAACCTCTTAAGCCAAAGAATGGGGAGATTAGGAGTGTGTTTGTGTACACATTTACAAAGATTTATTCATATTCACTTATCAAGCGGACAACATAATAAAGATCATGATCTCTGATAGCTAACATTTTATGAATAATGTTTAAATGATAGCCTTTCAGTTTCTTATAGTTGTCACCATTGTGTTCACTGGATTCATTTAAATTGTTTCTAGATCATTCTGTTTCTTTTCTCTCTTGATCATTCAACCCAATTGGCAGTTCTTTAAATGAGATTTTCCAACTCACTATTCGATTCAAATAGAATTGTTTTTTTATATCCGAGGACTTATTGGATTCGGAATAAAATTACCGATGAAAATTAGAAAACGAACTGTAGGTCATATGTAAATTATTTAAATTACTCCTCCAGTTTGTAATCAATGAAGCAATCAGAATAGTGCTTAGGAAATGTATTTGGTTTATTAAAATTCTTTTTATCTTATACGGGGAATGAAAGTTTTAACAACCAAAACCAGATAGAAATTCCTTGTTTTTCTCACAATAAAAGCTGGTCATTAAAATTAATGTAAGGGGGGTTTTTGTTTCCTTTTGTGTCCCTGACATTGCTTAGGAATAATGTATCAGATAAGCAAAGGTAAGAGATAAAAAAGGGTGGATGTGTGAGGTCTTTACCGTGTATTGCATTGTACTGAGTATCCATGTATCCCAGTGAGAGTGAATAATCAGAATCCTTCCTTCTGTGATTGTCAGAGTGTAGAAGGCGTATCCCACTAATAACAGTCACTGTTTGTGAAGTCCATACAACAATGAGAATCAGTACATGTAGGAACTACACTTTAGTGAGAGCTAGTGTATTTGGAACCTGTACATCAGTAAGTATCAGTGTTTGTTGGATATATAATCTAATAGGAGTAAAAGTCATTGGAATCTGTGCCCCAGTACAAGACTGTTGCCATGAGCCATACCTTTGTAAGCCATTGCCTGTGGAACATGCCACCCCAGTGAAAGTCAATGTATGTTGAACCCACACTCCAATGAGAATCAGTGTCTGTGGAACCCATTCTGCAGTGAGAGTTAGTGTCTGTAGAACCCATTCCCCAATGAGAATTAATGCCCGTGGAACCCATTCCCCAGTGAGAATCAATGCCTATGGAATCCATTCCACAGTGAGAGTCAGTGCGATTACTGCGAGAAATAACTCCTGCCGCAAGCACTCAGGTGAGGGGACATGGGAGGAGGAGGAGAAGGATGAGGCAAAATAGGAGGAAGGGAGAGGGAGCTGTATCTTAAAACAGCCACTTCTTGCCTGGAATGCACATGAAGAACTAATTTAAGTTTAATGCCAGTAACCTCTGGCCCAATTCCCTGACAGTTCCACAATCCCTCTGCACAGACCAACACACTATTTTCTTGATCACATGCAAAAGTAAAAATTAACAGAAAGCATTCAGGTTAAATCAAATAAACAAAATTAAAATAATCAGCTTTGTCCATTCTTTTATATGCTTCCTTCTGCGTGCCTTTGCCCAAGCTATACTACTCCTACACAGCGTTACCCTAATGGCTGCAGCTTAACTAACGGAATAATAACAATGTTTACTCAGGGAAATTGCAAACAATGATGAGACACAGTGCAGGAAAGAGAGAGAGAATCTGGTGAACTGATGTGATGAATATAATCTTTCTCTCAATATGAACAAAACAAAGGAGATAATCAATTTCAGGAAGTGCAGTGGATGACCCGTCCTTGTCCACTTCAGTGGGGATGATATAGAAATGGTCAAGAGTTTCAAGCTTTTGGATGTCCAGATCATCAACAATCTGTCCTGGTCCCTCCATGCCAACACCATAGTTAAGAAAGCCCACCAATGCCTTTATTTCTCAGAATGCTAAGGAAGTTTGGCATGTCCGCTACAACTCGCACCAACTTTTACAGATGTGCATAGAAAGCCTTTTTTCTGGCTGTATCACACTTTGGTATGGCTCCTGCTCTGCCAAGACCACAAGAAACTATAGAAGGTTGAGAACAAAGCACAGTCATCATGCAAACTAGCCTCCCATCCATTGATCCTGTCCACATTTCCTGCTGCCTTGGAAAAGCAGCCAACATAATTAAGGACTCCACGTATTTCGGACATTCTCTCTTCCACCTTCTTCCTTCAGAAAAAAGATACAAAAGTCTGAGGTCACGTCCCAACTGATTCAAGAACAGCTTCTTCCCCTATTGCCATCAGACTTTTGCATGGACCTACCTCACATTAATTTGAACTTTCTCTACTCTGTAGCTATGACTGTAACATTACATTCTGCAATCTCTCATTTCCTTTTCTGTGAACACTTTGCCTAACCATTGTCTTACCTTACATTAAGGTATTATTAGGAAGGGAATCTGAAACAGTAATTCTGATTGTCTTTTCCCACCCAAGACAGGAGGCATTGATGCCAAGTGAAGCTCCCTAACTTTTATACCCAGAGAGTGGTGATGGTCTGGAATAACTGGGAGGGTGGTAGGGGGTGAGTTGCCTCACGTCCTTTGAAAAGTACTTGGATGAGTATTTGCAATGTCATAACGTTCAAGGATATGGATCATGTGCTGGCAAATGGGATTAGGTGGAAGATCAGGTGTTTCACACATAGAATTACTACAATGCAGAAAGAAGCCATTCGGCCCATCAAGCCTGTGCCAACAATACCACCCAAGCACTATCCCCAAAATGCTACATATTTATGCTGCTAATCCCCCTGACATCTCCTTAACACTCAGGAACGATTTAGCATGGCCAATCTATCTAATTCACACATTTTTAGACTGTGGGAGGAAACCTGAGCAGCCGGAGGAAACCCATGCAGACACGGGGAGAACATGCAAACTCCACAGAGATTGTTACCCAAGCTGGGAATCGAACGCAGGTCTCTGGCACTACAAGGCAGCAATGCTAACTATTGTGCTACCATGCTACGCCATCATATCTGTGTGTGTCGATGCAAACTCAATGGATCGAAGGATCTCTTCTGCACTGTATGATTCTATGATTTCTGTGATTGATCAGCTGGAAGGGGCAGTGAATATTTGGCCTGTATGGCAGAATTTTCAAATCTTCAGTGGAACCTCGCCTGTCCAATTCTCATTGTGGCACTCATATCACACAAGTTTCTTTTTTAGATGCATATAAAATGCCACTGTGTTCTTCATGGAGTTAAACAACAAAGAGTGTGTGTATCATTTTCTACTGGATAATGTGTACTCTCTTTTGCACCGCACATTCCTCAACCTCATTACACTTGACAATCTCCCGGGGTAAACTGCAAAATAATTTTGTCTAGTCTTGATAGTTGAATTGATGGGACAGAATACAAGAACGAGAGCTGGCAATTTCAAATGTGATTTATTTAATCTACACACCAAAGGATTCATTAAAGAAATAACTCACACAATAATGGGCTGTTTCCTCTTCACAATATGATCATTTGATAGTGTAAATGACAGAATCCTGTAGTGCGCTGACAATATAGACAAATTATTATGGAGTTTATTTTATAATTGATATGTTTTTAAAAGAGGTTTGGGCTGAATGATGAATAATTTTGTTGACTGCAGTTGGAACCACACCGGCGCTGATTAATTGTTGCACTGCGATAATAAACCATCTTTTTTTTGTGAAGTGCTGGGATTGAGTATGTAATGAATTTCGTTTGATATGTGATGGTATGACTGAAATCATGTTTATGTGAGCTTTGAAGTCACCTGCTGCGAATAATGTCTCATTGCTGGCTCAAAGTAACTTGCGACAAAGGTCACATCACATTGGATCTGGCAAACTCAGACTATTCACCCAATGCACAACTTGGAGACCAGATTTATAGAGCTAATTACAAGTCATTTCAAATCACTGTGAAGTCAGCCAGGAACAAACTCCTACATCATTTTAGTTTAACATTGAAGCCCAGGCAATAAAAAAAGTGTGGAGATGCCAGCATTGGACTGAGGTGGACACAAGTCAGTAATCTCAAAACACCAGGTTAAAGTCCAGCAGGTTTATTTGGTACATGAGTTTTTGGAGCCCTGCTCCTTCAACAGGTGAGTGGAAAAATAGAAGTGATGAAATTTAGAAAGAAACATTGATAGATTAAGTGAATGGCTAAAAGCAAACGGCAGATGGATTTCAGTATAGGCAAATGTGACATCATCTGCTTACAAAGGACGAAGAGGATCCATTCTTAATGAAGAAAAATTTGGGGGGACTTTTCCCACCCCACCTGCCAGGCGAATCGTTCTAGTTGGGGCGGGGGGTGGGGGGGGGGAGAGGAGGGGAGCGGGGGCAGACCATGCAAAGGCCCATTAACCTTGGACGGGATTTTCCAGTTTAGGGGCTAATGCGGCTAGAAAATCCCACCTTAGAAGTCCAGATTAATTTGTGGATTATAGCTCATTGAGATCACACCTAGACAATTGTGGTCAGTTCTGGGCACTACACTAAAGAAGAGCATATTATGTAAGGACCAAGAGGTGGCATGTTAGCACAGTGATCAGCACTGCTAGTTCATAGAGTCAGGGGACCCAGGTTCGATTCTCAGCTTGGGTTACTGTCTGTGTGGAGTGTGCATGTTCTCCCTATGCCTGCATGGGTTTCTGCCGGGTATTCCCATTTTCTCCCAAATGCTGAAAGATGTACTGGTTAGGCGCATTGACCTGAACAGGCGGCAGACTGTGGCGACCAGGGGAATTTCACAGTAACTTCATCACAGTGTGAATGTAAGCCTTACTTGTGACTAATAAATAAACTTTATGTAAGAAATAGGAGCAGGAGCAGGTCATTTGGTCCCTCTAGCCCATTCTGCTATTCAAAACAATCATGGCTGACCTGATTTTGGCCTATTCCCCAACAATTTTTTAGCTCAAAAATCTGCCTGACTCAATCTTAAACATCCTCATTAAGATGTGCAGGTTAGGTTGATTGGCCATGCTAAGAAATTGCCTCTTGGTGTTGAGGGATGTGTAGGTTAAAGGGATTACTGAGTAAAATATGTAGGGATACAAGGATAGGGCTTGGGTGGGATTGTGTTCGGTGCAGACTTGATGAGCCAAAGGGACTCTTTCTCTGCTGTAGGGTTCTATGATTCTATTATTATCCTCAACAATTCCCATAATTCCAAAGATTAACAATCTTCAGAAAGGAAAAAATTCCTTCTTATCTCTATCTTCAATGTATGGTCCCAGATTCTGAAATTATATCCCTTCGATTCTCCCACAAGGGGAAACATCTTTCTACCTCTACATGAGGAGCTCCGTCTCAGAATCGTATGTGTTTCAATAAAATCACATATCACAGTGCTATTTTTGGAGTGCAGCAGGCCAGGAGACTGGGCGCCATGGCCTCTCAGCATCCCTGGCATCATCAGCTCTGCGCCGAAAATCAACATGGACTGCATAATGTATGAAAATCCTAATTTGCATTTAATTTAAATAGCGATAACAGGCACGGGACTGAAATTCCGAAGCCCGCTCATCTCTCTCCTCTGCCGGAGTCTTTCACTCCGGCAGCATTTACTATGGCTTCAACTTGTAGGGAGCTAGTGGCCTGATCCCACTGGAGTGAAGCTGGGGCAATCAAGGCCCTTCAGAGGGTTAGATGCCAGGGGGTGTCCCTGGGTTTTGCCACCTTGGCAGTGCCAGCCTGGGTCCCATGGCACTGCACAAGAGACAAAGTGCCAATGGCCAGGGGATATATCGATACTGCCCAATGGACATAGTGCAGTGTCAAGAGGGTTGTGAGGCTTCGTGGGAGTGGGGCCACCAGGGGTGGGGCTTGGTGGGGGCGGTGTGTCCAGCTGCCGCTCTGCACTTTGGGCGGAATGACAGAAGGAGGGAGGCCAGTGATTGGGGCTGGCCATTGGCGTGGACCACAGGCAGCTTGCGGGTAGTATCAGGACTACGAGTGGAGGAGGTGAGTGCTACCTGTGAGCAATAGGAAATTGTGGGTGTGGATTAGGAGGTCAAGACTGTGGGGATGGGAGGGGATTGGTTGACCCAGATGTGTTCGGGGGTGCAGCAATCAGGCCGTGGGGGGCTCAGGGGGTCAGCAATGCAGGGGCGTGGGGCAATTGAGATGGTCAGCAATCTGAGGGTCTGACTGGCAGTCAGGGGCCACTGCACATGCTCCGATCTCAGCGCTGACATATCCGTGCATGCGCAGAGGCCCACTCAGCACCGTGTTGCCGGCTTCTTCAGTGGGAAATCCTGAATTTCAACAGGATTTACACTAGGGTGTGGGAGATACATTTTGAACTTGCAACTAAAACAAAAACAACAAAGGGGTTTCCTCCAAGTTTTACGCAAATTCGGCACTTGGATTTTTTTGGGAGAATCAATCCCCCCACATCCCCACTCCCTCCCATCCCAAACTTCTAAATGCCAATGGGTAAAAGCCCAGAGCTGCTTCTCACATGAAGAAAAGTACTGATTAAAGCTTCACTGAACTGATTCAAAATCCTCCAAGGGCTTGACAGCATTGATAGTAAACTGATGGTTTTTGCTGGCTGACTAATCTAGACAGTGGCACCACAGCCTCAAATTAAGGAGACAGCAATTTAGCATGACGTATGGGTTTGAATGTTCTGCTCCAGGGAACTGTGGGTGCCAAAGGACTGAGTAATCTCAAGACAGAGATAGATAGCCAATTGGACACGGAAGGAAATAAGAGATATGGCTAAATGCAGCGAGATGGAGTTTGGTAAAATCTCAGCCATAGTTTTATTGATGATTATGTTGAGAAGTGCTAAATGGAAGCCTCTAACTCCTATTCCCTTTGGGTCTTCCACTTGGTCTCAGCTCCAGAAATGTCACCTATGTTTTAGTCACAATTTTGCATTGATGCATTTCTGAAATAAGCAAACTCAAAAATGGCAGGGTAACTGTTTAAAATTTCTTAATTAGTGTAGGCATACATTAACACTGCAATGAAATTATTGTGAAAATCCCCTAGTCGCCCACACTCCAGTGCCTGTTCAGGTACACTGAGGGAAAATTTATCATAGCCAATGCACTTAACCAGCACTCGTTCAAACTGTGGAAAGAAACCAGAGCACCTGGAGGAAACCTATGCAGACATGAGGAGAATGTGCAGATTCCATACACACAGTGACCCAAGCTGGGAATTAAATATGGGTCTCTGGAGCTGTGAGGCACCAGTACTAATCGCTGTGTCACTGTGCCCCACTAACTGCAATCATAAGTAAGCTAGGAATGAATGGCAAGAACTTGGTAGATTGAGAAAAAAGTAAATCTCAAAGGTGGATTAGCTTTGAACAAAATTCTAATTAGCGTTAATGTTCTAAAATAAGCTGATGTAACACGCTGACTCTTTCAAGTTTTCCTACATTAGTCATACACTTCAAAAGTACTTAATTGGTCCTAAAGCTTCATAACATCTCTTGAGGTCAGGAAAGTTTCTGTATAAATGTAAGTCTGTCTTCAGTTTTTAAAATGTTCCTTTTACCTGAGTGTTTAACCCTTGGAAGTTAATTTCCTTTATTAACATAGGTATCTTTCTATTTTTTCTGTGAACTGCCACTCTTTGTACCAGTTGGTTTTGGTCATAGGATCCTAACAGTGCAGAAGAAGGCCTTTCAACCCTTCAAGCTTGCACCAACAACAGTCCAATCTGGTTCCTATCCTCGTAACCCTATATATTTACCCTGCTTATCCCCTTGACAACAAGGGGCAATTTAGCATGGCCAAAAAACCTAAACTCCACATCTTGGACTGTGGGAAGAAACCGGAGCACTCGGAGGAAATCTACACAGATATGGGAAGAATGTATAGACTTCACACAGGCAAAGACCGAGGCCAGAATTGGACTCGGTTCCCTGGTACTGTGAGGCAGCAATGTTCGCCACTTTGCCAGTATGTCACCCTGGATGTTTGGTGGACTTGGGCTAGGGGAAAGTTGGTGACTTTCTGCTGGGATGGGAGTATCATAGCTGAATTATCCCTACCACTCTGGCAGGCCTGAAGGTGTGACAGGAACTTCTGAAAGTTCACCCAAACATGGTTAGCATATGCAATAATAACACCAGCAATGTGTACTTTTCCACAAACGTATATACAAAATTTTGACTCTACCTATAGAATATGTTATACATTTTTACACATTTAAATTTCACTATAAATCTTGAAAATAAAGCTCAATTAATTTCTCAGGATCTCTCCATAATTGTTACTCCTCTTTCAGCTATTTTATTCTTTATATTATAAGGAAGCAGAGAATCTGAAAATAAAAAAAAGCAGTTTAATATATCAAACATTTTCCTTCCACCCACCGGATATAACCCAAATGATCATGTCATATAATGAACTCATTTTGTCTCCTAAGGAAGCTCCTGCAAATGATGTTCCCTGCACATAGATCACATAGAACTTCAGAAAAGTGATATAACTTTAGACCCTATACTGGTGGCTTAGTCCACACTGTTGCTTCTAAATTGAGCGATGATGGATTTTGCGTCATAATCAAAGACAAATGATTGGTGGTTTAATGCAATATTGAAATCTTGCTATCTGGAATTCACAATGAGTCATCAGCATTTTTGTATGAGTTTCTTCCATTCCTATCATGGATCCCTATTGTGCAAAAGAAGCCATTTGACCCCTTGAGTCTGCACCAATTCTAACAGAGTAGCCCCATACATTTCATACAGCTGATCCATCTAATTGACACATCTTGGGACATTAAGGTACAATTTATCATGGCCAATCCACTAACCTTCACATGACTGTTGTAAGTACCTTTCACAAAACAGTGAGCAAAGACATTTCACACTCACTCTACTAATAATTCAGAACACAATTTCAACTCCTAAATTCTTTGGAACTTGGATATATCCTCAGGTTTATTTTTCCTATATCATAGATATGATATATAATGTAAACAGCTGAGGTTTAAGGGCAAATAAAGGAATTCTATAGCGTGCATTAATATTAACTCTGTCTTCTGTTCTTAAGATACTCCAATTATCCCTCAAATTAACATGTCAAAAGTTCCTTTGTCCCAAAATATTCAACAGCTACTTCTATAATGTAGTTGCTCTGATAATATAATAAAATGTGGAATCTTATTTGTTTACAGGAAGCAGCAGTGAGATGTTTGACTTAGAGGGTTTGTCTGTGTTGTTGATTAAGATTTATGTGCTGACAGGGGAACCACACTTCATCACTACGAGCAAATCAGACCTCATTTTACAGCCTCAATTAAACATGACACTCTCTCAATGTCATGCTGAAGTGTCAGCGTACCCTGACCAAGTGTCTAGATTGAGTCTGGGAGCCACAATCTTCTAACTCAAAAGCATGAAGGCTACCTTTGAGCTAAGGTTTACATTTAGAGGTTATTTCAGACTGAAACCCTGTTCCCTTTTGGGCCAATAGAAACATTCAGCCTCTTTAAACCAACATGATCCAGCACAGTGGTTGCCTTCATATTGACAATATTCCACATTGAGCATTACTGACTGATTGCCTACTCTCTACTTTTTTGATGGCTGAAATTGTTTCTGGCTCCATGACCATTTTGGTGCCATGGGTTCCTGCCTTAACTGGTGAACAGTACAATTTTGTACACTCTGCAGCTCATGTTCACCTTTTTCAATGCTCCCATAGCCAATGCTATCTCTATTACCCATTTAAAATGCATGTTGAATTCTGTATGCAATCTGCATTGAATTAGCATCGTTGTTCACAACATATCCCTAACCTATCCCACGACAAGTCATGTAGGGTGTCTCCAAAATCACAGTACTATGATAATAGTAAGTCATGATTGATTCATCTGGATCTCTTGCCCTTGAATTAAGTGTGAATCTCTGGATTATGACTATTGGTTGAAGTTACAATTGAGCCTTCACTAAAACAAGAAGCTCATTAAATGATTTGGAGTCAGGTGTATTTGGGGCTGTAAGATTTCAAATAAGGTTTTAGGGTTGAATTATACAAACATTTTGGAGAATTGTTTTGTGTTTTACCTTGTCCTCTATTTTATTTGCTTGAAAATAATATCCAAAGCATTTGGTGTTTTGTGTTCAGTCCTCTGAGGGGGAGTCAAATGTTGGAGTGTATTTGCCCAAAGAGAGGAACTTTGTGAGAATATTTTTTCAGATGTTGATTAAAACAGGATATTGGGCCAGAAGTAGTGTCAACATAATTTATCCTTGTCACCAGGTACAATGATGCACTTTCACAGAATTTATTAATGAACACAAAGGCTGGAATTCCGTGGCTGTTCACATCCTGCCACCACTGTCTGAGAGGATGGAAAATTTGACACTCAGCCAAATCTCCATTCACTGTAATTCCACCCAAGATGTATTTATTAATAAGAATTGTACAGTATCTGCAGAGCTACAGCTAGCTCCTGAAATGTCTCTGCATAGCAACCTCTCTCACTATGATGTGATTCCACTTTCAGCATCCTGGTGACCACGTAAGGTCATGTGACCCTTATTCTGCTGTGTTGTCCTTAAAAAAATCAATAATCACAACATTAAAGCAGTATATTGACGTGATGTCACTGATATATTGAGACTGTGATGCCGACTTGAGGATTGATAGTTCATAGTCGTGGCTCCTCAGCTGAGCAATTCCAATCTCAGCTTTGCTATCAAGTGGAAATGCTAAGAGTTGCAAGGGCAGACCTCATTAGCTACCAATTGCTTTGACTGGGGAAATGTATTATGCTCATTCTCACCAAAAGACAGGAACCAAAATAAGTATCTTGGAATCCCCACGGTATAGAAGGCGGCCATTCAGCCCATCGAGCCTGCACCGGCAGCAACCCCATCCGGGCCCTATCCCCATAACCCCATGTAATCCCACAGCACTAAGGAGAAATTAAGCATGATTAACCAACCTAACCTACACATTTTTGGACTGTGGGAGGAAACCCATGTAGACACAGAGAGAACGTGCAAATGCCACACAGACAGTCACCTGAGGCAGGAATTGAACCTGTGAGCCTGGCGTATTGAGGCAGCAGTGCTAACCATTGTGCCATTGCTCTGCCCCAATTAGAGAAAGAAAAAAATTTTGGCTCACAAAAATAATGAAAACTATGAGTGTTGATGACCAACAGCCTTAGGGAAATGCTGAGCTCTATGTTATTCAGATGTTATAATCTTTCAAATGTCCACAGTTTGGCCTTAGAACAGCAAAACTGCAATATTCATGAATGAGTTTCTCATTGATATGATTTTTTTTTCCCTTGGGTTATAGCAAAGGCATCAAGTCAGGACTGATGTTGCACAAGGGTGCTTTCAGCTTCCCCTTTCTCTCGTGGTGTCCTTCACACAGCTGAAGCCAGAACCTGACTGTGGCTCTTAACACTTGATAAACACAAATATTCAACAAGATTTTCAAAAAGCAGTATTGAATTAATGTTATACTTATTAAACAGCACGGTGGCACAGGGGTTAGCACTGCTGCCTCAGAGTGCCAGCGACCCGGGCTCAATTTCGGCCTTGGGTGACTCTGTGTGGGGTTCTCTCTGTGTATACATGGGTTTCCTCCAACACTGTTAAGGTGTGCAGAATAGGGTTGATTGGCCTTGCCAAATTGCCCATTAATGTGAGGTGGATTAGCAAGATAAATGTGTGGGGGTTATGGAGATAGGATGTGAGTAGGATTGTTGTTTATACAGGCTTGATGGGCCAAATGGCCTCCTTCTGCAATATAGGGATTCTATGATTCTTTTCCTGTCTGATTCTATAATTCACTGTAAATGCTATTTTTAAAGGAATACAGATCTTGAAATAGTTCACATGAAGATGAGAGAATTCTATTGGGAATTATTGCCTGCTAGCTACCCAATCAAATTGGTTGATTTTAAATGAATATCCATTAATTAAGCAACAGTAAATTAGTATACATAATATATGCCACATAATGAGCATTTCAAGATGAATTCAAAGTCAAGTCCAACTGTCTTGCAAATCATTTTCCATTTTGCTACAATCCATACAGAACACATTATCATTATTCATCCACAAACTGTGCATCACCAGGCCAATAGATTTATTTCGACTCTGTTCCAAATTCTCCTCTTTTCCCTTTCTTCACTTCCTGTATTGACTGCAACATTACGCAAAAATCCAAACAAACAAATTTCTGCAGGGTCAATTATCCAAAATCAAGATCAAGTTCAACCAAATTTTTCCAAATAAGATGTGACTGACTATGCGCAAGAGGAAAAATTCTTATACAACCTCACAATGCTAGAACCCAGGTTCAATGGGTCACTATCTATGCAGAGTTCACACATTCTCCCCACATCTGCATGGGTTTCCTATGGCTGCTCCGGTTTCCTCCCACACTCCAAAGATGTGTAGATTAGGTGGATTGACCATGCTAAATTGCCCCTTAATATCAGGGGGATGGATTAACAGAGTAAATTTATGGGTTGTGGGGATAGGCCTGAGTGGGATTGTCGTCGGTACGAGCTTGATGGGCCAAATGGCCTCCTTCCACACTGTAGGGATTCTATGATTCTATACCGAACATTTCATCAAGTGCAGTTTATTTTTCAATTCTCCCTGTTGTGGATTAAAATAAGGGACCCAAAACTAGGGAGCACTCTCATCAATTTATCCAATAGGGAAGTCGAGATGAACCTCTTTGATTGTTTAGAATGTAGTACAAACTAACACTAATTGAGGCGAGTTACATATAAAGTTTAAAATGTATTTATTAGAATCACAGGTAGGCTTACATTAACACTGTAATGAAGTCACTGTGGAAATCCCCTTTTGGCCACACTCTGATACCTGTTCTGGTACAGTGAAGAATAATTTAGAATGGCCAATGCATCTAACCAGCACATCTTTTGGACTGCGGGAAGAAACCAGAGCACCCGGAGGGAATCCATGCAGACATGGGTGGAATGTGCAAACTCCACACAGGCTAGGAATCAAACCTGGGTCCCTGACACTGTGAGGCAGCAGTGCTAACTACTGTGCCACCATCTGGGAGTAACTGGACAAACACATGAGGGAGAAAAGGAAGTTACAATCATGGAATTAGATGAAGAGGATTGGGACAAGAATTGACTGGAGTCTTAATACTGTGTGGATTGGTTGGGATGAGTGGACAATTTTTGTGCTGTAGGTTCTATGTAAATTCAAGCCAAGCTGACCACTTCTATATTTAATTATTTTCCAAAGACAATATTAAACACAAGGTGCGAGATCTTCTGGTTCTGCCTGCCGTGGAAATTGTAACAAGTGGGACAGAAATTTCAGTGGACTACGTAATGGTTGCATTGACCTTAGGCAGGAATTTCCAGTCGGGAGGTGCATGTGGCCAGAACGTTGAACTCATTGAATGAGAAGCCTATACTTAATAAAAAGTTCATTCCTGTAGGATTAGGGTTGGGATTATACATTGGTGCACTTCAACCACCCTCTTCGTTCCCCTTTCATGACCCCTCGAAATGTCTCCTGCCTTCATATCCCAGTCCCATCCCTCTTCACCTCCTCAGGTTCCGCCCCACTTCATTCACCGTCCCATGCCTCACCCCCTTGACACCACTCTAGCATTTTCCTCCATCACCCTAGCATTGCCAACTTGGCAGTGCTAAGATGTCACATGGCTATGATCAGCTATGTTCCTGACCACTAGGGATTTCAATGGCCTCTGAAACACCCAGCATGGCCTTTGCACCTATAAACTTTTATCAGCACTGTCAGAAAGCTGAGTGTGTGTTTCAGAACGCCTGAGCTGCACGGACAATGAAGACTGTTCAATGAAAGACTGATCCCAAGGAGACAACAAAAGAAAATTGAATTTTATTCCATGTGAGACCAGAATAAGCCTGGATATTCTTGGACCCTGGGAAAAATCTTTCGAAGAGGAATGATTTTCGACTCCTGGGAAGGCTGTCACAACTGTAGTGTCTGATGTATCAAAACATTGAAGATCAGAGATTTCAATGAACTTAAACAACAAAGGAAAACACAACCAAATTCATGTAAGAAGAAATGATTTCTCAATGAGATTTCGGGTGGACTCTCTGTAGGCAGTGATAAGAGAGGCTCACTTCTCGAGATATGAGATTGTTCCATAGTGGAACAATGGGAGTATGAAAAGAATATGGTGACAAGACGGCCTCATCTTCTGTAACGAGAGGTATTTTCTGTCGACAATTAACTTGGGGATAAGATTGTTATAGAGGATTCTGCAGATTCAGAACTGCTAAAGATTCTGCTGCAACTTCTGTGCCGACCTTGAACTCTGAAAGGATGAAGACCTCCAGCTGGATGTGAAGTACGAGAATAAAATGACTCTCAACTTTGGAAGGTACCAGCTCCTTAATCCTGTGAATTAGAACATAGAACATAGAACATAGAACAATACAGCACAGAACAGGCCCTTCGGCCTTCAATGTTGTGCCGACCAAAATAAAAAGCAATGCCCCTCCAAACTAAACCATTCCCTTCTCTTCCATATACTTATCAATTAACCTCTTAAATGCCACCAAACTTGGCGCATCTACAACAGCTGCAGGCAGGGCATTCCACTCCCTAATCACTCTTTGAGTAAAGAACCTACCTCTGATATCCGTCCTATAACTCATTACCCTTAATTTAAAGCTGTGTCCCCTCGTGCTAGCTTTCTCCATCCTAGGAAAAAGGCTATCACTGTCCACCCTATCTAAACCTCTAATCATCTTATATGCTTCAATAAGATCCCCTCTTAGCCGCCTCCCTTCTAACGAAAACAACCTCAAATCCTTCAGCCTCTCTTCATAGGACCTGCCCTCCATACCAGGCAACATCTTGGTAAACCTCCTCTGTACCCTCTCCAATGCCTCCACATCTTTCTTATAATGTGGCGACCAGAACTGCACACAATTCACACAATTCTGACCTGATATCATGTGAAACCTTGGAATAATAACAGATTATTACCCAATGAAATGCTTGAAACTCAGCCTGCCTCACATACTGGAATGCTTGATCCAATGGAAAATCATGTTGAGTTCAGCCGCACAATTTATAATTAGAGTAGAAACCAGCCATTTGGCTCAAACAGCCCATGCTGGTGTTAATGTTTCACCTCAGCCTCTTCTCTCAGCTTTGCTCAGCTAAATCTACAATCATAACCATCTTCTTAAACGCTTACCCAATGTTTTCTTAAGTGATCCATGCTACTCAATTCAATTACTTTTATGGTACCAATTTCTATACACTTATCACCTTTTTGGTAAAGCAGATTGTTCTGAATTCCTTATTGGATTTCTTGGTGACTATGTTATCGTGATGGCCTCTGCTTAAGCTCTTCGCATCAAAACATTCTCCCTATATTCACTTTATCAGAAGCTTTCATAACTTTCAAAACCTCCATTAGGTCAACCATCAGCCTTATTCTTTCCAAGGGACAAAAAGACCAGCTTGTCATTCATTTCCTGATATCCATATTTTCTGGTATCATCCTTGTAAATTTTCTCTGCACCCTCGTCAGAGTTTCCTTATCAACCTTATGGTATGGCAATGAGAATTGCACACTGTACTTGAAGTTGTGGTCTAATTTTCAATATAGGTTCAGCATAATTTATCCAATGGAAATAAAGCCCAGTGCTTGCTTTTTTTAAGGCCTTGATTTCCTGTAGGACAGCTTTTATAAGTTGCACTCGGACAAGGGGATTACCCCACCCCCCACAACCCTTGCACTCAGAATGTTATCTCTCTCACCACTCAAAGACCATCTCCAAAGGCCTCCCCAACCACACAGTCAAAAAGGTGACTTGAACCGCACTCCCCCCGCCAACAACCCACCCACCCTCCACAATCAACTATCACAACCCACTCACTTGAAAAGGGAGACTATGGGACTCCCCAGAGGGTCCACCCCAGCGGTGCTAATCTGGCAGTGATCTGGTTGCGACGTCGCGCCACCATGGGGGAGTGGAGCAAGATGGAGGAGGATTAAACATGACCGGATGCTATGGCATTTAATAACATTAAAATGCTGTTTAAAATCTTGCAAATCAGATTCGTGCCCTTTCTGGGTGTGAACTTTTCCAGTCACTAAATGGGGGTATGGAGAAGATCATGGTCTGAAATCCCACCCACGCAGAGCCAGTTATAGTGCTCTTGCAAAATTTTGCCATCATGTTGGGATTTGTGCTCATGGAGAGTGGGCCTGTCAAATTCCACCCTGCATTTTTGATTCCAAAGTCCCAATAATGAATGTAAAGTTGAATAGTCAACACTGATTCTTTGTGGAACTGCACTTCCCACCTTCTGTCACTTTGAATCCTTAGACTACTTCAATTCGCTGCTTTATATCTAAAAGTTAGCTGCATCAATCCTTAGCACATTGTCTAAAGAAGGAACAACAGTGGCAATGAGATCATAGAATCCTAGAATCCCTATAGTACAGAAGGAAATCATTCAGCTCATTGGGTCTGTACTAACCACAATTCCACCCAGGTCATATTCCTGTAACCCCATACAATTACCCTGGCAATCCCCCTGACACTCGGGTCAATTTACCACAGTAATCAACCTAAGTGTCAATATGCGCTACCTTTTTAGAAATCCTCTCCATTTGGAGTGTTACCCGAGTCCAACGCCAGCATCTCCACATCATAATCAACCTAACCCACTTATCCTTGGACTGTGGGAGGAAACCGGAACACAGAAGAAACCCACGCATTCGCAGAGAGAATGTGCAAACTTCACACTGACAGTGACCGGAAGCTAGAATTGAACCTGGATCCCTGGCACTGGTAGGCAGCAGTGCTAACCACTTTGCCACTGTGCCACCCTTCAACTTTGCAAATATTTACCCTGATAAACTGTATATATTTTTCTGGAAGGGATCATAAAATGGAAATCTAGATTTTGGTTAATTTTCCTTTCAAGCTAGGGTTTTTTACGATCATCTTACTATCATCCTCGATAAGGGTATTAAACTTGTTAGAACAGGATAATATTTGGAGATTTCCATTTGGTGATCCTGGTATGTACTGAGATGGTGGTGGGGAGAGGAGGGGTTAATACAGACACTTACATGAACAACACAATTGCAAAATTAATGAGAATCTCATTTGCTTTTTTATTTTGAGTGCTTATGGAAAGACCTCTTCCACTTTAACACAGAATTGAGCATGTTTTCTTTGTAGCAAAGTATAAAATTGTGCTTGGATTTGTATTTTATGCAAATATTCATCAAAGTTCAATATTGTCATTGAGAGATGGATTCTTCACATGTAGAAAAGGCAGCATATAACAAAATTGGAGAGATGAAAACAATATTGTTGGGGGCGGGTGTGTTAACTACATACTGATATGTGGAGTGTCCATGTTGAAGTCAGTTTGATAGAAGCAGTTGGATCTATCCCCATGGGTAAATCAACTTGAATAGGGTAATATTCTCATCTTGGCTGACCCACCATTATATTTTGAATAGAGGTCAAGCTATTCCAAATCTCAGTGGAATACACTATCAGAAGCAAAGTGGATGCTTTTAGTTGGGACATCTATCTTCAATTATAGCTGTGTCAGTGCAGGACACTGGCTTTCAGTGCGCAATTGTGAGTACCATAAGCTATCAAATTTAAATGCGTGCTTGCAATATTAAAACCTGCAGCATCTGCACTATCATTTTTGCATTACCTTGGCAGGGAGCTGCAGGTTGTGATGTCCTTCTTCCTAATATCCATTAGAACCTTTCAACTCCTGAAGCTTTGTTCCCCTTGTTATATTCAGTGTTCATTTATCACATTCTTAAATATAAGAACAAAAAACAAAACAGCACAGACACAGGTCCTTCTGCCCTCCAAGCCTGCACCGTGCATGTTGTTCTATCTAGACCAATCACCTGTATTGCTCTATTCTAAACCTTTTAATGTGTCTATCCAGGTAAGTCTTAAATGTCAGTAATGTATCTGTCTCAACTATCTCATTTGGCAATACATTCTAGGCAATCACCATCCCTTGTGTAAAAAAAACTTGCCCTGCGTGTCTCCACCAAACCTTTCCCCTACACCTTGAACTTGTGCCCCCTTGTAATTGTCATTTCTACCCTGGAAAAAGTTTCCAACTGTTCGCCCTATCTAAATTTAGATAATTTATAATTTTATGATTATAATAATAATTATAATTATTATAATTCATAATTTTATGAACTTCTACCAGGTTGCACCTCAACCTCCGTCTTTCCAGAGAGAACAATCTCAGTTTATTCAATCTCTCTTCGTAGTTAATACCCTCCATTCCAGGCGACATTCTGGTAAAACTTTTCTGTATCTCATGACACCAGTCCCAAAAATATGGCTCTCATTGTTAAAGTTTGTGTAACTTTGTTTATTTATTATTGTCACAAGTCATCAACACTGCAATGAAGTTACTGTGAAGATCCCCGATTCACCACACAGGTTCTTCTTTTCAAACGAGGGATTAGAAAGTGACTTGCACCAAGTCCTCTCTCTGAATGGCTCCTTTGAAGAGGCTGGGTCTTGAGGAATGCAGGTGAAGCCCAAATGGAGAATGCAGACTGCCCGAAGAAGAAGAATGCAAGACAAGTCAAGATAGGAAGTAATATTGGGTAACACAAAGCTTTAGGTTTAAATGTCCCCCTGATTACAGTTCTAAGATAAGGCAAGGAAAGCAGATTAAAGCTTCCAAGAAGTACAGAGGTGTATCCTGAAACTATTACAACATAGTAACAAAGTTATAGATTCATGAGAAAAGATATGAAGAAAAGAAGACTTCATCTCTGTATAATTTGCCGCAAAATTGTAAAGATCTTCTACTGAAGCATTCAAGAGGGAATTGGATGATTATCTGACAGGGAGAATGCGCAGGGGTACAGACAGAAAGCTGGGAAAGGGCACAAGGTACTTTGCTCATTTTAAAAACTGGTGCAGATCATAGAATCCCTACAGTGAAGAGACCATCGAGTATGTATCAATTCTACGATAGTAGCTTACGCAGGCCCCCTCTCCTGCCATATCCCTGTAACTTCATTCATTTCCCATGGCTAATCCTACACATTTTGGGACACTAAGAGGCAATTGACCATGGCCAATCCACCTTATCCACCAGAACACCTGGAGGAAATCCACACAGACACAGGGAGAATTTGCAAATTCTGCACTGACAGTCACCCATAGTCAGAATTGTACCCAGGTCACTGGAACTATGAGGCAGCAGTGCTAACCACTGTGCCACCAGATACAATAAGCCATATGGCCTCCTTCTGTACAATTCTCAGATCTAACACACATCCCTATCAACTCCAATAAGCCAGCTACAAGTTACACTCTAATGAACATTGATTGGCAGTGCATCTGCCCATCACAAGGAGAAAATCCCACCTTCAGGAGCTGCTGGCCAACCTGATTGGCAGGCAGTTCTCCAGGCACAGCATTTCAGTGACCAGAAAAGGTAGTGCAATGATTATGCCAAGTTCAAAGTGTTGAGACTTGGAAGCCAGGTAAATGGTAGGGGTCCTGGTTATGGGGAGAATATGGGATATTCTGGGTGGATGAGATTGTGAGGGTGGGAAAGGAGGGGCAATTGAAGTCCTGGGGAATAGATCAGGGGCCAGGAAAGTCCGGGGGTCTTCAGATCTTCACAGGAGTGTGTTCACAATTGGATGTGAGCTTCTGATAGTGACACAATAGTCCCATCTCTTTACTACCCAAGATTTAGAAAATATTTCCATTCTCAAAGATGTGCGAGTTAGGTTGATAAATTGATCCTAACGTCAGAGGATTGGCAGGGTAAATATGTGGGTATTGAACTTGGGTAGGATTGTGGTTGGTGCAGCTTTGATGGGCCGAATGGCCCATCCTTCTGCACTTGTAGGAATTCTATGATTTCCCTCCCTGATCTGTCATCTGCCTGGCAGCCTAGAATTGAGGCTGGGTAGGAAAAAGGCCTTTAAGTAGCCATAGTGCCCAAAACTCAGTGGCCAGGGATATAAAATTCAGGCCTATGTTTTTGTGATTTTTTTTTACACAGATCCCAGGGAGGAGATTTTCCTGCTTGATTTCCACTCAGCAGTTGTTCTGAAGGCATCGTTAAGATCAGAACTGTTTCCCCACATCCAGTAATTTCAATCAATCACAGATTACACAATTCGAAAGAGTTAAGATAGATCCTACTTGCTACATGCTTATCTCTTTATTTCCTGTTTCTGAGTCAGCTACGTTGGATATTGATAATGCACAACACAAACCCTTTTACAGTGAATAGCACAAGTAAACACTCTACACACTTTACCCCCAACTCCATGAACAAGAAAGAATAGACTTGGAAGATATTTGTATAGTCACGACTGTAATTTGAATACAAAAGCTAGGTCTAAGTGTATTCACAGAATGAGGACTGTTGAGAGATACTTCAATTGATTTGAAATGATGTTGGTTTCATTTCATCTTATGTTTTCAACAATGGCAAATGTATATGGGGCTTAAGATTAAATGTATGTCATGTATCTCCTTGTTGTTTTAACAATGGTCGCTATAAATAAATATCTTAAAGTTTATTTGTTAGTGTCACAAATAGGCTTACATTAACACTGCAATGAAGTTACCATGAAAATCCCGTTATTGCCACACTCCGGCACTTGTTCGGTACACTGGAGGAGAATTTAGCACGGTCAAAGCACCCAGCTTGCATGTCTTTCAGACTGTGGGAGGAAACCAGAGGAAACCCACGCAGACTCAGGGAGAGCATGCACCCTCCACACAGATATTGACCTAAGCCAGGATGCGAAACTGTGTCCCTGGCGCTATGAAACAGCAGTGCTAACCACTGTGCCATTGTGTCATCTTGCCTTTTTATTCTGTTCATCATTATAAATGATCTTTTGCCTGCTCTATTTTAAAAGAAAAATTAATTAATTTCATACTCTTAGGTGGGAATTTTCGCCAAATGGTTTGGAGACACGGGGTCAGGATGCTGTGGCTGTTTTCCAGCTCACCACAGCATTTCCAATGCTTAATCTAAACTGAAACATTGGGGCACAATCTTCCCAGTCATTCACACCGTGATCCCACTGCAGCGAGGTCAGAGAATTTGATGCCCAATCAGGTCTCCACTCATTGCAACGGGATGGGAAAATGTGTCCGAAACATTCCTTAGGATCTTAGGATTTAAAGAAGTCTTTGGTCGTCAGTGTGAGACAGTGAAATGGAGGTGTGGTGAATGAGTGAGGGATCAGAGAATCCTTATCATGCAGAAGGAGGCTATTCGGTCCATCGAGTCTCCACCACCCTCCAACAGAACATCTTACCCAGGCCCTATCCTCATAGCCATGTATTCACCCCGCTTATCCCTTTAACCTCCCCACCTGAAAGGGGAATTTAGCTTGGCCAACCCACCTAACCTGCACATCTTTGTTGCAAGTCCAACAGGTTTATTTGGGAGCACAAGATTTTCAGACCGTCGCTCCTTTATCAGGCGAATGGCACTCACCTGATGAAAGAGTGGTCCTCCGAAAGATTGTGCGATCAAACAAACCTGTTGGACTTTAACCTGGTGTTGTGAGACTACTTACTGTGCTTACCCCAATCCAACGCCGGCAGGTCCACATCGCGCGACTGCGCTAGAATGAGACACACTGCTGGATTGGCATCATGCAATGTATATCTGATCAGTCCATTAACACAGGCACTGTAATGGGTCATTGCAGTCAGATAGATAATGAAAAAGTCCAGTGACAGTGGATGGTGTCAGTGCGGTAAGATGTGCAATGAGGTAGTCCAGTTACGCAATGCAGCTGGAGTCATCACACGATTATAAACCCGAAATGAAGCTAATCCCATCTAACAGTTTGAGATGATTATGTCATCAGAATTCTAATTTGCTTTGTCAGTTAAGCACTCTCTCCAGTTCCACTCCACTACACAAATGTAACTCAGTAATCCGTTCGCAGTGTCATATGCAAATTTTGCATGGTCAGTAAGACCAATGAATAAACAAATCACATTTGTACATACAAAGCCAATTTATATATAAAATAGAGCTGAAATGTCTTGGCTGGAGAGAAATTGTAAATTCCAGGATGTTAACAGCACAACAAAGAATTTTTCGTAGCAAAGCTGTGACCTTTCACAAACCAATCAATATTGTAATAAATATAAAATGTGGTAGTATCCATCCTGACAAGATAACCCTGAAACAAATCGTGATTTTATTCTATTTCAAACTAATCATATCTAACGTTGGCTAAATTGACTGAACTCAGGGCAGAGTTTGATCGTAAATAGACATGGAAAACTCAATTTACCAATCTCAGATGTTAATCAGAAGTGGAAAGAAACTGGAAAAAGTCAAGGATAATTTATTTGTGGGATATTATTAAATTTAATATTCATTAAATTGTTGCTTTGTGGCTGGATCTGTTCTATGGAGAATGTTACAACAGAAGAATTGAAATCCTGTTCTGGATGTAAACTCTGCTTAAAGCTCCTTTATCAGTGTCACAAGTAAGTTCCCAGAAACACTGCAGTAAAGATACTGTGAAAAACCCTTAGCCACTGCACTCTGGCACCTGTTTGGGCACACTAAGGGAGAATTTAGCACGGCCAATGCGCCTAACTAGCACTAGATGTTGTGCTGTTAACATCCTGGACTGTTGAAGAAAATTGGAGCACCCAGAGGAAACCCAGACATACAACAGGAAGACGTGCCGGTAGTCATCCAAACTGGGAATCACACCCATGTTCTGGAGCTGTGAGGCAGCAGTGCTAACACTGTGCCGCCGTGAATCCTGCAATGGCAAAGTTGCTTCAAAAATAATCTTTTCCTCTCTCAGCTTTCAATGGTGAATGGATTGAAAGATGGTAACACTGTACAAATGATTTAGTCATAACCCTCTCTCGAGGGTTCAGTTAATTAGCCTCACTGCTGTAATGCGGCATTGCGAGCACAATGATAACACTCAGTGGAGAGAATAGCTGTTGTTTGGGGTTAAGTCAGGCCAAATCAGTGCTACCTCTAATCCTTTCTGAATTAGTTGGCCGATATTGTTTTGCCTTCTTTTTCTTTATTTCTCTCCAAGAATATAAGATTCACTAATGTACAGCTTCTGCTGGTAAAATACTTTCACTGTTATTTGAACCTAGCATTTTCCTCTTCCCTTTCTGAATTCTCCACCTTGTTTTCAGAGATGTGTTGAAAGAAACAAATGGGCTTCAATCTTGCAAAGAGTTATCCAGCAATGATTAAGGGGAGATGATGGTGTAATGATATTATCAATGGACAATCCAGAGACCCAGTGCAATGCTCCAGGGACTTAGGTTCAAATTCTACAGCAGCAGATGGTGAAATTTGAAGTCAGTACAAATGTGGAATTAAAAATCTAATGATTGCCATTGTCAGTTGCCATAAAAACCCATCTGGTTCTCTAATGGGCAGCAGAGGTTAGCACCACTGCCTCATGGCACTAAGGACCCAGCTTGGGTTACTGTGGAGTTTTAACATTTTCCCTGTCTATGTGGGTTTCCTCTGGGTTCTCCAGTTTCCTCCCATAATCAAAAAGAAGTGCAGGTTAGATGCATTGGCTATTTTAAGTTCATCCTGGTAGTATTAGAACAGATTTTTAATATTTTGAACACATTATGGCACTTTCTCCAGTGGAAGAAATGCTGCAATGCATAACAATGTTTTAACAATGTTGGCCCATGTAATGGTTAGCTTACCTTTACAAGACAGATGATAAATTACTGTATTAAAAAATACATTACAATGCAGCATCTAACTGTGACATTTGAAAGTGTCAAAGCATATTCTGCTTATTTGCCAGAATGTCTCTAACTCATTAGCAGACTTCTCCTTGGTGTTCTTTTGAGGATGGGAGGGATGGTATGGTGGGTAGTTGCAAGGGTGGATAATGAGTTTCCTATACCTGGGTCATCACAGAAAAACAGTTTGTAGGAATAAATACAATTTTCCTGTGAACCTCATAATGGAGACATGATGGAGGTGCATGCACATTTTCCCCTAATAGCTTTGTGACTATGAAAAGCCCATGGGGGGGCGGCATGGTGACACAATAGTAAATACTGCTGCCTCACAGCATCAGGGTTCAATTCCAGACTTGTGTCACCATCTGTGTGGAGTTTGCATGTTCTCTCCGCGTCTGCGTAGGTTTCCTCCAGATGCTCCGGTTTCATCCCACAGTCCAAAGATGTGCTCATTAAGTGCATTGGCCATGCTAAATTATTCCACACCGGCACCGGAGTGTGGCAACTAGGGGATTTTCACAGTAACTTCATTGCATTGTTAATGTAAGCCTACTTGTGACTAATAAATAAGCTTTGCTTTAAAAAAAACAAAAATAGTGTAAGGGTGAGAAAGTAGAGAGAAACTGTTTTTCCTGCAAAAACTAATTATGTTCTGCATTTTGCAAGCCGATTCACAGAGCGGAGACTGTTGCACCCCATCTTCTTTTCATAAAATGCCCCAGGGTATGATTTGCAGAAGAGCAGAGATGTTGTTCTGGTTTTGGAATACCGCTAAACAGAAACAAATCTGTTATTTAACTTATTGGTATTCAGAGAACACAGTCGGGCACAAATTAACTGCCGCATCTATCTATATAACAGTAACTACACTTCAAAAATGCTTCGTTAGCTATGAAATGCTTTATATTGTCCAGAGATGCTGAAGATGCTGCATAAACGAAAGGTTTCATTCCTTGCTGTACTGTCTTTGGAATATATAATACACCTTCCTTTCCATTCAAAATGATGCAGTGGCTGCAACATATAAATTTTCAAAGGGCAAAGAAAATTACAGCACAGGAACAGTCCCTTCAGCCTCCAGGCCTACTCTAACCATGCTGCCTGATTGAACTAAAATCCCCCACCCTTCCAGGAATTATATCCCTCTATTCCCATCCTTTTTATGTATTTGTTAAGAAGACCCTTAAAAGTCACTATCATATCCACTATCTCCCCCGGCAGTGAGTTCCAATCACCTAGCACCCTCTGTGTAAAAACTTGCCTTGTACTCCTCCCTTAAACCTTGCCCCAACACCTTTTTATTCCTGTTTCTTTGCTATGCTTTTACCAAAAGTCTGATCCTCTGTCTTCATTGCTCTCAGGTAGTTTCCTTCATTTTGTCTGTCCTCTTCCTTTCAATGAACAAAAGCTTGGTGCATATTTTTTATTTTGCATGAAAAGTTCTTTTCAAAAATATTTCTGTCAGGTCTATTTTTTTTGGCAACTCCTGTTGATTCTCCCATGTTGTTTCTACTCAAAACAATTGGAACAAAGAGAAAGGAATGTCTGAAGCATTCACAATAGGTGTGATGACACAAAGGATTTTCAGATTCCCTGACGCTGCAGTTAAAAACTGTTTGCAAATGCCACGCTTGGTGGCCTGCCCGTGCTGACTTAGCTGATCTCAGGCAGGGAACCAGCAGAGTGTCTCCAGTTGTCTTCTGAGTGGGAAAGAAAAATTAGCTGCTCAATATCCACTGATGCCTGCCAGAATGGGACTGGTGGGCATGGGATTAAGGGGAGAATAGGGCTCAAACATGATGCAAATAAAGGTGGAACGGACTGCAGATGCTGCTTGTCAAAACTCACACATGAATAATGGCTACTTGTCTGAGGTGCCAGAGTGTGAATAACTCATTGAACCTTACCAGCAAGGGCAGAATGACTTTAAGAATTGGCAAAGAAAAGAATAGTATTTTTAGCCCCTTCTTTTCTCTGAGCATGTGTTCTTAACTTCCAATTCCTCTTCAGAAAATCCTTACAGTGCAGAAGAAGGCTACTTAGCTAACCCAGCCTGCACTGATCCCACCCAGGCTCTATGCCTGCAATCCCACACATTTATTCTGCTAATTCCTCCAACACTAAGGGGCACTTTATCATGGCCAATCAACCTAACTCTCCCCTGCACAACTTTGGACTGTGGGAGGAAACTGGAGTATCTGGAGGAAACCCATGCAGACACAGGGAAATCATGCAGACTCTGCACAGACAGTCACCCAAAGCCAGGAATTGAACGCAGGTCCCTTTCACTGTGAGGCAGCAGTGCTAACCACTGTGCTATCAGAGATATTGTTCATGTCGTTTTTATTTTAGGTACATGCATGTTAATCCATTTTTTTTTTATTTACATGCAGATAACTTTTCAAACCTTCTTGGTTGTTTGGAGAATTACGACCCTTGGTTTCTGTCACCTTGCCGTGGTCAATTGTATTTGTGTACTAAAAAAAACCTGGCAAAATCTGCTGCATTCTTCCACCCTAATACATAGAGTGGCTTCATTCAAACATATTCTTCTGTACTTTTATTCATTTGATTGTGGTTTTGCACTTTCACTGTCACTGGCGTTTTATATATCACATCCCCCCCTCAGATGCCACCATGTTGGAAGGCAAAATTGAAATGAGTTTTAATGACTTACTGCAGGCAGTAAAATAAGATACAGTGGATCTGCTAATGATCGATGAAAAATCTCAGCAGTCACTGCCCGTCTTAACGCGAATAATCTAAATAATTTTCCCTAGCAACTACAGGTCAGCGGACCATACAAATGCATCTCTGAATCCTGAAGGAAATGAGTAAGAAAATAGGTCAATATTTCTCAGAGATCTATAAATATGTGCTGTACCTGAGGACTGAGACGTAGCAAGCGTTTATCCTGAACACAGCAAAAGGACCGACACGTGAATTAGAGATTAATTAGTCCAACATCCGTACTGGGGAAAATGTGTGACAGTGTTTTAATGGGGTGCTATCATTGTTTGTTTCAGAGCATAAGGATAATCACAAATTGTCTGGATTCAGAAGCAAGAGGTGATACCTTAAAGATGTGCAAAAAAATCCCGTTGAGGAGATAATGGTGCTAAATTCAATAGTCTGCACAAACAAGCACAGGGATGGGAATGTGTGATTAATCTGTACTCATTGATTGCAATGCATTGATTGCAGAGCACCAGCTTTACACTGCCTACTCATTTCAATGATTTCAGGGTCCAGCCAATGCTAACCATACTCTTCATTAGCTGGGCTCAGCAGTGGGGTGGCAGCACTGACAAAGTCAGTCTGCATTCCAAAGGTTAGTCCATAATTACTAAAAGGAGTAATGTATTTTGGGTTGTGTCCCGGAATTGATGCCAGAAGTGACTCTCTCTTGGGAAACATCGCAGAATGTAACAAACATGGGAGGTTGCAGGCACCAATGTTTTCAGGCACTGCCCCAGACACTGCGCAAAGGCTACAGTTAAGAAAGTCCACCAACACCTCTACTTTCTCAGAAGGCTAAGGAAGTTTGACATGTCTGCTACGATTCTCACCAATTTTTACCAATGCACCATAGAACACATTCTTTCCAGGTGTATCGCAGCTTGATATGGCTCCTGCGCTTACCAAGACTGTAAGAAATTACAAAGGGTCGTGAATCCATCACATAAACCAGCCTTCCATTCATTGACTCTGACTACACTTCCTGCTGCCTTGGAAAAGCAGTCAGCATAATCTAGGACGCCACGTGCCCTGGATATACTCTCTTCTATCTTTTCCTCTTGGAAAAAAGATAAAATGTCTGAGGTCACGTACGAGCCAACTCAAGAACATCTTCTTCCCTGCTGCCATCAGACTTTTGAATAGACCTCCTTGTATTAAGTTGATCTTTCTCTAACCTAGTTACGACTGTAACACTATATTCTGCATCTTTCCTTTCCTTCTCTATGTACTGTTTGCTTTGTCTGTGTAGTGTGCAAGAAACAATACTTTCCATGTGACAATAATAAATCAAATCAACTCAATTCAGAGGTGTTAACAGAGAAGGTGAGAAGAAGGAAAAGTGTCTTGAATACTTAGGGACCAGAAGATCCTCAGTGCACACATTATGAAATTGAGGAGAGTAAGTAGTCGTGGAGGTCACTGCTAGGAGTCAAGCCATGAGTAACTTGGTATGAGTCACAAAGTTTAATGTCTCACACAGGAGGTCAAGGTCATCATGAAATGTCATTTCCTGCCAAACACACTACAAGGCCTAGACACTAGTCAATCATGACTAGTGAAGACAGAGAAACCATTTTAGAGCCATTAAGTCATCACTCACTTATCAACAACTGTTATATAATACCTCTAATTTAGTAAAGTTCCATGGCAGTTGATAGCAGCTTTATAAAACAATGTATAAAATCGAGCCACATAACAGTTTATTTTGTACGATAATAAATAGTGGCCAGGGATAGGCTTTAAGACACCTTAAAGGAGGAAATTGATGTAGAGAGGTGAAGAGGTATGGGGATGATATTCCAGAGTTTAGCGACTAAGCCACCAATGCTGGATGAATAAGAGGACTGAATTAGAGAAGCACAGATATCCTGGCTGGTTGTGTGGTTGATGAAGGAAATTACTAAGATGGGGGAGGTGACACTACAGACTCACAAACAAAAATGAGAATTTAAAAGATGTCACTTGACTGGGGGGCTAATGCTTGTCCATGGGCACAGTTATGAAGAGGGATGAAACTTGCTGTGAGTTCAGCAAAATTTTACATTTCATGTTAACGATGGGTCAACGATGGAAACTGGTCTGATGTACATTGAAACAAAGACAAGCTTAGATGTAACAAAGGCAGAAATTAGGCTTTCGGAAGAGACAGAAATAAAGTCAGGTTATAGAACATGGAACATAGAACATTACAGCACAGAACAGGCCCTTCGGCCTTCGATGTTGTGCCGACCAAAATAAAAAGCAATGCCCCTCCAAACTAAACCATTCC
This sequence comes from Sphyrna mokarran, assembly GCA_024679065.1. Taxonomy (NCBI): domain Eukaryota; kingdom Metazoa; phylum Chordata; class Chondrichthyes; order Carcharhiniformes; family Carcharhinidae; genus Sphyrna; species Sphyrna mokarran. The sequence goes on along the minus strand of JAGIQG010000029.1, from coordinate 11,094,419 downwards.
CTTCTCTTCCATATACTTATCAATTAACCTCTTAAACGCCACCAAACTTGGCGCATCTACAACAGCTGCAGGCAGGGCATTCCACTCCCTAATCACTCTTTGAGTAAAGAACCTACCTCTGATATCCGTCCTATAACTCATACCCCTTAATTTAAAGCTGTGTCCCCTCGTGCTAGCTTTCTCCATCCTAGGAAGTTGAAATGGAATCTTAGTGAAGGCATGAAATTGAGACTGGAAGTTCACCTCAGGGTCAAAAGTGACACTAAGATTACAATGAGATGGATTAATTGCCTACTATTGCCAAGCAGAGAAGGATGGGGCTGGAGAGGGCAGTACAATGGCACAGTGGTTAGCACTGCTGCCTCACAGCGCAAGCAACCCGCTTTGATTTCTGGCTTGGGTCACTGCCTGTGTGGAGATTGTACATTTTCCTTGGGTCTGTGTGGGTTTCTTTTGGGTCTCTAATTTCCTCTCACAGTCCAAAGATGTGCTGGTCAGATTGATTGGCCATGCTAAATTGCCTTTTAGTGTCAGGGGATGAGCAGGATAAATACATGGTGGTTTGGTCATAGGGCCTGTGTGGGATTGCTGTCGATGCAGCCTTGATGGGTTGAATGGCCTTCTCCTGCACTGTAGGGAGTCTATAATTCTAAGAGAACTAGCAAACAGTTTGGAGCAAAGGTTGGAAACAATGTTGGGATTTTCCTATCCTCAAAAGCCATGTGTTCCAGCATTGGCAGTGGCTTAGCATTGGTGTCCGGCAGAATATTCCGGTTCCACCAGTGTCAGTGAAGAAATTCCCGTTGCAATGTGGGCAACTGGAGCTGCAAGGTGGCACAGTGGTTAGCACTGCTGCTTGAAAGCACCAGGGATTCAGGTCCAATTCTGGCCTCCAGTGACTATCTGTGCAGAGTTTGCGCATTCTTCCCATGTCTACGTGGGTTTCCTCTGGCTGCTCCGATTTCCTCCCACAGTCCAAAGATGTGCAGGTTAGGTTGATTAGCCATTAGTGTTGGGAGGATTAACAGGGCAAATACATGGGGTTACAGGGATAGGGGCTGGATGGGATTGTTGTGGTGCAGGCTAGATGGGCCAAATGGACTCCTTTTGCATTGTAGGGATTCGATGAGCAAAAATGTCTGATGGACCACACTCAGAAACGCAGATGGTCTGTGCATGGCCTCCAGCACGTAGGTTACTCACCATTGATCAACACTAACTTCCAGCTCCAACGTCCATTCCTAAACTCCTGACAACGCATATTGGAATGTGAAACTGACAGACAATGAAATGCTATCATTAGCCATTGAAGAGGAAATAGGTAATGAATACATAATCATAATGGGATCCAACTTCATTCAAACAGCAATGCCTGAAGGGCAAACTCGGCACTCTCAGCAATGAATCACACTGGACGGGAGTACAGACCAACAAGAGTGTTTCACATTTTATAGCCAGACATTTCACACATAATCCATTTATACATTTGGCAAATGGGAGATTGCAGCATGTCCTGTTAAGTATATAGATTAGGCAATAAATTGCAACAACTGTTGCTTGATAGGTATGACATAAGATTATCAAAGAGTCAATTAACATCGGCAATGTTCATTACCTTTGTTGTACAAAAAGTACCTAAAAGAATCAGAAGACTTCAAGGATGAAGAGGAGGAACCTTAAGGGAGGATTAAAGGAATTTCAGCTTGAATATCAGAAGAGAAGATCAAAGGGGAATTGATGGAAGTAGAGAATATATGAAATAAAATTAATAAGGTAAAATTTAGAATATCACTGAAAAGCAGTCAGAAAAATAGGATCAAAGATACAAATCAAAATGTGTGAGTAGTAAATTTGAAATGGGTACATCAGGATAACAGTGTTCACTCAAAGAATAATAAATGCTTAGAATAATCACCGCTATACCTGCCACCAACTGAAAAAGCCTCACAAACTTTAGGTCATGTAAAGTTTGCTAGTGCTGTGGCTACCGGCAAATGTGCATTCACTCCTGACGCATTTTCAGTCAAAGGGAAATATTTCTTTCATTCGTGACACTTTCGCCGGGATTTTCAGCCACTGAGATGGTCCAATCCAGCCAACTGTGCACTCCCACCACGGGTTACCCAGTGGCGTGGGGTGGTTTAAATGTGAAATCTCATTGATGGCGGCGGGAATGGAAAATCCAGCCTCCCACCATGACTAACAGCCCAGAAATTCTCATCCTTTTGTCAATGTTATATGAGTGCTGCCCCCTTTAAGTGAAGTCACAATTGAAACTGTCTTTAGACCTGGTACAGCATTGTGGTTAGTACTACGGCCTCACAGTGCCAGGGACCCGGGTTCAACTCCGGCCTTGGTAACTATCTGTGTGGAGTTTGCACGTTCTCCTTGTGTCTGCGTGGATTTCCTTCGGGTGCTCTGGTTTTCCTCCACACAGTTCAAAGGGTTAGGTGGATTGGCCTTGTTAAGTTGCCCATTAGTGCCCAAAGATGTGTAGGTCAGGGGGATTAGCAAGGACAATACATGGGATTACAGGGATAGGGACTGGGTGGGATTATTGACACAGAGATGGTGCATAGGGTCAGAATCAACCTGCTGCCGGGGAGCCACATACAGACCATCTGGATTTCAGAGTGTGGTCCACTAGTCAATTTTATCCATAGAATCCCTACAGTGCAGAAGGAGGCTCAATGAGCTGAACCACCTCCTTCTGCACTGTACGGATTCTAAGAATAATAAGTGAACAGGTAGGCAAGACTTTGTTCCTGGATGACTGGCTAGCCCTGTTAGTTGGCAATGGCATTCTTAATCCCACGGTCATGGTTTCAAGCCCCATGATTAAACTTTAAGTTTATTTATTAGTTTATTTATTTATTAGTCACGAGTAAGGCTTACATTACACTGCAATGAAGTTACTGTGAAATTCTTCTAGTCGCCACACTCTGGCGCCTGTTCGGGTAAATGTACCTAACCAGTGCATCTTTCAGAATGTGAGAGGAAACTGGAGTACCCAGAGGAAACCCACGCAGACAAGAGGAGATCATGCAACCTTCTGACAGGCAGTGACCGAGGCTGGAATCGAACGCTAGCGCTTTGAGGCCAGCAGTGCTAATCATTGTGCCACCGTGCCGCAAGCAGTGTCACAAGCAGGCTTACATTAACACTGCAATGAAGTTATTGTGAAAACCCCCTAGTCACCACACTCCACCACCAGTTCGGGTACACTGAGGGAGAATTTAGCATGCATAACCTTCACGTCTTTTGGATTGTGGGAGAAAACCAGAGCACCTGGAGGAAACAGGGGAGAATGTGCAAACTCCGCACTGCCACCCAAGCTGAGAATCGAACTAGGGTCCCAGGCACGGTGAGGCAGCAGTGCTAACCACAGTTACAGTAGTAATCAATTACTTGATTACTTTTTTTTTCACATATTTTTCAAAATAATTTAAATTCATTTTTACCCAATGATAGAACACCACAGTACCGAACTGTCACTCAGTTATCTTCCCTAGACCATTCCAGTGACAATTTGACAATCAGTGATTCTTTCTTTAATAATATTCAAGCCTTGAAGCTCGATCATAAAACTCTCCATCATAAATGAAGCTCCAGAATAAGGCTCATCATTATTGGTAAAATTGTGATCAGTGAAGAAAGGAGTTGAAACAAGCCATTAAATAAATATAAAATCATTGCTTTTGCCATGACTGGAAGCTGACCACTAAAATGGTCGAGCTTCTAATCTGAGCAGAGGCAGGCAAGAGCTCCCCCTAATGTTACAATCTCTAAGAATATTCAACAAGTGTCATCCATGGGTCAGTGGGTAGCAGTTCTCCCTCTAAAGTGGATATTTGTGGACTCAAGTCTCATTCCAGGGATTTGATCATCAAATCTACACTGAACACTAACCGCCTAGTATTGAAGGCACACTGCATTTTCAAAGGTGCTGTTTTTTTGCAGAAGAAATTAGTAGACTCTCTGCTATCTTTGAGATTGGGCTACCCTTTAAAATTGGCACCCCGATCTCTGAGAAGCCAGCTTTGCCAGCATCTTTAGTCTCAGTCCCTCAAGGAGGCACAAAACACAAAGGCAGGAATGCTACGGTGTTCACACCCATGGGATTTTCCCATCCTGCTGCATTGAATGGAGATTTAGCTGGGTGCCAAATTCTCCGACCTCGGTGCAGCAGCAGCATGGAGTGAATAATCAGTGACTTTGTGCCCAAAGTGTCAGAAGAACTAAAAACCCTGACTATATCTCTAGGGAGAACATGTTTTTAGTCAGAACACTTTGCCATATTTTAGGAAAATTTTGTCCCATGACTCTAAGCTAAACTACAAACTTGTCTGTCCACACAAGTAGATGTAATTTATTATTGGAAGAAGCTTGTTTGCCCAGTGTCATAGCCAATAATTATCCATCAACTGATATCACTGCTTCCTCCGTTACAATGATACCAATACTTCAAAAGTACTTTCTTGGTGTAAAGTGCATCGGACTATCCTAAGATGTTGTAAAGTGTGTTATAAAAGTAAGTCTTGTACAATGTTGTGACAACAGAAACATTGAGACTACTCAAGACACAATTTGATCCTGTGATGGGTGAGTTATTGGTGCAGGTTTTGCATGGATAAAGACAGTAAAACTGTCTCTGTTCGCCATTAGTACTCCACTAAAACTGAGAGCAACATCCAGAGTCTGCAAATGTTCAGAATAACATGGAAATTCACACAGGGTGCTATCCAAATTCTATGATTCTCTGGAGAGTGCGCAATTGACGTGGGTGGCACGGGGCACTGCTACCTCATAACACCAGGGATCCAAGTTTAGTTCCTGGCCTGGGTCACTGTCTGTGTGGAGTTTGCACATTCTCCCAGTGTCTGTGTGGGTTTCCTCCAGGTGCTCTAGTTTCCTCCAACACCCCAATGATGTGCGGGTTGGGTGGATTGGCCATGCTAAATTGACACTAGTGTTGGGAGGTTAGCTGGATAAATATGTGGGGTTACGGGAATAGGACTTGGTTGGGATTGTGGTCAGTGTAGACTCGATGGACTGAATGGCCTCCTTCTGCACTGCGGGGATTCTATGAAGTAAACCACCGGACCTGAAACTCACTCTAAATGAAAATTAAGGGAAATCAGTTGAATTGGTGACTCTTCCTCTCTTAGGCTTTTAGTCTCACTGTATAAATCTCTTGAGAATGTTACACATTGGCCACAATTTAGCAACCATGTTTTCTATACGAGAAATTCCTTTAACGGTCATTCAATTGATCACAAACTCAGAAACAAAAACCCGTATGGCGGCATCTGAGCTTCCAAGTCCCTCCGCCTTCTCCCCTTCTGTAACGTGATCAGGTTAACTCCCAGAAGGTATGTAAAGCTGATCTGTAGACTTTGAAGTAAATTATAAAATCATTAAAGGGTTTGACATCATCACGTCAGCCCAAGTTGCATCGTCCCTAAGCAGTGTGGCATCAAGCTGGCACAAATCACGACATTTTTTTGGAAAATGAAAACCAATTGTGATGACCACGCTGGGAGTGCAGATAGCCCTGTAGCCCTGTGAGTCTGAGGGACATGGAAGAGCATTTCTCCATAACATTGCCCTCAGGTATTGTCAGGGGCAATGCTAAGGGGGCAATGCCAGACTCTATTCAGAAATTCCCCTCCTACATAATGGTTGTTCCCCTTATCAAAGGGGGCATTTGGGTAGATTCCTCTACTTCGTTTGAAGGAGTGCCCTCCTTTATCTGCCAGGGAGTCCCAGGGTCAATTGGGTGGGGGCATTTTGATTAATTTTTGAGATTAAGGTGTCCTTTAAAAAGGGCACGCAGGTTTAGGGTTCCTGCACTGCTAGTTTTGGTTGGCCCTCCCCTCCAGCTGGCTTTTAGATAAAGCGGGGCTTGGTGCTTTACTGCACAAGGTAAAAGTAAAGCAAAACCACAAACCTGTCATGAACACAAGTCAGTTCCAACCAGGACAGTGCAATAATGGACCCACTCAGGGGTCTGCTTTATAAAGGGCTCAAATGTACAAGTTCCACCTGGAGAGGTAATTACCAATCATTCTGGATCTTGTACTCTACTACTGGGAGGCCAACCAAGGATTCCCCATTTAACTCCTCGTGTTTGTCACACAAAGTGTGGGACCCCCATCCACCTGGGGAAAAATAATGGGTGGGACAGGATCATGCAAAGGGCCATTGACTTCATTTGGGATTTTTTAGTTTTGGGGCAAGTGTGTTTGGAAAACCACCCCCAAATTGTTTCATAATTGTTTCATAATGATTAAAATACATTGAAATAAACTATTTTTTCTTTTTAAAAAGTTCATTGTAATTTTTGCTGCTACTTAAGCATAATCATTTATTTCAATACCTGAAAATTTAAATTCAAAGCAAAGGATATTAAGTGCTTTTTACTTCCAGGTTTACTGTCTGTAAATACTTCAATGTGATTGGTTGCTCACCCTGCTTACTGACACCACCGTTAGACTTTAAAACATCCCCTTGGTTTGGCGCTGAATTTAAACTGCTGTCAAGAAAGGGGAAATAGTTGCCACGGAGACAGACACACGTTTGTAAGCAAATTTCTTCAAATAGCAAATGCCTTTGTTTCGCTGTTGATTGTGACAGTCAGACCAATGTGGCATTTAAAGAACTGAATGGTTATGATTATTCTTCCTGAGCATTTCGTATTTCCTTGAACATGGATAAGGAAGAATGTCTTGTGTGTGACTGTGAGCCATTCGCTAACAACATCTAGCTAATGTGGAGCTGTTAACAAAGTTAATCCAATGTGTGTCAAGGGCAATTGAATGTAAATCACTTGGATTATTACAATCCCATGCCACTCAGTTAGAATATTATTTATTTATTTAAAGATCATTTATTTATTAGTTACAAGTAAGGCTGCAATGGAAGTTATTGTGAAACTTCCCTAGCCGCCACACTCGAGTGCCTGTTCGGGTCAATGCATCTAACCAGCACGTCTCTCAGACTATGGGAGGAAACCGGAGCACCTGGAGGAAACTCACGCAGACATGGGGAGAATGTGGAAACTCCACACAGAGAGTGACACAGGCTGGGAATCAAACTTGGATCCCTGATGTTGTGAAGCAGCAATGCTAACCACTGTGCCATCAGGCAGCCCTCATTGTCCTTCTGGGCACCTTTCCTTCAAGAGAACACTGATGTATTCAGCAAGACTGAAGATAAAATAATAGGGTTGATGCCAGACTATTGAGAAGTCAGTTTAAATTCAATTTTGCTTTTCTACCTGAGAAAATAGCCTTTCTATTCACCAACTTGTTACTTCACTGAAGCTCAAAATATCATTATTGTGAGCTGTCCATTGATCATTTTCTCTTCAATGTTCACTTTGTGAACAGTTTTGATGATCCATCGAGAACTCTTAATGAGAAAGCCAAAGTTGCTGCGCTCGTCATTCTGCCAGCTTTTGATTTTGATTTCTGCTAATGTTTCCTGGGAGGTGGATGACACAATTAACAAGACATGAGACATTTCCTATTGCTCTTTTCGACTCAGCATAATGTGAAATTAAAAAAAAACACATTGTTGTTCTGACTGGCTGTCAAAATGCTTTATCGCACAGGGTAAAGCCAGCTCTCAAAATGACTTGTAGAATGCATACTCATGCATATGCATACCACACGCATCCTCTCGAATCAATAAAGAAAAAGAAGATTATAAGGACATGAAGGCATTTGGATGGTGCTGATATTGGACTGGGTGCCAACCCTGCCAGTCTGGTTCCTAATGGAATGGTAATTGATGAGTGGGCGAACTGAGGACCTGGAGACAGTGTGCAGCACCTTGTGTTCAGATCCAGTCCAATCCGATCCAGTGTAATCCAATGCGATGCAATCCAATCCAATCCAATGCAATCCAACCCTTGGCTTCATAGCAGAGTGTTCGGAAAGAACTCACTGTGATATCACATGAAGATAGATTTGGCAAGGATGAAACCATCAGCAGGCAGAAGATGAGACCAGCCTATTGTACCAGGGGTGTATTAATGTTTGCAACTGTGGTTTGCCTAAGCTAGGGAAGAGTAAAGGATCAGGATAGCCAATAAGATTAAACAAGACTTTACCTGGTGCAATTTTTCGAAACCATCTCGGCCTTTTGGCTAAGATTTTTGTTTATTCATTTATGGGACATGGGCATTACAGGCTGGCAAGCATTTATTGTCCATTCCTAGTTACTCTTGGATGGCAATTGAGAGTCAACCACATTACTAATATATTACAAGAAGATAAATGCACAAAATACTCACCAACGAAACACTTACTTTTATTTTCTTTTTATTGTTTCCTTCCAGTGCTTTATTTCTAATCAAAAAGCCCATTCAAATTTAGTCCAATTCACGGACCCCACGTGAAGGACAAACAAGATCCACACTGACAGAATGAGGTATTGCACCCCCTCTTGGACAAGATTCAATACTTCAGGGGAAAGCAATAGTCTTGGCAGTGGAGTCACAGGTAGGCCAGACCGGGTAAAGACAGAGGTTTCCTTCCCACAAGGATATTCGTGGCCCAGATAGGTCTTTCCCAACAATGGTTTCATGGTCATCAGCAGATTCTTCAATCCAGATAATTTTTATTGAATTCAAATTCCACCACCCGCTATGGGGAGAGTCGAACCTGGGTCCTGAGAACAATAGCTGAGTTTCTGAATTAATATTTTAGTGTTAATACCACAAGACTATTGCTTTCCCCTGAAGTATTGAATCTTGTCCAAGAGGGGGTGCAATACCTCATTCTGTCAGTGTGGATCTTGTTTGTCCTTCACGTGGGGTCCATGAATTGGACTAAATTTGAATGGGCTTTTTCATTAGAAATAAAGCACTGGAAGGAAACAATAAAAAGAAAATAAAAGTAAGTGTTTCGTTGGTGAGTATTTTGTGCATTTATCTTCTTGTAATATATTAGTAATTACAAGGTTTTATTAGTTGTGATAAAATTTACCAGCAGCAGTAAGAATTATTGGGAGTAGCAGTGTTTGTTAATTGTAAATTAATGAAGAAAAATAAATTAATTAGCAGATATTAAAGATGGCAGATGATGTGTTGCAAGCAGAACGTAGGAAATCCTGAATGCTTGTGTGATCCAGGACAAACACAGCTGTATTAAGTTTTAAAGTTTTAAAGTTGACTTATTAGTGTCACAAGTAGGCTTACATTAACACTGCAATAAAGTTACTGTGAAAATCCCTTAGTCACCACCTTCAGGTGCAGTTTGGGGACACTGAGGGAAAATTTAGCATGGCCAATGCAGCTAATTAACACGTCTTTGGGAGGAAACCGGAGCACACCAAGGAAACCCATGCAGGCACAGGGAGGACATGTAGACTCCACACAGACAGTGGCCTAAGCCAGGACCCTGGTTCTGTGAAGCATCAGACCTAACCACTGTGTCATTGTGTTGACCCAATGTGTCCAGCTTAAGGAACTGTAGCTCAGTCATTGAGCTGGAGGCTGATCTGCAGACACTGTGACATATTGGGGAGGGGCAAAATTAACATTTGGTACCAATAGGAAGTCACATCTCTTAATATAGGGCCTTCTTGACTGATGAATGGTCAGAGACAGGACGGTATGATTGAATGAGGAGGACAAGGAGACCCAGAAGGTACAAGTGGAGGAGCATCAGGCATTAAGAGAGAGAAGAGTGGATCTAAGACTAGTGTTTAAACTTCAAAAAGGTCAATTGGGAGGACATAAAGACAGGGCTGCCTAAAGTGAACTGAAATATAAGATTAAGGGATAGTTCGGCAGTGATGCAGTGGCGGAATTCTCAGCAAAGATACATTCCAGTGAGAATGTAATATTCTAAAGGAAAGGTGCACCATTCATGGCTAACTTAGAAATTTGTGACAATATCAAATTGAAAGAAAAGGCTTACAATCCACAAAAATGAGGAACAAGTCAGAACATTGGATAGACCATAAGAAAAAAGCAAAAGAGTATTCCCCGACAGCAGAGTGTGCAACACGTGCAAAACCCGGGAAATATTGCTGGGGCTGGAAAATCTCACTGTCAGCCAAAGTTGAGCTGCCTTCACCACCGGAAAACACGGAGAGGTGGGGCTGGGAGAATGGGGGGATGGTGGTTGGAGGTGAGGGTGGGGATGAGGGGGGCCTGGACACACACACATGTATACACACATGCACAAATAGGCACACGCATATACAACACACACACACAAACGCAAACACACACACACAAACGCAAACACACACACACACACAAACGCAAACACAAACACACACACACACAAACGCAAACACAAACACACACACACACAAACGCAAACACACACACACACACATTCGCAAACACACACACACACACAAACGCAAACACAAACACACACAACGCAAACACAAACACACACACACACAAACGCAAACACAAACACACACAAACGCAAACACACACACACACACATTCGCAAACACACACACACACACAAACGCAAACACAAACACACACACACACACAAACGCAAACACAAACACACACACACACAAACGCAAACACAAACACACACACACACTTAGATTAATGTCCAAGCTTATCAATATTTGAGACTGCATTCAGCCTGAATGGGAGGCACTTTGCGATCTTTTTATTTTCAAAAATAGAAAGCTGATCACGATGATTTATAAAACAAAAGCCAGAATTATGCAGCATCCATAAATCATGGCCTGACAGCATTTTGCCAGGTATCTGAGTAAATTATGCCACTTGAAGAATCGGTCGATGGTAAATCTCGCAATCATTCCTGTCAGTGAAGGATACTCTCAACACCCCCTGCTGGAATAAAATCTATTTGAATAAACTCACTCTTTGTCTCCCATCCACTGCTTTCGCTCTGAAAACCCCACAAAGCACTCACATTGTCACTGCGGAAACAGAGGACCTGCATGACTGCAATGAGGAACTAATGTGCCCCAAGTTTCAATACACTAAATCTCCTTTGGATATCTTTGTTCATTAAAAATGCATTCAATGGAATGCATTTTAGTGCTTATCAGTCAGGGCCAGAAATTACTGCAGCAACAACAACTCATGTTTCTAAAATTTATAGAAGAAAATTACAAAGGATTGTGAAAGTAGCCTAGTCCTTCACGTGAACCGGCATCCTATCCATTGACTCTGTCTGCACTTCCCACTGCCTCGGCAAAGCAGCCAGCATAATTAAGGGCCACACACAACCCAGACAATCTCGCTTCCACCTTCTTCCGTCAGGAAAAGATACAAGAGTCTGAGGTCATGTACCAACTGACTCAAGAATAACTTCTTCCCTGCTGCCATCAGACTTTTGAATGGATGTACACTAAGTTGATCGTTCTCTACACCCAAGTTGTAACTGTAACACTATATTCTGCACTGTCTCCTTTCCTTCTCTGTGAATGGTATGCTTTGTCTGTAAAGCACGTATAAAGCAATATTTTTCACTGTATGTTAATACGTATGACAATAATAAATCAAATCAAAATTCTGGTGTTGGCTGGCCATCATTGGCTCCAACTCAAAAAAGGAGTGGGATTTTCCAGCCCTTCCTGCTATTGGGATTTTCCAACTCTTCCTGTTGGTAGGAATTTCCAGCCTTTCCTGCTGATAGGAATTGCCAGCCCTTGCTGCTGGTGAGATTTTCCAGTCCTTCCTGCTGGTGGGAATTTCCAGCCCTTGCTGTTAGTAGGATTTTCCAGTCCTGTTGAAGGTGATCCCCTGAGGCAAGATGGGAAGGCCATGCAAAATTATCATTGGGACTGGAAGATCCTGCTAGGGGCCAATTGTGAACTGCCTCCAACATTGGGAAACAAGCTGCTGGAAGGGGTCAGAAAGTTCTATTCAAAGCCTTGATTTTAAACTTGTTCTCTTCAATTTTAATTCTCTCCATGACCTTGCTCCTTCCCCATCTCTGAAATTTCATTCCAGCCCAAAACCCAACAAAGTATTTTCCCTCCACGAACAGGAAGAGTTGGAAAATCCCACCAGCAGGAAGGGCTGGAAAATTCACAAAATTTTCTTTTTTGTGCATTTCCAGAATTGCGCCATTGTGGCCCTGCCTTCAGTTGCCTCATGGTCAATCCCTATCCTCTCTCTGCACTCTGTGCCTCGCCACCCTACTTTCCTCATTCTAGTCGGTTCCTTAAAACCCATCTCTGACCATGTTTTTGGATGTGGTTCATTGTCATTTACTCCATGAAGCACATTGGGACGTTTCATGACGTTAATCATAGAATCCTTACAGTGTAGAAGGAAGCCATTCAGCCCATCAAGTCTGCACCAACTCTCTGACATGGTGGTACAATGGTTAGCACTGCTACCACACAGCATCAGGGGCATGTGTTTGATTCGCAGCTTGGGTCATTGTCTGTGTGGAGTCTGCATGTCCTCCTTGTATCTGCATGGGTTTCCTCCGGGTGCTCCAGTTTCCTCCACAATCTGAAAGACGTGCTGGTTAGGTGCATTAGCCATGCTAAATTGTCCCTCAATTTACCCAGACAAATGCCAGTGTGGCGACTAGCGGATTGTCACAATAACTTCATTGCAACGTGAATAAGCCTACTTGTGGACACTAATAAATAAGCTTTAAGATAGAGCACCCAACCCAGTCTCTACCCCTGTAATTCCATGTATTTACCTTGCTCATCCCCCTAACCTACACATCTTTGGACACCACCTGAGGATTGCAGTGCCAAAGTTGCCCAAAAGACCAGCATGGAGAGCTCCCATTTTCACACTGATATGACATTTACATCTTTTGGAAAAACAAATCCTCTCCACATCTACATCTGCAGCAGGAACATGGTGAACGGATCTGCAAAATCGATCCATGGTCGCTACTATGGGTGCATTAGGGTCACGGGCATCAATTTTTGTGGCAATTAACATTGGTCACATTGTGTGGTCGGATTCGTAATGTCAATATCCATCCTGGGCCACCACACAAGCATCTTCATCTTTGTCATCACACAATGTAACTCTTGTAACAAAAGCTTTCTCCTGAAAGTGGAAACAAGCACCTTGGCACAGGACCCTTAGCGAGCTGACCCCTTAAAGGGGCATGCCACCATTGGAGAGTTGTGAAGTAAAATTTACCTTTGAGCCACAGAAGACATTTTCCGACATATGCTGAATATTTCACTTTCAACTTATTTCATTCCCAATAGTGTATCCAAAGCAGAGGAAAGAAACACTTCAAATTTACACTTTGGTCCTCAATTTGAAGACCATAAGGCAATAAGATGTAGTAGCATAATTAGGCCAGTCTAGACTTCTCCGCCAATCAATCAAGGCTGATAAGTTTCTTTACTTCATTCTCCTGCTTTTTTCCCTTGATCCCCTTATCAGTCAATATCCTGACTATTTCTGTCTTAAATGCACTCAATGACCTGGCCCCCACAGCCTTCTGTAGCAATGAATTCCATAGATTCACTGGCTGAAGGAATTCCTCCTCAAATCAGTTCTAAAGTGTCGATCCTTTACTCTGAGTCTGTGCCCTCAGGTCCCAGTCGCTCCGACTAATGGAAACATCTCCCCCACGTCCACTCTATCCAGGCCTTTCATTATTCTATACATTTCAATGAGATTCTCCCTCATCCTTCTAAACTCTGTCAAGTACAGACCCAGAGGCCTCAGACACTCCGCAAGCTTTTCATCCCTTGATAGCTTCCTTAATGATAATCTGTCCCATGGACTCTCATCATTATCAGGGTTTATGTTTAAAAATTCTCATTCTCGCATCAAAGTGAAACACATGAGAGGTTATAAAGTGAAGGCTGCCTGCCCTTCATGATCTGAGTCTTGGCATCAAAGCAAATCTCAGTAGGAGCAGTATTGCGCTGGCAGATGTTGTGTTCGCGACAATTTTATTTGCTCGCTCACTGATTGGAATAAGGAAGAACGAATGACATCAGAATTGCAGCAGCGCAGCTTCAGATCAATTGCGACAAGCCATAAAATATTGCAGTTTTCATGGTTAAATGCCTTTCTTTGGCTTGCTGTTATCTTGACAGTGACACATGAATATAAATTGTCAGGTGTACAACCCAGAATTTCAACTTCAAAAGCTGCAGACAATGAGCTAAAATCCCAGTTCTGGGTTTCTTTTCTATTTCCTTCCTTTCTGTGCCGTGTATTTTGTTGACTTCTAATTTCAGAAAGTGAAAAGATTTGACTTAAGCTTACATATTTCTTGAGACAACATTGACACGGACTTGATTCCTCCCCGTGACAAAAGAAAATAATTCAATCACACGTTGCTCTTTTATTTGGGATCCTCTGTCTGTTCTTGTCCTTTAGTCGAATAGAAACAGCCTTACCATTATTGCTGGACGAACCATTCTTGTCATGGGGAGATATCATTTGTAGAAGTTTCCAGAGACCAGAGAGCAATTTTCATGCAAGTTCTCCCAAACGGCCTTCTGACTTCTAGTGGAAGAATGACGGCAATGCTGGAGAAACTAAGCTAAGCTGGAGCGCTAAGAGTCACCTCCAGGGATATAGAAAATAGAGATTTGTGTAGGCCATTCAGCCCTTCAAGCCTGTTCTGCCATTCATTTGTATCAATATCAAATTCAATATCCTGATCCTGCCTTCTCCCCATATCTCATAATCCCTTTTAGCCTCAACAGCTATATCTAATATTTTATTGAAATTGCACAATGTTTTGGCCTCAACTACATTCTGTGGTAGTGAATTCCACAGATGCACCACTCTCTGAGTGAAAAAATTTCTGCTCCCCTCAGTTCTAAAAGGTTTAACCCTTTATCCTGAAACTGTGAACCTAGTTCTGGAATCCCCCATCATTCCAAACATTCTTTCTGAATCTACCCCATCTAATCTTGAGATCCCTGCTCACTCTTTTAAACTCCACTGAATATAATCCTAACCCATTTCGTCTCTCCTCATATGACAGATCTGCCATTCCAGAAATCAGCCTGGTAAACTTTTGCTGTACTCTCTGTATAGCAAGGAGATCCTTTCTCAGATAAGGACACCAAAATTGCACACAATGGGCCAGGTGTCACCTCACCAATATAACTGATCTCCTTATTTAGAGAAAGATGCAAATGCATTAAAGCAGTTCAGAGAAGATTTACTAGATTAACGTTAGGAATGGGTGTCTCATCTTCTGAGAAAGAAGTGGAGAGCTTAGGTATTTGTCCACCCGAGTTCAGAAGATTAAGAGATAATTTGATCAAAACCTTTAAGGTCCTGAGGAGTGTTGACAGGGTGTATGTGGTGGGAATGTTTCTTCTTGTCGGACGAGGGATTATATTTAAAAATAAGAGATCACTCATTTAAGACAGAGATGAAGCAAAATCCTTGAAAGGCAGTGGAAACAGGGTCTTTGAATATTTTTAAGGCAGAGCTAGAAATATTCTTGATCAATAAGGTGAAAGGTTAACAGGGGTAGGTGGAGAGGTCAATTAAAGTTACAATCAGATCAGCCCTGATCTTATTAACTGGCAGACAAGGCCTGAGAAGCCAAGTATCCTATTCCTCTCCTCATTCATATGTTCATATGACATGGAGAGAATCCACATGGGAATTCTATTCTTGTATATTTAATTATTTCACCTCTCTTTCTCTCTCCTCATTCGCTAAACATTAGCAGAGGAGAAAACCTGTGCATAAAAGATTGGAGATTGACAGGAAAGCAACATGTGTGCGATCATATATATAGAATACAGGTTGTTGTTATTTAACCCATTCTATCTCTCCAGGATGTTGCAAGCAATTCAATCTGTTTATTGTAATAACTTCACAAAGGCCGGTCTGCTAGTACAATGGTGTTTATTGAAATAAACAAAAGGGATGCTTTCATGATTGACAATTGCTCAAACCAGTGTTCTATTTTTAAAAATTATTATTGTCACAGATAGGCTTACATTAACACTGCAATGAAGTTATTGTGAAAAATCCACTAGTTGCCATGTTCCAGCGTCTGTTTGGGTACACAGAGGAAGAATTTAGCATGGCAAATGCACTTAACTGGCACACCATTCAGACTATGGGAGGAAACCGGAGCACTGGAGGAAACCCACGCAGACACAGGGAGAACATGCAGATTCCGCACAGACAGTGAGCGCAAGCCGGGAATCGAACCTGGGTCCCTGGCACTGTGAGAATCATAGAAACCCTACAGTGCAGAAAGAGGCCATTTAGCCCATTGAGTCCGCATTGTCCGCAATCCCACCCGGGCCCTACTCCCATAACTCTACATACTTTACCCGCTAATCCCTCTAACCTGCACATCTCAGGACACTAAGGGGCAATTTTAGCATGGTCAATCAATCTAACGCTCACATCTTTGGACTGTGGGAAGAAACTTGGGCACCTGGAGGAAACCCATGTAGACACGAGGAGAATGTGCAAACTCCACATAGATAGTGACCCCAAGATGGGAATTGAACCCAGGTCCCTGGAGCTATGAGGCAGCATTGCTAACCACTGTGCCACTATATCAACCCCAAACTGCCAGTCCAAGCTGTGAGCATGGCTTTTACACTCTCACTATTCGTCACTCATTAGGCAAGCTCCCTCTTGCTGAATAGGAAACACATATCCCACAAAGCCCAAGGGGAGATGATGGCCTATGTCCTTTGTAGCCACTATAACAGTTAAAGTTTGTTTACTGTTGTGCCCCAGGCAAATATGGCAGCAGATTTGCACACAGCAAAATCCTACCAACAGCTATGGTGGTGAATCGCTAGTTAACTTGCTTTTACTGGCTTTTTCTGATGGTGATAAGGACAAACATCCGTATCACCAATTGGCTAATCCACCAATTTCCATTTTGTCCCAGCAACTACCTGCAGATATTTGAGGTTTAATGCTTATGATTTCTACAAACTGGTATTCATCATAGAATCATAAAACCCCTACAGTGCAGAAGAAGGCCCATCAAGACCACAATCCCACCCAGGCCCTAATCCCATAACTTCACACATTTACCCTGCTAATCCCCTGACACTATGGTCAATTTACCATGGCCAATCGACCCAACAGGAGGGATAAACTCAACTTTTCAAAGTATGCTCTCTCCATCATGCCCAAAGTGCAAGGAATGGCCAGTTATCATCTCTGAGTCTAGGGCACATGAAGGTGTCCGATCAACATACAGCTAACATTGGAAAGGACTGCCATGAATCAAAATTGTTTTTAAATGGTTCTTAAGCACCAAAAGGTATGTATAGTAAATTATGTTGCATTGTGTTAGCATATGAATCCAGTAGATTAGAAACAATGAGTTAATTCTTCCATTAAAATGGCAATCAAAGGAAGTACATCAATATATCATAATATTTTCATGTGATAAATGCATCTCATTCTTAACTTTGTACAATTAAGCAACTAAAACCAATGCAAAAATATAAGGTATTATCCAGACTGTAATCTAGCAAGGAAAGCAAGATAAATCAGAGTGAGTTACGTGTTGTCACCAGATTTAATAGAGAATTGGGAGCTGTTAATTCTGAGTAAGTACAGGAATTCCTAAATCTATTGCTTAATTTGAATCTGTTGTTGTGTTTTTATCAATTGAAACTTCAATGAAGTTAATTAAAACCAGGGATTAATGAGATCAATTATTCACTATTATGGATACGGTGTGACACACTGGCAGATATGAGCAGTTTGGCATTAGAATCATTCAGCCCTTAATAGCCAAGCCTCTGGAGAAAGTAAAAAAGGAAAATTTTACAGCTGGTTTGGGGCTTAACTGTTAAACCAGGCAAGAGATGATTTTTTTTTAAATGCAGTGGATGTCTTCGATGTTGAACTGACTGCACAGATTAACGTGGGAGTAAATTCCTGTTGACAGCTCATTAGGAAAATGGTCACACTACAGCTCTGAGACGATCCAAATAAAATGTTACTAAAAGCATATTACAGGACATCAAAGGACTCAAAATGAATGGAATCTCTGCTTTACACATTTACCAAGTACACTGACAAAACGGTGTGAGAAAACCTTTGGGAATTCTCCCAAGAGCTTAAGCACTGATGATGATAGGGCAAATCTTTTCATAATGGATCTGCCCCCTTGGCTCTTTTCACTAACATGACTCTGGCAATGCTACTTTGGGAAAGTAAGTTCTGCACGCTGCAATGTTGTTCAAAATAAATATCCTATGCTTCTTCACATGACTTAATTCCCCACTTAAAGAACTCCCCTGTTGCCAACCAATTCGGACATCCTGGTTGAGACACCATAGTTCAGTTGTAAAACTGAGCTGTTAATGTCAGAATGACATTTTACCACTTCTGGCTCACAGTTCCAATCATGATTTTAAATTGTTAGAAGGATTTGAGAGGCTAGAGATGGAGGAAGTACTTCATCTGGTGGGGGAATTAAAAATGGCATCATCTTAGAAATAGAGCGATGTCCTTCAAGAGTGAAATCAAGAAGGACTATTTCCATTCAGAGGAAGAATCTAGAAGTCTATCCCCTCTCCTCACTGATAACAAGTGTAGGCAGAATTTTACAGGCATGACCACCCAAGGTTCGTGCTATCCTGCCTGTGGTCAATGGAAAATGCCGTTCTCCAAGTCTTGTCCACCCCCCTGGAACTGGGGTGGGCATGTAAGTAAAATTCCAGCACATGGGTGAGAAATTCCTGTCCTTCCCACCGGTGGGATCTTCCGGTCCCACCGATGGCATCTCCCCATCTGCTACACAATATCTAGTCACCTCCGCCATTGGAAAACACACCATAGTTGTGGCAGAAAGGTGGAAGAAAATCCTGGCCTGTACCTTCTAGATATTTGAAGCTGCAAGATTGGGCAGGATTCTCCAGTCTCAACCACAGAGAACCATTGTGAGGAAGAATGGAAAATGTGGCATTGCAGTCAAAACTCCATTCATTTTCAACAGCACTGGAAAATCCCAGCAACAAATGAGATATTGGATTGAGATAAATAGATTTTTGTTAGGTAGGATATCAAGATACTTAGAGCAAGAGTGCGCAGATGGATTTGACAAGCAAATCAGCCATGATCTAATTGAATATAGATCTAATGGGCTGAATGTATTCATTCATGAACCTAATCATCTGCTCTTTCCATGTATTCATTTCCACATTAACCAAGAATATCATTGGATGATGATCAGGAACAAGGCCCTAGCTGAGGTTCCTCTTTCCTGAATGATATTACCGAGATCAATTGTTAACCCCAGCAACCCCACAGCTGAGGTCAGCAAAGGTTGTGTATCTTCTGAATATGTCACCTTGTTCTGCATGGTACAGTTCCAACTTGGGCAATGGAGTAGACAGCTCAACCAATCGGGAAAGGTTTTTACCTCAACCCTCACTGCCATTGTCACGTTAGGGAATACACCACTGCCCTTTTATTTAACTCATTGAAACAGGAAAGGTTAATGGGAGAGATGGCAGGAAGAATTTTGGTGGCGTGAATGAGGAGAAATTCTTTCTACTAGCAGGATGGTCTGTAAACAGAGGACATTTTTTAAAAAATACATTTGTGGGACATTGCTGGCTGGTCATCTATTCCGATTCCTAACTGCCCTTGAACTCAGTGGCTTGTGAGGCTATTTCAGATGGTAGTTGAGAGTTAACCACATTGCTGTGGCTCTGTAGACCAGGTAAGGATGGCAGTTTTCCCTCCCTACAGCCAGATGCATTTTTCTGACAATCAACAACGGTTTTGTGATCATCAGTGGATTCTTAATTCCAAATTTTTTTTTATTGAATTCAAATTCCACAATCTGCCACAGCAGGATCCAAACCCGGATCCTCAGAACATTAGCTGAAATTCTGGTTTAATAGTCCAGCCACTAGGCTATTGCCTGCCCTAAATTTAAGGAAGATGCTGAAAGAACAAGAAGATAAATGAGGAGAAATAGTTCCACAAATGAATTATCGTGATGTGGGCTCTCTTTCGAATTAATCTGAAAGATAAATAGCACCGTGGAGGGGAATGACCACCGTTCTGAATGACATTTTCAAAGAGATGGTACAGGCATGGTGGGCCAAATGGCCTCCTTCTGTGCCATAATGTTAGAGGAATCCATTTTCTCTCCTATGCTGTCCCAACAATGCTGGCATCCTGCCTTACGGGTCTCAGGTCCGTCCTAGAACTTAAAAACGAAACACCGGTAAGTATAATGATCTGTGTTTCGGCTGCAGCATAATAGCAGCTTCTCTGAGGGTTTGGCGCCAGTTATTGACTCTTGCTACTCCAGTTGCTGCTTACTGTCAATTCAAAACTGCTGGAGTAAATGAACAGGAAATAAAAAACCAGAGCCTGTTACAGCAAATAAAAGTAATTTTGAACATTCTGCGCCGGTGTTGAATAATTCACAGAACTATAATATGCACAAAGGATACAGTAAAAGAGTCCCTTACAAGTCAGAGTCTTTAGGGACTCGCAGTAATGAAAGCTGCCTCATACACTGCACTTTCAATTACTTTCCTAATAATCATAGTTGCTGCTTAATTGTAAATTCTTTCTGGTCGTGAGTGATTGCAATTAAGAACACAAGAGCACTAGACTGTATATGATTGCCTTTAAAGTGCAAAATAAATAACCACTTATTTTTATTTCAATGTCTTTCTTGATTGCACAGAACTGCGAAGCACACGGCCATACAAAACATGATTGATCCAAAGTTAATTGTTGGAGTTCAGCATAAGGAAATGGTCTCACCACTAGGCTCCTCTTCAAAAAAAAACCATTGGGAAGAACTCTATTAGCATTAAAATCTTTTTTTTTTCATTCCACCACTTTGAATTTTTAATGCTCTTCTGTTGAAAGTCTGTGGATAAGGACCAGGCATCGAGGCTGAAGAGTTACCAGGCTTGATTGCAAAGTTGCTGGGCTATCATTAGCAAGGATATGAATAGAGAAACTCCTGTTGACAGTATTACTAGATGAATCCTTAATGCAATAATTGGTCACACCATTATCTCCTGTCTTAGCAAAAACATTAACCAACTTAACATAATTATATCCATATCAGTGCTCGAAAGGTGCAAAAATAAATCTGATTTGAATGCCAAAGGGCTCATCACTAAGATGCCAGCAGAAGTTTCTATACTGGAATCAGAAACGCAGGATATATATATATATATATATATATCACAAATCATAGAATCCTACGGTGCAGAAGAAGGTCATTCGGCCCATCGAATCTGCACCAATTACAATCCCACACAGGCCTTATCACCATAATCCCATGCATTTATCTTAGCTCGCCCTCCCGACATTAAGGGGTAATTTAGCATAGCCAATCCACCTAACCCACACACTTTTGGAATATAAAAATAAATGCTCTTTCATATTGTAGCATTGATGACCTTGGGATGTCCCTGAGCTTCCCAGCTCCTGAGTATATGGAAAACTGTGTCACTGCAATAACCTAAGAAATGCAATAGACAATTTGTGTGCAGCAAGATCCCACAAACATCAATGCGATAAGAACGTGTTTTACTGATGCTGTTTGAAGGAACAATTTTGGTCAGGACACCAAGAACGTGGTTCTTCTTCGAAATAGCGCAGTCTTTTACATTTACTCAGGAGAGCAGCTGGGGGCATCAATTTGATGCAAAAGAACAGCCTCTCTGACAGTACAGCCCACTTCCGAAGAAAGACCTAGTCAAGTAATAGCTCAAATTTTCTGCTGAGGTCTCTAGCTTGGGACTTGAATTTGCAAACAACCAGAAGGCCGGGCAACAGTGGGAATTGAGATGGAAACTTTCCACTTCTGGAGCTATATCTGGAACAAATGTAAATCATCTCAGCTTTGAAACATTGCTGCTGGAGCTTCTCAGGAAAATATCCTCAGTCCAACAATCAGAAGCTGCTCCATCATGGACCTCCTTCCATCAAAAAGTCAGAAGTGAGAATGTTTGTTGATGACTGTACGATTTGATTTGATTTATCACTGCCACATGTATGGGATGCACTGAAAAGTTTGATTTAATCTAATTTAATTTGATTTATTATTGTTACATGTATTAGCATCACTGAAAAGTATTGCTTTTTGCGAACTATGCAGACAAAATGTAACATTCCTAGGGTACATAGAGTAGAAGATGAGGGTGCAGGATATAGTATTACAGTCATAGCTAGGGTGCAGAGAAAGATCAAATTGATATAAGGTAGATCCGTTCAAAAGTCAGACGGCAGCAGGGAAGAAGCTGTTCGTGAGTCGGTTGATAAGTGACTTCAGACTTTTGTATCTTTTTCTTGATAGAAGAAGGTGGAAGAGAGTATGTCTGGGGTGCATGGGGTCGTTGATTATGCTGGCTACTTTTCTGAAGCAGTGAGATGTGTAGTCAGAGTCAATGGATGGGAGGATTGTTTGCTTGAAGGATTAGGCTACATTCATGATCCTTTGCTGTTTCTTGCGGTCTTGGTCAGAGCAGGAGCCAAAGAAACTGTGATACATCTAGAAAGGGCACTTTCTATGGTGTATCTGTAAAAGTGGACATCTGAATTCCACAATAGCTGTGATTCCTTGAATCAATCTGTGTCCAGATGCAGTATGACCCTGACAATATTCAAGCCCAAGCTGATAGATGGTGCAATCCATTGTATTAATTACTTTCTTATACTCCAATGTACCCATTTTAACCATGCAACTTTCATTTTTCATATTAGTGAATGCAGGCTGGTTGTTGTTTGCAGAGTTTGTCTCATGGTAGTAATGTGGAACATCAAAGAGAAGCAGTAACCTGACACAAGATACATGAAGAACCACATTGTGCATGCAAGACTGGGTGAATAATATAGTCAAAACATAGCCTTGATTTGATTATCAACATTCTGGGAAGTTGCCATTGACCAGAAACTGAAGTGGATTAGCTATACAAAAGTGTGGCTAACAAAGGCAGGTCAGAGACTAGGGACTCTGCAGATAGTAACTCATCTCCTGGCTCCCCAAAGCCTGTCCACCAGCTACAAGGCACAAGTCAGCAATAAGTTAGAATACTCTCCACTTGCTTTGATGAGTGCAGCACGCAAGAAACTTGTCATCATCCAGGATAAAACAACTCACTTGATTGGCACCCTATGTATCAACATTCGCTCCCTCCACCATTGATGCATAGTGGCAGTAGTGTATACCATCTACAAGATGCACTGCAGGAATTCACCAAAGTTCCTTTGACAGCATCTTCCAAGACTATGACAACTACAACCTAGAAGAACAAGAGCAATGGATGCATGGGAATATCATCACCTTCAAGCTCCCTTCCTGGCCATGCACTATCCTGACTTGGAATTCTATTACTATTGCTTCACTTTCACAAGCCATAAAATCCAAGAAATCCCTTTCCAATAGCACTGTAGATGTAACTACACCACGTTGACGGCAGCAGTTCATGAGGTGGTTCTCACAAATCACCTTCTCAAGGGCAATTAGAAATGGGCATTAAATGCTGGCCCAAATAGCAAAAGATGTAACCCACAAATAAATTTAAAAAATGATTAGATTACTAACTATAGAGTGAACCTGACATAATTTACATATTTAATCTTTCACTGCATACTTATTTCTTTAGACAGGAAGAGTTTCCGAGGACCTTATTTTGGCCCTTTTCCATAATTTCTGCTAAATCTGCTGTTGAATTTACAGTGAGGGGTGGGAGAAAACTAAGCATAAATCATCAGCAATGACTCATAGGGCTTTCAAAACAAAGGCGTAGGCACAAGTTTGTCCGAGAATGATGTGAACTGCTAAAATAGGAAGATGGAAACCTTTCTGTAATTACTGTATTGCCATAAAGCAAGCTGTGATACATCCAAAAAGGATGCCTTCTATGGCAAGACAGTGGTGTAATGGTAAAGTCACTGGACTAGTAATCCAGTGATTGGGTTCATGGGTTCAAACCCCACCATGACAGCTGGTAGAATTCAAACTCAATTAATAAATCTGGAATCAAAAGCTAACCTCATGAAAAGTGATAATAAAATGGTTGTTGATCATGGTAAAACCCATCTGGTTCACTAATGAACTTACGAAGTCTGTCTGGCCTGACCTACATGTTTAAAAGTTTATTTATTAGTGTTGCAAGTAAGCTTATATTAACACTGCAATGAAGTTACTGTGGAAATCTCCTAGTTGCAACACTCCGGCGTCTATTCAGTACACTGAGGGTGAATTTAGCATCTAACCAGCATGTCTTTCAGACTGTGGGAGGAAAATGAAACACCCGGAGGAAACATGCGAATATGGGGAGAATGTGCAAGCTCCACACAGGCAATGACCCAAGCCTGGAATCAGACCCTGGTCCATGGTACTGTAAGGCATCAGTGCTAGCCACTCAGTGACTCAGACCCACAGTATTGTGGTTGACTCTCAACAACCCTCTGAAATGGTCTGGCAAGCCATTCTTTTAAAGAACAATTAGGGATGGCAAACATATTTTGCTGCCTTTCCGTTGACTCTGACTTCCCATAAAAGAAATCCCACCCACTTCCTCACAAATTACTATTGGTTTTCAAAAATGAAAATGAGTCTTTATGACCACACCAGGGGGCATAGAAGCAAGTATAGCCCCCAAACAGTGATGAATATGCCCTGGCACTGCCCCCCTGGAACCCTGGCTCTGCGAGATTGGCTGTAATTTAACTTTTGATCTGTAAATCCCAGCTTTGATAGCGTATTTAGTCCCTGCCCTTCCCAGCTAGCTGTGTGATCCTCACCAGCACTTAGAAATTGCACAGTGTACTGTTCGATTAAACGAGAAAAAAAAATGCGACTGCAAAACCGATAAGTTTTCCATGGCTTTTCTCACCTGATCTGACATCCAGTTCCGCCCAAGGAGAATGTCTTTCTCTGAGGGTTGCCAATCTTTGAACTTTTTCAAAAGATATTGAAAGCAGAAGCTTTGAATATTTTTAAAGCAGAACAAGATCAATTCCTGATAAGCAGATGAAAGGCTATTGGAGGAATGTACAGGAATGTGCAGTTGAGGTTACAATCAGATTCGCCATGGCCTTAGCGAATGGCTGGTAGTGTGGGATTGGAATATGAAGGATGCTGAATTTAACAGCAAGTCCTCTTAATCTCACATCTATTCATTTCCTTTTGTACTCCACACAAAAGTAGCAATTGATAATAGAATCTTGCATTTATATTCAGCTGATTGCATTACAAAGAATGTATTAAGTCAAAGTGGTTTTTAAGGCTGATCTCAAACCATTGTTGGTCTATTGATAAGCACAATGTTGTGCTGAGTATCAGTCTGAGATGGGAATGAGTTTGGAGCAATATAAAGCAAATGGACCCAAGTAATACAGAGCTCTGCAATGACTTTTGACTGGGGGAAACTACAACCTGATGACAACATGTGAAGAGATCCACTTCTCAAAGCTCACAATTAAATCATAAAGTGCTGGGGAGATTGTGTTAATAATGAACCACCATGAAACTCTCAGCTTTAAAACAGAATTTGCAATTGTATTGTGTCTTTCACAACCCTAAGGCCTCTCCAAGTATGTTATAGCCGATCATGTACTTTTCAAAATTAATTATTATTGTAACATAGAAAACAATCGTTTCTCTTTGAATAAGACCATGGCATCTTTAACATCCTTCCAAAAGGGACAACAGGGCTTCATCTTAACATCTCATCTGAAAGATAGCGCCTCATGGGTGGCACATGGGCAGTATAAAGGCACAGTGGTTAGCATTGCTGCCAAGAACCCTGGTTCGATCCCCAGCTTGGTTCACTGTCTCCACTGTGTGGAGTTTGCACATTTTCCTTGTGTCTGTGTGGGTTTCCCCGGGGTGCTCCGGTTTCCTGCTACAGTCTGAAGAACATGCTGTTTAGGTGCGTTGGCCGTGCTAAATTTTCCCTCAATGTATCCGAACAGGTGCTGGAGTGTGGCGACTAGGGGATTTTTACAGCAACTGTATTGCAGTGTTAATGTTAGCCTATTTGTGACATTAATAAATAAACAAAAACAAAACATATTGCCATATAAAAAAAATACATACATACAATCCATTATGTTTCTCTTTGAATAGGGCCATAACATTTCCTTCCTAAGAGGGAAAACACGGCTTCATTTTAACAGGTCTTCTGGACTCGAAACATCAGTTCTTTTCTCTCCTTACAGATGCTGCCAGATCTGCTGAGATTTTCCATCATTTTCTCTATAATTTAAGGTTGTTGCTTTATCGAGCATCCCTTCGCGGCTGGATAACAGGAGGGAATTCATCAGAAAATAAGCAAGAGACGTAAGGGGTGGGCGACCTAAAGACAAATCTGACATAACAAGTATTTGAGTCAAATAATAATGTTCAAGGGCAACAACAGATTCATGACAAGTGATCAGAAATGTAGAAAATTACCAAAGTAGGTGCTACCAGCAAAACTGAATTAGTTGTCTTCTGCACTTCTGTCTATTAAAACGAATTTGAGACATTAAAATTTCATTTTTTTTTAAAAGATAGGAAGATAGATCTTTAGTTTTGATTCCGATTATCAGTAGATAGCATGTCTGGAGGGTATTTTGTATTACATCTTGAATAGTAATAATGATCCCTCCAACGGAATCATTTTAGCTGTAAGGTATAATTAGAGGATGTTGCTTCCACTCAAAAACACATGCGAATGTTTAAAATTAGAAAGCTCTAAGGGGCCTGACTCTGAATATATTAGAGCTGCAAAAAAGATTGAAAAGACATGGATAACATTAAATATTACCCTTTCACAATTGGAATTTGATTCCAAGGCAAGACCATGGCAGAATGGTTAGCACTGCTGCTTCATACCGCCAGGAACCCGGGTTTGATTCCAGCCTTTGGTGACTGTTTGTGTGGAATTTGAACATTTGCTCCACTAGTCACCAACTGCCATCCTGAAAAAGAATCTTTTACCCCCACTGCCTCCATTCTGCCAGTCAGCCAATACTCTATCCATTCCAGGATCCTACCCTTGACACCATGGGCTCTTAATATATTTAACAGTCTCTAAGCAGCACCTTGTTAAATTTGGAATGGAATTTGGAAATCTAAATAAATCACTGGTTCTGCTTTATCTAACTTCCTTGTTACCTCCTCAAAGAACTCTAACAGATTTGTCAGACATGCCCTTCTCTGGATGAAGCTGTGCTGACTCAGTCCTATTTTATCATGCGCTTCCAAATATTCCGCAATCTTATCTTTAATAATGGACTCTAAAATCTTGCCAATGACTGAAGTTGGGCTAACGGGCCTATGATTGCCCATCTCCTGCCTCTCTCTCTTCTTAAACAGTGATATTACATTAGTTACTTCCCAGTTCTCTGGTACTCTTCCTGCATCCAGTGATTCCTGAAAGATCACTACCAAATACCTCCACAATTTCCTCAGCTATCTCTTTTAGAACCCTGTGGTGTAGTCCATCCAGCCAAGGTGATTTATCCACCTTCAGATCTTTCCGCCTGCCCAGAACCTTCTCCTTAGTGATGGCTACTACACTCACCTGTGCTCCCTGATTCTCCTGGAGCTCTGGCATTCCACTGGTGTCTTCCACCATGAAGACTGATGCGAAGTTCCTCTGCCATTTCTTTGTTTACTATTAATACTTCTCCAGCCTCATTTTCTTGCAGTCTAATCTCTATTTTTCCTTTTCTCTTACTTTTTTCTATTGAAAAAATTCTTCCTATCTTCTTTTATATTATTAGTTAGCTTCCACGCATATTTCATCTTCTCCCCCTTTATTGGTTTCTTAGTTGTTGTCTGTTCACATTTAAAGGCTTCCCAATCCTCTGGCTTCCCATTAATTCTCACCACTTTGTATACTTATTCTTTTGCATTTATGCTATTCTTGACTTCCCTCATCAGCCACGATGCCTAGTTCTTCCCTTGCTATGTTTCCGCCTCCTTCTGATGAATTTCAGCTATGGCTTCTGAATACCCCCCAAAAACTCCTGCTATTGCTGTTCCACTGTCTTCCACGCTAGGCTCCCTTTCCAATCAACTCTGGCGAGCTCCTCCCCCATGTCCTTGGAGTTACCTTTATTTAATTGTAATACCATTACATCAGATTCCAGTTTCTCTGTCTCAAACTGCAGGGTAAATTCCATCATAGGGTGGTCACTGCTCTCTAAGGGTTCCTTCACCTTATGTTCTCTAACCTGTCTCATTAAGCATCACCAATTCCAGAATTGCCTGTTCCCTAGTAGGCTCTGTCACAAGGTGCTCCAAAAAAATTCTCTTAGACATTTCACAAATTCCTTTTCTTGGGATTCACTACCTACCTCATTTTCCCAGTCCACCTACATTTTGAAGTTCCCTTGATTATTGTAATGTTGTCTTTTTTACATGGCTTTTCTATCTCCTGATTTATTTTTTACCCCACATCCTGATTACTGCTGGAGGCTTATACATAATTCCCATCAAGATCTTTTTTACCTTTGTGATTCCTCAACTCTACTCACAGAGATTTTATACCTTCTGATCCTTTATTGCTTCTTGCTATCGATTTAATTTCATTCCTTAATAAGAGTGCAACCCCGCCCTCTTTGCCCACCTATCTGTCCTTCCGATAGGACACATATCCTTGGATATTTAGATCCCAGTCCTGAGCCCCTTACAGCCACGTCCGTGATGACTACAACATCGTATTGGCCAATTTCAAAATGGCAACAAGCTCATTTACCTTGTCATTGGTGGTGGTCATTGCCTGGTATTTGTGTGGCACGAATGTTACTTGTCACTTATCAGCCCAAGCCTGGATATTGTCCAGATCTTGTTGCGTTTGAACGTGGACTGTTTCAGTATCTGAAGAGTCACAAATAGAACTAAACATTGGTGAATATCCCCACTTCTCACCTTACGAAGGAGAGAAAATCGTTGATGAAGCAGCTGAAGATTGTTGGGCCTAGGACACTACCCTGAGGGACTCCTGCAGAGGCGTCCTGGAGCTGAGATGACTGACCCTTCATAACCACAACCATCTTCCTATGTACCAGATATGACTGTAACCAGCGGAGAGTTTGCCCGCTGATATCCATTGATTCCAGTTTCACTAGGGCTCCTTGACACCACACTCGGTCAAATATGGCCTTGATGTCAAGGGCTGTAACTCTCACCTCACCTTTGGAATTCAGCTCTTTTGTCCATGTTTGAACCACGTCTGTAAAACAGAACACCTCTGAGCAAATGTTTGGTCACATATCTCAATATCTTTTTACATGTTTTGGTATCAAATTTTGTGTTATAATGTTTTTGTGAAGCAGCATTCAATGATTTATTACATTGAAGCAATAAAGATACAGGTTGTTGTCATGAGCTGGTTAAAGGCATTGTGCAAATTCAACTTCTTTTCTTGATTTCCAGCACTTAAAGGTCCCTTTTACCTCAGCAATTTTGTGCCCTTGCCCTACTTCTGGGACAAATATGCAAAATGAAAGAGCCCTTGGGCTTGTTTAATTATCCCAAGGATTGTTATTTTGATCAAATAAAATAGAAATGTGATGATTCTCTTGATTTTTTTAAAATAAAGGAACATTCCTGTAAGACTGAAGTGACTTAAATTGAAAGCGTTGATTTTAAGAAGAGCAATTGTAAGCACAATAAGAAACTACGAGTGCAAATTGCTTCATAAATCATGGTTGATGTGATGGAAAAGCTGGATTATAAAGCTGGAGTGGCGGAGAGATGCTGCAATAAATAACAGCTTTGCTCACATTTTCATCTCCATGGGGTGGAGTTTTGTTCTCAAGTGTTGACGGGCACAGTTTGCCATCAAAGGGCAGTCCTATTAAAGATGGCTGCTGGCCTCAGAAGCAGCCAGCTATTTGGAGGGTCAGAAGCTCCATAGTCTCGGCTGTGCCACTGTGAGGAAGTGGTCACTTCTGGGACTGCGCCTGTAAGAAGAAAGCTCCATGCTATAATTGGATCGGGTCTTTCCAACCAGGTAACTAAGGTTTGGGAGCATCGGGGACAGTCGGGCCCACCCCAGCAAGAGATGAGCATGTGTTGGTGAAGGTTGATATGTCTTTGTCATTGTCCTCAATGCGGGGCCAAAATTGGAAGTTGCCCTCTTTGGGCAGCAAGGAGGCCACCTGTTTATAAGTCTATCTACAAGCCAGAGGGCCTATCCATCATTTATAAAATGTCAGGCAACAGAGGACCTTAAGTGGCTCAACTTGTCTCTGGGCAGAAGGGCCATTGCTACATTCCTCTCCTGTAACAAGACAGGATGGCAAGTGGAAGACGATGGGTAATATGAATCCCCACCGCTGGAAATCACCATTTTAAGCTCCGCAATCCCCTCCAATTCTCATCAGGCTGCTAAAAATTTAGTACCATGTATGCAACACCATCTAAATTTGATATAACTCAACTCTTCCCTATTACATATCTGGCTTATCTGAATTCTTTCCTTCTCCTTTCTTACATAAGAAATGTAACTGTTTCTCAGAAATGTAAATCTATTGGAATTTATCATTGATTGTCCTTATTGAGGCTGCCATTTTGTGTTCCAACTTATACAATATACTTCCCAGCAACTCAATTTTTTTATTCATTCCTGGGCACGGGCATCACTGGCTGGTCAGCATTTATTGCCCATGCCTAGTTGCTGAGGGCAGTTGAGAGTCAGCCATATTGTTGTAGCTATGGAGTCACATGTAGGCCAGACCAAGTAAGGACAGCAGCTTTCCTTCCCTAAAGGACATTACTAAACCAGATGGGGTTTTCCGTCAACCGAGAATTGTTTTATGGTTATCAGTAGATTCTTAATTCCAGATATTTTTTACTGAATTCAAATTCCATCACCTGTTGTGGTGGGAATCGAATCCAGGTCCCTAGAGCATTAGCTGAGTTTCTAGGTTAATAGTTTAGCGATAATATCACTAGGCCATCATCTCCCCTTAATTCATGCCCAGTATCTCAGTACTTCCATTTAATCTTTCTTTAAGAGTTTACAGATCCCACCTCATAACTATAAATCCCAGACCAAGTATCACTATTCAAAATTCAGCAACTTGCTTTCCAAGTTTTGTAGGAGGCAAATAAAATGAGTTGAACCTTGAAGACTGAGTTGAACTTCAAGAAAAGTTTTTATTCCACATGCATGAGGGAGAACTGAACTCGGGCCTGAAATCTTAGATTGCCTGCGAGTTCTCTGTCCCTGGTAGATTCGGTACAGGTTAATATATGCTTTTGAGTCGCAAAGGTTTACATTAGCATCTTAATTCCTCGAGTTGGATACAAAATGGCTCTTTTAATGTCATTATGCAGAGTGTGTTGTTCAGTACAACTTTGTTAATCAGTTTCTTGGGCAGTTCCATTGACCCAATTATAATGTTAAAGCATTGTGTTTACCCATCCAATTTTCATTGAAGTGTTAATTGTTGCCCCCTCCCCTTCTACTAGATGGTTGTGTTTAATGGAAGACTTTACCCTCCCTAGCTTATACGGAGCCTCATTGTCTTAATGCTGGTTCTCCCATTGTCGTGATAATTTGAACAATCTTCCACATATCAGAGGTTGATAATATGCATTAATCATTATTTGTTGGCACAGTAGCCTCTAGCTGCTGCATTAATCCTTTCCTTCCCTCTGGTGAGGTCCGGCCCTCTGGGCTTGTTCTATGTAGCCATGTGTTCATTATATTGAAATTAAATAACATATGAAGGGACATATAAATATAAAAGACATGATCCCCAATATTGCCCTACAAATTTTGAAATCTCCTAGTGAATTACTACTAATCAGCTTGTTTTCAATCCCAATCTAGCCTTCACTTTTGTTACAGCTAGCTGCTACAACTACAGGAGAGTCATAGAGGTTTGCATTATGGAAACAGACCCTTTGAGCCAACTTGCCCATGTCAAGTCCCAGAATGGAACCCTGACTCTATAGACTGTAACTTTTTATTTTTGTTTAGAGACATAGATGCACAGAGACACGGGACTGCCAACTGATTTTTAACCAAATAATAAAATGTTTCTTAAGCATGAAAATACTGACTATTGTACAATATTCCTTTGCCCCGCTTATAGCTTCACAAATTACACAAATGTTTAAGTATAACACAAGATACAAAATATATCTTATATTACATTGTTCTCAATCTGTAAACAGTCCCTACAAAGCACCAGGCCAACTGTGGTCAGATACACCCCACACTGAAACCGAGCGGCAGACGCCACACAAAACAATGTCTGTGAATTTTTTATTAAATCCCATCAGATGCTTATAACACTTTAAGCTAAGTAGTCTCACTGGAACTCTGATTTCCACAATAGCATTTCCAAATAGTCTTGAAAAACACACCTAAGAATCTTCTCCAAAACAATGTATTGCCTCAGGTGCCTTCACCAAGGATCCACTTTTAGGATTTCATTTTCCCCCTTGGTATTCCTCTTTCTTGAATTATTGCATGCATTCAAGTTCTACGCAGTCTCTCAGGTGTGCAGACTTGATAACAGAATGTTACTACTTCACAGACTATATCACAACCTTGGAATTCCTTCAGATATCTGGCTACTTGCTACCTAACTTCACTAGGTCTGCACTTCCTATAACATCAGTGAACAGTTCTGTGTTCAAATTCCAATTCTCTCTGTCTCTTTGACTTCAGTCTCCCTGGGAGTTCTCTTTTCATCCATTGGTTTCTAAAACTATCTGCACTTTAACTTGTGGGGCTTTCATTCTGTCCGTAACCCCATTGTCCTGCTTTTGTGCGAGCAGTTTCTGTGAGAGCAGCTTTCATCCCAGGAACCTGATTCTAAACTGAAGTGCAGGTAAGTATGTATTTCAATGTGGGCCACAGGTTGCTTTCTTTAACCCTGTTTACTTTCACATTATAAACCCTTTAATCACATTGCAAACACAGTTTGGAATGAGACCAAAACTCACAAGCGTGCAAACACTTTTGAATAACGTGAATCTAATTAAAGGTTTAATCCTTTATTACACAGAAACATACAATTAAAGATTTATGATATTTCTGACACCCAAAGATAAAAATACAGATTAGTTTTATTCATTCATGGGCATGCTGGCTGATGTAAAGATATCAGCGTTGGACAGGGGTAAACACAGGAATCTTGCAGGCTGGCCAGCACTTGTTGCCATCTCAAGTTGTCCAAGGGCAGTTAAGAACATAAGAACATAAGAAATAGGAGCAGGAGTAGGCCACCTAGCCCTTCGAGCCTGCCCCGCCATTCAATAAGATCATGGTTGATCTGAAGTGGTTCAGTTCCATTTGCCTACCTGCTCTCCATAACCCTTAATTCCCTTATTGATCAGAAATCTGTCTATCTGTGACTTAAAAGTCAACTGCATTGCTGTAGCTCTGGAATCACAATTAGGGCAGGCCAAATAAGAAAGGCAAATTTCCTTCCCTAAAGGACATTAGTGAACTAGATGAGTTTTTCCACAATTGACATAGTTTGAAAATCTACTGATATTTTTAATGAAATTCAAATTCCACCACCTGCTGTATTCAAACCTTTATCCCCAGAACATTTGCTGAGTTTCTGGATTAAAATCTAGTGAGAATACCACTAGGCAATTGTCTCCCCTTGATTACTTAGAACTACCTCTTTTCAGACAGAGGAAATAAAAATTAAATGGTACAATTCGTAAGAAATGGAGGAACGGAGAGACTTAGAGAGTATGCATATGCAGATCTTTGAAGAAAGCAGGACAAGTTAGGAAGGCTGATAAAGATTGAAAAATTATAAATTATAATTTTTAAATTATAAACTCTTTAAAATTATAAATTATAAACATTATAAATAAAGACACAGCAAAGTAATCACACAATTCATAAATAACTGGCTTTGCCCCAACTGAAATCTAAGCAGAATTCTCCGACCACACTTGTCTAAAAGCCGGAAATTCCCATCTGTATATCATTGGTGTTTCACATTATCCACAATCCACTCGCTAAAATTCCAGTGGTGAGTGAGTTGGAAGAATTCTGGCCATTGTATCCAGTTTGGGTACCACATTTTTGAAAGGATATCAGGAGCTTGGAGAGGAGATTTATTTGAATGGCATCATGAATTTGGACTTCTGTTTTGTGAAGAAAACAGTGAAGCAGTCATTGATTTCCTCAAAGCAGAGAGGGTTAAGAGGACATTGAATAGAAATTGTTCAAAATCAAGAAGGGTTTCATGAGAGCAATTAAGGAGAAACTATTTCAAGTCACAGAAGCATGGTGACCAGTAGACACGGATTTCTATTAAGAGAACCTAAGTGGAGATCAGGAGAATTTGTTTTGGTATGGTTAGTGGTGACCTGGAACGAACTGGCTGAAAGGGTGATGGAAACAGATTTAATGGTATATTTTATAAGAGAACCAGGCTGGCTGACCTAAGATTCAGGCTGTTGTAACCTCTTAGTTTCTGGAAGATTTCAGCAACAGGGTTATTTTAAGAAGAATTGCAGTGCTTGTTGTCTTCCCCGAGTCACATAGCAGGCTTATACATTCAATGCAGTAAATCTTTTGCTGCAGTAATCATGAGGAAAGACAGCTCAAGACTGACTGTATCGAAAGCATCTCGGAAATCTAAATGGCCTGGAGGATGGATGAAGTGAAAATAATTGATGGCCTTCAACAGAGAACAAGTCAGCTGACATTTTCAACAAGACCAAGACAAAAATAGTTTGCATGGTCAGGAGCATCTGCTTAAAGCGCTCCTATTCAATGGGGCAGCAGTCACTATAAACACTTCCATGCCATCCATTATTATTATTTTAATATCTGTGAACCTGGCAGCTTCCTTTTTACAACAGATTTATTTTTTGACACCTTTCGGTACTTAAATTACAACCAAAAACACCAATTCAAATTAAGTCCAATCATGGATCCCACATGAGAGACAAAACCAGATTCAAGTTGACAGGACAAAACATTGGAGGAAATTTTCCCATCCCGTTCACCAAGGGAGTCATAGCAAGCGGACGGCAGACCGTGCAAAGTTCTGCTAACCATAGGCAGGATTTTCCAGTTCCGGAGCCAGAAAATTCCATCCATTGCATCACATCCTGGACTTGATCAAACAAGATGAGAAATTGCACCCCCTCCCGGGCTTGATCTGATACTTCATCTTAGCCGATACGCCGAGATGACTTTGAAAAGTTGCATCAAGTAGAGCCTTGATTTAACCTCATTGGCTGCCCTAATCCTTTGCTCTACCTGAATCTAGATATACCCGAAACGCAATGGGTTTCCTCGCCCCCACCTGATCATGGTTTCCCTCCTGCTTTGAATGCAATGTGATGGAATTTGCAGTATAATTTGACATACTGCATTGTTCAATGCATCTTTCTTTCCGAATTTATATATATTATCTCATAAATAAATTGATTTAGTTTTATTCTTTGATGGGATATTGGTATCATGGCAAAGCCAGTACTTGTTGCCCACATCTAAATGAGTGAGGCCATTTCAGAGGTCAATTAACAGCCAACTACATTGCTGTAGCTCTGCAATCACAGGTAGGCCAGACCAGGAGAGATGGCAGATTTCCTTCCCTCAAAGACATGAGTGAACAAGATGGGCTTTTACAATAATCAGTGCTAGTTTTGAGGCCATCAATACAACTCCAGAATTTTTAATATTATTGATTGAATTTAAATTCCAACAGATGCCATAGTGGGATTTGAGTAAATTCTATGATTCTATGGATTCTAATATCCCCAAAGCAAAAAAAAAAAACTGGATATTGGTACTCTGGAGTTATTTAAGAAATACTTAGATGGGCACATGAACAGAATGGGAATGGAGGGGTATAGAAAACTGATTTAAAATAGGGATAATGAGCCTTGGAAGTCCCTGGGAAGTGTGTAAATAGATGATGATATTGATGTACTTGTTTTTATCCTACAGGTGCTTTGGTCCACCTTGTTGTCTAACGAGGGGCATACACACGATGGGTCGTGAGAGGGCAGCTCTTGGATTTTTGTTTTCGAGAGTATCCTAGTGCTTCGCGTCATTAGTGCACGCTTGACCTGGACCATTTGATGGGCAACACAACAGCTCAGTGACTATTGCTGTGCTGTGCAGATACATGGATTTGGGCCTGTGTCTGTGGGAGCTTGCACATTCTCCCCGTGCTTGCGTGGGTTTTCTCCAGGTGCTCCGGTTTTCTCCCATATCCCATGTGCTCTTAGGCTAATTGGCAAAACAAATTCTCCCTAAATTGCCTCAAATTTGGTTTTTAATCCATAGATCTATAAACATGGATAGGGATCGCGGGTAGAGGTAGGAACATCGGGGTGGCGGTGCAGGCTCGTTGGGCCGAAGGGCCTGTTTTCCGTGCTGTTTTGTTCTTTGTTCTTTGTTCTTTAAACTCAGCAGTTCAGGCAGCATCTGTGAAGGAGAAGCAGAATGTTTTAAGTCAGTATGACTTCTTCAGAGCTCTCCCCAGAGTGCTAACCTGGGTCATTAGGTTACTAATCCATAGTCTACCCCATAATTATAATCAATTATGTTCCATAGGGGCAGGATAGGCCACTCAGCCCTTCAAGCTAACTGGTTGTTGGCACCAATTTGGTCAAGACCAGTCATCTCAGAAGTCCGAGTTGCTGTGACAACTTATAACTTTATACAGATTTGATGTTTGGAGCTACTAATAGTTATTGTAGAGGTACCCATTAAGTGCCTTTCATGTGGCTAACCAAGAGTTTTTCCCACCCTTATCACCCACCATTGTATATGTTAGAAGAGACTGTTTTGCCCTGTTATGTAGACACCTTCTCCCTTGGCCATTCAGTCCTGGAGTAGACTTGAACCCAGACCATCGGGCTCAGAGGCAGAGACACTTATCATTACACCAATCTACTTAATCTCTAACAAAAGCAAATAAACATTTGCTTGTATCCCTAATCATTGTACAGATTCTTTCAGCTGTCAACCAAACTGTGATTTCTCAACCCTTTACTATCATAATTGTAGCTTTTGAAAAATAGCCAGTGAGTCATAATGCCCTTATATAAATGTAATCAAATAATGCAATTGAAGCTGTTTAAATAGATGCTACATCAGCTGGCCTGTCAATTAAAGTAGTTCAGCACAGGTTGTTGACACATGTGTTAACAAACGGCCAACCTCACTGCAAAAATCCCACCTTACCCACTTTAAAGCTTCACAATACCTATTACTGGTCTACTCATTTTAAATTATGAATTCAGAAAAGTCACAGCTTTAATCCCAGGCTTCTGTTAAGCTAACTGATCTCAACTGAGTTAATGATGAATTGGCATCAATTTCTGAGGTAAGAAAACAAATTAAAAAATTAAAGTCTTACAGTAGGATTTTCCAGCTCTGCATGCCTGTAGGATTCTCCAGTCCTGCTGCAGGGTGGGCAAGACACTGGGGACTCCAGTGGGACCAGAAGATACCACCACCCATCAAGCCTGCACTGACAACAATCCCCTCTGAATCACCATAGCTTCGTATATTAACCCTACTCATCCCTCTGACACTAAG
Source organism: Sphyrna mokarran (assembly GCA_024679065.1). NCBI lineage: Eukaryota > Metazoa > Chordata > Chondrichthyes > Carcharhiniformes > Carcharhinidae > Sphyrna > Sphyrna mokarran. The sequence goes on along the minus strand of JAGIQG010000029.1, from coordinate 11,056,961 downwards.
GGACAATTTACCGTGGCTAATCAACCTAACCCACATACCTTTGGACTATGAGAGGAAACCAGAGCACCCAGAGGAACCCCACACTGACACAGGGAGAATGTGCAAACTCTACACTGGCACTCACTCAATGCTGGAATTGAACTTCATTCTCTATGCTATGAGACAGCAGTGCTAACCTCTGTGCCACTGTGCCACCCATTCCTGAGGAATAGGGGAAAAAACTAAGTCTAAAGCCTGCTAAAAATAATAGTAGCCAATGGAGTCACAATTCCTAGTGTTTAACCATTATAAAGATTTGAGCAGAGAGAGAGAATCTAAGCTGATACTTCAGTTGAATTTCATGCTGTAATCGTGGAGGGATTTGAACCCATAATCTTCTGACATTTCAGTTTGATTGCTGCCACTGATCCATAGATAACGGGTAGAATTCTCCCAAAGAATTCTAAGTTTCATGTAAATTTGTGGAGTAAATCACATTGGTTTTTTTCAGCGGGAGTTTAAAAAAGAATCTCCAACATTGTGCACTGCAAAGTGTACTAGTGTGATCATGTTAAAATTCTACGGGCAGGGCCTATTCCTGTCAGCAGCATAGTGCTGAGCGGGCCACTGCAAATGTGCTGCTCTGTCAGCACTGAGATTGGCATGTGCGTAGTGCCCCCTCAGTGCCAGCCCCTTAATCACTCCGCGATCCTGCATCACCGACCATGCGATCCCATCTACATCTCAATCGCTAGTCTCCTGGACACATCTGGACTATCCTCAACACCCCTCTCTCCTAACCCTGGCAGGCCCAATCTCTTATTTCCCCTTCTGATTATCCCCTTCCAATCTTCCATCTCCCCCTCTGATTACTCCCACCAATCAAAATGTAGATATTTCATTGTTTCTACTGCTTGAAGTTGATAGTCCTATTAATATATGAATGATTAAACATTTTCTATAACTTCTTCTGAAACATTCAGCATGTATTTAATGAATTTCATCTTATTCCTGAGGTCATGGTTAGTGAAGAAGCCAAATATTAATCTTGTGGCCCAGTGAATGCTAAAGGACCAGTCATGTGACTCACTCACTAGCCTCAGTTCCCAACCACTGCTTTAAAATAAACTGTATCCCTTTGCAGGACAGAAATATTTCATGACACATTACACCCACGGCTGATAAAAGAAGATCAGGCTGTTAAAAGCTTTCAAATAAAAGGTCAAGAGTTAATCCTCGAAACTTGTTCATTTGATGTTTGAAACGGAGGGAAATAATGAGTACTGTATTATTTAGCAAGAGTAAAGGCAGCAGCGTCAAGCCAAACATGACTTTGTGAAAGACATATTACAGCCAGAAGAAACCTACTCAAATATTTTTAATGATTTGTTAGATTGGCGGAAGATGGTGATGTTATGTTTTAATTTTAAAGTGTGTTTCATTGGATATTTCAGAAAAGCAATAGAGTGAAAATGAAAGGATCCTGGATAAAGCAAGAGGATACAACTGGATAGTGGATGAGCTAATTGATAGGAAATGAAGCACGTTGATAGCAGTCCCATTTGTATAGCTGTGACCAGAGGAGTAAGAAGGTAAAATAAAGAGCAGCAAAAGGCCATTCACTCTATTCATTACTTTTATACGCTCTGTTAATAATTTCCATCATCACAAATTCTTTCCGATACCAACCAGATAAAGTTTGAGAAAATCACTTCTTTGTTTTCTCTCTCCAAAAGGGTAATTACACAAAATCCTATTAAGACTCTGACAAGTTATATTCCAGTTTTCGAAACTTCCAGGATTTGAGTACATATGAATTTACGCGCTTCCCAAAAGATCCGATCACTTACCCCAGTTCTTCACTGAGCGGCATGATGGTACAGTGGTTAGCACTGTTGCCTCACAGTGCCAGGGACCCAGGTTCAATTCTGGCCTCGGGTCACCCTCTGTGTGGAGTTTGTACATTCTCCCCATGTCTGCATGGGTTTCCTCTGGGTACTCTGATTTTCTTCCAAAGATGTCTGGGTTAGGTGGATCAGCCATCATAAGTTGACAATCGTGTTGGGGGATTAGCAGGGTATGGGAATAAGGCTTGGGAGGATTGTTGTCAGTGCAGGCTTGATGGGCTAAATGGCCTCCTTCTGCACCATAGGAATTCTCAGATTCTTTCAGTGCCTTGAATCTGTTTACCATCTCATTATCAGTTGTGTTTACTTTCTTTGGCATCTTGTGAACTTGTTCTGGAAATTAAACTCTGGCTTCAGGGTGGGTGTCAGAGGCTTTTGCAATGAATTTAAACACAACAAATCTATGAAAAATAAATCTCATCATTTGAAGGTCACAGACTGCTTCTTGACTATGAGCATCATTGATAAAAGTCTTTCATGAAGCAGGTTGTATTCTCACCAGCCTTGATGTTGTCCATTTTGACTAGTCTCCTTAACCTGCTGTAGCTCACTTGCCCTTTGGTCTGTACATGGCTTTATACAGGAGAACCTATTTCCTTCAATTCTGCTGTACTCTCCCCTTCATCTAGGTAGTCCCCTTTTCCCAATTACTTTGTTGTGCCAATTGCATTTTTTTGAAGCCTTCCTCTCATCATTCATTCTAAAAGTTTGGGCCGACCTACCTCTTTTCAAATTGACTTCCGAAATATTTGCTAATATTCTTCACCTTGTCTTGTGTAAATCTATGTTTTCCTATACAATAATGTGTTCATTGTGGTCGAGGTGTTAACGCCTCATAACCTTCAGCACTGCCTGCTTATTTTATGGGATCCTGTGTAAATGAATCCTCAGCTCCTTGTTAGTTACAAAATCATTTGGATCAAATGCTTATCTTCTTTTTCATTGGAAGCAGTGACCTTGTGGTCACTATTACCTCACTGCCTGATTGCCCCACTCCCCACTCAATGCCTTCATAATTCACCTGAGAGTCACTGCTGGTGTTGCAATAATCTTGAATCACACTTTGCAAGCAAGCTTCCTGTTACTAAATGATAATGAGAGCCAAGAAGCATAACTGGTGCACCTCTGGCCTCATTATTCCAGTACAGGGATTGTTTTGAGATATATTTAATAGGAGTGACCATTAGAATCTCACCAAAACACAGACGTAAACACAGTGACATGAAAATGTTAAGGGTTGTTACCTCAATTTGTACAGGCTATATTCATATATTGAACTGTCTGAATTACAGGATATTCTAGCTATTATCCAGAGGAAATTTACCTGAATGACATCAAGGAATGAGAGATGTAGAAAGTGGAAAACCTGAGCTTCTGAGTGTGAAATCTTTCCCTCCCACCTGTCATGGGAAGCATAGTAGGTGGGATATGGACTGCGCAAAGGTCCATTGATCTTGGGCAAGATTTTCCTGTTTTGGGGCAAGCATGGTCAGAAAATCCCACCCTGATTCTACAATAGTGACTACAGTAAAAAAGTATCTTAATTGCTTCTGCAACACTTTGGGATATCACAGTCATAAAATACATTAAATAAATAAGAACAAAAGGCCATTCAACCCTCAAGCTTGTTCTGTCATTCAACTGGATTAAACTTTCTTGTATTAAAATTAAAATCCTCACTGGAATGACGGAGGGGGCAACCTGATAGAAATCTACAAGATTATGAGAGGCATGCATAGGAGATAGAAGCTTTTTTCCAGAGTGGAAGATTCAATTACTAGGGGCCATTGGGTTAAGATGTGAGGGGCAAGGTTTAAAGCAGATGTATGAGACATACTCTCGACACAGAGGATGGTGGGTACCTGGACCTCGTGGCTAGGGGAAGTAGTAGGAGCAGATATAACAATGACTTTTAACTTCTGTCTTGATAAATACATGAACCGAATGGGAATAGAGGGATTATGGCCCCTGCAAGTGTGGGAGGTATTAGTTCAGACTGGCAGCATGGTTGGTGCAGGTTTGGAGGACCAAAGGGTCTGTTCCTGTGCTATAATTTTCCTTGTTTGTTATTCTAAACCTGACCTGTACCTCAATTCCATTCACCCACTTTGGCTCATTATCCCTTAAGAATCCTTGTTGACCAAAAATCCATCTCAGTTTTAAACGTAAATCTCCCTTTTCTCTTACTGTTTTCTTCAGAGCAGAAATGGTCATCTAATATTGCAGTTATGGAAAATTATGTGGCACTTTGATTGTGTAGAACATAGAACATAGAACACTACAGTATAAACAGGTCCTTCAGCCCACAAGTTGCGCTGATCATACCCACACCTGCTAGGCCATAGAACTATCTGTAACTCCCAATCCCATTTAATCTCATTTACTATCCAGAAGTCTTTTAAAAGACTCCAGCAAGTTCGCCTCCACCACTACTGATGGCAGCCGATTCTATTCACTCACCACCCTCTGAGTGAAAAACTTACTCCTAACATCTCCTCTGTACTTGTTGCCCAGCACCTCAAACTTGTGTCTTCTTGGAGCAACCATTTCAGCTCTGGGAAATAGCCTCCAAGAATCCACCCTATCTATTCTTCTCAACATTTTATAAACATCTAGAGGTCGCCTCTCAACCTTCATCTCTCCAGGGAGAAGAGACCTAGCTCCCTCAACCTGTTTTCAAAGGACATGCCTCCCAATCCAGGCATGCACACTCTGTACCCTCTCAATAACTTCCTCATCCTTCCTGTAGTGAGGCAACCAGAACTGCACACAGTACTCCAAGTGAGGTCTGACAAGGGTCTTATAAAGTTGCAGCATTACCTCCCTACTTCTAAACTCAATCACTCGATTAATGAAGGGCAGTACACCATACACCTTTTTGACCACATCCTCCACTTGCGAGGCCGATTTAAGAGTCCTATGGACCCGGACCCCAAGATCCTTCTGCTCCTCAACAGTGCTAAGACTCCTACCCTTGATATTGTACTCCTTTATCCCATTGTTCCTGCCAAAATGGGCCACTACACATTTATCTGCGTTGAAGTCCATCTGCACGTCTCCGCCCATTCTTGCATCCTATCTATGTCTTGCTGCAACTTCTAACATCCCTCCAGACTATCCACAACACCACCAACTTTTGTATCATCGGCGAACCTACTAACCCATCCCTCCACTTCTTTATCCAGATCATTTATGAAAATGACAAACAACACTTCATGGTGACTGACCACCATGCAGTATAAGACCCATCCACAACCACTCTCTGCCTTCTGCAGGCAAGCCAGTTCCAGATCCACAAGGCCAAAGCCCCTTGGATCCTATGCTCTCTCACCTTCTCAAGGAATATTGCATGGGGGATCTTATCAAATGCCTTGCTGAAATAAGGTGTAGATAAGGTGAACCTGTGTCCGCAGCAAGTGAGTCAATAATCAGAGGAGACAGATGTAAGATAATTGGTAAAATTACCAAACAAGAGATGTGATACTCATCCTTATCACCTTTGAACTGACTTTAATCTTAATAATCACATCATCACACATTTAGTTATTTTAAGTCTTTCCGACTGTGTACCACCCACACAAAGCTATCAGACAAACTAAACAATTGTAGAGTCTAAGGGAATATTAAATAATGGGTAGGATTTTTCTTCCATTCTGTGCTGTATTTCATGGTGTGAGGGGTGGCACATGCTCGCTGGTGGTGGGATCTTATGGTCCACTCATTGTCAATGGGTTTTCCTGATGAAAGCACCCCTCACTGCTGGGAAACCCGCAGGGGGTGGGGAGGGGTGTTGTTGTAGTCAGTGGGACTGTAAGATCCTGGCGGTGTGAACCAGAGTAAGATTTTGGCAACTGGATAAGAACATTTCTTACCAAACAGCAACAAATATCAGTGAGTGGGAAAACCTCAAACTGGAAATCAATCTGAAGTCTCGAGGTACCATCCTGGACCCATATATCGCTTTTCCTCTTTCTAAATGACATCCGGACTGGGAGTATGTGCATTCTCCCCGTGCTTGCGTGGGTTTTCTCCGGGTGCTCCAGTTTCCTCCCACATCCCAAAGATGTGCTCTTAGGCTGATTAGCAGAACAAATTCTCCCTAAACTCTCTCAGATTTGGTTCTAATGCATAGATCAATAAACATAGACAGGGATGTCAGGAATCATGGGTAGAAGTTCACAGAGAGATTTGGACAAGTTACAGAGCTGGGCTGAGAGGTGCCAAATGTAGTTTAATGTGGAAAAGTGTGAGGTAATTCACTTTGGCAGGAATAACAAATGTGTAGAGTATAGAGCTAATGGTAGGACTCTTAATAGTGTTGACGAACAGAGAGATGTAGGTGTATATGTGCATTGATCCCTGAAAGTTGGCAATCAAGTCGATAAGGTTGTTAAGAAGGCATACAGAGTCTTGGCTTTTATTGGTAGGGGGTTTGAATTTCGGAGCCGCAACGTCATGTTGCAACTGTACAAAACTCTGGTGCGGCCACACTTGGAGTATTGTGTACAGTTCTGGTCGCCACATTATAAGAAAGATGTGGAGACATTGGAGAGGGTGTAGAGGAGGTTTACCAGGATGTTGCCTGGTATGGAGGGAAGGTCTTATGAGGAGAGGCTGAGGGATTTGAGGTTGTTTTCATTAGAAAGAAGGCAGCTAAGAGGAGACCTTATTGAAACATACAAGATGATCAGAGGTTTAAATAGGGTGGACAGTGATAGCCTTTTTCCTAGGATGGAGAAAGCTAGCATGAGGGGACATAGCTTTAAATTAAGGGGTGGTAGTTATAGAACGGATGTCAGAGGTAGGTTCTTTACCCAGAGGGTGGTAAGGGTATGGAATGTCCTGCCTGCTGCAGTTGTAGATGCGCCAAGTTTGGGGGCGTTTAAGAGGTCAGTGGATGGTTTATGGATGAAAAGGGAATGGTTTAGGTTAGAGGGTCATTGCTTTTTCTTAATTGGTTGGCGCAACATCGAGGGCCGAAGGGCCTGTTCTGCGCTGCAATGTTCTATGTTCTATGTTCTAAGTGGGAACATCGCGGTGGCGGCGCGGGCTCATTGGGCCAAAGGGCCTGTTTCCCGTGCTGTTTTTTTCTTTGTTCTTTGTTCTTTATAAGATTCTATTCAAATGATTGCCTAGTCTATGAAGCCAATATTGGAGCAGCAGAGGTCAGTTTTCAGGAAGCTCAAAATAATCTCATCCAATGGGTCAATATTTAGGGAATGAAATTTAATGTACAGAAACACCATCAATGCTCGATGTAGCAGGACCAAACTATGCATTAAATAATTCCCACATTGAAGTTACTAAAAAGTGCCATTAGGTGGGAACCCACACCCAAAATAATTTAAAGTGGAATGTGTAAAGTCAATCAGCAGTCTCCAAGATGCTTGGGTTTATGAAACAGAACTTCCATCAGTCTTTAGCTACAGCGAAGGAAGTGCTGTACCAGCCATTGGTTAGACAACAAAGCTTGATGCAAGTGCAGCCACTTGCAACCCGAATACTGCTTAAAACAATAACCTGCCTTGACAGAGTTCAGCGTCTCATTTCTCTAGACAATTACTTGTGAGATTTTTAACTGGTCACTCCATGAAGATAAAAATAAAAACCCACAAGTTGGCATCTTGAATGAACAATTGGATATCCCGAAGGCAGCACATTAAGCCCAAAAGGAACCAAACTCCAACGGTTCATAATCAACAGTTCCAATTACATACACCCCAATGTGCTTCCTTCAAAATAAGAAAAAGTACTTTCACTCAATGCATCTGGAATGTGCAGCCTGGTAGCATGGTAGAAGCAGATTCAATCAAAGAATTCAAGGCGGCATTAGATGATTTCTGTAATGATTTCATTCAAGACCATGAGGTTGGAGAATGAATTTCCTGATTGAGGTTATAATTCATGCTCAATTTTGGAGCCTCATCTGCATATAAAAATGGGAGTGAAGATCTTCTGGCACCCTGGATTCTGACTGTATAACTGAAGCTCTTTATAAGTGGAATGTAGTTTGTAAATAAAGGGAATCTGGTGAATTACTTGAACAGAAACAATATGCAGGGAGAAAAGGCAGGGAATGGCATTGAAGCATGATGCTCATTTGGAGAATCAGTGCAGACACGATGGGCCAAATAGTCTCCTTCTGCACCATAACAAAGAACAAAGAACAAAAGAAGTTACAGCACAGGAACAGGCCTTTCGACCCTGCAAGCCTCCACATCCATGCTGCCCGACTTAACTAAAACACCAACCCTACCGGGGACCATATCTCTCCATTCCCATTCTATTCATGTATTTGTCAAGACATCCCTTAAAAGTCACTATCGTATCTGCTTCCACTACCCACACCCTGGCAGCGAGTTCCAGGCACCCAACACTCTCTGCCTTGCACCTTGCACTTAAACCTGTGCCTTCTAGTAATTGACTCTTCCATTCTGGGAAAAAAAGCTTCTGACTATCCAATTCTGTGATTTGCTACCTCTGAGAATAATAAAACACTGGAACAATCTTCCAAAAACATTAATGCCCATGCCCGTTAGGGATTCGCGTAAGGAAATTCTGTTGAGTGTTAATGTAATTACCAAATGTATACATTGTGCTTCACCTGTGAATATTCCCCGCTGGAAGTATACAGAGCAAGGAGGTTCTGGTACTACACACTGTGCTGTTATGATCGAGACTGGCTGTAAAGGCTCACTGTGATTGTCAAATTGGAATTGAATATGTACTAAATTTGAAAGGAGAAATTTACAGCAATGGGCAAGCAGCATGGTAGTGGAACAATGGGCCTGATTTTAACATTTTCATTCTAAATGCTGAATCTGGGCACGATTCAGATCTAACTTGGAAAGCAGCTTTCAGGCGTCCCCATACGCACTTTGCCTGAAAAAAAATCGCGAGTCTGAATCATGCTGTGGACAGGGCTTGGTGAGCCTGAAACAATCGGAGTTTTAAACTACGCTTGCGCAGTCAGAAAAAAAATTGAAAATGCACACCTGTGTCAGATTGCTCCTGGGCCACAGAAAGCAGAGAAAGCAGCCCAGGAGCAAAAATTGGGAGTGATGAGCCCCTACAGATATCACTGTCCCCCTTATCCACCCATCCCCTGCTATCCAGACCGATTGCGACCCCCTGTCTTACCACCCCCCCATCCGATCGCCCACAGAGTGGCAGCGGACCCTTTACCCACAACCCTTCCCCCCCACCAAAGATACATCTTACCACACTCCCTCCCCCACCCACCTCCCCAGAGAATAATCTGGCCTTACACTATCCATTCCCCCCTCCACACCAGAGAGTGATCTGGCGTTACTCCTCCCAAACCACACCCCCCCCACCCCGGAAAATGACTTGGCCTCACTCCCCTCCCCTAGAGAATGATCTGGCCTCATTCTGCTCCTCCCCGCCCCTCCCAGAGAATGATGTGGCCTCATTCCTCTCCTCCTCCAGAGAATGACCTGACCCACCACCCTTTCCCTCTCCATCACCGATCTGAGTCAGAGAGCCGTTGGAATCTCTGAATTTGCCTCTTCAACAGCTGGAGCACCCGGTTCAGATGCGAACATGGTGACAAAGATGGAAATGCAGATAAAGTTGGGTGGGCAGTTTTTTAATTCAATTTAAATGCATACAAGTGCATTTAAATTGTCATTGCATCAGTTTCGGGTTTGAATTGGATCACAGCCATTCCCAGGTCTCAGCAGTTGCAGGCGCAGATCACATTAATGGCCTCACCCCCAACTTTACTACATTTTTGCGTCCATGAATGGTAAAATAGGGTTCAACATGGATAGTTCTAAAAGAGAACCAGTATAGACATAATGGGCTGAATGGCCTCCTTCTGGTCTTTAAGATTCTGCAATAGGATGGAATCGTTATAATTTTGCTGTAAGTAATTCATTCCATGGACAATCATTAAAACCCTTTTTCCTACATTAGCTATGGACAGTCAATCCAACATTATACTCAATTTGTATCCTTTTGATTGATCATACCAATGTTACTCTCCTTGTAATCAATAAGTATCCTATGGAGTATTTTTAGAACCTCTATCTGGATTCTTTTAGATTTCTGCTCAGTTTTAGTCAATATGCAAAAGGTTGGAAATTATAAAATTCTCTGGAGTGTAGATTAAGTGGTTTCAGGCAATTGCCATTCATTCTCTTTGCTTGGGGTGGCATTAAGTTTTGAAGAAAATCCTGCAATGAACTGTCCAGTGCTGAACGATTGTCAAGAGAGCCTGAGGTTCTTCAAAAGTGAATGGTTTAGGATCAACAGCAACAATACAAAAAAAACAAATCTCCTTCACAATGAAGCAATAAAGTTGGGGAAGAAAGAGAAGGCAAAGGATCTTTAAGAGATTCTTGCAAGGATTTGACAAAATGGGCTCTTGTGGAGAAGAGAAAAATGAGAGACAGTCAATACCATAAGACAGACAGCAAAAAAATCAGATAGACAATTTAAGAGAAATTTAATTACTTAGTGTAGAAAAATTTGGGGCAAGTTCTATAGTACCTTTGCACCCCTCCCTTCCATACCACTACTGAAATCAGGGAAGCATTAAGTGGGTGGCAAACCTATCCTTGAGCTGTTCCTCTTTGTTATGCAGGGTTGCAAAGCATCAGGAAAATTACATGTCTTTTGCAACCCTGAACAGACCAATTAATGACCACTTAAGGACTTATTCCACCTTCACCATGGCAATGTATGTGACGAGGGAAGGTGAGCAGCCTGTCAGCTTTCACTGGACAGGCTAAAAATGACATGGAGATGCTGGCGTTGGAATGGAGTGAACACAGTAAGAAGTCTCGCAACGTCAGGTTGAAGTCCAACAGGTTTATTTGATAACCAATGTTCGTGATCTGTAGTCGTTTCGGTATCTTGTTTAACTATCAAATAAACCTGTTGGACTTCAACCTGGTGTTGTGAGACTCCTTACTGGGATAAAGAGGAGCAGAAAGAGGGTACTTACTTTGGAGGAAAGTCCTCTATGTCCATTAGGGACAGCCCCAAAGATGGTACCCATCTTTACAGTCATCCCCCCATCTAATTTATAACCCCCACAGGAAGGATGGTATTAAACTGGAAATGGCACTCAAAAACTTTACAAGGATGTTACTGGGACTGGAAGGTTTGAATTATAAGGAGAGACTTTTTTCCCCTAGGGCATAGGAGGATAAGGGTGACTTTATAGGGATTTATAAAGTCAAGAGGGGCATAAGTAAGATGTACAGCCAAGATCTTTCCCTCAGGGCAGGGAGTTCTAAAGGGCACAGGTTTAAATTGAGAGGGCAAGATTTAAAAAGGACTTGAGGAGCAACTTTTTCACACAGAGAATGGTGCATATATAGAACATAGAACATAGAATATTACAGCGCAGAACAGGCCCTTCGGCCTTCGATGTTGCGCCGACCAATTATGAAGAAAGCAATGACCCTCCAAACTAAACCATTCCCTTCTCTTCCATAAACTTATCAACTAACCTCTTAAACGCCACCAAACTTGGCGCATCTACAACTGCCGCAGGCAGGGCATTCCACTCCCTAACCACCCTCTGGGTAAAGAACCTACCTCTGATATCCGTCCTATAACTATCACCCCTTAATTTAAAGCTGTGTCCCCTCGTGCTAGCTTTCTCCATCCTAGGGAAAAGGCTATCACTGTCCACCCTATCTAAACCTCTAATCATCTTATATGTTTCGATAAGGTCCCCTCTTAGCCGCCTCCTTTCTAACGAAAACAACCTCAAATCCCTCAGCCTCTCTTCATAAGACCTGCCTTCCATACCAGGCAACATCCTGGTAAACCTCCTCTGTACCCTCTCCAATGCCTCCACATCTTTCTTATAATGTGGGGACCAGAACTGCACACAATACTCCAAGTGCGGCCGCACTAGAGTTTTGTACAGTTGCAACATGACGTTGCGGCTCGAAATTCAATCCCCCTACCAATAAAAGCTAAGACTCCATATGCCTTCTTAACAACCTTATCGACTTGACTGCCTACTTTCAGGGATCTATGCACAAATACACCAAGATCCCTCTGTTCATCAACACTATTAAGAATCCTACCATTAGCCCTATACTCTACACATTTATTATTCCTGCCAAAGTGCATTACCTCACACTTTTCCACATTAAACTCCATTTGCCACCTCTCGGCCCAGCTCTGTAACTTGTCCAAGTCCCTCTGCAAACTATAACACCCCTCTTCACTATCTACCACTCCACCGACTTTAGTGTCATCTGCAAATTTACTAATCCATCCTTCAATACCCTCATCCAGATCATTTATAAAAATTACAAACAGCAGGGGCCCCAAAACAGACCCCTGAGGTACACCACTTGTCACCGAACTCCACGATGAATATCTCCCATCAACCACCACCCTCTGTCTTCTATCTGCTAGCCAATTCCTAATCCAATTAGCTAAATCACCCTCTATCCCATACATCTGCATTTTCTGCAGAAGCCTTCCATGGGACACCTTATCGAACGCCTTACTAAAGTCCATATATACCACACCAACCGCCTTACCCCCATCCACCTCCTTAGTCATATGGAATGAACTGCCAGAAGAGGTGGTGGAGGGAGGGTACAATTGCAACATTTAAAAGACATTTGGAGGTACATGGAGGTTTAGAGGGATATAGGCCAAATACAGGCAAATAGGACTAGTTAAATTTAGGAAATCTGGTTGGCGTGGATGGGTTAGGCCGAACAGCCTGTTTCCATGATGTATATTTCTATGACTCTATAACTTTATATGAAGCATACACTCTGACATGACTGATTATTTTAATCGTGCCATTAACCCATTTAAGATATAGGGGATTTGCATCTCGGTTCAAGACAATGGATTATTACTGTCATTTCTGGGCTATTTTTGAAATGAATTAGCTTGAATGTTTAAAGCAATATCTTAGGCAACTGGAGTACAGCCCACACTTTGATTATTTTCCGTGATAAGCAGCACTGCTTTAAAATGGATGAGGAAAATGCTTTCCTCTTTATTTTTGCTGTCTTTCCTCATCATTGAATGCCTTCCTAAATATGGACTAAAGATTTTAAATTACAAGGATGGGTTGCCAAGGACAGACTTGCTTGAATATTAATTGGATGATGATCTAATTGAGGCATTTAAGATGATTAGTTTCGATGGTTGGAGCAAACTTATTTATTCTACCAGGGAAACTATTTGTGTTGGGGGGCGTATTATAGACCCCGACAAACACATTTCGATTTAATGTTTTAAATTTCTTTTCGACTTTGCTTTCTTTTCGGGCTGTCCCCTTCCTTTGGGGAGCCACCTCTCTTAATTTGTCCCTAAGTTAATTTAAGTTCATTTATTTGGTTGGTGTCAAAAAGAGATTTTAATGTGAAAGTTAGAACGAGGCGACTCAGGGGTGTTGTCAGGAAGGTTTTTTCCACACAAAGAGTGCTGGAAATCAGGTACTCTCATCAAAAATACGTTGGCTGGAATTCTCCGGCAGTTCATGCCGGCAGGATTAACTGGTCCCACTGGTAGTGCCCGTGAATTTCCCACTGTCGTAATGTGACGTCAACAGCAATCCCCGCTGACAGTGGTGGGAACAGAGAATCCGGCCGCAAGCAAACAACATGCCACCTCCCGCCAGCCGGAAACACACATCTGGGAAGCCAGAGAATCTCATTCTTTGTGTCGAGAATCAGTTGAAAATGTTAAAATTGAGAATGATGGATTGCTGTTAAGTAAGGGTCTTAAAGGGCCTGGAAACAACAAAAATAAATGTCATCAAGATACAAATCAATCCTGATTTAATTGGAAGGTGGAATAAGATCAAGGACTGAATGATAAGTTCCTGTTCCTAAGTTGTTATGAATGTTGCTCTGGGGAATATATCACAAAGCAAATGAACTGTTTAGGCATCTGTGTTGCCAGTTGGACAATAGGTGCCCCCAACAACAATTTGCATTTATACAGCACTTTAAAGTAGCACAATATCTCAAAATGTTTCACAGGACTGTTATCAGACAAAATGTTGACGCTGAATTACATAGGACATGGTGGCACATTGGTTAGTAATGCTGCCTCACAGTGCCTGGGAGCCAGGTTCGATTCCCAGCTTGCGTCACTGTCTGTGTGGTGTTTGCACATTCTTCCCATGTCTGTGGGGGGTTTTCTGAGCTGCTCCAATTTCCTTCCACAGTCCAAAGATTGCGGATTAGGTGGATTGGCCATGCTAAACTGCCCCTTAGTGTCAGGGTACTAGCTAGGCTAAATGGATGAGATTATGGGTATAGGGCCTGGGGGGGATTGTGATCGATGCAGACTTGATGGGCTGAATGGCCTTCTTCTGCATTGTAGGGATTCTATGATTCTAGTCTATGATTCTATAGTAGAAAGCTTTTATTAAAAAAAAATCTCAAAGAAGGATTTGATTTGATTTATTATTGTCACGTAAATTATTGTTTCTTGCATGGACTGTACAAAGTATACCATTCATAGAGAAGGAAAGGAGAGGGTGCAGAATGTTGTGTTACAATAATCACTAGGGTGTAGAAAAAGATCAACTTAATATGAGGTAGGTCTATTCAAAGATCTGATGGCAGCAGGGAAGAAGCTATTCTTGAGTTGGTAGGTACATTTTTTCAGACTTTTGCATCTTTTTCCTGATTGACAAAATTGGAAGATGGTCTTTTTGGGGTGTGTGGAGTCCTTGATTATGCTGACTGCTTTTCCGAGGCAGTGGGAACTGTATGCAGTCAATGGTTAGGAGGCTGGTTTGCGTGATGGACTGGGCTTAGTTCACAGCCCTTTGTAGTTTCTTGCTGTCTTGGGCAGAGCAGGAGCCATACCAAGCCATGTTACAACCAGAAAGAATGCTTTCTATGGTGCATCTCTAAAAGTTGGCCAGAGCTGGAGCAGACATGCTGAATTCCCTTAGCGAGCCTTTAACCATCTTAACAAGCCTGAGACCCGATGGATGTTGATGTTGCCTCATTTTGTCTCATTCTGACCAGCTCTGTGCAACTGCTAAGTGGACAGTTCTGAACATTCGGTGGTCTGGTCTATGATAGCTATGCCTTGTGTTTTGCTGCTTCACATATTAAATGGAACTCCATCTCTTCCTTCAAGCCTGTCCTTTTCTCCCACTCCATTTTCAATAGTCTCGGCAAAAAGAAAAGTGGCAGCAAATTATAATGTAGATCTCAGGGGATGTGTTAAAGGACTCTGTAACAAATCCTGCACTGAACAATGGGGCAGATCACTGTAATTATAATATGACATTTAGGAAAAACAATAATTATGGATGGCAGGGTGTGAGTGATACGACTATAATTTACGCTGGAGGTTCAGATAACATCATAAACCGTGGGATTGAAGCTTGAGCAGTTGTTGGACACCTCATTAATCATGTGACTAAACTGCACTCATATTCATTCTCCACCATCCATAATTTTCATGTTATGCACTGGGATCTCAATGGGATAAGAACAATATTAACAATTAAAAGGAACAATGATATGATGTTAAAGCATAATGTAGCCAAGTGAACAATTCAATATGAAAGCTTAAATTTTCACGCTAACTGTTAAGCAGTAAGGAAGCTCATCAGCCCATATCGGCAATTCATGCATAAGCTGTTCCAGTAATTTATCTTCTGTTCAAATAAATATTCAAGAAATTGAGGACTCATTTGCTGAGATGCCATTGGACACTCAGCAGGGTTCAAATGCAAGATCTTGGTTTATTCTGAGATAGAACACAAACAGTCACAAGGGTTCACACTTGTGTGGAATAAGTCGTGACACTGCCAAAGATAGAGGATTATGAAGCACTTGAAGTCATTTTGTTGAAGTATGTTTTAAATTCACAAGAGAATCTAAAGATAGTTGATGACGTTACACTGTCATCAAACCGTGAATCTACTAACTTTTCTTTCAATTCATTCCCTGCAGCGGAGAAGCTGCAATATCTTCTCCGGAGTCTTCAACACATTGATGAAGATGAACATCTCGCCAAGACCATTCCCAAAGCCCCACTTCTTACCTTTAAACAACTGCACAACCTCAAACAGATCATTATCTGCAGAAAACTACCCAGCCTTCAGGAGAACACTGCCCACAACACATCTCTTTCATTCATTTTTTTAAAAACCATTAAGAAACAGAATTCTCCCAATTTAGTTTATGTTTTTGGTCGGAATTCTTCGACAGTTTATGCTGATGGGATTCCCCAGTCCCGCCGGTAACACACCCCCGCCCATGGGTTTCCTGCTAGCATGGGGTGATATCAATTGGAATTCCCATTGAAAGTGGCGGAATCAGGGAATCCCACCACGAGCTAACATCGAGCTACCTCCCACCAGCGGGAAAGACATGGCTGGGAAGCAGAACAATCTCGTTCAACATCTTTCAAACTAAAGGACAACTGACTTGTCTTAACTTTTGACTATAAGATCAAATGTTTGCACGTGCATAAGCTATTCCAATAATTTAGCTTCTGTTCAAATAAATATTCAAAAAAATGTGGGCTCATTTACCGAGGTGCTATTGGACATTCAACAGGGTTCAAATGCAAGATATTGGTTTATTCTGATATAGAACACAAATTGTTACAAGGATTCACACCTATGTAGAATAAGTCATGATGTAGAGATGCCGGTGCTGGACTGGGATAAACTCAGTAAGAGTCTGGCAACACCTATTTTAAATCCAACCGATTTATTTGATAATAAATCTGCTAGCTTTCAGTTTTTGTGCCTTCGTCAGGCGAATGAGGTGTTCAGGTCTCCAAAAGCACACATATCAGCACAGACAGTTTACAGATTGCTGATTAGAATGCAAATCCTTACACCTAACCTGTTATTCAAGTCTTAAAGTGGCTAACAATGTGGGTGGAAGGAACATTGAGCACAGATTAGAGAGATGTGTATTGTCTCCAGACAGCACAGTAAGTGAGTTTTTTTGCTAACCCAGGCAAGTCATGACATTGGCAAAACTGGAGGATTATGAAACACTTGAATCTGATGATGGATGGTGGTAGCATTGGCATACTAGTATTGTCATTGGACTAGTAATCCAGAGTAATGCTCTGGCAACCTGGGTTCAAATCCCACCACAGCAGATGGTGACATTTAAATTCAATTTAAAAATCTGAATGAAAAGTCTAATGTCCTTTAGGGGTGGAAAGCTGCCTACGTGTGACTCCAGACCCAGAGAAGTGTAGCTCATTCTTCAATGCCTTCTGAACTCAGAGGTTTCATAATTTCCTTCATGGGGTTCTTCCTCAGGTGTCTTGATAATCATAGGTATTCTTATCACTGAAATGCCTGCAATGCAAAACTGATCCCTGGATGATCTTATAAATGATGTAGAGATGCCAGCATTGGACTGGGGTAAACACAGTAAGAGGTCTGACAACATCAGTTTTAGAATGAACATTGCTCAACAATCACCAGGCAAAACTGTTCCCTTCCTATGGGTGAACACTTCAGCGGTCACGGGCATTCGGCCTCCGACCTTCAGGTAAACGTTCTCCAAGGGGGTCTTCATGACACACGGCAGTGCAGAGCCACGGAGCAGAGACTGATAGCCAAGTTCCACACACATGAGGACGGTCTTAACAGGGATCTTGGCTTCATGTCACACTATCTGTAACCCCCATGACTTGCCGGGGTTAGCAAAAATCCTCACTTACTATGCTGTCTGGAGACAATACACATCTCTCTAACCTGTGCTCAGTGCTCCTTCCACTCACATTGTTAGCCACTTTAAGACTTGAATAGCAGGTTAGGTGTAAGGATTCGCATTCTAATCAGCAATCTGTGACTGTCTGTGCTGATATGTGTGCTTTTGCAGACCAGAATACCTCATTCACCTGATGAAGACTTTAAAGCCGAAAGCTTGCGAGTTTACTATCAAATAAATCGGTTGGATTTAAAACTGATGTTGTCAGACCTCTTACTGATTTTATAAATAGCAGCAATTTTAATGAATATATCCTGTCTGAAGGAATGCAGCACACACACACACACACACGCACACACACACACACACCACACACACACACACACACACACACACACACACACACACACACATCCTACTGATTTTCTATTAAGTGTTTTTTTGCACAAATATATTGACCATTTACTATTTCTCCGCTCCTTTCCTTCAAAAATCAAGCTAGCAAATTTAATTGCAGCCAATTTGACTTAGTCTGACTGTGTCTCATACATTCTCTTAGTATAATAGTCACTATTATAGCCACAATATGGATCCAAAATTTAAAAGATGGGATTTTCCGGCCCCACTAGCCCCAAAGCCAGAAAATCCTGCCGGAGGATAACAGACCATTGTATGGTCCATGTCCTGTCCATCGACGGTTCCCGAGATGGGTGGGATGAGAAAATTCCGCCCAAAGTCTTTTCAGTCAATGGCCGGAACACCATCACTTTGCCTGCCATGGAATCGGACTGGACAAGAGTCTGACAACGGAACTCTCCATTGACCTCGGGTGAGGGTTTCTGGTCTCACCCGAACGAGGCTGTAAAATCCCGTCCCATATCACAGCGAAATGACCTAAAGAAGAAAGAAGAAAAGAAATAATTTACATTTATACAGTAGTTTCATTGCTTTGTGATGTTCCAAAGCATTCATAATGAATGAAGTACTTTGAATTGTAGTCACAGGCAAATTGTAATACACAATTGTAATACAGGCAAATATGGCAGCCAATTTGTACATATCATGGTCCCATGGACAACAATGAACTATGAAATATCTTGTTATTAGTGTTCTTGGCTGTGGGATACATGTTTGCGAGAGCCTGAATCCTCTGCTAGTCAGGCATTCTAATTAGTTGGTCTGGATGTGGACCCAAAGGGGAAAACTGTCCCAAACAATTCATATTGGAAAACCCAGAGAGTTTTCGGCAACGAGGGGGAATCAAGTTAGGTCAGATATGGCCATTCCAGACAGTTTAATGTCATATTAATGATGACATTAATATTTAAATCAGTTTCACACCATTTTTGGGCAGGAAGTTCATTGCTTCGGCAAAGCAGGGCGGGGAAGATGACTTTCAGTGCGAGACCAGTTCCCACCTGCACAGCATCTTCCCGTCCTGATGAACTGGTGCGGTGGGCCAGAAAGATCGCAGCCAAAATGTGCTTTCTGACGTGATCAGACTCCCATCACAACTTCACATTGGCAGACTGGTGAACTGTGTGCTCAAAATGTCATAGTGCTGCTAGGTGTGGGAGGTGTGGGGGGTCAAGAGGGGGGTGACAGAGGAAGAAAACAGGCAACAAGCCAAGTGAGGATGAGGATGAGCATATCCAGTGAGTGCAGTACTAGATAAAATGAAATGAGCCTAAAGAAATTGAAAAACATGCACCTGACAGCGGACTTCACAGGACCTCAAGCATCTTCTTTGGTTTTAAATCACCCAGATCAGTTTCAGAGGTGAATTGTTCGGGAAGATTGCCTCCTTTGGGTCTACATCCAGACCAACCAATCATGAACACTTGACTAGTGCTCTCGCAAACATGTATCCCACAGCCAAGAGCACTAATTACAAGATATTTCATAGTTTACCTCATTGTTCTACATGGAATCATGATATGTACAAATTGGCTGCCATGTTTGTCTGCATTATAACAGTGACCACAATTCAAAGTATTTCATTCATTATGAATGCTTTGGAACATCATGGAGCAATGAAATTTCTGTGTAAATGTAAATTATTTCTTTTTTACTTTTTATCCTGGCACATCTAAAAAATGGCTCCTCTGACAATGCCGAGATGTCTCTGCATTGAGTTGCAATATTATCTTAGTGAAATGCTCAGGAGTAAAGCTTGAACTCAGGAACAGCTCATTCAATGCCAAGAGCACAGCACTGAGCCAAGGCTGATACACGGTCAGTTTAATGGACAACTGGGATACCTGTAGCAGACGGAGAAAACTTCCCATTGTCTGAATTAGTTTAGAGGTTTAAAAAAAAGGGTGGTATGGACAAGTTAGGCCAAAGAGTCTTTTTCCCTGCTCTAAAATGTTTCTCCCTCTATTTCACACGGAGAAAATATGACAGGAAATAAGGCAGTAAATCAAACCCAAATTCCTGGCACTGTGAAGCGGCAATGCTAACCGCTGTGCCACCCATCCCTCCACTCGGTGTCTCCCTGCCTGGTCTTCAAAACCTATTCCCACTCCCTTGGCCCAGTCCCCTCTGCCCCATTCTACTGAGTTCTCTAATCCCTTCTCGGCCCAAAGTCTTTATGTTAGCCTGGGATCCATCGCCCTCTTCTTCTTGAGACTGATTACAGTGCCAGCAGTGCCCCCTATTGAGTTCTGCTCTTGCTGAGACTGCATGGGCTGCGGCTCAGTGTTCATTTATCTTACTTCCATCTTTGCAAATACTTGGGATTGTTGCTATGATAAAAGGTGCCATATAATGCAGGTTGCTGTTTTCATGCTAAACAGTCTAATAAAACTCAGGCAGTTTCAACGTTAACTGTATAGGAACTTCCTATCATTTGTAAATTGAAGTATGTACAAGCCTTGCTGCTATTGAATGCTGTAGGCATCTCCTGGGGAGTTTTACATTACGCTCCTTTGCCTACTATTTTAATTATCTAAAATCATTAACACCGCCTGTCTCATTTTGACGATAGCTGATCCTTCAGACTTGCTCCTCCTGCATCAGGACAATGTGCCCAGCTCTGCAGTTACCCAGACTGTCTCCTCTGCTGGGAGAAAGCTGCACATAGCTTAAGGAACAGATGCAAAGTCAACCATTTTGTACACCGATGTCTGCTATTTCCAATACACAGCAAGAGGGGAGCAGATAAATAGCTCTCACGCATCTGGTATTTACATGAACTGAGTCAATCTCAATGTCAACTGCTGTAAGCACACAGAATGTCAGTTGTGAACTGTGCAGAATATGACAAACCTGATATAGAAACTGATACTTGATTGTCTTCATGCTGTTCTGTGTAAAAATTACCATCCATTTGTGACTGCTGTTTCAGAGATGCTGCCAATCATAAATCACTGATAAAACTCCCGTATTCTGTATTGTGTGTGGTGTTATATGTCCATTCTCATTATCCTTGTAATTAGTGCAGTTATTTTGTGTAAATATTTGTTAATAAGAAAAATTACAGCAAATGTGAGACTGAAAAGAAGAGAGATTGGAACATCACAGCAGGTCTGTCAGTATCCATACAACAGAATCACATAACACAAAAAGACTATGTATATTCTCCTCAGTGCACTGTGTTACATCACTCTGCTTGTGTTACACTGATAGATTTTTACACAGCTTTGCCCTCCCTTCTTTCATCCACTAATTGGGATAGAATGCAATCCAAAATAAATACTGCATTAAAATTTGGTGCAGCGGAAGTGTGCTGGGCCCATAAGCCAGAGGTTGATGGATCAAAACCACTCTCTCTGGGCAGTATGTTAGCACAGTGGTTAGCACTGCTGCTTCACAGATCCAGGGGCCTAGGTTGCAAACTAAGACAGATGCTAGAATCTGAAACAAAAACAGAAAATGCTGAAGAAACTCAGCAATCCAAAGATGTGTGTGTTAGTTGGATTGGCCATGCTAAATTGCCACTTAGTGTCATGGGAGTAGCAGAGTAAATATGTGGGGTTAAGGGAATAGGGGCCAGGGTAGGATGGTGGTTGGTGCAGACTCAATGATGCCAAATGGCCTCCTTCTGCACTGTAGGGATTCTATGACATCTGTGAGGACTAATAGCATCTGTGGAGAGAGAATAGAGTAAGAAGTCTCACAACACCAGGTTAAAGTCCAACAGGTTTATTTAGTAGCAAAGGCCACTAGCTTCCGGAGTGCTGCGCCTTCATCAGGTGAGTGGGAGTTCTGTTCACAAACAGGGTACATAAAGCTAGTGGCTTTTGCTAGCAAATAAACCTGTTGGACTGGTGTTATGAGACTTCTTACTGTGTTTACCCCAATCCAACACCGGCATCTCCACATCGAGAGAGAACAGAGCCAACATTTCGAGTCTGGATGACCCTTTGTCAGAGCTACGTCAGCAAAGGGTCACCCACTCTCAAAATGTTGGCTCCATCCTCCCTCCACAGATGCTGTCAGACCTGCTGTGATTTTCCAGCATTTTCTGTTTTTATTGTGTCTGATAAATATCACATTAAATCAAAGATATTGCTCAAAAGTTTGAACATCACAGAACAACTTATCTCCGACGAATAATTTTCTTTACTTTGTTAGCCGGTTTACTCCCTTGATTTGCTTTCATGCTGAACTCTATGCAGGTTAAAGTTTCATAAGCTCTGGGCACCTCTGTATCTCAGCAGCATTCATACATGAAAATTATAGCAGGCTAATTCATCACAACAGGCATTGCAGGCAAACCTTTTCTCCCCAATCATTGCCTGCGCCACACACAGATATTCTCTCCACATGTTGTCCAGTGAATAGGAGCTGTTAAATGAAAAAAAATCATAAATTCGAATTCTTTCCCAAGTACACAAACAGCAGGCATGATGGGAAAACAAGAGTGGCACAGCGGAAGCGTACTGGGCTCATAACCCAAAGGTCAATGGATCGAAACCATTGTCTGTGGGTGGCACAGTGGTTAGCACTGCTGCTTCACAGCTCCAGGGACCTGGGTTCGAATCCTGGTTCGGATCACTGTCTGTGTAGAATTTGCACATTCTCCTCACGTCTGCATGGGTTTCCTCCAGGTGCTCCGGTTTCCTCCCACAGTCCAAAGATGTGCAGGTTAGGTTTTATTAGCCATGCTAAAATTGCCCCTTAGAGTCCTGAGATGCACATGCTAGCGGGATTAGAGGGTAAAATATGTAAGGATGTGGGATTGGGGCCCTGGGTGGGATTGTGGTTAGTGCAGAGTTGATGGGCCGAATGGCCTCTTTCTATACTGTAGGGTTTCTATGATTCCATGAACAAAAGCAGGAGCATAGCAACAACAACCGGCATTTGTATAGTTTCTTTAATCAGGAAAATGCCTCAAGGTCAATCAAAGAGTCGTAGACAAGAATTTCCCAAGGGTGGGTTGGCAGGTGAAATTGCATAAAATTGGGCGCTAAGACAGTGACAGCATATAGGTCACCAACCACCCCCCCCCCCAATTCCTCCACTGGAACTTTGCCCACGATGAAGAAGGAATTGGGTGGCCCGTTTGCCTCTGGATCACTTGAGGCTCTTTGATGACCAATTGATGGTCACTTAAGAGTCTCCTCCCTCTGAGGCTGGCATTCTGTCACACCAGGAGGTGACCAACACCATTGCTAGAAATCTATTGCTTTGCTCATCGTGGAATCGAAGCGGGCGAAGGACCAGCAACAGAAATGCCTGTTGATATTGGGCAGGAATTTCTTGTCTCACCCGAATGAGGCCATAAAATCCCATCGCATTTCACGAAGCCACCAGGATTGTGGGTTCAATTAATAGTGACCTGTGCCCATTGTTGGCTGTCCAAAGGTAACCACTATACTGTCTCCTCCCCCCCACCCCTATTTCTGAGGCCCAAAATCACATTTGTTCTCTCAGAGTGCATTGGCATGCATTCAAATTGACTTAATGAGCTGGATGTCCAAACTTACCAGCATTTCTCCCTTTATCATCACATTCGCCCATCCAGGTTCAACGTCAAACAGACATGGTCCACAAAGATCCATTTTGTGCACTCTAGCTTCTGAGGAGGTAAGGTCTGATCTTCCAGCAGCTCTCTAACTCAGCTTGGTGGGGGTTGGCGAGGGGGAGGGAGCTGGGCCAGATCATTCTCTGGTGGGGGGATGGAAGAGAACCAGATCGTTCTCTGGTTGGAGGTGGTTTGTGGGGGGAAGGGGGGGAGGGGAGTCGGCCAGATAGATCTCTGATGGAGAGTGGGAAGGCAGTGGGGGTCTGCTAGCACTCTGTGTGTGATTGGTGGAGTGGAAGTGGGCAGGGGGTCTGGCTGGGGGCAGGTAGGTGGATAAGAGGGACAGTTATGTTCTGGGTTGGGACAATGTCTGTGTTGGGCCTTCTGCACTGTATTATCCCCAAGATTCTTTATTTCCAACCATTCTTTAGAACTGTGTTATTCAGTCTACATTGTTGCTCTCTCTACTTTCTGTCAAAATGCATCCCACCTCATATTTCTGCCTTAAATTATATTTGCCACTTGTCTGCTCAACCTGTTAGCTGATCTCTTGCAGTCATCCTCACTTGAAGCTACACCTTTAAGTTTTGTATCATGCACCTATTGTTAAACCTCACTGAAGAAATGCCTTCTTTGCCCCATACCTGATGTGGAGTAGTTCTCCTCAGGCTATTTAAACACTTCTCTTTCCCAAACAGAGCGAACTTCAGCTAATTACCTTTGAAAGTAGCAGACCAAGTAGAGGAGACTGATGAAAAAGAGCACAAGATCCTTGGATCTATAGAGCGAGGCGCAGAGTACAAAAAACAAGGTAGCTACGTTAATGGTTATAATTCCTCTGGATTGTAGCCTCAATTCTGACATCACACTTTAAGAATGTTGTCAAGGCCTAGATTAAAATGCAAAGGAGAGCTACTAGCATCCACCCAAGGCTGAAGAACTTCAATTAGATAGAGAAGCCAGTAAAGGTGAGGATCTTTTGAGAGCAGAATAGGTTCAATAGGAGATTTAATAGGCTGTTCAAGATTATGAAAGGTTTTGACAGGGAAACATGGAAATAGGAGCAAGAGTAGAGAGCTGTTTCAACTTGAAGGAGAGTCAATTTAGAGATGGCACGGATATAGTATGATTGGGAGAAGCGCTATGATGAAATGAAGTAAAAAATGTTTGAATAAGGCGTTACAATCTGCCTGAAAGGCTGGCATAAACAGATTCAAGAACAACTTTCAACTATGTGATGAAAACACAAGTGCAGAGCCATGGGGAAGGGGATGTGAGTGTGGGATACCTCTTAAGAAGGGCTGACACAGGCACAATGGAATGAATGGTTTTCTCCTATGTACTGTGATTTGAACAGAAAAGGCCTTTCGGCCCATTTGACCTCATGGTTGCTTCCTGAATCTCAACACTGCTTTCTGAATGTTACTGCAAATCCAAGAACTTTAACTTTATTTATTAGTGTCACAAGTATACTTACATTAACACTGCAATGAAGTTACTGTGAAAATCCCCTAGTCATTACACTCCAACTCTGTACACTGAGGGAGAGTTTAACATGGCTGTTGCACCTAACCAACATGTCTTTCAGACTGTGGAAGGAAAGAAGAGCACCCAGAGAAAAATCCATGCAGACGTGCGGAGAAAGCAGACTCTACACAGACTGTGACCCAAGCCAGGAATTGAACCTGGCTCCTTGACACTGTGAGGCAGCAGTGCTGACCACTGTGCCACCCATATCGTGAAATGAGAATAGAGCAAGCTCGCTGCCAGGTTCAAGAAATTTGCTGGTTTTCACCAGATATATGGACCATGTGCAGTGGATCAGGGTCCATATAACAGAGCCATCGCAAAAAGGAAACCACACTTCCTTTGCTGTTTCTTTTTTGCTCAACGGAACATGAAGTTGCTCCCATTGTGAATTTGTCTATGCACAAGAACTCAACTTGCCTTTTCATGCTGTTGATGAGGAGGGAAGGGAATGACAATCTGCCTCACACTGTTTAGAAAAAAAACTTTTCCCCAATGGATGAAAAACAATGGTAAGTATGTTAAGGAAGTTGCAGACGTCACACATGCATTACCCTGATGGATCTTTTAAATTATTTACCACAGTAAACCTTTGTTACAGCAATTTCTGTCCAAAAGCCTCTTGTGGCATATCTCTGCCTTGTTCTTATTCACCCAGAAACTACTTATATTCTGATCTGAAAGAAAACAAGCCACAGACCAGACTTAAGAGACACGAATAAGAACTGTTGCCATTTACTGCACAGATCCATTGCTGCGTGAAACCATTTATCTTGTCCCCTCCATTAGGTTGTCAGTGATTTGACAAATAGACATACAACATAATGCCAACATGAGGAAAAGAATCGAAGCTAGAGAGGCAATCAAACTCAAAATAAAAGGTAAAAGCTAAAGAAGAAACAGAGCAATCCTTTAAATGTAGCCATCAAAATAACACCCATTTTTGATATTGGATTAGTTTGGATTTCTAAGTAACAAAGAAAGCTTGCTTTGTTATGATATTCTTTGATCAATGGATTGCGTTGTGCCTGTGATTTTTAAGTGTCTCTTTCTCAATTTTCTTTTTCTGTTTTGTTTACTGCTCCGTTTTCTCTGAGGTACGCAATCATTGAACTGTGCATACATGTCTGAAAACAAACATCTGAATGACTTAACCCAATCTACTTTTAGCAAATTGACTCACAATTTCTGTTTGCCTGGCGAGGGAGGTATCATATCAGACAGATTGGGCAAAAGCAAATTACTGCTGAATTCTGAAACCCAAAGAGAAAATGCTGGAAAATCGCAGCAGGTCTACAGCATCTGTAAGGAGAGAAAAGAGCTGATGTTTCGAGTTCAGGTAATCCTTTGTTAAAGCAGCTTTGACAAAGGACTCAAAATGTCAGCTCTTTTCTCTCCTTACAGACACTGCTAGACCTGCTGAGATTTTCTAGCATTTTCTCTTTTGATATCAGACAGACTTTTTCTGTCAGGACAAAGGTGCAAAAGTCTGAGATCACGTACCAACAGATTTGAAAACAGCCTCTTGCTGCCATCAGACCTTTGAATGAATCTACCTCACACTAAGTTGATCTTTCTCCCACCCTAGCTATGACTGTAACTCTACATTTTGCACTCTTTCCTTTCCCTCTCTATGAACTGTGCACTTTGTCTGTATAGCGTGCAAGAAACAATACTTTTCACTGTATACTAATACATGCAATAATAATAAATCAAATCTAGTCAAATAATAAGATATACCAAAGCAGACAAACAGCAGGATAATGGAAACTTTGGCCAAAAATTTGATTTAATTTATTATTGTCACATGTATTAACGCACAGTGAAAAGTATTGTTTCTTGCACGCTATACTGACAAACATACCATTCATAGACAAGGAAGTGAGAGAGTGCAGAATGTAGTGATGCAGTCATAGTTAGGGTGTAGAGAAAGTTTAACTTAATGAAAAGTAAGTCCATTCAAAAGTCTGACAGCAGCAGGGAAGAAGCTGTTCTTGAGTCGGTTAGTACGTGACCACAGATTTTGTGTATTTTTCTTGATGGGAGAAGGTGAAAGAGAGAATATCCAGGATGCACTGGGTCCTTAATTATGCTGGCTACTTTGCCGAGGCAGCAGAAAGTGTAGACAGAGTCAATGGATGGGAGACTGGTTTGTGTGAAGGTTTGGGTTCTTCAATGTAAATTTTCCATCCCGTCCGCCATGGCAATTGTAGCAGGTGAGACAGGAAATTTGGCAAATCATTTAAAAGTCTGTTAATCTCGGGCAGGAAATTCCAATTAGGGGCACATGCAGAATGCAAGTCTGATAAATACTGATCAGATTGTATATACCAGCAGATAAGGAATTTCGTGCAGGAGGAATGCAGATCTGTGCAACAACAGCTCTTTGACAAAACTGGCATTTCATCCACTTCAGCTAATGGTTCAGTTTCTGACATGGACATTGCATTTGATATTCCTGACTTCCACGCAGCGTGCATCCTGCAACATCTGAAATGCAAATGCAGCCAGAGCAGTGAGCACAGCAGACAACTATTGTTACTTGCACAATACTTGGCATCTCAAGCTGTGATGCCCGCACCTGAGCCAATGTGTAACACTGCAGTGCTGGTGAATGCCTTGCACCCAGTACACATGCCTGCGATGCCTCTGCTGTTCAGTATTTGTCTCTGGAGTCTGATCATCAATCTTCCCTTAAAGTCAATCTTGGACGGACAATGAAAGGTTCAAGGAGCATTTCAGGGCTTGAGCCTTTTGATACTGGAAACTTAAGTAAGACGGAAGATGTTTACAAACAGCCGATAACCTATTCTATTCTATTGGAGGCATGTTAGATAGACTTTTACTCACCCTCAATCACCTTGATAATGTTACCATCCTTTCTGAGTTCTCTAATGTAAACATAAACCAAATTATCTATATGTGTGAGCAAGTAGCTCATAAAAATGCTCAAGTGTGTTATATACAAAGTGAAAAGTACAACTAGGGTGGACCTTGTTCACTGAAATGGGTCAAACATAGTGAATTAATTCAGATCAAATAAAGGGGACAGAGTAAACTTTCCAATCTATTCCTCTATTTTCCTTTCCTTTTCTGTTTCGTCTGGTTTTTCATCTCACCCAGTAAATTATACTTTCAGACAAAGGCACTATGTGCAAAATATTGAACTTGATACAGACTGAGTTGACCAGAGAGTCATGTACTGTACACTACTGATGTGTGTTGTATCTTCCCATGGATGTTGGCTGCCATCTTGAATCTAGCCCAAGATGGGGACTGTTGGCATTGATTCAGTCATGAGATCATGAGAGAACATTCACCAGGATGTTTCCTGGGATGGAACATTTAAGCTATAAAGAGAGTTTGGGTAGGCTTGGATTATATTTGTTGGAACAGAAAAAATTGAGGAGTGACCTGATTGAGGTGTGGAAGATTATAAGAGAAATAGACAGAGTGGTTAGGGAGCAGTTGTTCCCCTTAGCTAAAGGATCAGTCACAAAGGGACATAGGTTCAAGGTAAGGATCAAGACGTTTAGGAGGGATGTGAGGAAAAAGTTTTTTATCCAGAAGATGGTGATAGTCTAGACTACACAGCCTAGGAGGGTGGTAGAGGCAAGTTGTCTCACAGCCTTTAAAAAGCATTTGCCATGTCATAACATTCAGGACTATGGGCCAGGTGCTGACAATTGGAATTAGTGGGAGATCAGGTGTTTCTCGTATCTCAGTACAGACTCGATGGGCCAAAGGGCCTCTACTCCACCATATGATTTTATGATGCTCAGCAAAGGCTCCTTCTGCAACTTCCAAATTTTCTGCAGATTCCAATGCGATCAGGCAGCGGGGTTCCTAATGGATCTCAGATGTCTCCAGTTCAGGAGGGTTCCAGCCATTCCTAAGGTCTATTGCTGATGCTCCAACTTCACAGTTAATTCAGCACTGTTTGACAAATCAAACATATTCATTGGCCCTTCGACCAGTTTCACACTGGACAATACATTGTTCAACTTGAGTTATTCGGGTATCTCGACAAGCATTGTTCTCAGTGATAGGAAAACGTGAAGAATTTTCCCTCATTCTTCTCGGTACACTCCCTTGACTTCTCAATACATTAGATGATAATCCAAAGATTTTAAATTTCAGCGGAAAGCCCTGAATTATTCCTCTGCTACATCACAATAAAACATTTATACGCTGCTGAAATCCCAACTCCTTCTTGATTGAAATCAACAGTATAGAAGTCATCCACAAATCCCATGCTGATCATCTAGTAGACTTACAAGTAAGCCAAATCCACACATTTGGTTATTATTTGTTAATAAGCAGCTTATCAAAAGGTTTCAGACTGTTCTGAGAAGCTCAAAGATACCTCTCTGTTCAATCAATTGTCAAAACATATGAAAGGAAATTGTCTTGGGACAGATGTTCTTCTATTTCTTCTGCATTTCTCTCTTATTAAGGATTGCCAAGATGTAGAACACAGTTTTATCAGGTTTATTTATTCCTCTTCATTCTTCATTAAGATGAGTAAAAACAATCATCATTTGAGTTTATGTATTACTTAAACCGATGGTGCAGGAGAAGAACATTGGGCTAAAATGGGTTCAAGTGGCGTACTTATAATGGGTGTTGTTGACTTGACTCAATAGGTTTCAGGCCATCATCCATAAATCAATCCACTCTGCCCCAAGCTATCACAGTTTAGGCATTACTTGTTTTTAAATTAAGCAAAGTCTATATAAGTGACTTTTCTTCCTCACTATAACCGAATCCACTGCATCCAGGAACAAAATAAGTGCGATAATGTGAGTAAATCAATATGATTTCAAGCAGTGCACTCTGTCTTGGCAATCCTTTATAACCATGAAATTACGAAGCATTTTCAATGACAAGTGGAGGGACATTAGCAGGGAAAGGCTGAACATCTTATTCCAACATTCAATCAATCATAGAACCCTACAGTGCAAAAAGAGGCACTTTGGGCCATCGAGTCTGCACTGACCACAATCCCACCCTGGCTCTACCCCCAATTTCCTACATATTTTACCCATAATCCCTCTAACCTACGCATCTCAGGACACGAAGGGGCAATTCTTTAGCATAGCCAACCAACCCAACCCGCAAATGTTTGGACTGTGGGAGGAAACCACAGCACCCGGAGGAAACCCACGCAGACATAAGGAGTGACCTGAACTGGGAATCAAACCCACATCCCTAGAGATGTGAAGCAGCAGTGCTAACCACTGTGCTGCCTGATTTGATCTTGAACTGCTGCAGGTTCTTCCATGATGCTATTAGTAGGATTTTTGATTGGCAAACATGAAGATAAAAAGACACATTCCAAAATAAGATGCTATGCATCGGGAGTGGGGCTTGTAGCAAGTGGTGTTACTATGCTACTTCAGCCCTTCTGGGTGTTTAAGTTTATCTGTTAGTGGCACAGGTAGGCTTACATTAACAATGCATTGAAGTCGCTGTGAAAAGCCCCTAGTCGCTGTACTCCAGCACAATGGCGCAGCGGTTAACACTATTGCTTTATAGTGTCAGGGATCTGGATTTGATTCCAGCCTCGGGTAAATTTGTGTGGAGTTTGCATGTTCTTCTTGTGTCAGTGTGAGTTTCCTCTAGCTGTTCTGGTTTCCTCCCATTGTCCAAAGATGTGTGTGTTAGCTTTATTGAACCAATACAGGGTGTTGGTGAGACCACATCTGGTGTATTACATCCAGTTTTGGTCTCCTTATTAGAGGAAGGATGTGATGGCACCGGTGGCAGTTCAGAGGAGGGGGTTCACCAGATTGATTCCAGGGATGAAAGGTTTGAAGGAGGAGGACAGATTGCACAGTTTAGGCTTATACTCACTGAGTTTAAAAGCATGAGAGGGGATCTGATTGAGATTTATAAAATACTAAAAGGGATTGTTTCCCTTTGTGGGACAATCTAGGACAAGAGGTCACAGGTGTAGGTTGAGAGACAGATTTAAAACTGAGGTGAGGAGAAACTTCTCGTAGAGGGTGGTAGATTTGTGGAATTTGCTTTTCCATAGTGCGGTGAAGTCTGAATCACTAAATTATTTCAAGAAGGGAGCAGATTTATTTTTGATTTTTAATAAAAAAAATGTTAAAGAGATATGGGGAACAAGTGGAGAGGTGGATTTGAGACCAGGGAGAGATTAGCCATGAGCAGATTGAATGGTGGAGCAGGTTCTAATGGGTTGGATTGCTTACTTCTGCTCCTAATTCCTACTTTCCTATCTTCCTGAAATATTGAATGTCAGGTCATGATTTGATTATGGCATAAAAGAAATTGAAAAGAATTGATAGAGAGAATTTTTTTCCATTAGTAAAGATTGAATGGCCTACTTCTGCTCCTACATCTTGTGAATATAGGACAAATGGTTAAATTTAACTTAAAATTACAAGGAAATTATTGAGGAGAAAAGTTCAGAAATACATTAGAATACAAAGGGATATTAAAGTTGAATTTTCCTCTACCAAAGGCAATAGATGCTAGATAAATTCATAACTCTAAGTCTGAGGTCATAAAATCTTTGCTAACCAATGACATTAGTGAAACTGAACCAAAGTTAGGCAGAGGGAGTTAGTACATAGATCAGCCAAAATCAGTCCAAACACAAGCTCAAGAGTTGACTCCTACTCCTGTTAATATATTCCTAATAGTTTGCTAAAGTATATCCCATTCTAATGGAACAAATCATAAGACCTTATATAAATACCTTGGTTTATGGTCCTTGAAATTAATTGGCGTCATCTCTGTGAAAGTGCTTACAGCAGAACTATTCCTCTCACTAATTGTTATTACTCAAAATTTTGCAAACACTCAGCGATTCAATTCTGCAGCAGCCACATCACATGACTTTCCATGGTTATCTATAGTGGAATTAAAGACACTAATGGAAGATCCTTCAAATAAATTAAACTTTATTTTCAGTAAATGAGCCTAACTAAACTACAAAATTATAATCTGACCTGCCCAAGGTATTCATTATTCTGCTCTCAACAATTCAAAATAGAAGATGTGATTTCAATACAATGTTTGTTTTTAGTGTTAAGGACCTTTATGAATTATGAGGAAATGTTCTATAAGCTAGGCTGGAATTTTCTGAACTATACAAGTTAAGGGGTGATTTGATATTGTGGGGTTTATGATTTTATTGGGTGTAGCAGGGTTAAAAAGGAACCTGGGCTGTGACAAGGTTGGTAGGGACAGCAGTTTAAGTTTAAGTTTATTTTATTAGTATCACAAGTAGGCTCACATTAACACTGCAATGAAGTTACTGCGAACATCCCTTAGTCACCACATTTCAGCACGAATTCAGGTACATTGACGGAGAATTTAGCATGGCCAATGCACCTAATCAGCACGGTTTGTTTTTGGATTGTGGAGGAAACCAGAGTACCCCAAGGGAACCTACTCAGACTCAGAGAGAATGTGCAGATTCCGCATAGTAATCCAAGCCGAGAATTGAACCCTGGTTCTGTTCCTGATGCAGCAGTGCTAACCACTGCACCACCTTGCCGAAAGAGTAAAAAAGGCAACGTGGCTGAAATATCCAAACCTGCTACAAGAAGGAACATGGAAACAAACTTTAAATAACTATCTCCCAGACAATACTAGACAGTCACACTCCAGGTGCAATTCTCAGAGATTTGTAGCAACAGTAAAGAATCAATACTATTTACTATGATCCTGCAATGCCTGAATAGGATCCATTGTACTTCTAGAAGCTAATCAAGCATCACAGGGTAAGTGATATCATTTGATAACGTTTGAGGTGATTTGATATTACAACAAGATAGGTGTGATCAACACAACATATGAACAAGAGGATAGTTGAGATAGTATATAATGTGACAAAAGCAGAACTTAGAGTAACATGATGATGATTTAATTGGAAGCTCACATGTAAACATTGTAACACGAGAAGGTATAAAAATGTTGTAAGAACTCACGAGGGACAGACAGCTTGGAACCAATTCTGACTTATATCTCTGAGTGCTCTCCCTCATGCATGCTGAACAATAAACCATTTTGTTGAAGCTTTATATGGCCTTGGAGACTAAGCTTGTTCAATCCCTCCAACAGAAATCAACTCACCAAGCCTCCTTCAACATTACCTTCCAAACCTGCAACCCTCACCATCTCAAAGGATGAAGGCAACAGTTGGTTGGGATACTCTCTAAGCCACATAACATCATGCCTTGCAACTATTGTGGTTCCTTCACTGCTGCTCCACTAGAAATCTGGAACTCTTATCTTAACTGAGGCTGTACACACGCCACATGGACTTTAAAGGTCTAAGAAGGCAACTTAACATCTCAAAGATAATTGGGAATAGAGAACAAATGCTGGCCTTGCTAGCAACACACAGTCATGCAAGGACAGAAAGAGAAATTAAATGGTAGATAGAGAGAAGCCCACCGATGGGTGTCTAAGGGCAAGTGGGCCTCACCTTGGAATCGCAGTATGTTTTGTAGGTCAGATTATGCTGTTTTGCAATAGTTAACCTTTAAAGAATAACAGGTAATTGCATCAACTTTAGCAGTCTGCGGAGAAGTTTTGTAAGAGTACTCTGCTCATCAACAGAGAGATAGGCAGAGAGGTTTGTACTGAAATCCAGTGGGTTCTTGCAATTTCACCAAAAAGTCACTAAAAAGGAAATTCTGTGTGAAATGAAGGGTCGGGTACTTGTTGTTGTCATTTTTTCAATTTAATTTTTCCACCTCTTTTGTACTGGTATTCCTGTTGTATAGTTTCCCCAGTGTTTGCTTTAGCTTTGGAATTGTCCAAAGATTTGCAGGTTAGGTAAATTGGCCATGCTAAATTGTCCCTTTGTGTCCCAAGGTTAAGGGAATTTGTGGGATAAATGCACAAGGTTATGAGGATGGGGTGGGGTTAGGCTTGGGTAAGGTACTCTGTCAGAGAGTTGGTGTGGACTTGATTATGAGGGAAGAGGTGTTGGGGTTTTTAGGCAGCATAAAGACTTATAAAGCTCCGGGGCCTGATGGCATTTACCCCAGGCTGCTAAGGGAGGTGAGAGATGACCTTGCTGGGCCTCTGACGCAAATCTTTGTCTCTTCTTTGGACACAGGTGAGGTCCCAGAAGACTGGAGGATAGCAAATGTAGTACCGTTGTTTAAAAAGGGTCAGAAGGATAACCCAGAGAACTATAGGCCGGTCAGCTTGACTTCAGTTATAGGTAAGCTAATGGAGAGGATCCTCAGGGACAGGATGTATGAGCATCTGGAGCGCTGCGATCTGATCAGGGATACGCAGCATGGCTTCATTAAGGGGAGGTCGTGCCTTACGAATCTAGCGGAATTTTTTGAAGAGGTGACAAAAACGGTTGATGAAGGACAAGCCGTTGATGTCGTCTACATGGATTTCAGTAAGGCGTTTGACAAGGTTCCTCATGGTAGGTTGATAGAAAAGGTGAAGGCGCATGGGATACAGGGCCAGGTATGTAGATGGGTTGAGAACTGGCTTGGGAGGAGGAGACAGCGGGTAGTAGTGGAAGGCTCTTTTTCCAACTGGAGGTCTGTCACTAGTGGTGTGCCACAGGGCTCAGTACTAGGGCTTCTTCTATTTGTGGTTTATATAAATGACTTGGAAGAGGGGCTAGGTGGTGTGATCAGCAAATTTGCTGATGACACTAAGCTGCTTGGATTGGCAGGTACTGAGGAGCAGTGCCAGGCAATACAACAGGACATAGATAGGCTGGTAGATTGGGCAGACAGATGGCAAATGGAATTTAATCTGGATAAATGCAAAGTGATGCATTTTGGTCGGAATAATGTAGAGGGGAGCTATTGGATAAAAGGTAAAACTATCCGGAGTATAGAGACGCAGAGAGACCTGGGGATGCAGGTTCACAAGTCTCTGAAGGTGTCAGTACAGGTGGAGAACATGATAAAGAAAGCGTATGGTATGTTAGCCTTCATAGGAAAGGGTATAGAATACAAGAATAGGAGTCTAATGTTGCAAGTGTATAGAACGTTGGTTAGGCCTCACTTGGAGTACTGCGTCCAGTTCTGGTCGCCGTACTACCGGAAGGATGTGGAGGCCCTGGAGAGAGTGCAGAGGAGATTTACCAGGATTCTGCCTGCTATGGAAGGGCTGTCTTATGAGGAAAGATTGAACACACTGGGGTTGTTTTCCCTTAAAGACGCCGGCTGAGAGGGGATCTATTAGAGGTGTATAAGATTATAAGGGGTATAGATAGAGTAAATGGTGGTAAGCTTTTTCCACCATTAGTTTTTGGATAGAACGAGGGGTCATGGCCTTAGGGTGAGGGGAGTTATGTATAAGACGAATATTAGAGGGCAGTTTTTCACACAAAGGGTGGTAGGGGTGTGGGTTTTCTCCGGGTGCTCCGGTTTCCTCCCACATCCCAAAAATGTGCTCTTAGGCTGATTGGGTAATAAATTGTCCCTATATTGGTCCCTATATGGGAATCTTCCAGAATAGGCATAGCCTAAAGTCATGGATATGTCATTAAGACGTTAGGACGGCGGTGCGGGCTCGTTGGGCCGAAGGGCCTGTTTCCCGTGCTGTGTTGCTCTTTGTTCTTTGTTGTTCTTTGTTCTTTGATGGGCCGATTTGTCTCTTTTTGTATTGTAGGGATTCTATGATTTTTTTTCAATTAATGCAGAAAACTCTAGGATGACATAACCTGGAAAAGTGTTGGAAGTGTATATACCATGTATATATCATAAGTAGGATGTACGTATCCTTAAAAAGCTCTGAACTTGGTTTAGTGTTAATGCAGTTGTCCTCAAAAGTTGTCACTTCGCAGCATCTGAGCCTGGTTGGTTTCAGAAGGTGCATAATATTAGGTGGACCATAGCAGTTACCAACCTATATCTCTTCAAAAGCTCTTCATAAATGAATCTTTCCTAGACACACTGCAGATTGGTGAACAATGCACATGTTGAATGTTGTCTTCAATGGATTGAAATCCTGCTGTGTTCAATTTAAATAATTATGATTTTTTAATCACTTGTTTTTTGGAGGGGAAATGAAGGCAGTTGTGGATGAATATCAGAAGACGGTACACAGCTTTGAAGTAGCAAAGCTGTGACATTATGACCATATTCACAGTCTTTGTTGTCCATTTGTTCAATGGTACAGACCATGTTAACAGAAATTATGATCTTATGTCACCAAAGACAGTTCAATTTTTTTCTGCAGAAAAAATATATTTAAGCACTTTTAAGGACTCTTGCTCAATGTCCTTTTTCCCAGAAAGGACAATCAGTTCAGAGGGAAATGGAAGCTAATCTGAACACTTAACAGTCAATGCTGACTGAAAGTCAACTTTGGAAGGTACAGCAATGCATCAGATGACTCTCATTCATTCACTACTCAAATGCCAGGAGTGAGCAATATAATAAATTTGCAGATTGCACTTTCACCTACACAGTAAGTCGTCTCACAATACCAGGAACAGCATAACATCACCAAGAAGAAAAGCTGGAAAGACTCTTTTAGTTAGTTTGGTTGGTATATTTCAAACTTGTCCATGACAGTACATGCTGAGGACCTAGACTAGCAGATCTTAGGGAAGGTACTAAAATTATCCATCATAAAGATGTTTAATATAATCATCATTAGCTTGATGTGCCTGAGCAAATTGCCCATTAATTCCTCAGTGAACCAATATGTAAACTTCATGCATCTTCTTAATAGCCCTGCCATGAAGGCCAAGTTGTTTGTGAGCAATTATCTGGCCCTTGCTGAGTGCGCACTGCTTGCACTTAATAAACAGCACTTAATCCTTCCAGACAACGACAGCTTGTGTCAGTCAAGCCCTGCAAGGTGTCCAAGCTTAAAGTAACTCGACCACAGATTTTCGTTTTCCCACTGCAGTAACTGTCCACTGTAGTCTCAAGTGCATCCATTTGCTTATAGCTGATGAAAGAGATGTCAAGAAATGTGATAATGTGTGGTTGAGTTGGTATCAGAAGTGGCAATCTGCAGCAGAGTTTTTGACAGCATTTGCAACTTCTAAATACAGAACACACAAATATGTTTCAAAGTGTTATTTACAGTGATTCTGTTGTCAATGGGACCCAATCGTGGTAAACTTCTACCTGGTGTGAAGGAGCAGCAAGCACTCTGAAAACTAGTGGCGTTTTCTATCAAATAAACCTATTGAACTTTAACCTGGTATTATGAACCTTCTTACTGTGCTTACCTCAATCCAACGCTGGCATCTCCATGTCATGATCATTCTTCCCTCACATCACCAGCCTTGTGATTGGAGAAGCATTACCTGGAAAATGTTATTGTGCAGATGATTTAAAAGAGAAAAAGCATTTATATTGTGCGTTTGCTACCATCATGATCGCCCAAAATATTTTACAGCAAATTAATTTTTTATGGAAATGCACTCATGATGTGAATACAGTTACAGCAAGACACTACCAATGCCAGTAACATCAATAACTAGAATGTGTTGGTTGAAAAATAATAATTGACCAGGACTTTGGAACAAGCCCCTTTGCTATTCTTCAAATAATGATGTGGGAACTTTGACATTCACCTGAGAAGGAAGACAAGGACTTAGTTTAATGTTTCTTCAGCTGCATTACACTCCATCAGAGCTAAAGTAACAGTCTACATTAGGTATGATGTATCTGAAATGGAGTTTGAAACCAATGTAGCATTGCTTGCTTACAAATACACACACATGCCGGAATTCTACTGCCTCATCCCATACAGCATCAGAGTGGGCAAGGGGCAGCCAACAGAAATGGCCATTGGCTTTGGGCAGGAAGGTCCGGTCTCGCTCGAAATCCCACCCATGTTGTTCTCAGGTACAGCCACAGGTACAGTTTACACCGGCTCTCTGACAGGGTACCTTACCCAGGCCCTCTCACCTGCCACACCCTTGTAACCCTGCACATTTCCTATGGCTAATCCATCTAACACCTTAGGACATTAAGGGGCAATTTAACATGATCAGACCACCTAACCCACATATCTTTTCATTGCAGGAGAAAATCAGAGAATCCGAGGAAACTCACACCAACGCGGGAGAATGAGCAAAGTTCATGCAGTCACCCAAGACTGGAATCAAACCTGGGTCCCTGAAGCTCTGAGGCAGCAGTGTTAACCATTGTGCTACTGTGACTGTCATAAAAGATCATATAGATGTATGCTCTCTTTTACATTTTAATATGCTTCTAAAGGAGGCAATGACAACACTCACATGTGAGAATCCCCTGAAATCCTCAGTGAGCCAGTGTCAACTGGATGGGCCAAATGGCCTCTTCTGAGATTCTATGATGACCTCAGAATCTCCAAACCAATTCACAGCCAATGAATTAATTTTGCAAGGTAGTCTCTGTTATTGCATTAACAGTTTCCTTTCTCTACACAACAAACCGTAGGATTTCCACTGTAAGGTTGGACTCTCATTTATGATATTTATCTTGACATTTAAAGGAAATAACCTCATTACTCATTTTGATCTGAGCAGAAGCAATAACCACAGAATCTGGTATCAAAATGACTATATGTAATTGTCAAACAGCACTGAGAAATGGTTTAAGACATATACATAAACTGTGGAATACACTTTGGAATATAAGTTAATCAAACCACTAACATGGGACCACTACAGTGTAGAATGAGGCCATTCAACCTATGGAGTTTGCACACCTATTTTCCAACACAGAATTCCACCCAGACCCTGTAACCCCGCGTATTTATCCCCTGACCTACCCATTTTAGGACACTAAGAGGCAATCTAGCATGGTTAATCCACCTAACCTGCACATCTTTGGACTGTGGGAGGAAACTGGATGAAGCCCATGCAGACACAGGGAAAAGGTGCAAACTCCACACGGACCATCACCGAAGACTGGAACCGAACTTGGATCTGTGGAGATGTGAAGCAGCAGTGCTCACCACTGTGCCAGCATGACACCATGACCATCATAAAAAGTTATGTAGATGTGTGCTCTCTTTTTTTCAATGGGCTTCTAAAGGAGGCAATGGTAACACTCTCACATGTAGAAAGATTATTGGGTTCAAGCTCTGTGCTGTGTTATCCTGAAAGAGACAGGATAACAATTAATATGATTTTGATTGGATTTATTTTTGTCACATGTATTAACATGCAGTGAAAAGTATTGTTTCTTGCAAAGCATACCATTCATTGAGAAAGAAATAATAGAATGCAGAATGTAGTGTTATAGTCATAGTTAGGGTGTAGAGAAAGATCAACTTAATGCAAAGTAAGTCCATTCGAAAGTCTGATATCAGCAGGGAAGAAGCTGTTCTTGAGTCGGTTGGTATGCAATCTCAGACTTCTGTATGTTTTTCCTGATGGAAGAAGGTGGAATGTCTGAGGTGTGTGGAGTCCTTAGTTATGCTTGCTGTTTTGCCAAGGCAGCGGGAAGTGTAGACAGAGTTAATGGATGGGAGGCTGGTTTGTGTGATGGATTGGGCTACATTCACGACCTTTTGTAGTTCCTTACGTTCTTGGGCAGAGCAGGAGCTATACCAAGCTGTGACACAACCAGAACCAGTTGACCAGTTGGGTGGAATCCTTTTGCTGCTCTTCAAACTGTGCTGTGGGATCTTTGACATCCACCCGAGAGGGTGGTCAATGGCTCGGTACCTAACTTCAGGAGGTTAAACCTGAATTAATGTCTTATCCAGAGACATTCTTTACCTCTCTCTCTGGCTGCTTGCAAATTTAGAAGATGTCACTTTTCTCTCTTTATGTGGATGGTGACAACATTTCTATACAAACATGGAAAAGTAAAACACTACTAAACAGAAAATGATTTTGGCATGGTCAAGAATTCAGCCTGTTTGTCTGCAGTCATTCTGCTTTATAGATATCTAAAGATGTAAAAGGTTACCACAGTCACAAATGATCCATAGGCTCCTTTCAGAAGGGGAGAACTGAGTGGTGATAATTTAATCCTAGCGTCACCACACCTCGGGCCAGAGGTAAGTTTGAGAAAACAGTATGGGAATTGAACCTGCGCTGTTGGAACCGCTCCAGTTTGCAAACCAGCATCTAACCAACTGAACTAACAGGCCTCCAATGAAAGAGGGTATCATTACATTTATTTTGCAAGCTGGCCTTTCAAACAGCATGCTTCAATGACTATCAGTCAGTGGCTCTGACATCCATCATTATGAAATGCTTCAGAAGGTTAACCATTGCACAAATCAATTCTGGCCTCAAAAATTGCCTAGATCCACTACAGTTCCCTTACTACTGTAACAGGTCCCCAGCAAACACCATCTCCCTGGCCTTGCACTCAACGCTGGAACACTTAGATATCAAAGAAACGTATGTCAGATTCCTATTTATCAACTACAGCTCAGCCTTTAATGCCTTTATATCTACGAAACTCATCTCCCAACTCTGTGGCCTAGGACTCAGTTCCTCCCTCTGCGACTGGATCCTGAAGTTCCTAATCCACAAACAACAATCAGTAAAGATAGGCAAAAACACCGCCTTCACGATCACCCTCAACACCGGTGTCCCACAAGACTGTGTTCTCAGTCCACTATTATACTCGGTATACACCTATGACTGTGTGGCCAAATTCCCCTCCAACTTGATTATTAGATTTGCTGATGACACCACCATAGTAGATCGGATCTCAAATAATGATGAGACAGAGTACAGGAAAAAGATAGAAAATCTGGTGAACTGATGGGATAACAATAATCTCTCCCTCAGTATGAACAAACTGAAGGACATAATCATCGACTCCAAAAAATATAGTGAAGGACATGCCCCATTTACAGCAATGGGGACAAAGTAGAAATGGTCGACAGCTTTAAGTTTTTAGGTGACCAGATCACCAACAATCTGTCCTAATCCCCCTATGTTGACACTATAGTTAAGAAAGCCCCACCAACATCTCTACTTTCTCAAAAGGCTAAGAAAATTTGGGAGGTCCACTACGATTCTCACCAACTTTTACCGATGACCATAGAAAGCATTCTTCCTGGTTGTATCACAGCTTGGTAAGGCTCCTGCTCTATCCAAGACCACAAGAAGCTACAAAAGGTCATGAACGAAGCCCCGTTCATCACTCAAACCAGCCTCCACCCATTGACACATGCCGCTGCCTCGGAAAAGCATCCAGCAAAATAAAGGATCCCATGCACCATGGACATTCTCTCTTCTTCCATCAGAAAAAAGATACAAAAGTCTGAGGGCATGAAGCAACCGACACAAGAACAGCTTCTTCCTTGCTGCCATCAAGCTTTTAATGAATCAATCTCAATTTGAGTTGATCTTTTTCTACACCCTAGTTGTGACTGTAACACTACATTCTGCACTCTCTCCTTTCCTTCTTTAGGAACGGTATGTTTTGTCTGTATAGTGCGCAAGAAGTAATACTTTTCATTGCATAACAATAGATGTGACACTAATAAATCAAATCAAAGTGCATTTTGGAGCCAAAATTTAGTCAAAGTGCAAATTTCCCTTTTGAAAAGTGGATGTTGCAAATTGAAAGAATAAAGAAACAATAACAATACCAACTTACATTCTAACAATGTTTCGCTTGAAGAGACACCGGTACATTTTGATAGAATGAATGTATGTAGTTAATAAGCACAGAGATATAAGCAGTTGATGAAGAGACTAGAGTATTAATGGCTGGGGGAGAAGATTTTGGGGATATCTTTGAAAGCAGTGACAATGGTAGCAAGCTGAAAGGATCTGCGGAAAAAATGTTTACATGGTCCTGTCCCAGTACGATTCCCATGGAGACTAGAAGTACTGCCCATAGAGAACCAAGGAATTGAGCAGGATAGAATGACCATGAAAGGGCTTCCTAGAATACTATTGGACAAATATTTAACACCCATCCAGGCAAATGGGGAGTATTCCATCATACTCCTGACTTGTGCCTTATAGATGGTGGATAGGGTCTGGGAGTAAGGAGGTGAGTTACTCGCTGCAGTGTTCCTAGCTTCTGACCTGCTCTTATAGTCACTGTGTTTATGTGCTGAGTCTAATTGAGTTTCTGGTCAATGGTAACCACAAGGATGTTGACAGTGGGGAATTCAGTGATGGTTACATCATTGAATGTCAAGGGGCGGTGGTTCCAGTTTCCTCCCACAGTCTGAAAGACATGCTGGATAGGTGCATTGGCCATACTAAATTCTCCATCTGTGTACCCAAAAGGCATTGGAGTGTGGTGACAAGGGAATTTTCACAGTAACTTCTTTCGGTATTAATGTGGGCCAACTTCTGACACTAATAAATAAAACTTAAAGCTCATATCAGCAAATAGGGAATTTGACCTATTTGGGTGAAAGGGTTGAGTTTAATGTCTCCATAACCACACCCATCATACAAGACTATCCCATTAGATGTCAACCCAGATTTCAGAAGCAGACACTTAGGCTGAATGGAGCAGGTTTGAACCCTGTGTATTCCAACTCAAGAAGTGGAAATGTTTGAAAAAAAGGCCAAACAACACTTCATGCTAAATCACTGACCTTATTCAGCCAATACTTCATAGAGTACACATTGATATAACTCACTTGGGAATTAGGAAAAAAAATATTATTTAAGGCTAATTAGCCTTTTTACCGTCCATCTAGTATGGCATGGCGGTCTGCTTTACTGTAGGTGAATTTAGTGTTTTTTTAGTGGATAGCATACAGCTATTGCCCGTAGTCGATGCCTGTGGCGATGTTTGATCGTTCCCTAATTAGCTAAACATCATCCTGTTAAATTTGGTTAAAAGCTCTGAGCCTCCCCAGCGATCTCATGACATGGACATGAGAAACAGAGAACAAATTTGCGATTCACCATAAACAAGATGCTTCCCTAATGAATGCAGGAAGAGTATAGCTCAGAATTTGAAAAGTAGATGATCATTTCAAGAGCATTCCTAATCAGGATTGTAAGTAATCATGATAATGTTTTACCATGGCATGGCATTTGCCTGCTGGGATAGAATCTCTGGGATCTGAGTGTTTGACTTGCTATCAAAGTCAATAAAAATTGAGGGTGGGGTGGGAAGTTGGTGTTGGTCTGTAGCATCCAAATCCATAACAAATGATCCAGGATGGCAAAACCCCAGGCTGGGACCTCATAATCTGAAGTTTTATTCTACATTTATAATCAGCTTTCCCTTTCAAATGCTGACAACTCATGTCCAGCAAAAAAGCTGGGAAATAAAAATTCTGTTTCAAACTCTCTTTTCACCCCCAAAGTAAAGCCTTACCTTGCTTTCAGTGTTTTGGCACTCACAAATCATGCTACATGATGGGCAGCACAGCGGCGCAATGGTCTGCACTGCTGCCTCACTACACCAGGGGCCCAGGTTCAACTCCTGGCTTGGATCGGTGCAGAGTCTGCATGTTCTCCTTTTGTCTGCGTGGGTTTCCTCTGGGCACTCCGATTTCTTCTCACAGTCTGAAAGGTGAGTGGTTAGGTGCATTGACCATGCTAAATTCTCCCTCAGTGT
Organism: Sphyrna mokarran; assembly: GCA_024679065.1. Classification (NCBI taxonomy): domain Eukaryota; kingdom Metazoa; phylum Chordata; class Chondrichthyes; order Carcharhiniformes; family Carcharhinidae; genus Sphyrna; species Sphyrna mokarran. The sequence goes on along the minus strand of JAGIQG010000029.1, from coordinate 11,013,424 downwards.
ACCCATACAGGCATCGAAGTGTAGCAACTAGGGGGATTTTCACATTACCATCATTGCAATGTTAATGCAAGCTTATTTGTGGCACTAATAAATTAATGAACAAACATCAATGTTCCCGATTTTCACATGAGGTGCTCTGTTAGTGCCTCTGGTTCCCAAATGCTGTCAGAATCAGAGTTACATAGCCAAAGCATTGATTTACTAACCAACATTCCTTACTCTACATTGACAGCACAAGATTACGGGATCATTCCTTGTCTTTCAAAATGTAAAATTTTTATACTCAACATAAGAATGAGATTTCAATAGGTTTGACATCAAGAGAAAAGATTTACACATATCATATCAACTGGTGGCATTCAAACCTTTAAGTTAGGAAACGTGGGTTCAAGTCCCACTTCATTGATTTGAAAATGGAGACTGAGGGAGAGTTGGACTGCCTGGGGTGCTGCTTTTTAGGTAAGGGCTGATATTCTCAAATCGTGCACACCCCATTGCCGCTGCCAGTGAGAACAGAGAATTTGACACTCAGCCGAATCTCTTATCCTCAGCAGTGGGACTGGAGAATCCCATTCATAGACGAAATTGGAGAATTCCGGCCAAGGAGTCCAATAAGATCCTATCTGATATTGCAGGTGGCTGGAAAAGATCACAGGAAACTATTTTGAAAGAGATCTGGGAAGTTTTCTGGGATCTGGGTTCGATTCCGGCCTTGAGTGACTGTCTGTATGGAATTTGCACATTCTCCTTGTGTCTGCGTGGGTTTCCTCCGAGTGCTCCAGCTTTCTCTCACACTTCAAAGATGTGCAGGTTAGGTGGATTGGCCATGCTAAATTGCCCCTTCCTGTCCCAAGATGTGTAAGTTAGATGGATTAGCCATGATGAATGCGTGGAGATGTGGAGGGCCTGGATGGGATGCTTTTTCAAAACATTGGTGCAAACTTGATGGGCTGATTTACCAATTTCTGCAGTGTGGGGGTTCTATAATTCAATGCTTTATCTCTCCACCAACCTCCCTGAAAGGTGAGGCTGTGATTGCACTGCTGTTTGTGGGCACTTGCCGAGTATAAATCGGCAGCTGCATTTCCTAAATTTCAATGATGACTGCCCTTCTGATGTACCTCATTGGCTGTTGAGCACTCTGGGAGGTCAGAAAAGGCACCAGAGAGAAGCAACCCTTGTTTGTACTTCGTCAGCAGTCTACATAATAATCACCACATTTCACAGTAATTCATTGTGTCAAATGTTGTGAGACATCACTGGGAGATGTGATAAGGTGCTGCAGAGACGCCAGCCTCTTTTGTCTGCCACTCGTCCAAACACATGCTTTTTCTGTCATAAATAATGATGATCTCCCCTGGTGGTAAGAGCGAAGCAGAAAATTCCCCTGGCCCGATTCAGTCTGTACCGAGCTTGCTGATTTCAGCTTGAGTAGCACTTCAAACATTTCTATTTGCCATTACATTCCTTAACTTGGAGAATTAGAGAAAGCAGGAATTGATCCTCCTGATTGCCATCCAATACCCCACAGTTAGAATGCGCAGGCTTGGCAAGAATAGGATAACTCTGACCTTCCTGGTTGAATAGCATGTGAACACCAATATAGAAACACTAGCCTGTTGGGCATACACTGGTGGGCTGTGCACAGGAAGGACTGACACCCCAAACTCTAACTACTGTTTCAGGCAAAGAGAGGAATCAGCTGGTGGGGATAGACATTATTTCATACAATCCCTATAGCACAGAAGGAGGTAATTCAGCCCATTGAGCCTGCGCTGACATCAATCCCACCTATCTCCATAACCGCACAAATTTACCAAGCTAATCCTCCTGACACTAAAGGGATATTTTGCATGACCTAACCTGCACATCTTTTGACTATGAGAGCACCCAGAGAAAACCCACACAGACACAGGGAGAAACTCCACACAGACAGTGACCCAGCCAGGATTCGAATTCAGAACCCTGGCACTGTGAGGCTGCAGTGCTAACCACTGTGCCACCGTACCATACACTGTAAATTATTGAACTGATTTCATAGCAAACAAAATTGAATCTTGAGAACTAAACTGCTAAACTACCTTCCTGAATATTTTAACAAGCTCTTTTAAATTATTTAAAGGGGAATGAAATGAAATACATGAAACCATGGTGGAAAAATAATCACCACCTTGGCTAATGCTAATAAACTGACAGTTTTATAGATGTTGCACTCTCTCTACATCCATTCTGTTTAAGTTACCTTTCTCTGATATTCTTGTTTAAGATCCTGGTGAGTCATTTGTTTGTTCCCCACCCACCACCCCTGTAATCTTCTGAGTGTGTTTTATTTAATATAAATAAACAAAGCTGAAAGCTCCCAGAGTCCCAGGGCAGGAAAGAACACAAAAAAGAAGAGGGGGAATTTTCTCATCCCATCCGCCATGGGAATCATGGGGGGAGGGGGGGGGAGTGGTGAGCATGGACAGAACATCTCACCTTAAGTGTCAGAATTGGTTTTCTGATCAGGTTGAGAAGTTGTTTTGTGGGAACTAGCACATTCCTGCAAAAATGTACTTAATCCTGAATGGACACGGCCTAACATGTTTAAGGAGATCTTTTTCAGTACTCAGCAGGAATATATTCCAATGGTAAAGAAGGAATGTAAGAGAAGAGATAACAGCTGTGGTTATCGAAGAAAATAAAGGAGACTATTAAATGAAAAGCTGATGCGTTCACAGCAGCTAAAAATAGTGGGTGATTAGAAGATTAGGGAAGATTTAAAAATCAACAAAGAATGACGAAGAAAGCGATAAAGAAAGGAAAGATATAGTATGAAGCTAAACTAGCTCGAAATATAAAAAAAGATAGTAAAAGTTTTTACAAACATATAAAGAAGAAGTGACTAGCTAGAGTGAATGTTGGATCCTTGGAAGATGAGAGGGGGGATTTAGCAGTGAGTGACAGGGAAATGGTTGAGATTTAAACAAGTTTTTGTGTCAGTCTTCATGGAGGAGGATACAAATAGGTTGCCGAATATTAAAAAATAGAGGTCCTTAATTCAATTCCTGTCACTAGGGAGGTAGTGCTTGATAGACTAATGGGACTGAATGTAGACAAATCCCCGGAACCAGATGCAATGCATCCCAGGATTCTGAAAGAAATGGCAGAGGTGATAGTGGATGCCTTAGTAATTTTTTATCAAAATTCGCTGGACTCCGGAGAAGTGCTCAAAGATTGGAAAATGGCTAATGTTATGCTGCTGTTTAAAAAACATAGCAGACAAAAGGCAGGGAATTATAGGCCGGTTAGCTTAATGCGTAAACTCCTCACAGACAGTGACCCAAGTCGAGAATTGAACCAGGATCCCCGGGGCTGTGAAGCAGCAATGCTAACCATTGTACCATCATACTGCCCCAGAGTGAACCTGGCAGAATACTTCAGAGGGCAGTTTAGAGTCAACCACATTGCTGTGGGTCTGGAGTCACATGTAGGCCAGACTGGGTAAGGACAGCAAATTTCCTTCCCTTAAGGATATTAGTGAATGAAATGAGATTTTTTTATAACAATCAATGAAATACTTACTGTGCACTGCTTTGAATTCCACGTTGAATTAACCGAATTTTAATTCCACCCCACCATAAGCCTGGGCCTCTAGATTACTAAAGTTAAACATAAAGTTTATTTATTAGTCACAAGTAGGCTTAAATTAACACTGCAATTAAGTTACTGTGAATATCCCCTAGTCGCCACACTCTGGCACCTGTTTGGATACACTGAGGGTGAAATTTAGCATGGCCAATGTATCTATTGGCCTTTCGGAGGAAACCAGAGAACCCAGAGAAAACCCACACAGACACAGAGGAACATGCAAACTCCGCACAGACAGTGACCCAGCCAGGAATCAAACCTGGGTCTGTGGCACTATGAGACAGCCGTGCTAAACACTGTATCACTGTGCTGCTCTTAAAGAATAAGTTATATGTAAATAGGCATTGCTTGTATAGAGTATGTAGAAGAAGTACATGGACTTGAATCATAATACTTGGTACTTCTTATCACTTCCCAAGCCAAGGATTGAACCTGGGATCTTGACACTGTGAGGCAGCAGTGCTAACCACATGCCAAGTGATATTGCCACTGCACTATCTCAACTGTTTGTCTATCCACTTTGTGAGACATTGCAAATTGGCTGCACCGTTTGCCAATGTAACTAAAGGTGCTTTTGAGGAAAAGGTTAGCATTTTGAGATGTACCTGTGAAATGTGACTGAATGCAATATAAATGCAAATCTTTCCTTTTCAAGGCCAACAAACAGTGAATGCCAACAAGACTGGAACAAGTTTGCTCACTTTCACTTTGCCTACTCCATTCATTATTTTAATAAAAATCTTGCCCTTAGTCTTTACTCTGAAGATGAATGTGAGCTCTTCTAGCCTGTCTTCTATAATGCAGTAACATAAATCTCTCCGGCTCTCCTTTCCAGCCTCTCCAATGCATCATTGTCAATATGCAGCACTGACGAGAGAAAAAAACTGAATGCAGAATTCTGACCATAATCTCATTAATTAGTAAAAATCACAGGGAGCAGGAAAAGAAGATTCACTGAAGTTTTTTTTTTGCATTTGTAACCTAAAAGGTAAGATGTAACTTTTAAAGTTTTGTATTTTAGTAACTCATGATCAGAAACAATACAGCTATGGAAACTACTAGCGAGACTGGCACTCGGAGAGTTGTCTGAATAATGTCCAACTGATTTAATTCTATCATGTTGTTCAGATTTGCAGTGATTTAGTTCTTGCACCTGAAATTAGTTGTAGGAGTGTCGTACACAGATTGATGCTAGGCTAACGGGAAGTTAAGACGCCCAGTTAGATGTGAGTTGGGCATTCAAATTTACTGCATGTGTCAAGCTTCCTGACTTAATGTGAGGGACGTCAGCAGTGGTAAAATGGAGGCCAGCTCTCAAGCATAATTACAGCCAGGGGATTGAATTTCCCAGACTGCTGCATTGCAGGTCGGGAGACATCATCAGAGGGCATTTAGTGGGTTTCCTGTTGCTGCCTCTACATGTCCCAGGTTTCCAGTGATGCCAACACCGCGCAGGACATCAGCAAGGAGCTGATTTAATAGTAAAATCACAATTTGAATCACAAGACCCATCAGTAGGTCTTGGTCTGAAGTTTCCATGCCTGCTAGCCTCTGCCTGCACCTCCTTCTCCTCCTCCTCCTCCTCCTCCTCCTCCCCACCACCCCCCCCCCCCCCCCCCCCCCCCCCCCCATCTCTCCATCTCTCCGCCCCGGTTCCTCCATCTCTCCATCTCTCCGCCCCAGTTCACTCCAGTGGGGTTTACAACAGCTCTCCATTAACAGGAAGCTGGCGGCCCAACTCCTCTGGGCTAAAGGGGCGGGGGGGGGTTGTGAATGGAGACCTCTCTGATGTCAGGGGTAAGAGAGGTACCCTCAGGGCATTGCCGGCCTAAGGGGTGATTGGGGGTCAGAGCTGTGGTGGGAGAGGTGGTGGTCAGGGACATCAGGATTGCCAGAGGGAAGAGGCAGGAGACATATGGGCTGGCCTGAGGGGGTGACATCAGAAAATGTCCAGGAGCCTTGCACTCAGGTGGTGGGAAGGTCACATGGCCAGTAACAGGGGAGGTGGTTGTTGTGCTGGTTATGATCGGGCTGATCAGTGATTGGGAGACCAGCAGTGAGAGGGTTACTGTGCATGCGTCAATCTTCATCGTAACAGATGGGCACATGCGCAGTGACCCATCCAGCACTATGCTGCTGGCCTCTCAAGCTCTGATTTTCAGCACTCTACAGTGCTCAGAGTGTAGGAGATCCATTCTGAAAATCCTATTAAAAAACCAGTTCTTCTCATTTTTGGCACTTAGAAGTTTGTGGGATAATCCAAGCCCATACATTTCAGGGACCCTCTTGGTGAAACAGAAAGATGTTCTTTCTGGCATGTTCTGGCTACCACAGAAGAACAATTTGTATCACGAGTCTGCATAACGTCAACAAATATCTTCATATTTCCATGAATAGTTCAAAATTTTATTTTGTCCCCTTCCCTAAATGCTCCATCACCAGAAACTAATGTTCATCATGCTCCCCTTCTCTTCACTTAAACGTGAGGTGATGGCCTAGTGATATAATTGCTAGACTATTAGTCCAGAAACTCATGTTGTGGAGACCCAGGTTCAAATCCCGCCATGGTAAGTGGTGGAATTTGGATTCAACAAAAAAAAATCTAGAATTAAGAATCTACTGATAACCATGAAACTATTGGGGATTGTCAGGAAAAAAAAAAGACATCTGGTTCACTAATGTCCTTTAGGGAAGGAAATCTGCCATTATTGCATGGTCTGGCCTACGTATGACTCCAGATCCACAGCAATGTGGTTAACTCTCAATTGCTTCCAAGTACAACTAGGGATGGGCAATAAACATTGGCCAGCCAGCAATGCCCGTACCCCACAAATGAATAAAAGAAATTTAAATGTTTAATTCCTTACCACTGCATGGAAACTATGTTTTTCTTGCAGCTTCATACTTGGGGTAGACTGCCACATCATTATGCAGCTTCTTAAAGGTACACATCAATGTCTGCAATGCATGTCGCTTCTTAACCCAAGTCTGCAAGTTAGTTTGTGACTATCCATGTGTGGGTAAAGACTGCTTCCTTCTCTGAGCAATTTTGAATGGAGCTGAACACTGTCCTATCATCAGTGAACATTGTCCCTTCTCATATTGGAACAAATAGCATTGATGAAACAGCTGAAGGATATTGGGCTGATATAAATTGGTAAATGGGATTTCTATTGGAAAATGGGATTAGGTGTTCAGATGTTTCCGACATGTTGGTGCTGACTTGATGGGCCGAAGTGTCTCTTTTCCACTGTCTGATTCTATGGTTCTAGGAAACTGCCCTGTGGACTGCCTCCAGTGATTTCCTGGCACTGAAATGTCAAATATATTAAACATAATCTATAATTTTGCTCTGTCCATTGTTTTTAATCCAAGCCAATATACCTGTACGTGGAAAGGCAGAGAATGCGCAATTGTTTAAGATGAAATGATTTCTTGCTCAGCAATTTAAAATGCTGGTGAGCATTGAATGGCTATTTTCAGCTATTTAACAATGCTAAGAGCCATCACAATGAAACCGCAACTCATGGAGGTAAATCAGAAGGAAAAAATGGAGAATCTGACACAAAATGGATCAATACTACTGATGGAAAATGCATAGAGCAGATACTATTGGGATTTGGCAAATGCAGTCTGAGTTCTCTATTTACTTGGCTATTATAGGCAGTGATTATAGAAAGGAAAATTGTCCAACACTCCGTGTCAGAGAAAAGATAAGCTCAAGAACAATTTGGGTGGGAGACAGCGTGACTACACTGTGGTGCCAGTTTTCCTTCTAAAATAAAGTTTACTTATTAGTCACATTAGCCTTACATTAACATTGTTATTCATCCAGAAACTTAGCTAATGTTCTGGGGAGCCGGGTTTGAATCCCACCACTGCAGATGATGGAACTTAAATATCATAAAATAATCTGGAATTAAAGGTGGAGTTTTACCCGCACATCTGCACGATCCCACAGAGAGCCAATGGAGAATGCTATTCTTTGAGCCTCTTCAGCCCCGGAATCACGGCGAGCATGCCAGTAAAATTCTGGGCAAAGAATCTACTGAAGTCCATGAAACTATTGTCAATTGGTGGAAAACTCCATCTGGTTCACTAACATCCTTTAGGGAAGGAAATCTACTGACATTACCTGATCTGGCCTACAAAGCCACTGTAATATGATTGGCTCTTAACTGCTCTCCAAGGGCAACTAGCGATGGGCAATAATGTTGGCCAGGCAGCAGTGAGCATGTCCCCCAAATGAATAAAAAAAGCTCACCTAATCTTTCATTTCTATTCACACCTGATCCATCTTTATCTCCTTCCTCCATCATTCTAATTTACAAATTAATTCTGCGTGTGGATTATGCAGTGGCAACAACTAGCAATTTGATTGAACTTTTTAATTTAGGAAAGGCGCAGCAGCATTTTCAGGCCAAGATTTGACAGTAAATTGCATAAGCAGATCTTAGGGAAGATAAGCAAAAAGCTTTGCCATGGAGGTAAGTTTTCGAGGAGATGATAGGCTTCAAGTGATTCAGAAGGTTCAAGGAATTGATTTCAGAGCTTAAGGCTTAAGGAGTTGATGGCATGGCAGCCAATTATGTAAATTGTGGACACCAGAGGGACCAGAATTGGAGGAGGCAGAGATCTCAGTTGGTTATTGGTCTTGTGAAGTTTATAGAGGTAAGGATGAGAAAAGCCATGCAGGGATTTGAATATAATGCTCTAGAATTGTAAAAGCAAGGCATCAATTGCTCACCAACTTTTGGATACATTGATTAATATCTTGGAAAGATCAACTGTATGCATCACTCCCCTAAAATCACTACAGAGCAGAAAGAGGCTATTTGGCACTTTGAGTCTGCACCAACAATAATCCCACCCATGTTTTATCCCCATAACCTCATATATTTACTCTACTAATTCCAAATCTTGGACACTAAGAGGCAATTTAGCATGGCCAATCCACCAAACCCACACATTTTTGGAGTGTGGGAGGAAACCAGAGCACCTGGAGGAAACCCACATAGACACATGTAAACTCCACACAGACAGTCACTCAAGGCTGAAATTGAACCCGGGTCCCTGAAGCTGTGAGACAGCAGTGCTGACCATTGTGCCACCATGCCTGTTATTCAGTAGTGAAGGAAAAGCACTTGTACTGGAACCATTACTTTCTCCAGTGCTTGTTTGCATTCACTTACATCCAAGCTATGCATTCTGGAGTGCAACCTGATGCACTTTGACACATGTCACCATAGCAGAAATGGTTTGCGTTAATCTTTTGGGTCTCCACATTCTATATGCTACAGATGCCCAGGTGTCAAATAAATCACTAGTCATGTAGGTTTTTATACTGTCATGTTGCTCCAGGCATAACTCATATTGCCAGAAAGGCCCTATCCTCATAACCCCACATATTTACCCTACTGATCCGTCTGACATTAAGGGGCAATTTAATATGATCAATCAATATAACACACATACTTTTGGACTGTGAGAGAAAAACCGGAGCCCCCAGGGGAAACACACAGTGAAAATGTGCTGACTCCACAAGCCTGGAATTGAACCCAGGTCCCTGGCACTAAACCACTATGCCACCGTGCCATGTAGCTGAGCCAGTCAGAGTATCAAACGTCAAGCATTTTAAATTGTCTTCAGTGTCTCATTGTACACAAGGAGTTAAAGATGCCACAGCTCCATTTCCTAATCAATGTCCAGTGTGGCTAGTGAGTGAAGACAATACTGGTTTTGACATCATTCCTCCTGGTGGAATAGTTGGCCAACACTCACTGTATATTCTCATTCATGAAGATTGATTATTTGGACAAGACTGGGAAGCTCATAATGCTTGGAGAACAGCACTCAACATATACTTGAGGAGAGGTGGAAACAAAGGTAAAATGGTCAATCAAACAAAATGTTATTGATGGGATTCGCTCAGTTTTATTGCAGGAGCAAGCCCAGTGTTGTAAATCAGTTAACATATCATAGAATGTATCACAGAATCCTTACAGTGCAGAATGAGGCTATTTAGCCTATCAAGCCTCATCCATAACAATCCCAACCAGGCCCTATCCCCATATATTTACCTTGCTGTTTCCCCTGGGAAATTTATCCTGGCCAATCAATTTAACCTCCACATCTTTGGGGTATGGGATCAACTGGAGGAAACCCACACTGACATGGGGAAATTGTGCAGACTTCACACAGACAATCACCTGAGGACAGAATTGAGTCTGGATTCCTAACACTATGAGGCAGCAGCGCTAACTACTGTGCCACCATGCCACCCAAAAATTGTTTCATGGTCATCATTAGATCTGCCGATTTGCATTGAATTCAAATTTCACCATCTGTCTGGTAGGATTTGAGCTCAGATCCCCATAACATGACACTGGGTCTCTAGACCACGAGTTCAGCAATGATATCATTATGTCACAAAGCAAAAGTGAGTGAATAAAGTCTCTACCGCTACCAGATAAAAATATCCTCGAAGGTGACATTGAAAGGTTAATATATCCACATCGCTCTGTTGAATAAACCTTTATCTGTTTCATGTTCCTGGTCTAGATGATAATTTTCAGAACTGAATGGCAGTGCTGGTAACTGCCTCAAGTATTCAACAATTGAAATATTATTGCAGAAAGATTTTTAAAAGTGTAGAATTATAAAGCAGTAATAATTCATGCAGTGCCCCTAGAAGAACCGGAAAACAAAGCGCAAGGCTCGTTATAACTTGCCGCACACAGGGAACAACACTGTCTTCAAAAAGTTAGTCATCTTCATGCAAGTGGGCACTTATTTCAAATGATCTATCTCCCAACCCCTTGCAGCAGCAAGTCTTGATGGAAATGAAATCTTTTACCTATAATTAAAAATAAGCTGATGAGGGAGAGAGATAATTTGCAAGGGATGGAGGTTTAAAACTAATCCCATAGGTTTAGCTGTATAGTTTGTGGGTGAGTTGAATTAATTCAACTCAGCTTCAAATTGAATTGCCTTGTGTTATAGTATCACACAGTGCTATCTAGTGGAAGATGAAGGAATTTAACCAGTCAACAGACAAAAGAATCACTTCCATTGAGCATTATTGCATTGCTGCTACACTGCGGACTATTATACAGCCGCACAATATACATGAGTAATTTAAATATTGCTGAAGACAGATGCATCTCACCAATGCTTTCTGTTTTGCAATCATCAGGACAAACTTGTTAATTTACTGGTTGATTTGGTAGTTAGGAAGGCAAACACGGTGGCACAGTAGCATAGTGGAAGGTGGCACAGTAAAGGCAGCATGTAGCCTAGTGGTTAGCACTGCTTGCCTTGCAGTGCTAAGGATCTGAAATCAATTCCTGCCTTGGGTCACTATCTCTGCAAAGTCTGCATGTTCTCCCTGCGTCTACACGGGATTCTTCTGGATGCTCCGGTTTCCTCGCACAGTTTGAAAAACATGCTAGTTAGGTGCATTGGACGTGCTAAATTCTGCAGGTGCCAGGGTGTGTGGTGACTAGGGGATTTCTTTGCAGAGTTAATGTCACAAGCCTACTTGTGACATGAATACTTAAATGCAATATTAGCATTCATTTCAAGAGGATGAGAATACAAAAGCGGGGACGTACTGATCAGACCACATTTGGGATACTGCTAGTGATTTTGGGGCGTGTATCTAAAAAAAGATGTACTGGCTTTGGAGAGGGTGCAGAGGAGGTTCACAAGAATGAGCCCAGTAAATAAAATTCTCACGTATTAGAAGCATCTGAGGACTCCAGGATTATACTCAATGGGATTTAAAAGGATGAGAGGAGTTCTTATTGAAACATCTGGATAGAGTGGATATGGGGAAGATGCCTCCGTTAGTAGGAAAGACTATAGTCCGAGGCCACAGTGTCAGAGTAAAGAGACAATCCTTTAGAAGCTAGATGAGTAGGAATTTTTTTCAGCCAGGGGATGGTGAATCTATGGAACTCATTGCCACAGAAAGACCAGGTCATTTAGCATACTTAACACAGAGATAGATGAGTTCTTGATTGACAAAGGGCTCAAAGGCAGGAGAATGGGTTTAAGAAATATATCAGCTATGATCGATTGGCGGAGCAGACTCAATGGGATGATTGATCTAATTCTGCTCCTTTATCTTATGGTCTCATAAACTCAAGAATTCAATATTTCAGAAGATCACAGCAATGTATAGCACAGAAGGAAAAGGTTAGTTGACACTTGGACTCTGATTGTCCAAGTGGTTGCCATAGAAAAAGCAAACAGGGAATTAATTATAGGTGACCCACCTGTAGCTCCCATGCAATTTAAAAAATGTGCAATGTTTGAATATATTGACTTATTTTTCAAAGAATGGATCCTACAATGAGCCACCTTACTGGCTTAACAGATTATCTTAAATTCGTTGTTGGTGTATCTATTAGCACATTCAGGATTGTTCAAAAGTACTGTCCAATCATAGAAACATGTCAAACAGTAGATGTTTTGTCATGGATTTTTAAAGTGGGCTGGTTGAGTAGGGGTCTGTACTTTGCCTATCAGGAAGAACCAAAGGGACATAATTCTATCAGCCATTACTTTGCCAATATGTTTTTTTTCTTCTAGCAGACTGAAGTTCTGCAATACCAAGTGAAGGAAGAATGATTAAATTGCATCAGGTTTTATATCTCTGAGCTTTTATTATTTATTTAGAGGATGTGGGCATCACTGGCTGAGCCAACATTTATTGTGCATACCTGAGGATATGAAGACATTGCTGTAGATCTGTGTGAGGCTAAAATGTTGTCCGATTTCAAGAAGAAATTAGACATAGCTAATTGGGACTAAAGGGATTCAGCGATATGGGGAAGAAGGGATAAAGATATTAAATTTGATGATCAGTCGTGATGAAAATGAATGGCAGAACAGGCTCAAAGGGCCAACTCTTGCTTCTATTTTCTATCTGGCATCATATGTTGGCCAGACTGGATAAGGATGGCAGATTTCCTTCCCTAAGGAACATTAGTGAATTTGATGGGTTTTTATGACAATCATTTCATGTTCATCATTAGACTTCTTATTTCAGATTTTTATTGAGGTTAAGTTTCACCATCTATCATTGTGGAACTTCCATGTACTCTGGAAGTCCCAGAGTATTACCTTGGGTCTCTGGATTACAAGTCCAGTGACAATACCATTACACCACTGCATCACTGCAGCATCCAGACCATTATGCACTGAGCTCTATTTGATTGTCCATGCTGGTATAACAGCAACTGAAGCCAATTATCTGGGTTAAAGTTGAAATCAAGTAGGATCTTTCCTCCCGATTCCTGAATTGTCTACTCTAGTGGAATGAGGAAGATTTTGTAACTGTGATTAAGATTTGTCACTGAGTGAAAGCTCTGGAGTTAGATCCCAGTGAAAGGTTCAACACCGGCAGAAAGAGATGAAAATAGCAGTAAAATCTACAGAGTGGGGCTTGAACCCATGACCTTTGAACTCAGAAACAAGAGCGTTATCACTAAGCCAATGGCTAATCATGAGGAAAAGAAATAGCCAGTCCTGTGTTGATGAATAGCCAGACTTATAGAATCCCTACAGGGCAGAAGGAAGCCACTCGGCCCATCAAACATGCATCGCCAACAATCTCACTCAAGCCCTATCTCTCTAACCCCACATATTTACCCCGCTAATTTCATTGACACTAATGGGCAACTTATCATGACCAATCAATCAAATCTGCACATCTTTCAAGCGTGGACTTAGACTCAGAGAAAGGAAGGAGAATGATCGAGAAGTGACGCATTGCAAAACAAGCTAGGAAATAATGGACAAGGTTTTCCTGCCACGCTCTCCCCAAAACTGGAAAATCCCACCCGAGGTCAACAGATCTTTGCATAGTCCACAACACTACCTCCCCCCCGCAATCCCACCACCCACTCCCTCCACCCCCCGACATCCCAAGATTCCTGTGGCAGGCGGGTCAGGAAAACTCCAGTCGATATTTTTGCACACATCTTGAAAGTTGAGGTCAGGGTGCTGGAAAAGAAAGAGTCAGGAAAAAGGTATTGAATCTAAACATTCCTTTAAAACGTGGCAGTTGTTAAGGATGCAATTAAGTTCCAAAGTACTGTTGGAGAAAAAATTTAATTCTGAACAAATCAAATCAGTATTGCTGGCCGGTCACATTTCAGGCTCTTATTAAACAAGTGACTGGAAAATTGTAATGTGTTGTCTAAGTGAAAGTGGATCTTTGCATGTCTATTATGAGAAAGCAATTTGCCTCTCTAAGCAATGACATCCTCTAATCTTCTATTATAAAAATCATCGGTTGCACCTACACTATGAAGTCACCCAGTCAGTGAAAAAGCAAATCAATATTAACCCCTACAAAGGAAGGTAGCCTCACTGTTTTCTGCTAGTCTTCTCTCCTTCTCTCCCTGATTTCTCCTCTGGACTATTTGCAGAAATTTATTGTGGTTTGGATCAATGCCAAATATATATCCATTTCGCGTGTGCAAAGCGAAGCACTGACAATTAACCATCTATTTAGGCTTGCAAAATAGCAGACTATAGCTTGCTCCTGTCCTTATTCAAGATTAATCAGAAGGGGAGCCTCTGGCTGATTATTTGCTTGCTAATGGAGAGGCAGGACATGAGTTAAAGGACCCCCCTAAATGCCACACTAGCTGGTGTCAATGAATTCAGCATAAACCAGGAATAAAACCATAGACTCTTTGGTCTTCATTGTTATATGCTGTCTTAGTAACTGAGCCCTCGAGAGAGAGTTATGATAGAATCATTTGTACAGTGCCACCATCTGTCAATCCATTCACCACTGGATGTTGCGAGAGGAAGAGGTTATTTTTGAAGTAACTTTACCATTTCAGGATTCACGGTGGCACAGAGGTTGGTACTGCTGCCTCACAGCTCCAGGGACCCGGGTTCAATTCCTGGCTTGGGTCACTGACTGCACATTCTCCCCGTGTCTGCCTATGTTTCCTCCATATGCTCCGTTTCCTCCCACAGTCTGCAAAAAGTACTGGTTGGGTGCATTGGTCATGCTAAATTCTCCCAAACAGGCACCGGAGTATGGCAACTCAGGAATTTTCACAGTAACTACATTGCAGTGTTAATGTAAACCTGCTTGTAACACTAATAAATAAAACTTAAACTTAAATTTGCTGAAGTATCTGACTCTAAGGCCTGAGAACATGATCTTCCTGATATCGCCACAATATATAACGCTGGATTGTTGGAAGTGCCAATGCTCTAAGATTGGATTCTGCAGGACTCTAGGCTTCTGGAGGAGTCATCCAGGGGTTCTGTACAAGGAACCCTTATAAGTTTGGGAAAAGCTGCTCTTCCCTGCACTGAGTAGGTGGTCTCTGATTAGATGCGCTGGAAAAGTAGCAAAGTGAACACTGAAAGTCCCAGCAAGAGCCAGCAGGGGTGAGAGCCAATAGAGCAAATGAGAAATGGAGCAAAAACCAGTGATGAAATAAAGGCAGCAGCTAGGTGATGATAAGTGTCAGGATGAAGGCCAAGCAGATAGCAGAGAGGGCAGCTGAGCAAAGTGTGGAGCAGGTGGTGAAACTGGAGACAGAGCAAAGGTAAGTGAGTGGCACAATGAGAGGAAGGTGGGCCATTGAAATTTGGGGAAAGAGTTATGGAGGCAAGTGGAGAGTTGGCCTTCCAAAGAGGGGGCCGCACAGAGAGAGGGCCATTCAGAGAGAGGGCCATCTAGCAAGAGGGTCATTGAGAGGGAGGGCCATCCAGAGAGTCTTCCAGAGAGAGGGCCATCTGGAGAGAGGGTCATCCAGAGAGTGGGCCAACCAGAGAGAGAGCCATCCAGAAAGAGGGCCAACCATGAGGAGAAGACCTTAAAAAGACGACCATGGGAGAGGGAGATGGGGAGAGGGATATGGAGAGAAAGACATAAGGAGAGGGACATAAGGAGAGAGACATAGGGAGAGGGCCACAAGAAGAGGGGTATAGAGAGAGGGATGTGGAAAGAGGGTCATAGGGAGAGGACTATGGAGGAAGGACCATGGAGAGAGGGACATGTAGAGAGGGATATGAAGAGACGGACATGAGAGATGGTCATGAGAGAGAAACATGGAGAGAGGGATATGGGGAGAGGGATATGTGGAAAGGGACATGGAGAGAGGGACATAGAGAGAGGGACATGAAGAGAGGGTCATGGAGAGAGGGCCATGAGTAGAGGGTCATAAGGAAGAGTTATTGGTAAAGGACCCTGGGGAGAGGGATATCGGGACAGCAACATGGGGAAAGGGCCATGAAATTATTTGGGAGCAATGTGTTGCCCTGTGCAGCTACAGCATCAGGGCAATGATTGTGAAGCAGGAGTTGGAAGTGGGTCAATGATGAAGCATCATGCTGCATGAGCATTCACTGTTAAGATACCTATAACCTCTAAAACATGTGCTGGATGGAACAGTGCAAATTAAATCCAGGCCACTGAAATTGAGATATCTAAAACTGTGCGACAAAATGAACAGTGAACACATGGCACTGCTCCTATATTTAGATGAGATGGCTGTCGCTTGAATTTTTGAAACTTGTCATGAAATTTTGGTGCTCTGTGTGGATCACGAAGTTCAACTTTCAGAGTATTTCACAAATGCCTCATGGCTTCTGAGATTTGTGTATCTGACGGATATTTTTTACAGAGCTAAATTAAGTGAATCTATCACTCCAAGCAAATGGTGCTATCATTTTTAATGCATAAGGCAAGATTTCACCGTTGTTATGGAAATTATGTTTTGAACTTCCTGCATCAAAAATACTGGTTGTTTTCCAATATTGAATGACTTTCTCAATGAAGTTAATTCTATCCCTGATGAGAATATTTTCAGTAACATTGCATAGCAGCTGCACGACTTTATGCCCTTTGTTGAGGTATATTCTTCTGTCAAATGACTACAGTACGTGAGTATGTAACCCCTTTGCATCGACAGGTAAGCCCATCTCATTGGAGCATGACTATGATTGACATGACTTCCGACATCACATTAAAACAATGCTTCAACAAACTTCCGTTGGCGAATTTTCCAAGCAGATTAATGCAAGAGGGCCCAAATTCAGCAAAGAAAGCAGTTTGTGACATACTTCCTGTTGCAGCAACATATTATTTGCGTGAAAATTTTCTTTCCCAATACTCCAAAAATGGCCTCACCATTCAATACGATCATGACTTATTTATGCCGGCCTCAACCCCTCTTCTGTGCCATTTCCCATCACTCTGTATTCCTCCATCTATCAAATATTTTCTACCTCCGCTTTAAATACTTCTAATGATCCAGCCACCACCAGCTTTGGGGCAGAAAATTCCAGAGGTTCACCATCCTCTAGGAGAAGAAATTTCTATGCACCTCTGTTTTAAATGCTGAGGTTGGCCTTTTATCTTGTAGCTGTGTCCCTTTGTTTGAGACTCTCCCACCAGAGAAAACATCTCACCCTCTACCCTGTGGAGTCCCCTCAGAATCTTATATATTTGAATAAGGTCACTCCTCACTCTTTTAAACCCCAAGGAATACAGACCCAGACTATTTAGTGTCCCTTGATAGAACAACACTCTCATATCAGAAATTAGCATCTTGAATCTCCTTTGGATTGCCTCCAGTCTTAGTATATCTCTTTCAGGTCAGTAGAATAAAATTATATGCAATATTCCTGATGAGGCTTCATCGATATCCTGTACAATTGCAACAAAACTTTCCTATTTTTAAACTCCAATCCTTTGTAATAAATATCATTTGCCTGCTTAAATACTTCTTAAACCTGTCGACTAGCTTTCTATAATTCGTGCACTCAAACATCTAGATCCCTCTGTACTTCAATGAATAATTAATATCATTATTAATAATAATGAATGCATACACATAAATGGAAAATACTTATATAAATTTGTTTCTGTGTTTGTACCTATTTCACAAACAAACAATATGATAAAAATGTTTGGTGTGTACCCTCAAATCTCTTAGGAGATCAAAAGGTTTCTATGCTGAGAAAAGTTTGGGAAATCCTGGTCCAAGGTGATGGCACACCAATTATTTTTGTATGAGGATCATTTTCTGCGCCAAATAAGGCCACTTCCTGCAATACAAACCACCAAATCTTCAGCTTCAATAGGAGAAACAACAAAATCCATTCATGTAATAACTTTTAACACATTGAAATGTTCCAACTTCACCGGAGCATTATCATGCAAAACAACACTGAACCATGTAAGGAGATATTAGATTGGAGCTTGGTCAAAGAGATAGGCTTTAATGAGTAGTTTGGGAATGAGAGGTTACAAATGTGCCTATTGAGACATTGCAGACAATAAACTCATTTTCTATCGCTAAATCTTCCTACTTTTATTATGAATGCAGCTCTGTAAAGACTATTCCATTGTTGCATTTTCCATTTCCAGCCAAGAAGTATTCAGGCCAAGCCCTTTTGCCTGTACTCATATATAGGAAGGAATGAGCTACTCTACTGAGCATTGATTGTTACATATTCATATGCCCTTTTACATTATAAAGTGCTATATTTCAATTTGGTTATTAGATTGTTACTCTGAATTCATTGCAGTTCTGGTTTTGATCACATTAGTAAAGTCTGGCAACACCAATTTTAAATCCAACCGATTTATTTAATAGTAAATCTGCGAGCTTTCGACCTTTGTGGCCTTCGTCAGGCGAAAAGATCCATTGTCCTGTCTACTTTAACTTTAATCATTTTCTGGACATCTCCTGTCTATATCAAATATCCAAGTGTCATGTTTGTCAAACTGATTTTAATGATATGTTAACTGGCTCATCTCTCTGACACTTGATTAGTTTTCCAAAGGTACAAATGCCTCCTCAAGACTTTTTGTAATCTTGATAAGTGAAATCAATTGTCTTATTGTTGCTGTGTGTTATGAGATGTAATTATTTGTAATTTGTCATGTGTTTGCCTGGAGTGAGTGTGCATACTACAGTGCTGACTGTTTAACCCTTTCCATTCATTCCTCTCCTGCTGGAGCCCACACTCCCTGGATTTTCTCTACTATACCATTTCCTTTAGAAAAGGAGGTGGGGCTTTTATTACGAAGTCAACTATAAGCTCTCCCAAGCCATGAGGATGAGTTTACCCATATTATTGACAAGACAAATTCACAATAAACTTTGAAAAATGACCAGAGAGTCCTAATAATGATGACATCAGCATTAAAAAAGAGATAGTTTTTTTTTAGATTTTAATACCATCTAGGGGTAAGTGGAGAAAATGGGACTATGGCATTGAAATTTGAATTCAATAAACTCTGAAATTATGTTTAATGATTACCATGATATTATTGTCAATTATCGTAAAAATCCATCTGGTTCATTAATGTCTTTCAAGGAAGGAAATCTGCCATTCTGACCTGCTCTAGCTTGCATGTGACTCTAGATCCACAGCAATGTGATTGAATCTCAAAATGTCCTCTGAAATAGAGGGCAGTTAGGGATGGACAATAAATGCTGGTCCAGGCAGCAAGGTCCACATCCTGTAAAAATGATAAAAGAAGAAAGACAGAGGATCTGCCATGATCATGTTGAATAGTGGAAGGGGCTCCAAAGGCCAAATGAGCTACTTCTGCTCCTGTCATTTATGTTTTACAGGGAGCAAGTAACCTGCTCGGAACTTTCAATGATGTAGCCAATTGCACTCACAAACTAGCTCGAAGCAGCTTCACTGCATCGATGGCCATGATGCTCATCACTAGCCTCACAGCTTCCTGGAACAGATGTGACATTGACTTTGTACCTACGCAGGCCTGAACAACAAGTGAAACTTCATGACCAGAAGATTGTGCATAATGAAGCCATAGTCATTTATTATTTGACTGTAATTTCTCAAAAGTCGCATGAACAGATGGTATGTAAAGTATGTGGTTAATTGAATCATATAACTAAACCCCTTGGGAAATAGATTTTCTTCTGTGCAGCAGATCTATTTTTATTAATATTGGCAAAATAAGATGTACACTCACATTATAACAGGATTGAAAAAAAAACAAAGAATGTGTATCAATGGTGTTTTGAAGGAAAGTTAATTTCTGCTAATCAGATTATGTTGATTACATAACAATTATTATGCTTTAATTTATATCAATCACTTCACGTATTCCTGGAACATACAAAGAACAAAGAACAAAGAACAACACAGTACGGGAAACAGGCCCTTCAGCCCAACGAGCCCGCGCCGCCATCCTAACGTCTTAATGACATTAAGACGTGAGAAGATGCATTGAAAACGTACTTCACTTTTCCCGCTGAATATTTTTAGACATCAGACATTCCAAAGTTTTCAAAATATCATTAAACCTGCATAGAAAGATAACACAGTGATTCTGCCACCTCACTGCTGTGTCACAGTGCCAGGGACCCGGGTTTGATTCCCCGTTTAGGTCACTGTCTATGCAGAATCTGCACATTCTCCCCGTGTCTGTGTGGGTTCCTCTGGGTGCTTGAATTCATCCACAGCCTGAAAGATGTGTTGGTTAGGTTCATTGGTCATGTGTAATTTTCCCTCAGGCGCCAGAGTGTGGTGACTCAAGGATTTTCACAGTATCTTAACTGCATTGCTAAGGTAAACTCACTTGTGGCAATAAAAAACGCTAATCAATGAACTTAAAATTGACCTTCTATGTCAGGGAGATTAGCAGGTAAATACATGTGATAGGACCTGGGTGGGATTGTTCTTGGCACAGCCTTGATGGGCTGAATGGCCTTCTTCTGCACTGCAGGGATTCTATGATTCTATAAAATCTCAGAAAAGAACCAACTTCGATAATTTTGTTAGTTTTCAGCACTTAAATTTATATCACTCCTTTAATGCAACAAAACTATCTGAGGCACTTTGTAGGAGTGTTACAAAATACCAAACCATCTAAGGAAAGATTGGGACAGGTGATCAAAATCTTGTTCAAAGAACTTCTCAAGAGTTTCATAAAGGAAAAGGGAAAAGTAGAGGCAAAAAATCTTAGAGAGAGAATCTCAGAGCTTCGGGCCCAGGTAAGGCCAGCAATTGTGAAGCAATTAAAGCCAGCATTCTTAATAGCCCCAAATTCGAGAAGAGCGACAAACTCAGAGGTTAGAGTTGGGGTTGGAGGACATTAGTGAGATAGAGGCAAGGCCACGAAAAAATTTATATACAAGGACCAAAGTTTGAAGATCAAATTTTACAACCACTAAATTTATTGCCTTTAAGTTATTGAAACTTAACCTTCAACTGCAAAATTAAATATCTGAAATAAGCTATAATTTTAAGTAAAAGAAGCTTTAAGTGTTAATTCTGCTCATTTTCCCCACACCCCAGTTTTCTCTTGTCTAGTTTTCATTGATTCATGATACTTTTTCTTTACCAAATAAATTTTATAACAGATTGGGAGCTAAGCTCCCCCATTCCTGAGGAAGGCTCATGAATTGTGATGCTGATTAGCCCATATCCAATGCTACCAAAGCTCATAGCCTGCTGCTGAGAGGCTGTGTACCTCATTAGGAAGGGGGCCAAAGATTGTGACTGACAAGACCAGCTAAAGCTGGTGCTACTTTTTTTTGTTGGCCCTCATCACTTATAAGGGAGATGTATTTAAAGTTTAATGTTTATTTATTAATGTCACAAGGGGGCTTACATTAACACTGCAATGAAGTTACTGTGGAAATCCCCCAATTATTACACTCCAGCACCTGTTCAGGTACCCTAATGGAGAATTTAGCATGGACAATGCACCTAACCAGCACATCTTTTGGAGTGTGGAGGAAGCCAGAGCAACTGGGAGAAACTCACACAGACATGGGGAGAATGTGCAAAGTCCACACAGTCACCCAAGTTGGAATCAAACAAGGTTCTCTGCCACTCTGAGTGCTAACCACTGTGCCTCCGTGCTGTCTATTTACTGAAGAGTCCAGTGAAGAATTTGGTGGAGTTTAATTAAAGTACAATAATAGAATCTAGAAGTCATGCTGCAACTTATGCTGATCTTGAAAAGATATTGGGAGAGCTGCAATGCAGGAGCCAAAGTCAAGGAGATGCATAGAAGGAAATGCATGCTCTGTCAATGTGGGGGTTATAATGTCATCCATCCAAGCTTTCAGGGGCAGTAAGTCTCAAGAACTATGCTAGTCATCAACATGCTTTGAGATTCCTCAAGTCTCCACACTCCAGCACCTGTTCGGGGCAATGCACCTAACCAACACATCTTTTAGACTATAGAACAAAACCAGAGCACCCAGAGGAAACTCACTCAGACACAGAGAGAATGTGCAAACTCCGCATAGACAAGAATCGTATGTGGATCCCTGGCGCTGTGACGCAGCAGGGCTAACCACTGTGCCACTGTGACACCCATTCTCTTCCTACCAGTATGACTGAAGTGATGATTCTGTGCATTCTACATGTAGGAACTCAGTAAGAATTTAGCAACACTTTGCCTGAGGAAGACACAAGAGTGTTGAAAGCTCACAATTTTACTATCAAATAAATCGGTTGGATTAAAAATTGGTGTTGCTAAATTCTTACTGAGTTCTTACCACCCCAATCCAACGCCGGCATCTTTACATCATTCTACATGTAGGCCAGACCAGGTAAAGACAGTAGATTTCTCTCCCTCAAGGATATAAGTGAACCAAATGGATTCCTACAACAGTCATTAGACTTTTAATTCCAGTAGTAATATTAATGAAATTCAAATTTCATCATTAGCCCTATTGGAATCTGAACCCAGGTTCCCAGACCTTGCTCGCTGGATTACTGGTCCAGTGACAACGTCACTTCACTATTGCCTCCCGTTACGAGCTTTATTCAAAGCTGTTAGACCAAAGTAAAAATTACTTCTCAAAAACAAAGTGGGCATTGAGGCAATGTGTTTCATTTAAAATACTTGCGAACAAAATTTAATTATTGGTGTCATATGTAGCTTTTTACTGCACCTTCATACACTGAACAAGCCTCACCCTCACATTGCATAATTTACAGACACTACATGGCATTTGACCTGTGATAGCCACATCACTCAAACCTACAATCCTAGAATCCCTACAGTGCAGTAGGAGGTCATTCAGCCCATTGAGTCTGCACCAAACACAATCTCATTCCAGCCCTATTGCCATAACCCTACATATTTATCCTGCCAATCTCTTCAACACTAGCATGTCCAATTTAGCATGGCCAATCAACCTAAAACACATATCTTTGGAGTGTGGGAGGTAACAGGAGCACCTGGAGGAAACCCATGCAGACACGGGGAGAAAGTGCAAATTCCACACAGACAGTGACCTGAGACTAGAATTGAACCCGGATTCCTGCACTATGAGACAGCAGTGCTAACCACTGTGCCTCTGATTAGCCCATACTCGCTGATGCACTTGCTTCTCTTTTGCAGGACAAGGGGGCATTTAAACTAAATGGAAATCACCCCATGACTGAGGAACGGCTCCTTCATGCCAATGACAGCAACAACTGGAGAAAACTTGCTGGCATGCAATCTTCCCAAACACACAGAATAAATTGATTTGCTCAATAGTCAAAACGACGTTAGAACAACAACTTGCTATTTAATAAATCTAGTGTGCAACTGTGGGAATAAATATAACAGGGCATCCTGTTACATAAAAATCAATACTGCCTTATAATTCATAACTTTCCAAAGTGAATGAATGTGACTGACTGGAACATTTTGGAGGAATGAATATGATTAGTGCAGCCAAATAACCAGTGAAAGAAAAACTAGAAAAATATGAGGCAATATAAGTGTTCAGGTATGGAATTAAGTTTTGGTTATATTTGGTTGTATTACATTGGGGCAGCACGGTGGCACAGAAGTCAACACTGCTGCCTCACAGCGCCAGGGGCCCGGGTTCGTTTCCCAACTTACATCACTTTCTGTGTGGAGTTTGCACATTCTCCCCATGTCTGCGTGGGTTCTCTCGAAGAGCTCCAATTTCCTACTACCATCCAAAGATGTGGAGGATAGGTAGATTGGCCATGCTCAATTGCCAGCTGGGTGTCAGGAGGATTAGCTAGAGGAGATACATGGGGTTATGGGGAGGGAGGCTGGTGGGATTGTGCAGACTCGACAGGCTGAGTGGCCTTCTTTTGCAGTCCATCATTTTCATTGAACTTCATCTCATTTTTACAATTCCTCACTTGTCATCTTTAGTGACCCACGATATACATATATTAGACAAAATGAATGTTTCTCTATTCCCTGATACAGAATTGTTCTCGCTCTAATATTTCTCTCTTTTTGGTTTTTTTCTTCTTCGATTCACATTATCTATTAAACAATATCTCTGATTGTCCTTTTATGGAGTATTTTCTTTATGCAAAGAGGATATATCCATTTTATGGGCATCCAGCTCCAACATTAGTTTTTTTAAACATTCATTCTTGGGGATGTAAGTGTTGCTGGCAAAACCAGCATTTATTGCCCATCTCTAGTGACCCTTAACAGGTGGGAGTACGTCTAGTTGACTTATAGCATTGCAACTAGATGAGATTATAGCGCTATTTCCTTAAGTGGGCAGTTAGGAATCAATCACATTGGTGTGAGACTGGAATCATCACACTTTTGTCAGCCTAAATAATGGACAGAAATTGAATAAGCTAAGCTTTTTTCAAACAATCCAAATCATTTTTACAGGCACCATTGTCTACTTTAGGATTTTTAGAACTGAATTCAATTTCCAAATCAATGACTCGTAACTTCTGAACTCATAATTCTTTGAATTCTATGAGTTATAATTGAGGCATATAAGATGATCAAGGGATTGGATAGGGTGGATAGTGAGAGCCTTTTTCCTCGGATGGTGATGACCAACACGAGGGGACATAACTTTAATTAAGAGGTGGTAGTTATAGGACGGATGTCAGAGGCAGGTTCTTTACACAGAGGGTGGTGAGAGCGTGGAATGCCCTGCCTGCAGCAGTTGTGGACTCGCCTACTTTGGGGGCATTCAAATGTTCGGTGGATAGGCATATGGATGATATTGGAATACTTTAGGTTAGAGGGTCCACTGGCCGGCGCAACATCGAGGGCCGAAGGGCCTGTACTGCGCTGTAATGTTCTATGTTCTATGTTCTATGAATTGCTAGTCTAGTTACCTAACCATTATATTACCTTGCTCAGTACAGTTATACCCTGCTGTAATAACAATATAGAATGAAGCTGCCTCTGTTTTATCTCAAGAATATGTCTCCATCCAGCCACAGAGAAGCACTCTCTCCATTGCCCAAGAAACAAATTCCTACCCTTTTCACGTTCTTCCTTTGTAAATCAGGGCAGTTTTGTAAAGTTGAATTAATGACGTTCGCTAGCGATGCATGTGTCCCATGAATGAACTTAAAAAAATGTAGCCCAGCTGCCTGCCTTTCATCAGTCTATGTTACTCCTGCTATTTGGAGTAAATACTTAGTCCCAGAAAATTCCATGGAATGCCTACAGTACAGAAGGAGCCCACTCAGCCCATCGAGACTGCAATGACCACAACCTCACCCAGGCCCTATTCCCATAATCTCTCTGACACTAGTGTCAATTTCACATGGCCAGTCAACCTAATCCATACGTCTTTGGACTGTGGGAGGAAACTGGAGCACCTGGAAGAAACACACGCAGACACGGGGAGAGTTTGCAAACTACACATAGACAGCCACGGCAGCCATAGTTGAACCCAGGTCCCCTTGCGCTGAGAGGCAGCCATGCTAAGCACTGTGCTGTCCCTCTTGTCTTCTCAGTTGCTGATGGCATGTTGGCAAGTTGTTTGTACTGTTGCTTTACAGCGCCAGAGACCTCGGGTCACAGTCTGTGTGGAGTTTGCATGTTCTTCTTTGTCTGTGTGGATTTCCTCTGGGTGCACCAGTTTCCTCCTACAGTTTAAAGATATCTTATCTAGTCACATTTGTCTCTTTACACATTTATTTTTTTGTTTAGATTCTTCATCTTCACAAGGTACTTAAACATGTGTTCCTTACTTTGCATTGGAAGAGGACTGGAGAGTTAGGAACTTCACAACCAGAAGATTTTGCATTTAACCCATTTATAAATTCACTGCAATTTCTCAACATTAGACGAACAGATGTTATGTAAAACATTTGGTTTTTTGAATCAATCATTGGTCTGTTGAGGAGAGATTTTTAATTTTGTAACATTAATATGGAAAAGGCTGCTGGAAACTTTCATTATTGATACCAGTGTAGATCTCATTATGGTTCTGACAGGAAGATTCAGATGACCAATACATTTCAAATTATGAATCATATGGTTTGCTAATTATATTGCTGGGCTGTGTCAGAATTTCAAACGGGTGGCTCACGTCATTCCAAAATTAATATTGGATCAGAACGTTTTGTAATTGGAGGAGATCCAAAGAAATGGGGAATGGAATTGATCTGTACTTTGAGACATTAAAGAATCCCACAGGTCTGTTCCAGGGGAGAACCAGAAATGCTTGTCTGATTATTACACACTCTTTTGCATTGAGTTTACAGGGGGCAGTATTGGACCTTCGTTCACCATTGGGGGAATGGCGACATGGGCGTAAAATCTCATTCACCTTGGGAAATATGATTTTAACCAGTGAGATTGCCTTTCCCACTTTTCCATACCCCACGCCGATGACATAATGAGGAGCCTTCCCAAAAATGGCAAGAACCTCAATGGAATTAATGTAAATAAATTTTAACATAATTAATGAACTCTCCACATCATTCCTCCTCACTTAATATTCATATGTCATTTGAATGAGGTTTACAACAGATATAAAAAGGCATGAATTAGTCAAAATGATTCCCTAGGGTGCTAATGTAGGTATTGCCCCTAAGATGTGAGGGATATGGTGGGCAGTGCCAGCCTGTACCAATTGTGCCAGGACAGGGTCTCTGACGGGCCCAACGCCGGGAGAGGGAGGTGTCCCGTTATGTGTGTTAGGGAGGGAAAAACATTGAGGTCTTTGAAGGGGGGACTTGGCAGTGATCGGAGAGTGGCCATTTTGGGGTGGAGGGAACTTGCAACCACAACGAGAGGGAGCTGGTATTGAGGGAGGCAGCTGACACTGAGGGGTAGCGTGGCCACAATACTGCTGCAGTGCTTGTTGGTCCTGGAGGGAGAGCCCCCAGTGATTGTGCCATGGTGGGGCAGAAGATTGATGATTGTGCCATGGTGGGACACAAGCCATGATGATTTTGTTTTGCAGGGATGGGGCAGAGAGCACCTGATAACTTTGTGATGGGATGTGCAGGAATGCTGGAGGAAGCTTTCACTCTGGTAATCAGGGTGCCCTTGAAAGATGGCATGCCGATCTCTGTGGAGCCAGTCATGCCAGGTCTATCAGGCTTCACCCCATGACAACATCATAAACCACACCTCCAGGTTTGATGCAAAGAAAATCAAATCTGCAAACTTAGCTGTGCATTTGGAGACACACAGACTGGTTTTCAGTCAGAGCTTGACACCCTGATAAATTATATGAAAATTCCACATTTTTTAAGGATAATGAACAGAATCCGTGGTTAGCACTGCTGCCTTACAGCAGTCAAAAAATTGTTCCCTGACTCCTTCTTTATCAATCCAGACCATGGTACAAGATGGGTATGTGGGTGGCATGGTGGCACAGCGATTAGCACTGCTGCCTAGGTTCGATTCCCAGCTTGGAGCACTCTCTGTGCGGAATCTGCATCTTCTCCCCATCTCTATGTGGGTTTCCTCCGGATGCTCCAGTTTCCTCCCACAGTCTGAAAGACTTGCTGGTTTACGTGCATCGGTTATGCTAAATTGTCCCTCAGTGTACCCGAACAGGCACCAAAGTGTGGCAACTAGAGGATTTTCAATGTAACTTCATTGCAATAGAACATAGAACAGTACAGCACAGTACAGGCTCTTCGGACCTCAATGTTGTGCCGAGCTATGTCCAAAGCCAAGATCAAGCTATCCCACTCTCTATCATTCTGGTGTATTCCATGTGCCTATCCAATAACCGCTTGGAAGTTCCCAAAGTATCCAACTCCACCATCATAGCAGACAGTGTATTCCACACCTCAACCACTCTCTGAGTGAAGAATCTACCTCGGACATTCCTCCTATATCTCCCACCATGAACATTATAGTAATGCCTCCTAGTAACAGCTACATCCATCTGAGGAAATAGTCTCTACTCGTCCACTGTATAATGTAAGTGTAAGCTTATTTGTGACACTAATAAATAAATTAAGCTAAGCTAAGAAATCTCTGGCTACATATGAAATCTGTTTGTAATCCAGGTTTCTGGTTCTGACTAGGAGCAGTACAGGACAATGTTTACACCTAGTGTTGTTCCTAATAAGATATTGTGTCGAATGACCTACTTCTGTTCTGTGGATTATCTTTCAGTGGGATATAAACAGTTGATTTAGATGGGTAAGTGTGATTAGTGCAGGCTTGGAGGGCCAAAGGGCCTGTTCCTGTGCTGTACTGTTCTTTGTTCTGTATAGACTATCAAGTCTAATACTCTAAGATGCAAATTTTCTTCACAGTACTAATATTGCCTTTTTTTTGAATTTCCACTCTATCTGGTAAATTTTGATCACAGACATGATATGTAAATTCCAGATTTGTGATAAGAGAAATTAATTGAATGACTAATCACTGGATAATGCATATTTAAATGCAAGCCAGTGTTAACAGACTGCAGGAGAGAGATTGAAATACATCCATGGACTGATCTGGATTGATTTTCAATTTCAGCACATGTTTTGATTTTAAAAGTATGTCACATCATAAAAATTTCACGGCTGTCAAATTAATTATCCTCAATTAAGAATAATTTGACTGTCAGGTAATTTTGCTTAACTGAAATCACTTTTATGCGTTCTGGCTTTTAAAGGGGAGGAGAGAAATGTTAATTTGGGAGACATGCACACTTTCACATTCTCATTCCTTCCTTCTTCCCTCCATTGCTTTGTGAAGGAAATTCATAGAAAATCTGAGGTTCTCCACACATTACACAATGGACTTGATGGTTTGAATTATAAGGAGAGGCTGGATAGACTGGAACGTTTTGGCTGGAGCGTAGGAGGTTGAGAGGTGATCTTATAGCGGTCTATAAAATAATGAGGGGCATAGATCAGCTAGATGGTCAATGTCTTTTCCCAAAGGTAGAGGAATCTAAAATTAGGAGGCATAGGTGAGAGGGGAGAGATACAAAAGGGTCCAGAGGGGCAATTTTTTTCATACAGAGGGTGGTGAGTGTCTGGAACAAGCTGCCAGAGGCAGTAGTAGAGACAGGTACAATTTTGACTTTTAAAAAACATTTAAAGGGGGGGAGAGAAATGTTAATTTGGGAGACATGCACACTTTCACAGATACACAATGTACAGATCACTCAGGCTCCAAGCTGTGAACTAACTTACATGGATAAGATGGGTAGAGAGATATACGGGCCAAATGCGGGCAATTGGGACTAACTCAGCGGTTTTAAAAAAAAGACAGTATGGACAAGTTGGGCCAAAGGGCCTGTATTCATGCTGTAAACCTCTATGACTCTGATGACACAAATAACGGCAGATGCTTCAGAGAACATAGTTACGTGGTCAGAGGATTGGTTTTTGGAGCAGATAACAAAGATGCATGAGTAAGGGCATGTTTCTCAGGCTGGGAGCATATGGAGAATGATCTTCCTTTGTTGGAGCCACTTTTTTTTAGATGAGGCTGATGCTGGGAATGCCAGGTTTGTTATTATATTTGGTTGCCCTGGGTTGCCTGAACCAATGTGATGTTAGTGTATCTTTAAGAGTTGTTTTTAATTCATGCTCACAGCCCTAAGTGATGGCATTGTTGGAAGGGGAAAAAGTTCTGTGGGAAGCTCAGGTGACAGGGATTTTATTTTCAGTTTCAGTTTGGAGCTGCAGGTTTGAGCTTTTAGTTTCAGAAGGGACAGCAAGTTAAAAAGAAGTGTTTTCCCTCTGTTGTTTTGAAAATTCTGTTGGTTAGGTGAAAACAAGATCTTGTTTTCCCATAGGGTGAAAACCTACTGTTATTTGGGAGTCTCTCTGGTGTTCTGGGAAGCTGTCTTGTCTGCAAACTGTTCTGTAATTGTAAGATCAAGAGAGAACAGACCATCTTTGACCTGTGTTCATTTAATAGAGTTATATTGTCCAAAGATGTGCAGTTTAGGTGGATTAGCCATGGTAAATGTATGGAATGACCAGGATAGTTGGGGGAGAGGGCCTGGGTAAGATAGTATATTAGAGAATCAATGCAGACTTGAAAGGCCAAATGGCCTCCTTCTCCACTGTTGCAATTCTATGATTCTAAAATCTTTGAAGATTTGGAGCTTGTGTCTGTACATGGCATTGCAAAGGTTAATGTAGGATTGAGAAACTGTGCCATTCCAGCGTGATGTAGAGAGAGAGAGAGACAGAGAGAGAGCACATGACCTGAACTTTGGGTCAGTTCTGGACTAGAACTAGACCTGGATAGAAGCAAGCATGGAGTTAGTTCAAAGTTTGGGGCTTTGGTGATCTGTACATTGTGTGTCTGTATATTTCTATATAGCTATGTATTATAGAATTATGTGTTGATCCATACAATACTCAGAACCTATTTGTGAGAGCTACTGGATGTATAAGAATGTCATCTTTTAGCACTCTATGGGGGAAATTTTACAACCTCACTTGTCCCTGAAGTCATAAAATCCCACCCGAGGTCAATGAATCTTTCCATGGTCTGCTCCTCGCTAGCTCCAATTCCCTTGGCAGGCAGAATGATAAAATTTGCCCCTATATCTGATATCCTTATGCAATAATGCTCTAAACCCTTTACCACGCTGTTCATTCTGGAATCATGGATAGACTTTGTTTCATTGTCATCATTTCCACTCTGGTTAAAATTGAAAGTAGAGGACCACGAGGACATCATGGAACAGAGAGCAGAAGGGAAGTATCAGGAAGCCAAATCCAATTCATAATTGGTCTTGACAAATCCTGCTATAGCAAAAAACAATCTTGCTGAATATTTCTGCCCCAAGTCAGAATCGATAGAAAACTGATTGCAGAGTTCATTTCAACTGTTAAATCAAATTTAACAACTTTTACTGGGTTTAATATCTGCCACAGTCATTACTAAATTAATCAGAATGAAGACTAAAATCTAAATTTGCCTCCCTCCTGAAGACTCTCCCTTGTGTTTGAAAATGGTTGGCTGCCACAGTTCACCACCTGGTACCTTGACCAATTGAACATTATTCATGATGGACATTATCAGTAAGTATCAAAAGGCTGGTCCATAATAGATGACACCTCAACCAATATAATGGGGAGGTGACGTATTATAGACTAGGCTATTAATCCAGAAACTCAGCTAGTGTTCTGGGGACCCTGGTTTGAATTCCACCACAGCAGATGATGGAATTTGTGTATAATTTTAAAAAAATCTGGAATTAAGCATCTACTGATGACCATTGTCGATTGTTGGAAAAACCCATCTGGTTCATCAATGTCCTTTAGGGAAGAAAATCTGCCATCTTTACCCAGTGTGGCCTACATGTAACTCCAGATCCACAGTAACGTGGTTGACTTTCAACTGCTCATAAATAAATAAAAAGTTAATCTTGCTTGGAGTGTCCTTCGTTCTTATTCTGATGATGAGTGCAATGAGGTAGCTCCTAGGTGGCATCTTTGTCGTCATCCTGAGGAGATCAATGTCATTTCTGTTGTTATTGTATCTAATATCTGATGTATATACATGTATTTAAACTGTCCATGCCCCAACACCCCATCCCCTGTTTTTTTTTTCTGAAGCTACATTATATTCAGATAATCCACTGGCAAAAGATCTGACTCCCAAGTAGCAATGTTCTGTTCAACAATGTCACCATGGTTGAACAGAACACCATGCACCATGTCAACTGATGAGAGTACAACAAAATGACATTTGATTTTTAAAAATCAGTATACAGTTTTCAAGAAATGAGTTTTAAAACAAAAGACCATCAGTTTGCTTTCAAGAAGTTTTGGAATCTGTTCCAGGAAAAGGTTGCTGTGTCGGGAGATCTTTCATTACTTTTCAGGGACAAGGAAAATGACTCAAAAGTAACTGGGTACATTACTGGTAATATTCAACTCACGGTCTCAATCCTGCAACACTCATATCATGCCAATTTTCCAAGTGAAGACATTTAAATTCATTAAAAGCCACACAGCTTATTTTTTTTTAATGAAATGTTCAATCCTCATAACGAATTAACAGAGTTAACAACTGGATAACAAGATTAATCATGGTGAAAATGGTTTCCTAGCATTCTAACATAACAGACAAATACATTTCATCAGATACTGCTTGCTGCGGTTCCGGGAGCCATTTTAGGAACAAGGTGGGAGGTTGATCCTGAATTTGGAACAAATGGTTCTCTTGCTTTGATCAGTCATTGTCCCTGTATGAGTGGCGTCCATAACCACCACCGCCACCATAATAATATTCATCTTGGCCAAATGCCTTTATAGCCGCTGCTCCTGTCACTACCCCAATAGCCATCTCCTGCTCCTCTCCTGCGGCCACTGTTACTGTAGCCATCTCTATAGCCACCTTGAACATACTCGCGGCTGCCTCCAGACATTTTCTTGGCACGACACACCCGGATCTGGCGCCCATCGAGGGATTTTCCATAGCGTGTCCCTGCCCATCCTCTGACTTTTCTAAAGCAATGAAACTGAAACCGCGGGATGCCCATGGTATCTTTGTCTTCAATCACTTTCACCTCAGAGATCTGCTTGCATTGGAGAAAACCTCTTCCAGGGACTGCTTGTCTCTGTTGAAGTTCAGGCCGCTGACAAACAACTTTCCTTTTTCAGTTATGTTGTTGGGATTGCTGTGCATTGAGTATGCGAAGCTCTAGGAGCTGGCCTAACTGGTGGAACTGTTGGTCTCAGGAACTTTGTATATACTGATGGAGGTCTCCTATAATCTCAGGCGAAGTTTCCTGGCTGCCCGCAATTAAAACATGTCCCTCTATC
The DNA here is from genome assembly GCA_024679065.1 of Sphyrna mokarran. Taxonomy (NCBI): domain Eukaryota; kingdom Metazoa; phylum Chordata; class Chondrichthyes; order Carcharhiniformes; family Carcharhinidae; genus Sphyrna; species Sphyrna mokarran. The sequence continues at coordinate 10,980,802 of JAGIQG010000029.1, read as the reverse complement.
TCTCCCTGGGGCTGCTGTATAAAGTGGAGCTTTACCTTTCTGGTGTTGGGGATCCCCAATTTCTACATACTGAAACCTTGCTAGCCCTCATCAGAAGCATTCTCGCCTCCCTTTGGCTGGCATGAAAGGACATAGCTTTAAATTGAGGGGTGGTAGATATAGGACAGATGTCAGAGATAGTTTTTTTATTCAGAGAGTAGTAAGGGCATGGAATGCCTTGCCTGCAACAGTAATAAGGGCATTTAAATGGTCATTGGATAAACATATGGATGATATTGGAATAGTGTAAGTTAGATAGGCTTTAGCTTGGTTTCACAGGTAGGAACAACATCAAGGGCCAAGGGGCCTATGATGTTCTATGTTCTATCTGAGCGTGATATTGCAGCTCCCTGAACTTCCTGTTCTCAGAAGCATCGGAAAACCCATGCATCATTGTGTGTGGTCTCTGCAGGATCAAAATTAGTACAGACTTTTTTGCCTTCTTCTGCAGTGTGCGAAGCTAATGTCCTAGTCATCTTCTTCTAATCCAGCCCAATCTAATTCCCCATACACTCCCATGAAGTGGATCTACAAATGACCGGCAAAGGCAGTCGGATATTCCCCTTTCCTCTGTCTGCATTTATTTAACCGATCCACAGGATCCCTTTTATTAAATCTTACCGCGGTCAATATTGCTGCCTTAATTTTGTTTAAAGTTCCTTCCCCGGCATTTGAGGGGCTAGCAGGGCAGACTGTCCAAACTTGCTTAAGCACCATCAACTTCACTACTTCCCTTTCACCTAGCCTATGCATTATCTTCTGCTATCTAACATCCTCAAAAAAACTGTCTGTGTCAGCCACTAGCTCAAAGATTGTGATTTTATTTGTGATTTCAGCCAATTGTGCCACTGTAAACAGAGTTGTGTATGTAATAGCTGGACCCTGAGACTCTCCTACCTGATGTGCAGTCGTCACTGGGTGCATCGGTACTGGGGGTGAATCTGGGGGTATGAATTCCCCTGGGAAAGATAGTTGCAGACCCCAACCTTTGGTTGGCATAACATACAGTTTTGCATTCTCTTTTAACTTTCGCCAATCTGCATTCTCTATTTCATCCTCTTCGACTGTCCCGAAGGTATGCATAAACGTATTTTAAATTAATAATAGGGATTCTAGCCATGAAATTTCTCATTAACATTTGGAGTGGTCAATGGTTGCCTGTCTTTGTTCTTTACTGGCTTGGTGTAGTGTTTTTATTGCCATCTGCAGATTAATGCATTCATCTTCCAATCATGCTACCGCTCAGTTTCACCTTTGGCCAAGGCAGTGTGCTGGGTGTCTTGGTAGGCTCTCCCATACTGAGTTTGAAAATTGCCCAGTTGTAATAAATATGCTTGTTCTTTTTAATTCCTCTACCTCTCTGTGTACTTTTTGGTTCTTAGCTGTTCTATCCTCGCCTGCTGCTGTTCCCTTAGTTTCTTAATCTCCTCCTCCTTTTCCTCCCGTACCTGTTTCAATTCCTCTAGTTCATTACAAACTGTTTTTAATTCCTTTTCTGTTCCTGGCGGCTGTCCTAAGCAGTTCACAGTGACAATTTCTTTCTTACTTTTGTCTGCCTGTTTTCCCTGAACTTTCATTAAAGCATTCCAATACTTCTGCCCTGGGGATCCCAGTCCCGTATCAATATTGGCCCAAGATTTTGCTCATCAGGGTCACCTTTTCTTCTCAATATATTCTCTGATTTTTGTTTCCCATGTGGGACACTTGTCTGTCTCTGTGCTATTTCCTACTATTCTATATTCAATGACAAGTGGTAGGGAGTTGATTGGACTGCGGGTACAGCTTTGGGCTATGTTCTGGTCTTAATCCTTCCAGATTCTAATGCAAACCTATGGAGTTTACCCTATCCTCCTTGTTAGTAACAAAGCATGCATGATAAACAATTTCCCAAAAGCAGTTATTTGTCCAATAAGCAGTTTACACCAACTCAGTTAGCTTTGAGTTTTAAATAACATTTATTATAGATTCTATGGGATTTGGTATCGGAGCAACAAAGTTACTTCTTGTCGATGTCCCACCAGAGTCGCATATTTGTTGTGCCTACAGCAAAGTCTGTTTTAACCCTTATATGTTGGACAAAGAATTGTGAGTAGACTTCTTGTTAGTACAGCAATATATTTTTTAAAACACACAATCAATAATCACCCATCCAACCAAATATAAGTTCTTTTACAGGAATACTAAAGTTCAAGTCCAATACTCAACCTTGATTTAACTTTGCGTGACTGGCAAGTAACCAGGCAGATATTGGCCTTTATCTGTGAGCTGGTCTCTGTAGTTCTCTGGTCCTTTGGTCTAGTAAGGCACTCTGGCTCTGTCTTCCTTTCTTCTTGGATGTGATGGCTCTCCTCAGGCTGCTTGTTGCTAGCGATGGTCACCATTGTTGCAGCTCCTTCATAGGGTCAGAGAGAGAGAGCGAACTTCTTTTGTTCTGCAGCACCTTTTATCTCTCCTTGATTTCATGCCCTTTTTGGGTGGTGTCCTCATTCTTGTCAATCAATCGCTAAAGAGTCCAATCAGGTGCTGCCACACCGATCCCTGGGTGTGTACCCAATGGCCATGCTTGTAGGTGCTGGAGGCACATAGGTCACATACCTCCCTCCCAAATAAGGGGTTAAGATTCCCCTTTGTCTGGTTAAATAAGTATATTTGACCAGACAGTGTCCATTGTCTTTGGGATGGCTTATTTCCTGTGTATTTAATTGTCTGAGCTGCAGTCTATTTACCTTTGTCTTTTAGTTTGCAGCCTGCTGTTTAGTTCTCACCCAATTGTCCCATAGTGCTTTATAAATCGTCATTTTAGGTGGTCCATTTGGCCACATCTTCATTGCGAGAGTTTTCCAGTACTAGAGCAGGGATGTGTTGTTGCAACTATACAGGGCTTTGGTAAAGCCACGCCTAGAGGATTGTGTGCAGTTTTGGTCTCCTTTTCTAAGAAAGGATGTCCTTGTCCTCGAGGGAGTGCAGCAAAGGTTTACCAGGCTGATTCTGGGGGTGCTGGGACTGATGTATGAGAAGAGGTTAATTAGGTTAGGATTATTTTCACTGGAATTCAGACAATGAGAGGGGGAATCTTATAGTGACTTATAAAATTCTAACAAGTCTAGACAGGATAGATGCAGAGAGGAAGTTCCCGATGGTTGGGGAGTCCAGAACCAGGGGTCACAGTCTGAGGGTTCAGGGTGGACCATTTAGGATGGAGGTGAGGAGACATTTCTTCATCCAAAGAGTGGTGAGCCTGTGGAATTCATTACCACAGGAAATAGTCGATGCCAAAACATTAAATGCATTCAAGAGAATGGGATCAAATATTATGGAGAGGAAGGAGATTTGGCTATTGAGTTGGATGATCAGCCATGATCAAGCAGGCTCGAAGGGCCTCATCCTGCTCCTATCTTCTAAGTTTCTGTTTCCCTGAGGCACTCAAAAGCTACGATCTAATCCCAACATTACTTTAGCTTTGACCAGGCTTTCTTATTAAAGAGCTTAGAACTTTTGCCTTTAATTTCTAACATATTCAAACACTAACTGTCTTGTTGTCTCTCCTTGTGTCTCTGTATGCTCCTGGTCTTCTGTCACTAGACATCAACACAGTTTATTCTATTTTGTTTTCTCTCCCTAAATTCACTAAATTGCTAATCTTTTTGTAACCCATCTCTCTATTTCAAGGGTTGTCAAACCTCATTAAAAATGCATGTCTACAAGCAAGGCCTCCAGACTTCCTGGCAACAAGCTCATCAAAAACTCTGGATGAAACAAGAATCATATTCCACCTTTCTTAACACACATATATGTTAAAACAAAATATGGATTAAACTTGAAGTTATACATGGTTCTTAACAATATTATCCATTCACACAAATGAGAATATCTACATACCATCCAATGGCAATCAAAGGATTCATCAATTAAATCTGGCTCACTATTCCAGATTACATCACTCTACCAGTGATTTTGAAGTTTATAAAGTTTAAAGTCTATTTATTAGTGTCACAAATAGGCTTACATTAACATTGCAATGAAGTTACTGTGAAAATCCCCTAGTCACCACACGCCGGTGCCTGTGCGGGTACACTGAGGGAGAATTTAACATGGCCAGTGTACCTAATGAGCACGTCTTTCAGACTGTAGGAGGAAACCTGAGCATCTGGAGGAATCCCAGGCAGACATGGGGAGATCGTGCAGGCTCCCCATGGGCTCGTGCAGGGAGTCGCGCAGACAGCGACTCAAGCCAGAAATTGAACCCTGGTCTCTGGCACTGTGAGGCAGTAGTGCTGAACAGTGTGCCACTGTGCTGCTCTTAAGGAGTATATTGTATGTGGATGAACATTGCTTGTCTAGAATACGTAGAAGTGCGTGGGCTTGAATCATAATGCCTTTTGGTTCTTATCACTTCCTCCGAATGACACTGCGATGATTAGGGAATTGGCTTGTGTGGAATTATTAATGCCACTCTCATGAACCCATCAGCATGTTGCAATGCATTACTAGCTGTTACAAAAAAACTTACATCCATAACTATTCAATCCTCCCATCGGAAGGAGCTGAACATGAAAGTACAAGTGTTTTTTCCTGCGTCACTCAGCTGTCCCCCAAAAACCTGAATTTGGTAGAATAACAGCTCTGTTTTTAATGCAAGACCACTCTGCAGAGAAGAGTTACTTTCTCATTAACACCGTTGCAATCTGAATGACAGGAAAGCTTGAATCTAATAAGGTAGATGAGATTGATGAAGAGCTACGCCACTTAAATTAGGTGCTGATTTCAACAAGGGGAACAGTAACTAGATAAATACTCTGGGTTATGTAAATTTTTGCATTTTATATGAAGGCAAGTTCCCCAGGTCTGCGAGGAAAACAGCAGTTGTATGTAAGTATCCCTTAGTGATTTATTGATGTATGCAAAACTAGATATTCATTTCAAAATGTTGAATTCTTTGACCTTGTTGAATAATACAATAGCCAGATTTGCAACTTAGGGACTGTATTTACATTTGTATAATTGCTAATTACATGTTGCTGAAAAGGTTTCGGTTTAATGTCACTGCGGTTCTGTAATGGCTGCCACATTACCTTTAGTCTTCATTCAATTTCTCGTTTAATGCCTAAACAGAATAAATGACAATGACTTGCATTCGGAGTTTTAATGGACTGCGGGCCAGCGTTAATGTTCAACATAATTACTTTAAAATTTCTGACCGAGTTCAGATGTTCTTAAAGGAACTATTTGGTAAATTATTTCCTAATTGTTCCTATTTACTTGAATAAATTAGTGATTCTTTTTTAAAATTCCATGATTTTGATTTCAATTTCAGAATAGTAGATGATGCAAAAATTAGTATCTTTCCCTTACTGCTCACTTCAATTGTAATCTACTCGGAGCTCAAACACTCCCTTCATTTTTGCTGATCCCACTCCCCCACTCAACCACCCCCCCACTTCCCCCCAGACCTTTCTTTATTATTTAAATGGCTTCAAATTATTGGGTAACTCAAATGTTTTAGTGTAAGAAAAAGGTCATTTTTTAATATTAGTAGACTGTGGGTGGGATTTCCTGCCCCTACCCCCGCCTCCACAGCACGTTTTCCGGTGTCCCACCATTGAAGTCTTCTGGTCCCGCTGATGACTATGAGGTTTTGCCTAACTTGTACCCTCCACCACCTGGAATGAGCCATAGGCCAGTTGCTATTGGCAGGACTGGAAAACACCGCTGATGGGAGGGCCCAGAAAATTTCAACCAGTGGTGGTGAGACTAAGAAGCTAATTTTCCCATCTGCCACAGCAATCATAGTGAGTGATGGACAAACCATGAAAAGATCCGTTGACTTCAGGCAGGATTTTCCAGTTTCGGGGTGAGTGCCGCTGAAAAATCACACCCTAAGTGATGGAAAATATCAAATGTTGCGGGTAATTCACTGATCACAGTGACCTCATTGGATCAATAATCTCATTGGATCATGGATACAAGCAAATTACTGTGGATGCTGGAATCTGAAATGCTGGAAAATCTCAGCAGATCCAGCAGCATCTGTAAGGAGAGAAAAGAGGTGACGTTTTGAGCTCAGATGACCCTTTGCAAAAGCTAAAAGGCATAGAAAGTGGGAGATATTTATACAGCAGAATGAGGGAATGAAAAATGAATCATAGCCACAAAAACCAAGGAATATTCAGGTAATAGCTATCCATGGAGAGAATAAAGGGTGTGAGTGGCCAAATGGCAGAGAAGGGTGTTGTTGGGGTGGGGTGAGGAGGAGAAATTAGAAGCTAAAGAAATGTTGTGGGAGGGAGAGAAAAATGGATGGGACAGAGGTAAGATTTAGAAAAGGAGAAGCAAAGGGAGAAAAAAGGATAAGGGAAGGAGGATAAAGTAGGGGAAAAATGGGATGAAAAATAAAGAAAGATGGGAAAGAAATAAAAGGCAGAGAAGAGTAAAAAAAATAAAGTAGAATGAAAACTAAAAGTTGAGGTGAAGTAGAGAAAATCTTGTTTTTTTTTCCTACCAATCAAGATGGTACAGCATGACTTGAGTGATAGGATTGATAATGAGGTATGACATTATGTTTCCAAACATGGTTGACTGAAAATAATAAACTCAATGGGCCAGTTTGTCCACTTGCAGCCTTTAGTTACACACTCAAGATTAAGAGAAGAATAGGAATTGAACAGTTCAATATGTGCGCACTATATATATGCTTGTTATATATAGAATTTTCCATCAAGGAAGAGATCATTTCTAAATTTTGGCTGAAATACTGCTGGAACAAGTAGTTAGACTCCTGTAATGGAAGTTAGGGTGCTTATTTGTAAAATATTTTCTAGGAGCTTTCTTCCCTGCACCAATTCAATCATCCTGAAGTCTTGGCTTGTTTCAAGCCTATGCATACAAGAAAATTATGTCTTTCAATTGACTGGCCCAAGATTAAATAAAACAAATGCCAATCTTTCAATGTTATTCTCAATGTGGATACAGAAGATGTCACAAAGTGCACATTGAATTCCCAACTATCGTTCAAAACACCAACTCACCATTATCAATATTTTTATGTATAGAGGCAGGGAATGATGAGTACCTATGCTAGTTGTTCTGCTTTGTCAATACCACAACCTTTAAGGAGAAGTATTGTGAAGGCTAGAAGAGACCACAGCCATATGATTGCATTTTCCAATGAAAATGCAGAGAAATACAACATTTCCAAAGAGCCATGCCTGGCGCATCAATATAAACAGGCAATATAAAAAAACAGTGAACCATTATGGCTTCCCTTCTATTGTAAGCACATAGAGAGAGGGAGAAAGGCCTAAAGTTGGAGCTAGGTTCCTTACTTCAGAGTGAGGTCTCTTCATTGTTACAAAACTACTTAGCAACCCAGCTTAAAGTAACCTCAGGTAAACGGCAGTTATCTGTCACTGGGATAAGAGATGCTTGGATCAAGTTGTCTCTCTGAGTTTGTGGGTTCAAAACCCACTCCAGAGACATGTGCATAAAATGTAAGCTGATACTCCGATGCAATACTTTTACCCCACCCCTGGAAAAATATGAAAACAAACCTTTTTTAGGGCCCCTGCTATGTTTCGGCAGGTTCTAAAGAGAAAGATACCAATTTGACATGATGGCAAGTGGTCAGTAGAACTAACCTCACAGCATCAGGGACCCGAGTTCAATTTTGGCCTCAGATATCTCTCCATGTTTTGTACATTCACCCTGTGTCTGTGTGCATTTCCTCCAGGTGCTCTGGTTTCCTCCCACAATCCAAAGATATGCGGGTTAAGTGGATTGGCGATGCTAAATTGCTCCTTAGGGTCAGGGGGACTAGCTAGGGTGTATGCAGTTATGGGAATAGGGCCTGGGTGGGATTGTGCTTAGTGTAGACTCAAAAGGCCAAATAGGCCTCTTTCTCCACTGTAGGCATTCTATGATTCTATGAATAATGGACATCCCATTTGACCAACTGTCCTGCAATTTACTGGACCTTCCCATAATTGAGGTTGTTGTGCCTTTTTGTTCCACCCTGAGAGTTGGCCATCCTGATTCAGTGTGGTGTTATCATGTTCGATGTACAGCATCATATATGTTAACGAAGAACCCACAGGAGAGCTCTGGTCATCAAAAAAGACACAGCCATGGGACAGGAAGACAGCATTGAATGGAACCACAGTCTTTATCTTGTTCATCAAGGCAGAGGGAGTTAATACTCTCATTGCTTCCTCTGATACGTTCCTTATTTGCTCAGTTAATGTCCACCCCAATCCCTGGCTGTTGCTGAACAGTGCACTGCAATTTTTCATTTCCATCCCTCTGTATCAAAAGCTTTTTCATCCAAATAGTTTCTGGTTTTCAACTCACCAGAGGTTAATTATTCTCTTCATTAAATTCAGATCCTTTCTTATCTGTGATGCAATTCACTCTCAATCTACCTTTTTATCCCTTCTAAGCTTTCTAAATACTGCCGTGTGAAACTTGTGTCTATCTCAGACTTTAGCCTAATTCAGTTCAACTGATCGCCATTCAATAAATACCACTCACGCCTGTCAGCTCCTACTCAGTCTGATGTAGAGGATCATTGGTTGTAATTTTAACCCTCCAACATTGCTCCAAACTGACTGGCCAGAAATTCAATTAAGAGGTTAATGTCTGGAAAAAGAGATTACAGTTCCAGCCCCACCATTTTTTTTATACGACATGGGCATCAGCAGCATTTATTGCCCATCCCAATTGCTCTCGAGGGGGCAATTGGGCAGCACGGTGGCACAGTGGTTAGCATTGTTGCCTTTCAACGCCAGGGACCCAGGTTCAATTTGTGACTTTGGGTCACTGTTTGTGTAGAGTCTGCACATTCTCCCCATGGATTTCCTCCGGGTACCCATTTTCCTCCCACAGTCTGAAGGATGTGCTTGTTAAGCGCATTGGCCACACTAAATTGCCACTTAGTGTATCTGACCAGGCACTGGAGTGTGGCAACTGGGGGATTTTCACAGTAACTTCATTGCAATCTTAATGTAAGCCTTCTTGTGACAGTAATAAATGAAAATGAAAATCTCCCCGTCACCACACTCCGGCACCTGTTCACGTATGCTGAGGGAGAATTTAGCATGGCCAATTTCCCCTAAGAAGCACACCTTCCAGAATAGGGGAAACCCACACAGACTTGGGGAGAACATAAAAACTCCGCACAGTGACCCAAACTGGGGATTGAACCCGGGTCCCTGGCGCTGTGAGGCAGCAGTGCTAAGCACCGACACTGTGCTACCCACAGCTGGCTTGAATACTTGAAAAGGTTACATCGTTCAACATCTTCTGTACAAGGGAGAGCCAAAAGTGAAACTGTATTAGCTGGTGTTTTCGATTTTGGATGACTAGCTGAGTGAGGATTAAAAATAGGAGACGATATTCTTTTTCAAAAGTAAATTCAGTTTAAAATCTCGATATCCCGAGGTGGCAGCTCAAGTAATGCCCCTGTGAAGGGATTGGCTAACGCTGCCCTGTTCCTATGGTAATAACTCTGATGTATCAGGTTCAATCTGCGACCAAGTCGATCGTTAAAGGAAAAAGTAATTTGTTCTGTTCCAAGGGAAGAAACTTGCAGCGGTGCAGGTCTGAGCTTTATCATTTCAAGTTGAACCTGTAGGAGTTGAGATTCAAGCATTGCAGGGTAATGACCTGTCATGATTACAACATGTTAAAATGTTAACATTGCACCAACATCCATTAATTATTATTGAGTAGGGCAAATAGTCTGAGGAGTAGAAAAGCAGATGACACTATGCAGTAAGATGAGGAAATGAAACCCAAGGGTCGGGCAGGGTGAGAAACAGGCAATTCCGGAGATGGGAAGTTTAAATTTCTGGAAAGGTTAAGCAGTGAGAGTTCTTCTACAGCAAAGCAAAAAAAAAAAAATCCTCTTTGATATGTTGGATATTGAACTTTTCAATGTAACAGAAAGAAATGGTATGACCGACACAAAGATTTTATCACTGTGCTGGAAGGGTCAAACGCCGGGGGAACGAGTCGTAAATGAGAAAGCAATAAGTGAGGAGAGAGAGCAGACAGCGCAGCTTCTGTCTGAATGTTCACCAAGCTGTGAAGTAAGTTATGAGAAGATTATTGAAGCAGATTATGTACCTTTGTTCATGCGACTGACAGCTAATCCGCTACTGCAGTTTACTAGGATGCAGCCGAACTATAGGTAGTTCGAGGCATTCAATAACAAATTCTCCAACAAAAGAAGTAACTAAAGACTGTAAAGCTTTCCACACACTGCCTCTAAAACTGTCCGCAGGTATCGCCGAATCTAATGCTGACAGATTTAAATTTCTCTCGTGGCAAATTGCACATCTGCCATCTTCATTTTCCACCCCTGTCTTCCTGTGTGGTGTAGGCAATACCAGCTGTCCATGGTATTTGCTGGATCCGCAAAGATCAATGATGATTCACAATCCATTCTTTGATTTTTCACATCACTGCATCGATTAACACTGTCATCATTTACTGTGCTATTTTTTAACATTGGTCTTTTTCAGTAGGACCTGTTGCAGAATTGCTTACAGCAGCTGGGACCTTGGCTATTACCGTACTGCTCAGCATGGTTAGCCTTTGGGTCTTCAAATAAACTATTCTCGCATCAGTGTAGAAGAGGCCCTTCAGCCCATCGAATCTGCACTGTCCTGCAAGAAAAACCTGGCCTTACATCTAATCCCATTTAACAGGACTTGTCCCATAGCATGAATGTTATAACATGCCAAATGCTCATCCAGGTATTTTTTTAAAGGATGTGAGGCAATTCGCCTCTACCACCCTCCAGGGCAGTGCATTCCCGACTATTACCACCCTCTGGATAAAAGAAGTTTTCCTCGGATCCCCCCGCTAAATCTTTTACACCTCATCTTGAAGATATGATCCCTCGTGACTGAACTTTCAACTAAGGGGAAATGCTGCTTCTTATCCATTCTATACATGCCCATCATAACCTTGTACACTTCAATATGGTCATCAGTCTGCTCCAACAAAAAAAAAGTAAGAAATCTCACAACACCAGATTAAAGTCCAACAGGTTGATTTGATAGCACAAGCCACAAATAAACCTGTTGGACATTAACCTAGTGTTGTGAGACTTCTTACTTGTTTTCCAATGCCAGCATCTCCACATCATGGCTACCAACAAAGACAACTCAAGCCTATCCAATCTTTCTTCATAATTTAAATGTTCCATCCCAGGTAGCATCCTAGTGAATCTCCTCTGCACCGTCTCTCTAGTGCAATCACATCTTTCTTGTCATGTGGTGGCCTCACCAAAATTCTGTACAACTCCAACATGACTTCCCTGTTTTTGTAATCTATGCCTTGATTGATATAGGCAAGTATCCCATATGCCTTTTTCATCATCTTACTAACATGCCTTCCCCCTTCAGAGATCTGTGAACAAACACAACAAGGTCCCTTTGTTCCACAGAACGTCCTGGCATCCTATCATTCATTGAGTACTTTCTTGTCAAATTACTCCTTCCAAAGTGTATCACCTCACATTTTTAGGGTTAAATCTCATCTGCCACTTATTCACTGTGTGAAGAAAGCGGAGTTCAGGCACATGGGAAAAAATGCAGGTGTAGTTCAAGAACCTTGTGTCCTCGTGGAATGAGCTGAACTCAATATGTCAGCCCCAGATTCCAGCCCTTGATGTGAGTGACAACTTTCACTTCTAAATCAGAGGAGGAGACATACCCTTGAACTATCTGTTGGAGGTCACCACATCATTGAACATTTACTTGCAGATCCTGCCAAGTGACATTTCCCACATTGGTGAGGCATCAGTCCATTGATACATCAAACAGATTATAGAATCCTTGTTTCCCTCAGCAAGCAGATATGTCCATGTTCACAAAAGAACACAACACGCTCATGAAGTGGACAATTTCCCTACCATGCAGAGGCCGATTGACGTCAAACAGTTAGCCATTATGTGTTTTCTTGTTCTATATGTCACAACATATCAATCATATATCAACAGGAATGAAGTGTGGAACAAAAACAGAAAATGCTGGAAAACCTCAGTTGGTCTGACAGCATCTGCGGGGAGACAATAGAGCCAACAGTTTGAGTCTGGATGACCCTTCGTCAGAGCTGAGAGCAAAGAGAATCAGCAGAGATTTATATTATAGGAATGGGGTGAGGGGATGAGGGGGTGTGGAACTGGACAGAGGAAATGTAAATGAGGATACAGAGGGTTGAGAAGGTGCTAAGAGTGTCCATTAAGTGGTCAGAATGCGAGAATAGCATTCTGAGAGATACAGATGGTTCAAGGTCTGCCTGAGGAATGTTGTAGTTGAACTAAAGGGTGGGGTGGGGGGATCGTGGGAAGGAGAAGAGCTGGAATGGAAAAGTGAAAAAAAAGTGAGAAAGAAGGATGATAAAATGGATGAATGAGATGAAATGAAATAAATTGAATGAAATTGGGGTGAAAGTGGAGGGGAGAGTTCATCCCCTGAAGTTCAATGTTGAAACCAGAAGGCTGTAAAGTGCCCAATTGGACGATGAGGTGCTATTCCTCCAGTTTGCTTTGGGGTTCACTAGAACATTGCAAAAGATAGGATGATGTGGAAATGGTCGAGAGCTTCAAGTTTTTAGGTGTCCAGATCACCAACAATCTGCCCTGGTCTCTCCATGTGAACGCCATAGTTAAGAAAGGCCATCAACACTTCTATTTTCTCAGGTGACTAAGGAAATTTAGCATGTCAGCTACGACTCTTGCCAAATTTTACAGAAGCATCATAGAAAGCATTCTTTCTGGTTGTATCACAGCTTGGTATGGCTCCTGCTCTGCCCAAGACATCAAGAAACTACAAAGAGTTGGGAATGAAGCCCAGTCCATCACGCAAATCAGCCTCCCATCCATTGACTCTGTCTACACTTCCTGCTGCCTCGGCAAAGCAGCCAGCATAATTCAGGACTGCATGCACCATGGACATACTCTCTTTTACCTTCTTCCATCAGGAAAAAGATACAAAAATGTGAGGACACACACTAGTGAACTCAAGAACACCTTCTTTCTTGCTGCTGTTAGACTTTTGAATGAACCTACCATATATTAAGTTGATCTTTCTCTACCCCCTAGTCATGACTGTAACATTACATTCTGCACTTTCTCCTTCTCTATGTACCATATGCTTTGTCTGTATAGTGAGCAAGAAACAATACTTTTTACTGTATGTTAATATATGTACAATAATAAATCAAATCAAATCAAATACAAGGATTGCTGGAGGTAACTCGACATACAGATGATATTAGAGCATAGAACATAGAACATAGAACATTACAGCACAGAACAGGCCCTTCGGCCTTCGATGTTGTGCCGACCAAAATAAAAAGCAATGCCCCTCCAAACTAAACCATTCCCTTCTCTTCCATATACTTATCAATTAACCTCTTAAACGCCACCAAACTTGGCGCATCTACAACAGCTGCAGGCAGGGCATTCCACTCCCTAATCATTCTTTGAGTAAAGAACCTACCTCTGATATCCGTCCTATAACTCATACCCCTTAATTTAAAGTGTGTCCCCTCGTGCTAGCTTTCTCCATCCTAGGAAAAAGGCTATCACTGTCCACCCTATCTAAACCTCTATCATCTTATATGCTTCAATAAGATCCCCTCTTAGCCGCCTCCTTTCTAACGAAAACAACCTCAAATCCTCACCTCTCTTCATAGACCTGCCCTCCATACAGGCAACATCCTGGTAAACCTCCTCTGTACCCTCTCCAATGCCTCCACATCTTTCTTATAATGTGGGGACCAGAACTGCACACAATACTCCAAGTGCGGCCGCGCTAGAGTTTTGTACAGTTGCAACATGATGCTGCGGCTCCTAAATTCACTGGGAATTTAGGAGCCTATATTAACTGGGAAATTTTCATTGAATCCTTACAGTGCAGAAGGGGACCATTCAACCCATCAAGACTGCACCAACAACAGTCCTATCCCCATATCCCACGCATTTATGCCGCTAGCCACCTCGGTCATTAAGGGGCAATTTAGAATGGTCAGTCAACATAAACTGCACATTTTTGAAGTGTGGGAAGAAACCGGACCACCAGGAGGAAACACATGCCGACATGGGGAGAATATGCAAACTCTACACAGTTACCTGTGGCTGGAATCAAACCCGGGGTTCTTGGTACATTGAGGCAGCAGTGCTAACCCCTTACTGCCCATGTGTTTAAAATCCCCTGTCTGGTCTGTAGGACTGCAACTTTGTTCTGTCTATTGAATCATAGGATTATATATCACACCGTGTCTCATAGTAGAAAGCAGTTTAAAATATGTACATGTAAAGGTACATGTACTTCGCATCACAACTTCAAGAAGCCTCACAATATAAATGAATAGGAAAGAATTAAAGGCTTCTATTCTGTGGGTTTAGAGTCAGTGCTGGGTTTTATGAAGAGAATGATTCGGTGTATGCTTGATCTCCTGGAGCAGTGTTCGCTTTGTGCAATTTCATGAAGCTTGTCCTACTTCACAAATAATTGGATAGAAAGTTTTCCAGAACCTGCTTATTATCTCTAGGAAACTCCCAGACAGGCTAATAGGAAGTATACTGGGCAGCACAATGGCACAGTGGTTAGCACTGCTGCCTCACAGTACCAGGTTTCGATTCCTGGCTCGGGTCACTGTCTGTAACAAGTTTGCACATTCTCCCCATGTCTGCATCCTCCGGGTGCTCCAGTTTCCTCCCGCAGTCCGAAAGATGTGCAGGTTAAGTTGATTGACCGGGCTAACTTGCCCCTTAATGCCAGGGTGATTAGCAGAAAAGAATGTGGGGAAAGGGACTGGGTGGGAATGTTGATGGTGCAGGCTTGATGAGCCAAATCGATTACTTCTGCATTGCAAGAATTCTAAAGGAAATAAACCTTCAGGTCCCGCCTGCTGCAGGAAACCATCAGAAGCAGGATGAAGAATTTGACAGACAGACTGGGCATGAATTTCCAGTTCCAGGGTGGGGCGTAAGTAGATAATACCTCCCAAAAGAATTGAAGCCTGCTCTTAAATTCTGGTTGGAATTGGCATATGAGGAGGTGGTGGCTTATTGTCACTGGATTAGTAATCCGAACTCCGAGAATAACTTTCTTGGGGCATGGTTCAAATCTCACTGTGGCAGATAGTGAAATTCAAATTCAATAGAATTCCTACAGTGCACAAGGAGACAATTTAGCCCATCAAGACAGCGCCAACAATAGTCCCTATCCGCATAACTCTACGTATTTACCCAGCTAATCTCCCAACACTAGGCGATAATCTTAGTATGGGCCAATCAACATAATCTGGCACTAAGGATCTACTGGTGACCATGAGAGCATTGCCAATTATCATAAAAACTCATCTGATTCACCAATATACTTCAGGGAAGGAAATCTACCATCCTTACCTGGTCTGGCCTAGATGTGACTCCAGATCCAGAGTAATTTGGTTAACTCTTAAAAGCCCTCAGAAATGGCTGAGCACTCAGTTCAAGGGCAATTATGGATGGGCAATAAATGTTGACCCAGCTAGCGATGCCCCATCTCCTGGAAGCATAAAAATAGTCGAAGCACAAACGCTGTCATCTGCAGAAACCTCATACTGCGATGTTCACCAACCCTGACGGAATATTGAGAAGAGCAGGTGTACTGATAATTCAAGGTAATTTTTGCAAATTGTCATTTGAATTAAGCAACGAAAATCACACAGCAGGGAGTCCAGTTTTCAGGTGATTGGCGAGGTTCGAATGAAGAGGAATTGACTGCATTGTGAGTCAGTGACGTATAACAGCACCTGCCACCCGGCTCAATTCGCCATGAGCCACGAGGCAGCTTCATCACTGCTGACACATCTGTGACCCCTGCGCTGCCTGACTGCTCCTGTACCACTGGCCACTCAGGAGTTGATGCATGAGGGTGGGGTTGCTGAGTCCAAGCAAAATGTTATAGATGGCACACAGCTGCCAGCAGACCATTTAGTTCCATCTACACAGAACCCACTCACTGTAAAACGAGTGAAACTTCAGGACCAAATCAGTTGAAAGTTTAGAAACACAGGAATTAGGAGCATTTCAGTCTTTCGAGCCAACTCTTCCATTCAGTCAAATCATGGCTGATCTCTTCCTGGTCTCAAATCTACCTCCTTATCTGTTCTCCATATCCTTTTCATTCATTTTTTAAATCAAAAATATACCTCTCTCCTTCTTGAAACTACTTAATGATTCAGATTCCACCGCGCTATGGGGCAGTGAGTTCCACAAATTCACCACTCTCTTTGTGAAGTCATCATTTCAGTTTTAAATCTACCGCCTGTCAACCTATACTTGTGATCTCTTGTTCTAGATTTTGTCACAAGAGGAAACATTTGGTATTTTATAGACTTCAATCAGATTCCCCCTCATCCATCTAAACTCCAATGTGTATAAGCCCAAACTGTTTAATCTCTCCTCATATATCAACTCTCATCCTGGAATCAATCTGGCAATCCTCCTCTGAACTGACACAAAGACCGAAAATCTACCAGACTCCAGAGCTGGTGATGTTCCTAGAATGGAAATTTCATTGGCCGCTTGCGCCCAAGTGAGGCCATAATATCCCACCCAATATTCCAGATTATTTATCCGGATGTCAGTAGAAAGAAAGAGCTGCATTTAGACAGCAGCTGTCAGGGTCACAGGATATCTCAGAATGCTTCAAAGCCAACAAAACACTTTTGGAATGCAGTTACTGCTGTAATCATAGAATCATAGAATCCTACAGTGCAGAAGGAGGCCATTCGGCCCATTGAGTCTGCATTGACTACAATCCCATGTAGGAAACACAGCAGCCAGTTTGCACACAGCAATCTCCCCCTCTGTTCTCATGATCGAATAATCTGCTTTTGATGACATTGTTCAATGTTGGGTTAACACTGGCTCGGTTACCAGGGGAACTGCCTTATTCCTTGCTCTTAAAGTAATGCCGAGAGCATTCTGGCATCTACCTGAGGGTGGCTTGGGCCTTGGTTTAACTTTAGAAAGTGTACAATCTTAGCACAGTTACTTAAAATATAAATAAAATCTTAGGAAATCAACTATCTTCAAACCTATGTTGATAATGTTCTATTTTGCTATATTTTGTGTTGAAGGTGGAATCATAGAATCCCTACAGTGCCATTTGGAAGCCATTCGGCCCATTGAATCTGCACCAACCACAGTTCTACGCCTGCCCTATCCTCCATAATCTTACTTATTCACCCTGCTAATCCCCCGACACAAGGAGCAACTCAGCATGGCCAATCAACCTAACCCGCACATCTTTGGACTATAGGAGGAAACCGGAGCACCCAGAGGAAATCCATGCAGACACAGCAGTGAAACTCCACACAGATACAAACTGGGAATTGAACCGGGGTCCCCGGTGCTGTGAGGCAGCAATGCTAATGACTGTGCCATCGTTCCACAAGGGTTTGTTTTAAGAAGCAGTATTTTGTTCCAAGAGTCAATTTGTCTGGGATATAGCTGTAAATTTTTTTTATTCATTTATGGGACATGGGTGTCACTGATTGGCCAGCATTTATTGCTCATCCCTGATGCTCCTTGGAGGGTAGTTGAGAGTCAACCACATTGCTGTGGGTCAGGAGTCACATATAGACCAGACCAGATAAAGACGAGACTTCCTTCTCTAAAGGACATTAGTGAACGAGATGGATTTTTCCAACAATCGACAATAATTTCATGGTCATCAGTAGATTCTTAATTCCAGGTATTTTAAATTTAATTCAAATTCCATTCCATCATCTGCCATGGTGGGATTTGAACCTGGGTCCCCACAACATTAGCTGAAGTTATGGATTAAAAATCTAACGATAATACCACAAGGACATCGCTTCCCTCAAAGAATGTTAAGAATGCTTAGTTTTAGGAAAGGAATAAGCAACTTTGTAGACTTAATGAACGTTTTGTTTATTTTAAATCCTCCTTGTGGTTTCAGAGTTGAGTTTGAATTAGGCTGGTTGACAGGGGCGGAGTCATGTGTTTAATGAGAGGAGCTAAGCTTGCAGGCAAGAAAGGATTTCAGTTGCATTTTTAAAAATACAAGAAGTTGCTGCCTGGACTGCCAGAAGAAACAAGTATCTTTCTCTCCCTATCTTTCTTCAGAAATGCCCTAAAAGCTCTCAGACAGTTAAGCTAAGAAAAATGAGTATATATGTGTTTTTTTCTAACTAAATTTAAAGAGAGCTTTATGTCTATGAAAGGAATAATACTTCAATTGGAAGTCATAGCAATAGATTGGCAGTTAAGAATTGCATCTTGACATGTTTATTGTATTTTTAATTGTTAAAAGGTTAATCAATTGTTAGTGTTAAATCGTGCCATTAAATAAAATTTGTTTTGATGAAAGTTTGCCAGCGGAATCACACCTGGAGTGAAATACTTTGGCTGGAATTCTTCAGCTGCTCACGCCAGCAGAATTTTCCAGTCCCGCCTGTGAGTTTCCTGCCACCGTAGAGTGATGTCAATGGCAACTCCCATTGGCAGCAATGGGACCAGAGCATCCCGCCACAAGTGAACAACACACCATCTCCTGCCAATGGGAAGTACACATCTGGGAGGCTGGAGAATCTCACTACCTTCACATTAATGCCAAAGAAACAACGTAATGGAATCTAGTCTGACTTTATAAAATACCTTAGAATTTCTGATCTGATATCCTTACAATGCCCAAACCTGTAACTTTCGAGAGCCAGTTCAGCCCATTTGCCTACTGGTGACCCAGCCATACTCTTGAGATTCCCTTCACCTCCTTCCAGCCTGCTCACATATTCAAAGTCTAGCAGCTGCTATTTGCAATTGGAATTGCTTCCTAGCAGGGCAGCTAGTGCTCAAAAATACTACACCATGTACCATTATTAGTGTGAATGTAAGCATTGTGTGACTCTTGAACAGCTCAGCAGCACCACCTTATGGAATAATGAGATAATTTCTGCAGAGGAATTCTGTGCTCTGAAGCGAGGTTGAATTTGCTGCTTGTCTGATTTGCAATTCTATGTTACATTGCTCTCCTTTTGTTTTTATGCTTGTGTAACTGCAGCCCACTAAGCATTCTGTAACAAATGATCAAATCAAATTATGGGCAGCATGGTGGTTATCACTGCTGCCTCATAGCGCCAGGGATCCTGGTTTCAATTCTGGCCTTGGGTCACTGTATATGTGGAGTTTGCATGTTCTCCCTGTATCTGCATGGTTTCCTCTGAGTGCTCCAGTTTCCTCATATAGTCCAAAGATGTGCAAGTTAGGGTTGATTGGCCATGCTAAATTGACCCTAGTGCCAGCAGGGTAAATGCATACAGTTACAGGAATAGGGCCTGGATGGGATTGTGGTCGGTGCAGACACAATGGGCCGAGAGGCCTCCGTCTGTACAATAGGGATTCTATGATTCCAAAGGTGTGCCAGTTAGCACAATTGATTGGCCATGTTAAGTTGCCACTTAGTGTCGGGGGAATAGCAGAATAAATACGTGAAGTTACAGGGATAGGGCTGGAGTGGAATTGTTGTCAGTGCCAGCTAGATGGGCCAAATGGCCTCCTTCTGCATTTAGGGATTCTCTGATTCTATGATTCAAATACTTTTATGCAAAGAATAGTTAGGATCTGGAATGCGCTGTCTAAAACTGTGGTGGAGGCAGGTTTCAAATAAGTACCTGAAGATAAAAAAAAGCCTGGCTAAGGGCAGGGGTGGGCGGGGGTGGCAGGGAATGGGATTAGTTGTGTTATTCTTGCAGAGAATTGTCATGGACAGAAGGGGCTACAAGTCTTTTTGCCCTAGAACCATCCTGTGGTAGAATGAAATTGTTGATTTCATCTACACTGTCTAAATTTCAGCATCTCTTAAAAGATTAAATTGAATTTTGTTAGTTAAACGAGAATCCTGTTTTTTCGTTACAATGTATTACTTCAGTTTTTTGGGGGGAGGGGAATTATTTGACCATTTGAAACTGAAGTTTTATTGTTTTTTTTTAATTTGAATAAGTATAGCAAACGTTTGTGTGTTGAATCAGTTTGGAGGAGATGAGGCATTGTTTTCAGGAGTGTAAGCTTGCTATTTTGTGTGGCACTAGCATAGGTCCTGTTCTTCACTCACAACTCTCACAAGTTTAATTCTTTCTTCCACACAACGTTTAGCCCACTGGTACTGCATTCATCCTAATTTCCCAAATTAGATTTTTATCTTTTCTGTGATCTGGCTGAACAGACTATCTGCTCCTTGTAGAACAGTCGTTATTTGTAACCTAGAATCCCACAGGGCAGAAGGAGGTCTGCACCAACCACAATCCCACCCACCCACTGTGCCATTGTTTTCTACTCTGTCACTTCGTAGAAGTTTCAGTTAAAATTCCGAGTAGGAGCACAATTCAACGCACTCGATCTTGAAAGAAGAAGCATTCAGTTTCAGAATAGCTTAATTTTCAATTGGTTTTGAAAGTACAAGGTCAAAGTTGAATGATAATTTGGTCAGTTTCTGCTAAGAAATGACTGACTGAATTTCCATAGGGATTCTTCATTCTTCCACCTGAATTCCAATGGAAGAATTGGAAATCCCCAGATAAGGGCATTTAAACCATTTTTTCATGGTTTGTCTCAAACTTCCTACCAAAGTTCATAGAACATAGAACATAGAACATTACAGCACAGAACAGGCCCTTCGGCCTTCGATGTTGCGCCGACCAATATAAAAAGCAATGACCCTCCAAACTAAACCAATCCCTTCTCTTCCATATACTTATCAACTAACCTCTTAAACGCCACCAAACTTGGCGCATCTACAACTGCTGCAGGCAGGGCATTCCACTCCCGAACCACCCTTTGGGTAAAGAACCTACCTCTGATATCCGTCCTATAACTATCACCCCTTAATTTAAAGCTGTGTCCCCTCGTGCTAGCTTTCTCCATCCTAGGAAAAAGGCTATCACTGTCCACCCTATCTAAACCTCTAATCATCTTATATGTTTCGATAAGGTCTCCTCTTAGCCGCCTCCTTTCTAACGAAAACAACCTCAAATCCCTCAGCCTCTCCTCATAAGACCTGCCCTCCATACCAGGCAACATCCTGGTAAACCTCCTCTGTACCCTCTCCAATGCCTCCACATCTTTCTTATAATGTGGGGACCAGAACTGCACACAATACTCCAAGTGCGGCCGCACTAGAGTTTTGTACAGTTGCAACATGACGTTGCGGCTCCGAAATTCAATCCCCCTACCAATAAAAGCTAAGACTCCATATGCCTTCTTAACAACCTTCTCGACTTGACTGCCTACTTTCAGGGATCTATGCACATACACACCAAGATCCCTCTGTTCATCAAGACTACTAAGAATCCTACCATTAGCCCTATACTCTACACATTTATTATTTCTGCCATAGTGCATTACCTCACACTTTTCCACATTAAACTCCATTTGCCACCTCTCGGCCCAGCTCTGCAACTTGTCCAAGTCCCTCTGCAAACTATAACACCCCTCTTCACTATCTACCACTCCACCGACTTTAGTGTCATCTGCAAATTTACTAATCCATCCTTCAATACCCTCATCCAGATCATTTATAAAAATTACAAACAGCAGGGGCCCCAAAACAGACCCCTTCACAGTTCAGGTGACTTGAGTAGAAGTAGTTCAACAGAAATTCAGCCCTCCAAATTCAACCAACATGGGGGAGTGTGTGTATTGAGGAGAGGGGGGGACGGGCAGAGGGGATGGTTGAGGGGTTGTATGGAGTGTGGAGTGTGGAGAGGAGGAGTGGGGAGGGGGTTGCGAGCAGCAGGCTAAATTATATATTGTTGAATACTGATTATGAAATATGTGTCTCTAACTTCCCAAACTCATGTGTACTATCGATACCAGCTGACATAAAGGAACTATAAAAATGTTTGGGTTGTATTATCACATCATTCTCATTCCTAATTGCTACCTACTGCTCCTGAGGCTGCAAAGTCTATTCCCTGCAGAGAGTTGAATAGAGGCCAACATTCACTCTCCAGCTTTGCAAACGATAAATGATCCATTCTATGAGAAACTTAATCATTAGGAATAGAAGTGAGCCCCTGGAGCTGCTCCATCACTTCATAAAATATGGCAGACTTTCACCTTACCTGTCTCACCTCAATATCCATGGTGTCATTGTATCAAATATCTACCAACCCCAATGTTAAATATACTCAGTGACCGAATGCTCACAACAACATCCTCCTCACCCCCATTCGCCATCTCCCCCCACCTCCACCCATTCCCCCAGAGGTAGACAAATTCCAAAAATTCTCTTCAGGACAAAGTCCAACTTAACTTAAAGGCACGAGCAGAGGTTGCAAACTTCCAAAGACTGACAGATCTCAGATTCTCCATTCCTAAGCAGACTGGGAGCAGACTACACATGTCCAATTTTGGATCTTTTTTAAAAGTTCTTTGGGCTGACAAAATGGTACCAAGATCCTGGTCATGTGATTCAGAGTGGACAAAAAAAGGGAACAAGAAAAGATCCCAGAGACAGAGTCCCATTCAAGACATTGCATTAGGAAAAGATCTCAGTTTAAAGGAGAAAAAAAGGGACTCCAATCAGGTCAAGATGGGGGCATTGATGAGCTTGGGTAAGATGCTCTTTCAGAAATTTGGTGCAGATTTAATGGGCCAAATGATATCCTTCTGCACTGTAGGAATTCTATGGTTCTTATTTTCTCAAGGAACTTCCATATATAAAAGGATAATCACTGATGATATGCCCTTAAAGAGAGTAGAAATTTCAATTGGGTAATTTTACATTAAAATAAGTAACAGACTCATTCTAATGTATTACTTTATATGGGTCTTTATCCACTTAACATAAATAGTTTGAGTGTGATCTTTGCTCATTGCAAGATCTCTCCTCCTGTGCTTTCTTTGGTAAAATTCCAGGTGAGAAACTTTGAAGGAAATACCTCTAGCATATTATCACACCATCTGGTGATTTCCAGCAAGTGTTAAGGGTGAGTAATTCACCTCATCACTTCAAATGTCAAAGGAAAACTGAATCATCAGATCCTGTACACTGCAAGATGTGTCAGGGGGATCCTCACATAAAAAATTACAATTACACTTAGAAAGAAAACTTCAGAACATTGCTGGTTGCAGAGTGCCCTCTCCACTGACCACCCCTTCCCCATGACAATCCCTACTGCCCCTCCAAAACTGCCTGCGGCAGTTGTAGATGCACCAAGTTTGATGGCGTTTAAGAGGTTAGTTGATAAGTATATGGAAGAGAAGGGAATGGTTTAGTTTGGAGGGTCATTGCTTTTTATATTGGTCAGCGCAACATCGAAGGCCAAAGGGCCTGTTCTGTGCTGTAATGTTCTATGTTCTATGTTCTAAAACCCGTAGGCTTCACTCCGATCAGGAGCCAGGCAACCTCAGCCTCTTCAGTTTCCTGGGTTTCTGGAACAGGTTCTGCAGCTCTTTGGGGCAATAGCGCTTTCATTCATGCCCAGGACTGGTACAAGCAATGAAAACACTTGGGAAAGACATGATTGAATGATTTCCTCCAGCCTCTTCATCTGTTAATTGGATCCCAAGCTAGCTACAACTCCTTGACTTGATCGTTGGTTTATTTACAGAACGCAGCATTATATATGTGTGGGTAATTGTCATTATTGCATCTTTAAGGGCAAGACGGAAGAAGAGGGTCACATAGCTTGAGGGACCAATTGGGATTGAGACTGGGGTAATCACCCCCAAGGGTTGGAGTCCTACCTTGGACAGAAGACAGTGTGAAGACACAGAAGATGTGTCAGGATTTGGGGAGCCAGTGGGTTACTTCAGGGCAGCCGAGAGGCTATTGGCCTCTGTACATTCCCTTCTGGTTAATAAATACCCTTTGTTTCTGACAAAGTCTATGAGTGGGTATCATTCTAATATGGGCCTCCTACCTTCCAACACTCAGTGTCCCAAGCACCTCTCTTTATATTTTTTGAGTGAACAATTACCACATTAACAATTAATTAATTGATGAAATGTACCAGGTGAATTGTAATAGGAGGGATAGCACATGAGGGCTTACCCAGATTCGAACTCTGGATTTCTTGCATGCTGGTTGAATTAATATTCTGAAATGACACACACAGACCAATGACCCACTGTCTCCAATTAATTAGATTGCACCAGTTGCCGTGTTGGCATTGAACTCGTGTTCCCGGATCATTGGCCTGAGCCTTTGGATTACAAGTACAGTAACATCACAACTGTCTTGCTCAGTTATTTTTGTTGTACCTTTTTTGAGAACCAATAAAAATAAATCAATTAACAAACCAACAGCCTCTTCAAGGGACATGTAAATCAAATGTGATGACTAGTAAATATGCTACATAGATCAGTAAGTCCTTCTTTATATGTTCTTTTAATACCAGTAAAGTCCTTTTTTATGCTATTTTTTATAGGAATAAATGATCAATTAAATAAACAAATTAAGAGAGGTGACAGATCCTGGTGGGACACTGGTAACTAAAACAGGATATCGAAAGGATACTTAACTAATTCAAATTAAAATGTCAGCTCTGGGGATAATGATGTACCCCAGACCCTATGGGGCTCCGGTTTGCGAAAGGCCTCAAGCATGCCAATGGACTTCTTTTGACATACCAAATGCTCCCTCCACTTACTTAATCAATCAATTTCCTTTCACTTGTGTATCCTTAACCATGAACACAATTTTTTTTTAATTCATTTGTGGGACATGGGCATCACTGAGTGGCCAGCATTTATTGATGTAGAAATGCCGGTGTTGGACTGGTGTAAACACAGTAAGAAGTCTCACAACACCAGGTTAAAGTCCAACCAGTTTATCTGATAGTAAATCCACAAGTTTTTGGAAACGGTGTCCCTTCGTCAGGTGTATGGAAGGTTCTGATCAGAGAAAGGCATATGAAGACATACACAGTTTACAGAACACTGATTAGAATGCAAGTCTTTACAGCTAACCTGCCGTTCTCACTCACTGTCTTGTCTGGAGACAATACACATCTCTTTAACCTATGCTAATGCTTTCACTCGCATTATCTGCATCTTTAAGATTTGAATAGCAGGTTAGCTGTAAGGACTTGCATTCTAATCAGTATTCTGTAAACTGTGTGTGACTTTATATGCCCTTCTCTGATCAGAACCTTCCACACACCTGACGAAGGAACATTGTTTCCGAAAACCTGTGGGATTACTATCAAATAAACTGGTTGAACTCTAATCTGGTGTTGTGAGACTTCTTACAGCATTTATTGCCCATCTTTAGTTGTCCTTGAAAAGGTGATGGTGAGCTTCCTTCTTGAATCAGTCCACATATGGGTTGACCCACAACACCGTTAAGGAGGGAGCTCCAGGATTTTTGACCCAGCGACTGCAAAGCAATGAGATATATTTCCAAATCAGGATTGGAGGGGAACTTGCAGGTGATGGTGGTCCCATGTATCTGCCAACCTTTTAGATGAAAGTGGTCATGGGTTTGGAAGGTGCTATGGATCTTTACTGAATTGGTGTAGTGCATCTTGTGGATAGTACACATTGCTGCTACTGAGCGTCGGTGATGGAAGGAATGGATGTTTAGCCTAACATTCATGCAGTCAACTCCCCAATTCGCTTCATTCATCCCTCTCTTCATATTTTTGCCTTGAAGTAATTGTGAACAGTTGTAAACTAAGGTGGAAATTTCCCGACCCACAAGGGAATCGTAATGTTAGGGATATGGATCGTGCAAAGGTCCGTTGACCTCAAGCAGGATTTTCCGGCTTTGGGCGAGCACAACTGGAAAATCCCGCCTTAGTTATCTGTTAACCAAACATTACAAAGCAGAAGCTTTTCAATGGTGAGATGTGGGTTACGTTTGTTGCCATTGGCAAAGCAATGGAGGAGTTTGACAACAGCAAGCAGTCATCGGGGTCAGTTACATTCCATAATCACAGTGAGATTCCCTGCAGAGGAAGTCATGCTTCAAACACTTCACTTTAAATAGCTTTCTTGTCAGTCAGAAATAAATAAGAGAAAGTTATGAAATATTAACAGGACACTCACTCCATTAAATATCTCATAGCATGGTTTGCTGTTTGATGAAATCATACAAATGCGAGCATCTGGGGGAAATGTTCCGTGTTATAAGTAAAGAACTATTTGCATTGCAGTTGATGTTTTCTGACTCCTTCTGCTCTGTCCTGTTTGTAAGTACTCCTGCCAGCAGATCTACTTTCCTCAAGTCACCTAATATCCTGGTGTGCCACATTTGTTTCCTTTGTGCATCCTCATATGTTCACCGTAACCTGTCTGTTACTGCTCTGTGACATCCATCATCCAACTACACCTACACCATCGAATCTTAGGATCATAGAATCCCGACGGTGCAGAAGGAGGCCACTCAGTCCATCAAGTCTGCACTGACAACAATCCCACCCAGACCCTATTCCTATAATCCCATATATTTGCTCTGACACTAAGGGCAATTTAGTACGGTCAACCAAGTTTAAATTTATTTATTAGTGCCTCAAGTAGGCTTGCATTAACATTGCAATGAAGTTACTGTGAAAATCCCATAGTCACTGAGGGTACACTGAGGGAGAATTTAGCAAGGCCAATGCACCTAACCAGCACATTTTTTGGATTGTAGAAGGAAACTGGAGCACCCGGAAGAAGCTCACGCAGACACGGGGAGAATGTGGAAACTTCTAAGACCAGAATTGAACCCGTGTCCCTGGTGCTGTGAGGCAGCAGTGCCAACCACTGTACTATTGTGCCACCTGCAGAGCCCTTTTTCCTGCAATGGCAGTCACTTTCCTCTTACGGATATCTCTACAGCTTTTCATTTGTGTTTAATTCCTCACAATACTAACATTTCCTTTTCTGGATGTCTCTTCTCGGAGTTATTTTTGCTCTTACAATTCCAAGTGCCTCTTCGTTTGTCTTATGACCTGTGTATAGATATTTGTAGATTTAGCAAACGACTTACTGTCCATGTTTGAAAGGCCTCTGCTTTCTTACACGGACCATTTATTTTCAGTTTCTGAGGTAAATAGAAAAATGGATCGAGTGTAACATCTGATGAGTTCATTTTCCCCTTGTGAGATTTCATGTTGCAAACATATCCTTAAGCTTCATGAAATTACTCTGGGCTATCTCCATCCTTCTGTCTGCTCCACAAAAAATCACCAATTCATAGAAATGTGCCACTGGCAGGCCCATTAGGCCTGCGCTTGTGCTACTCCTAGCCCTAACCTGGAGCTGATCCATTCATTTTCCTTATATCCATTATATTCTGTAGTTAGATCATTAAATGCAACAAACACTTCAGCAGAGTGTTTAGGATCAAGATCATGGTGACCCAAAAATCTCAACAAAATCCTTTATCTAAAGAGTCATTTTAGCCAAATATCACAACAACACCAATGTAACTAATGATAACTGTTATAATGTAACCAATGATAACATTGGAATGATGTAACCAATGGTAAAATGCTATGAGGGTCAGCTGACCCAGTAGACAATGTAACCAATGGCAAAATGATGTGGTGGTCAGCTGACTAGCTGACCCAGTATAAATAGAAAGCAGATGGGGATTGTGGGAAACTTTGTGTGGCCCAGAATGTTGCTGAAGTGGTGATGTGATGAAGTTTCTTTATTAAACCTTTTCTTTACTGCCAGACAAACAAAGCCACAAAAGGATATTATGGTGCAATTTATATATTGTTCATTACACTATGTGCACTGCAGTAGGTGAACTGTGTGCCAGAATGAAAGTATAATACTACAGATGCTAAAGATCTGAAAGTGCTGGTAGAACTCTTCGGACTGCTTTGGAACAGTTCTGAAGAAGAATCAGATTGGACTTAAAATGTTAACTTTGTTACTCACTCCACAGATGCTGCTAAAGGCAGTGGCATGGTGGCACAGTGGTTAGCACTGCTGCCTCATAGCGCCAAGAACACAGGTTTGATTCCCAGCTTGGGTCACTGTCAGTGTGGAGTCTGCACATTCTCCCCGTGTTTTCATAGCTTTCCCCTGGGTGCTCCAGTTTCCTCCCATAGTCTGAAAGACACTCTGGTTAAGTATGTTGACCCGAACAAGTGACAAAGTATGGTAACCAGGGGAATTTCACAGTAACTTCATTGCAGTGTTAATGTAAGCCTTACTTGTGACAATAATAAATAAACTTAACTTAAAGACTTTTTCCACATACAGCCCAGACTATGCGATAATGTTGCACTGTCACAAAAGATTCTGCAATCACACTATTCACCAAAACCTTTGGGGATTGCAGAGCCATTCCAGAAGAGGGGGAATCAATTATGCAATTTGTAGCTGTATTGAAAAGACTTACAGTGAGCTTGGTGATGTGCTGAATGACATAATTCGGGACAGACTGGTTTGTGGTCTTTGAAATGAGACAATACAAAAACTGTTGCTAACCAAGAGTAACCTTACTCTGATAAAAACCAGGAAGGTTATCGTTTCAGTGAAGCTAGCTGCAAAAGAAGCCCAGCAACTGAGTTTGAATATTCGAATACACAAAATGTCAGCTGAGTCGATACCTAAGAGTCCTGAAACTCATACCTGTCACCAATATCCAAAGCCAAGGCATTTAACTGTGGAATGCTGATGTTAGGATTTAATATACAGGAGTTTTGGGAAAAAGGTCACTCAAACTTAATGGAGAAAAAAGCAAAAATAATAAGCAAGGACAATCCAAAAAAATACATAAACAGAATAAATGAAGCATTCACGCTTTGCAAAAGGGTCATGAGAAATGAAACAACTTACAGTCTGAGGACGAATTATCACTGAACATGGCAGCCATTGCTGGTGCTACAAATAGATACCGGGTGACCCCACTGTTGGATGCACAACTAATAAGGATGGAAATTGACACTGAGGCAGCAGATTGCTGGTGCCAGAGATTGTATATAAGAAAATAAATTCAGACATATTCCCTTGAAATCTTCAAGAATAGTGTTGAAGACATGCAGGTGAAGTGATTCCATTGAAGAGACATATTAACATCGCCATGCTAATTAACAACATTTGTTTCCATAAAGGACAATTATCCAGCATTGATGGGTCAAAGATGCTTACAAGAGATCTGCTTGAATTAGGCCAAAGTCAACCTGATGGCTATTGCAGAATTGTCAGGATTGGTTACCAGATCCTGGTGTAAATGAGGAACCACCGCTACCGGTGGTTTCTTGAACTGATAAAATAGCAGCTGCAGAGGAGGATCAATGTAATAATTCTTTCATGCCAGCCAAAGTACCTGAAGAACTTACGCATTTTGATCCTAATCTACCCCTACAATAAACCTGTGACACATCCTCGGATGATGTTGGCACATTGGAGTCCCACATCATGCCATCAGGTGAAGAAAGACTCATCACCTGTCTTGAACATTGAACAAAGCTGAAAGTAATGACACACAAATTGAAAAGGAAGCCATAGGAATTATATTTGGAAAGATTCTACTAATTCCTGTCTGATAGATAGTTCAGACTTTCATCCCTTTACAATTTCTGGGCCACACACAAGAATGCCATCACTGGCAACAAGCAGAATGCAGAGATAGGCATTGCTCTTGTCTATATGCGCTTTTACCATCAAGAATGGAGACTTGATCCAAGGACATCAATAGTGGGACTTTCTGGCCTTGCTCGCCCCAAAACCAGAAATCCACTCAAGGTCAATGGATCTTTCACGGTCTGATTCCCATGATCAGCAGGACAGTAAAAATCACCCTCAACTCGCTGTTATAATGCAGATGGGGTTCGTAATTTTCTTCCTATAATGTCTAACGATGTTCAAGTCTATAAGGTTTAACAGATAGAAAAGAACATGGTTTGCACATGTAGATTCAACTAACACACAACAGAGTTTATTGTCACTTCAGGACAAGTGAATAAGTACACCCAGCATGATCTGATACCCCAGAAAATAATGGATATGATCCTACAAGGCAAGATCTGAGAACTAAAACCAGACTTGAAACCATATTCCACTAGAAGATTGGAGCTGACAGAATGTCTTCTTTAGGGGTTTTGAGTGATTATCCAACTACCATTGAAAAGATGAGTGTTAGACAAATTCCACAATGGCTGTTGCAGAATTGTGTAAATGAAGGAATTAATCAAAAGTTATTTCTAGTAGCCTGGGTTGGATGTGGATGTTGAAGGGAAAGTTGGAACATGTTCTTCGTGAGAAACTTGCCACCCTTAATGCTACTGCATTTTTGAGAATAGCTAGAAGAGGCTTAGCAATGAGTGTTTGTTGGCTTCACAGAGCCTTTTGAAGGACATCTGTTGTTAGTAAAGGTCCATGCTCATTCAAAGTGGTCAGAGATCCCTATAATGAAGTCAACTTCATCAAAAAAGATGGTCAAGAGTTTAAGAGAAGTCTTTAGCAGATATTGGTAAGTGACAACCCCAATTTGTCTCCCAAGCTTTTGAAAGTTGGAGAATGATATTCAGCATGTTAGGTCTGCACCGTACCATCCTGCTATGAAAGGATTAGCAGAATGTTTTATCCAAACCATGAAATATACATTGACAGCAACCAGGGAACAAAGTTCACTGTCAAATGCCTTAATCAATTCCAATTGATGTATAGGAATACCACTCATTCAATGACTAAAATCTCTGTTGCATTATTAATGATGAAGAGACAACCACATTCAGCATTCCACTTGTTGAAACCTCTGAAAACAAAATAAATCATTCAACAGAAACACCAAGGAACAAATAGAATGCAAAAAAGAAAAACAAAACATAATATCTTCCACCAAGGAAAAGGTCTGTTAACTGGGAATTACTCCACTGGAAAGAAATGACTCCTGCCATGATCCTTGCAGACTGCACCTGTATCATAAACCACCTAAACCAGTGAGGATATCTGGTGGGATTCTCCAGCTGTGCCCACCCCAAAACCAGAAAATCCTGCCCAAAGTCAATGGATCTTTGAGTGCTACATGATTTGCTAATTCATGTACTCAATGCCCTGGCTGATGAAAGCATGATATGATGATACTGGTGTTGGACTAGGGTAAACACAGTAAGAAGTCTCACAACACCAGTTTAAAGTCCAACAATTTAATTTTGTAGTACAAGCCACTAGCTTTTGGAGCATTGCTCCATCATCAGGCATATAAAGATACAAATTCAATTTACAAAATAGTGTTGGAATGTGAGTCTTCACAAATAGTCATTAACTATAAAGATTTGCATTCCAACCATTATTTTGCCACTTAACACTCAATTGAGCATTAATTGGCAATAGGGCCTTGGAAGCAAGTCTGATCTTGTGGAATTATTGGTCACTCAACACAAAAGAGCAAGGGCAGCGGAAAATTCTAGACAAGAGGACAGGCAATCTCTCAACTAGCTCCATTAATGTTAGCGGGTGTGCATCCAATCCGTGCCTTTGCCCACTGAACAATATATCACATGAGTGCGGAATGATTTAGGGTCACACACCCTATGTCATCAGATGCCATTTTATTTATGGTCAGGCACTTACCCTCCCAAGTTACATATAATTCTGCTCATAGAGAAAGGGTATGCAAAGAAAAGGTGAGGAAGATCATAGTCCAAAGCCCAGTCCTATTAATGGATCAGGACATGGTGGAGGTGCTTTGAATCTATCTTCACTCAGGAAAGACAGCTGCTAATCCCACAGTGCCAGAATAGTTAGTATAAAAATTAAATAGAATTAAATATAGAGTTGATACGGTTGACAGCACTCAAAGTAGAAACTCACCCAGTCTGGTTTAGAGCTCCCTCTGATTTTTTATGGCCTTGTATTCTACATTATGAAATACTGCACAACTGCACAATAGATGAAACATTGGATGGGATGCATTCCCAGTCTGTGAGTGAATGAAATAAGGGTCCTGATATCAGAGGGTCTGGTCACAATCTTTCAATTCCCTTTTGATATTGGTGCAATGCTAAAAAGCAAGGATTCCTAATGTAACAAGCCTCTTCAAAGAGGCGAAAGGGATAGGCTGAGAAATTGTACATCAGTCAGCCTAACATTGGCAGTGGGGAAGCTTTTAGAGACAACGGTCAAAGACAAAATTAATTGACACTTGGAAATAAGTCAGCAGGGACTTGTGAAAGGAAAATTTTCCATGACTAACATGGAAGAGTTCTTTGATGAACTAATGGACAGAAATAGATTTGATAAAAGTAATGATGTTGATGTGTTTGTGGACATTCAAAAGGCATTTGATAATATACCACAAAATATACTTATTAACAAAATTGAAGCTTGTGGGATTAAAGGGACAGGGGCCCCCTGGAAAACTGACTAAAAGAAAAAAAAAGAAAATATTTTAAAAGTTGCTTTTCTCTCTGTAGGGTGCAACATATTGTTGTCTGCAAAAAGGCAGTTGGATCTTTTCTTTTTGATATCTTTTAATAACCTGGACTTGTGTATACATGAAATCATTTCAAATTTTTCAGAGGACACAAAATTCAGAAATGTAGCAAAAATTATATGGAGGACGGAGAAAGCCAAGTGAAGTGGACAGACGTATTGTAGATTAAATCTATCACAGAGAAGTTTAAAGCAATGTATTTCAATAGGAAGAATAAATAGAGGAAATAGAAAAAAAAGGTATGTTTTAAACAGGATGCAAGGAAAGAGAAATCTGGCAATTAGTGTTAGAGTTAGTTGGGTTTACCTGTTTTTCATTAAGAGCAACTAATTTAATATCTGTCATGAGTATCTTTGATATTCCAGTTGCAATATGGAACGTGGCAGATTTATCAGCTCTGTATAAGTTACATAAACTTTACAACTTAACAGTACAGCACTAATACTTCAGTGCAATTTCAAAAATAATTGTTTTAACCTTATATGAAGGACTGGATGGTGGAGCTTCAGTTTAAGTTTATTGTACCAGTTAACTCTGCACTATCAACAAGAGGAAAGAAATGCAACTTATTGGTAAACGCATCCATTCAGACTGAGAGTTGGAATGGAAGTTTAAAAGGAACTGAGGCATTAAT
Source organism: Sphyrna mokarran (assembly GCA_024679065.1). Taxonomy (NCBI): domain Eukaryota; kingdom Metazoa; phylum Chordata; class Chondrichthyes; order Carcharhiniformes; family Carcharhinidae; genus Sphyrna; species Sphyrna mokarran. The sequence continues at coordinate 10,947,724 of JAGIQG010000029.1, read as the reverse complement.
CTTACAAGATTAAATCTTACAAGTATCATAAGGTCTGCCTTCCACATCAAAGGCTAACTCCTTTTCAAGCAAAACCTGCTCACCAAACTGTTAGCAACTGGAGTAGGCCATTCAGACTCGTGAATCTGTTCCCACATTCAATTATGGGGCCGATTCTCTGGCCTCCCCATAGCGTGTTCCTCGGTGGTAGAAGATGCTGTGCTGTTCACCAGTAGCAGGATCTTCTGGTCCCACCACTGTCAATGGGATTTTCCATCCCACACTGCCAGGAAACATGCCATCGGCAGCACCAGAAGATCCCACCAGCATGGACAACTGGAAAATTCTGGCCCATATCATGGGTGATCTGTGTTTTATTTCCACCAAGCATCTATGCTGCATCTCCCTTAACCCAATGTGACCAAACAAAATTTCATCCATCTTTTCAAGTCCCAACAACTCTTGAGGGGAGACAGTTCTGGATCTTGAGCTAGCCTTTTGTCAAAGAATTGGCATCACCTCACTAAGATTAAAGAACAGTGAGCTTATTGCAAGTTAGCAAAAAAATCACCTTTCCAATTAAAGTTTAAAGTTTATTGATTAGTGTCACAAATAGGCTTACATTAATACTGCAATAAAGTTACTGTGAAAATCCCTTAGTTGTCACACTCCATTGATTGCTCTCTCACACTGAAAAACTGTGGAATGTGGGCATCACTGGCCAGATCATCATGTATTGCTCACCCTTAATTGCTTTGTACTGAGGGTTGCTTGCCCATTTAAGAGTCGACCACGTTGCTGTGGATCTGGAGTCACAGATGAGCCAGACTGGGTAAGGACAGCAGATTCCTTCCCTAAAAGATATTAAAGAATCAAATGGGTTTTTTTACAATAATTGCCAACTCATTGTTAGGCTTCACAATCCAGATTTTTATTGAATCCCCTTTTCACTATTTGCCACGGGTATCTGAATTACTTGTCATGTGATAATAACACTGAACCACCACCTCTCTCCCTTCAACTTTCCCAGATCTTTGTCCCAATAAATGCAAAGCAACATTCTAGTGTTTATCTGTGAAGTGTGAGATAAAATTGATGTGCAATATAGAGGAAACAGCATTTAGCAAACCTCCAATAATGCAGCACAAATGTAATATTTTATGGGGGGGCTTGGAAACAGTGGAGATACTATTCACATTGGGTGCACACTCCAGATTAATATATATAGCATTAGATATATTAAAATACTGTATATGTAAATGATATAGACAAGATGATTCTACTTGTGGAAAGGTTTAAAACTAAGAGTCATAAATGTAAGATAGTTGTTAATAAATCCAATAAGGAATTCAAGGGAATTTACTCAGAAGGAGATTAGAATGTAACATGTTTCACCATATGGAGTAATTGATATGAATGGCATATATATATTTAATGAAGGTTAGGTGAATACCTGAGGGAAGAAGGAATAGGATGCTACACTGAGATATAGGATGGAAACTCATGAGCAGCATAAACATCTGCATTGGCGAACTGGGATGATTGTCCTGTTTTGTGTGGGCAATTCTATCTAATTATTTGTGTTATAGATGTGACTGGTAATTGGATAGGTTCAGCAGCATGCCCTCTGATCGGTTAGGTTACTACCCAAGTCTTGAAATGGAACGTTACCTTGAATGAATTGCAAGTTAACTGACAGTGGGTGAGATTTTCTGGCCACACTTGCCCTGAAGACAGAAAACCCCAGCCCAAGTCAAAGGACCTTTCCATAATCTGTCTTTCATCCGCTCCGATCCCTGCGGTGAGGGGAATGGGAACATTCGCCTCAGTATTTTAAGCAGAGCAACATATAAATGTGGGAAAAAAACTATGGCATGGGATGAGACTATTCAGCCTGTTATGTCTGTGACGGCCACAAAGAGCTATTCCAGCACTTGGTCCAGAAGTCACAGCACTTCACAAGTGCATGTCCAAGGATTTTATGGAACCATTGCAACATCGATAGAAATTTGTCTGGTATTAAAACAAAATGACTTGAAATCAAAAATGCAGCTGTAAAATCCCACTAGGTTAACCACTCAAAAGCCAAAAAACCTATAAGTCTTGAACTCGGTGACCCATATTCCTGTTTCAATCAATGCTTCGATATACAGATACCAATTTATCATGTGTAGCATCTTGATTCTGTGTCCATTTCTGAGATTCAGTTTGGTCTTTTTCAAACACACACGTGCTGCTTGCAAGATTAAGCTGAAAATCAATTTGACCACAACACTGTACAAAATTTCAACCAACTGAATGGACTTCATCTTTCATTGATTCTAAAGATGAAGCATTTAATCACAGTGTGTGTGCCACACAGATTCGACATTCCCGTAAAGAGTGGTGTATTCAATCACACGTGCTATAAATAGTTGTCAGAGCTCCATCTGTCATAATGCTCTCAAATAAATCACAATGCTGTGGGTCAAAGGCTAGCCCACTAGAATTAAGGGAATGCTACATTATCAGGGGTGCCATCCTTCATATATAGCACTTTGATATAATGGAGATGTTATTCACGTTGAATATTTATAGATGTACGCTCCAGATAAAATAGATAAATAAATATAGAAATTGATATATTAAAATCTTGTACATATAAATCATTGGAGAGAAGATGATTCTATTTGTGAGAGAATCCAAAACTAAAGACAACATTTCCCCATACTGCCTGCCATGGAAATCATAGTGGGTGGGACACAGACAATGCTATTTTTGTAATTTCATAAGAATTTTGCAAAATCTTTTTGTAAATCAAAGACATTGTAGACAAAATGATCTCATTTTGTTAGTAACACTTCTTTATTTAAAGAAAGATTCACAGCCTGTTTGAGTGGAATGGCAGCAACTCATTCAGACTTTTAACAAGTATAAAATGTGAGTAATTAACATGTTAAAGTAACATTCGGATTCAACTTTGCGTGTAAGATGCTAACTTTGCTTTTCCTGAAGGACTTCCAGTATACCTGTGGCTGCAAAGATCCGTTGATTGCAAGTGGGATTTTCCAGCATTGCGGCGAGCATGGAAAATCCCACCCTAAAAGTCATAAATATAAGACAGTTATTAATAAACCCAATAAAGAATTCAAAAGAATTTACCCAGAAAGAGATTTGAATGTGAAAGTTGTCACTATATTAGTATTTGAGATGAATAACATATATATCTTTAATGGAAAGCTGGATAAGTAGTTAAGGGAGAGAGGAATAGGATGCCACACTGATAGGGTGAGATGTTGGGTGGGATTTTTCTCCTATTCCAGGGTGCGTTTCACAGCAGCAAGAGATGATGCACTGCTTGATTGTGGCAGTATCTTATGGTCCTTCTGTTGTCTCAAAATACTCAGAGGAATTACCTGTTTATTTCTATGTTATGAATGCTATGGTACCTTAATAATTACAATGGACAATACATGACTTATCATTCTGAAAAGATTGTGCCCAGAGTTAACATTAAGATACAAATCATTTCCAGTGCTTCATAATGTGCTTAGGAGACTGAGCTCTGCCTTATCTAAGTGGCAGGTTATCAATTTGCAAAGCAGCAATGTGCTAAATGCAGGAAGTTATTTGAAGTTGACCTCCTGGCTGTGTTGATGATGTCCTAAGTTTTAAGTTTATTTAATAGTGTTGCAAGTAGACTTATATTAACACTGCAATTACGTTACTGTGAAAATCCCCTAGTTGCCACGCTCTGTTATACTGAGGGAGAATTTAGCACGATCAATGTGCCCAACCAGCATGGCTTTCAGATGTGGGAGGAATCCAAGCAAGGGGTGAACATATAGACTTTGCACACACAGTGACACAAGCCAGGTCTCCAAATCGGGTCCCTGACACTGTGAGGCAGCAGTGCTAACCACTGTGCCACTGTGGTACAGTCTGTCTTAACTATTTGGCATTTTTAAATATTGTAACTATTATGCATTAGTATTTTACATGGAAACATATAAAGACAAAGGGAAAAATGCTTGAAGTATTGAGTGACAGAACTGTTAACATGTGAATAAATTGTACACATTTTTACAAATGTATATATTTTTCACTGACTTGTTAAATCTGCTGACTATTCTGATATACTATATTTCAGCTTATAACTGATGATAACGTACTTAATAGAAAGTCAGTTGAATGTATGTAAATGTCATGATTCAACAAGCAAAACTGAGGCTGCTTACAACCAGTGCCAAAATGCTGTGCTGTAAATAGCAGATGATTAAAAATAAAAAGACTGACACTGTCATGTTCTATTTCATCTAATCTGTTATTCAACAGCATCATTATTTCGGTATTGAAATCGTGATCCATATTCTAGCCCATTATCTCAAAATAGTGGAAATCCCCACCTCCCTACATTTTCTCTTTCCCCTATAGTTTACAAACTTTATAAAAAATGATAGAATCTCTACAGTGCAGAAGTGGGCCATTTGGCCCACTGAGTTTGCACCAATCACAATCCCACCCAAGCCCTATTCCCGTAACTTTGTGTTAACTCCCCCCCCCGACACTAGGGTCAATTTAGAATGGTCAATCAACCTAACCCACATGTTGTTGGACTGTGGGAGGAAACCGAAGCATCCGGAAGAAATCCACGCAGACATGGGGAGAATGTGCAAACTTCACATAGACAGTGCCCCAAGGCCAGAATTGAACCCAGATCCCTGGTGTTAACCACTGTACCACCATGCCACCCCTGATAGTTTACCTTGCTTTCTCTTTTAATCTTTTATAGTCACCTGTCACTGAGACCCCCACAGCAAATTAAAACGGAATACATGAATTTCATTGTGTATCCTGAGGAGAAATTTTGTCAAACAAAGAATAAAACTGGGAAATAGAGAAAATGCTGTAAAAACTCAACAGTTCAGGCAGTGTCTTTGGGGACAGAAATTTTGACAAGATCCAGAGCCCACAAGATATGAGGCATGTAGGGTGACTTAATTCAGGAAATTGTGATTTCCTGATGGTGGGTTGGATGCATGGATAAAGTGAGTGACACATTTTAAAAGTTTATTTATTAGTCATCATTAGGCTTATGTTAACACTGCAATGAAGTGAATTGTGAAAATCTCGCAATCACTCCAGTGCCTGTCCAGGGTACATAGAGGGAGAATTTAGCATAGCCAATCCATCTAATATGTACATGTTTGGACTGTGGGAAAGAAACCAGCACATCTGGAGGAAACCCATGCAGACACAGGGTGAAGGTGAAGACTCTGCATAAACAGTGACCCAAGCCAGGAATTGAAGTGGGGTCCCTGGTGCTCGGACGTAGCAGTGCTAACCATTTCGGCATCATGCACCCCGTTTGCAATGTGCAGAGTCGTGTGTTTCATGTTCATATTTGTAATATATTAGCATTCTGTGAATACTTATTAGCATTAAACTTGTTTTTAATGTTACATTACTGTTTTTATTAAAATTCAGGGTAAAGTCAGCAGCACAATCTCAAGCTACCCAGCTCATGTTTGTTTAAAGATAGCTTGGAATATTCAGTTGTGTGGAAGGTCTACAGTTTCCCAAGTTTAACTTGACTACATGAGGGAGGGGAGCAGGGCAATGGCAGCATGCATGGTGGCTCGGGACCCGCAAGGCTGAGTTATTGGTGGGAGGTGAGGGTACAGGGGTATGCTGTGGAGTAGAGTGCCAGAGTGGAAGAGGGATGTTGGAGAGATTGAGGATAGGGTCAAAAGCATGGAGGAGTGTAGTGGGGAAGGGCCATGATGGATTGGGCTACATTCACAAACTTTTGTAGTTTCTTGCTGTCTTGGACAGAGCAGGAGCCATAACAAGCTCTGATACAACCAGAAATAATGCTTTGTATGGTGCATCTGTAAAAGCTGGTGAGAGTCATAGCTGGCATGCCAAATTTCCTTAGTGTTCTGAGAAAGTAGAGGCATAACTATAACTTAGGAGACCAGAACAGGTTTTTGGTGATCTGAATACCGAAGAACTTGAAACTCTCAATATTTTCTCCTTCATCCCCATTGATGTCGACAGTGCATGTTCTCCTCTATGCTTCCTGAAGCTGATGATAATCTTCTTTGTTTTACTGACATTGAGGGAGAGATTATTGTCGCTGCATCTGTTCACCAGATTCTCTATCTCATTCCTGTACTCTGTCTCGTCATTGTTTGAGATCTAATCCGCTATGGTGGTGTCATCAGCAGATTTGAAAATCAAGTTAGATAGGAATTTGGCCGCACAGTCATAGGTGTATAAAGGGTATAGTAGATCATGTCCCACAAAGTACTACATTGAATACCAACATTAACATTAAATAAAAAATGTACAAAAAAATACAATATTGTCATTTCCACAATAAAGGCGACACTCCTAAATCCACTGTAACCACCAATGCATGCCAACCAATGTGGTATACCATTACTTTCTGACTAAGCTAATCTCAACAAGTGCCAGTGATGCACATTCGAATAAAGCGAAACAAATGTAATGTGAAATTTTTACAAGTGAAATCTAATTTTGAAAAACATCCATGCCAATGACAATGGAGGTGATGCATTTTGGCAAAAATAATAGAGACAATACAAAATAAGGGTGAAAATTCTTAAGATGGTTCAGCAGCAGAGGCACTTGACTATATATGTGCATATAGGTCATTCAAAATGAAAGGACAGGTGGTGAGGGCAGTTAATAAAGCAGATTGTATTCTGGGCATTATTAACAGGGCCGTAGAGAACAAAGCAAGGAAGTTGTATTGAAATAAATGCAAAATATTGAAGATTCTGGAATCTGAATCAGGAACATTTTGAATTTTGAATTTTGAATTTATACACAGAAGTGTATAAGATACTGAGAGGTATAGATAGGGTGGATTCTCAGAGGCTTTTTCCAAGGGCTGAAATGGTTGCTACAAGAGGACACAGGTTTAAGGTGCTGGGGAGTAGGTACAGAGGTGATATCAGGGATAAATTTTTCACTTAGAGGATAGTGGGTGAGTAGAATCGGCTGCTGTCGGTGGTCGTGGAGGCAAATTCAATAGGGTCTTTTAAGAGATTTCCGGATAAGTACATGGGACTTAATAGGATTGAGGGTTATAGGTAAGCCTATTAAGTAGGGATATCATCGGTGCAACTTGTGGATCGAAGGGCCTTTTTGTGCTGTAGTTTTTCTATGTTCTATGTTCTAAACAGAAAATGCTGGAAAATCTCAGCAGGTCTGACAGCATCAGTGGAGAGAGAATAGAGGCAATGTTTCAAGTCAAAGCTCTGATGGAGGGTCATCCTGACTCAAAACATTGGCTCCATTCTCTCTCCACAGATGCTCTCAGACCTTTTGAGATGTTCTAGTATTTTCTGAGGTTACACTGAATTTATAAATGACACTAGTTAGACTTCAGCTGGAATATTGTGCACAGTTCTGGGTGAAAGATGTGAATTCATTGGAGACAGTACCAAAGAGATGAGAAAATTCAGCTATGAGGATAGATTGGAGAGGTTGGGTCTGTCCATCTTGGAGAAAAGAAAGCAATTGTGTTCATTCATAAATAAAAGGATTGCTTGAACTTATGTTCTTCTTTTTTATTTATTAGAACAAAGAACAAAGAACAACACAGCACGGGAAACAGGCCCTTCGGCCCAACAAGCCCGCGCCGCCATCCTAACGTCTTAATGACATATAGAGACCAATATAGGGACAATTTGTTACCCAATCAGCCTAAGAGCACATTTTTGGGATGTGGGAGGAAACCGGAGGACCCAGAGAAAACCCACGCAACCATGGGGAGAACACGCAAACTCCCGCAGACACAGGCCCAAATCCATGTGTCTGCACAGCAACAGTGATAGTCTCTGAGCTGTCATGTTGCCCATCTGATGGTCCAGTTTAAGCATACATTAACGACATGAAGCACTAAGCCACTCCTGAAGTAACATCCAGGAGCAGCCCTCGCACGACCTGCCGAATGCATGCACCTTGTTGGTCAACAAGGTGGACCGAACAGCCTGAGGCTGTTCTTTCAAGGAATGTGGGAATCATTAGAATTTGTTGCCCATTCCAAATTGCCTTCAACAGAGTGGTTAGCTAGGCCATTTTAGAGAGCAGTTAAGAATCAACCAGTTGCCATGGGTATAGAGTCAGATGTAGGCCAGACCAGGTAAGGATGGCGGATTTCCTTCCCTCAATAACATTGTGATGAGTTTTCGTGACAATCAGTTCCAACTTCATGGTCACCATTTACTGAGGCAAACTTTCATTTTCAGGCTCTATTAATTGGAATTAAGTTCCACCAGCTTCCACAGTGGGATTTGAACTCGTTCTCACAGCATGAGCCTGGGTGTCTTCTACACCATCATTTCCCCCATTGTTATTTTTCTTAAGGCTTACTAAAGGTGCCAGAGGATAGAAGAAGTAATCATAGAATCCCTACAGTGCAGAAGGAAGCCATTCAGCCCATCGAGTCTGCATTGACCACAATCCCACCCAGGCCCTATCACCATAACCCCCATATTTACCCTGCTAATGCCCTGACACTAGGGTTAATTTATCATGGCCAATCTACCTAACATGTACATCTTTGGACTGTGGGAGGAGGAAACCAGAGCACCTGGAAGAAACCCATGCAGACATGAGAGAACATGCAAACTTTACACGGGCAGTGACCCAAGTGTAAATCAGATTCCAGGTGAAGCGGCAGTCCTACCAACTGGGCCACCATAAGGTAATCAATTTTCAATTCTCCTGCCTTCTTAGGCAACTCTGAAAGTGACATGACCCTCCATCAATGTTCTTCCCAACGGAATATGACAAGCATCATTGAGACACCTTTATATGTATGAGCTACTTAATAATGGAACTGTCCAAGCTCAGTTTGGATACAGGGGTCTGCAAGGGTATTGAGGGTTCCATTCCAATGTATTCCCATGACTCCTTAGTTGTCTTTTGTATATTGTCACTGGGTTTGAAAGAACTGGCAGCAGCCAAAAATGAAGCTATCAAAGGTATCAGGGGTGAGATTTTGTCAGCCTTGCCTTTGGGTGAGACTGGAGACTCCAGGCCCAAAGGGGCGGGAATAGAAGGGTGGGAGTAAGCCTCCCAGTAGCCTAATGGTATTATTGCTAGACTATTAATCCAGAAACACAGCTAACGTTCTGGAGACCTGGGTTCAAATCCCAACACAGCAATTGGTGGGATTTGAATTCAATGAAAAAAATCCAGTATTAAGAATCTACTGTTACCATGGGATATCAAGGTGGCACAGTGGTTAGTGCTGCAGCCTCACAGTTCCAGGGGCCTGGGTACGATTCCTGGATTGGGTCAATGTCTGTGTGGAGTTTGCATACTCTCTCCGTGTCTGCGTGGGTTTCCTCCGGGGTCTCCGGTTTCCTTTCACAATCCAAAAATGTGCAGGATAGGTGGACTGGCCATGCTAAATTGCTGCTTAATGTTAGGGAAAATAGCTAGGGTAAATGCATGGTGTTGTGGGGATAGGGCCTGGGTGCCAACTCAATGGGCCAAATGGCCTCCTTCTGCGCTGAAGGATTCTCTGTCCCCTGATTAAAAAGAATACCACAGTTGCAAGGAGTGGCCTATTCAGTCAGCAGGGGCCTGCTTGCCTATAGAGAGAGAAAGAATTCTGATTCCTTTGTGAGAATATCTCAAAATAGAGTTATCTTTTCCACCTCAGTAGTGGCCCCCTCCACTCCCAGCCCTCCATGCTTGCCCTCTGAATGGCTGGTGCTGGGAAAATAGTCCAACTGTCCATCCACCTGGGCTCAGGATCTTCATTTCGTCTCTGCCTGGCTCACTTCCCAGTTGGGAAAAATCAGAGACAGGAACAGATTATTCTGAAGGCTGCAGCACAGCTAGCAGAGTATTGATTGGTCTGTGTCCGAAATGTCAAATTAACCTTGTTCCCCTTGTAGCAATCTGTTGTATTTTTATTAAAATAAAGTGGTGAGAAGGTTTGATTGTGTGATTTTGCTCCAGGTCCTGAAAAAAGCATCAGTAAAACATTTCCATTCTGAAATAAAATGGGCGCATAGAGGAAAAGCTTTATCAACATCACCACACCACACACAACTGCATTTCCAAGGAAAGGTCACAATGAATGCTCATTCTGGTCCATGATCATGCTAGTCTCTATTATGTACACTCCTATGGGCACATGTAAAATCCTGATAGTACAAAACAAGGCCATTCGGCCCATCGAGTCTGCGCCAGCCACAATTCCACCCAGGCCCTGTTCTTATAACCTCACATATTTACCCTAGGCATCCCCTGGCACTAGGAGCAATTTAGCTTGGCCAATCAAACTAACCTGCACATCTTTGTGTTGTGGGAGAAAACTGATGCAGACACATGTAGAATGTGCAAAGTCCACACAGTGACCTAAGGCCAGAATTGAACTTCGGACCCTGGTGCTGTGAAGTAGCAATGCTAACCATTGTGACGCCAGAATCATGAGGTAGGCTTGGTACCTAGAACAGTGGGACCTCTTTATTTGAGGTATGCACTGATTTACAGTCAGATCTAAGACTGCCAGCAGGGTCCCACATTTTGAAGGAATGTCCAGGAGATGTTTAAACTGTACACTTAAAGGGGCAGTCCACAACCCAACATACAACATATATACATCACAATCCCCCATTAAGAAGAGGAACACTGCTTACTTTTCATGAATGAGACCAGGATCAGTCCTTCCAATCATATTTTGGTTTTTGGGGGCTGCCCTTCTTGCTTTGTCCCTGAGTTTGACTGATTTAGTTTAATTCATTTTGCATTAAAAAAAAATACCAGGAACATAGAACATAGAACATAAAACAGGCCCTTCGGCCTTCGATGTTGTGCCGACCAATTAAGAAAAAGCAATGACCCTCTAACCTAAACCATTCCCTTTTCATCCATAAACTTATCTACTAATCTCTTAAACGCCACCAAACTTGGCGCATCTACAACTGCAGCAGGCAGGGCATTCCATACCCTTACCACCCTCTGGGTAAAGAACCTACCTCTGACATCCGTCCTATAACTACCACCCCTTAATTTAAAGCTATGTCCCCTCGTGCTAGCTTTCTCCATCCTAGGAAAAAGGCTATCACTGTCCACCCTATCTAAACCTCTAATCATCTTATATATTTCGATAAGGTCTCCTCTTAGCCGCCTCCTTTCTAACGAAAACAACCTCAAATCCCTCAGCCTCTTTCATAAGACCTGCCCTCCATACCAGGCAACATCCTGGTAAACCTCCTCTGTACCCTCTCCAATGCCTCCACATCTTTCTTATAATGGGGGACCAGAACTGCACACAATACTCCAAGTGCGGCCGCACTAGAGTTTTGTACAGTTGCAACATGACGTTGCGGCTCCGAAATTCAATCCCCCTACCAATAAAAGCTAAGACTCCGTATGCCTTCTTAACAACCTTATCGATTTGATTGCCAACTTTCAGGGATCAATGCACATATACACCTAGATCCCTCTGTTCTTCAACACTATTAAGAGTCCTACCATTAGCCCTATACTCTACACATTTGTTATTCTTGCCAAAGTGAATTACCTCACATTTTTCCTCATTAAACTCCATTTGCCACCTCTCGGCCCAGCTCTGCAACTTGTCCAAGTCTCTCTGCAAACTATAACACCCCTCTTTACTATCTACCACTCCTCCAACTTTGGTGTCATCCACAAATTTACTAATCCATCCTTCAATACCCTCATCCAGATCATTTATAAAAATTACAAACAGCAGGAGCCCCAAAACAGGTCCCTGAGTTACACCACTTGTAACCGAACTCCATGATGAATAATTTCCATCAACCACCACCCTCTGTTGTCTATCAGCTAGCCAATTCCTAATCCAATTAGCTAAATCACCCTCAATCCCATACACCTGCATTTTCTGCAGAAGCCTTCCATGTGGCACCTTATTGAACGCCTTACTAAAGTCCATATATACCACATCAACTGCCTTACCCCCATCCACCATGTTGATTGGGAACAGCCCAATCAACATGAGAAATGCATGTTATCACATTGAATATTACATGTTTAGCACAAATTAATGGTATTTCCATCATCCTAATACCTCTTGGCAGCAAATAATTAATGACCCAAGTTGTTAATGACAAGTGCTTGCAGTAACTAGGTGATGGCTAGTGATATTATCACTAGAGCATTAATCCAGTTAACATCATGGGAACAGAGGTTCAAATCCCGTTATGGGATTTGCCCATATTTGATACCTCAGTTTTGACTAGATCACACCACTGGTGTGGCTTCAACCAAAACTCTTCCACCCATAATCTATCCTGCAGCAACTTGTGCCCAGCCATCAACTGTGCCCTTGCTTTCTCACATTGGCACCTCACCTCTCCCAGTCTTGGTACTTACCTCCAACCCCCTCACAGTCTTCGGTCTACCAGCTCAGAACTCTCGTGAATTATCTTCACTCTTCACTGCACTATTAGATACAGTGTCTTCAGTAGTCTAAGCCACGTACTTTGAGTGAAATTTTACATTAACAGCTCTGCACACAAGGAGGCCTATAGCGGCTCAGGAACCAATTTGCTCCACCAGTGGAATTTACTATGGGTCTTTTACTTCACCATGATATAATTTATTCTCCTACTTCTGGGTTGCCTGAGAAATCAGAGGTCAGGTGAAGGTTGCATCAAATCTGTCAAGAAAAGGATTTCTTAAGGGTGGATGCATTCGGAGCAATGGCACAGTGGTTAGTACTACTGCTTTACAGTGCCAGAGACCTGGATTCAATTCTGGCTTTGTGTGACCACCTACACTGTCCCAGCAGTTTAAATTCTGCCTTCTGCCCCTAACTCTTTGCAATTCCACTTTGTTCCTTAAAATACATACCCTTGACCAATCATTTCTTCAACACTCAAACAATGTTCTATTTTTGGATTGTATGTGTTTGAAAGCACTTTGAGGCTTTCCTCTTTGTTAAGTATAAATTTAAATCAATTAATTGACCAAACATTTTTCTTGTAATATTCGTAAACGTGTACTTATAGGTCTGTTAATGTTCTTTAATAATGCAAACCTCACTGATCTCTCAGTAAAACTTGAAACTGAATTTAAGTCTGGACAGTGGAGGGAGCCACACTCACAATCTTCAACAGTTCCCATTCCTGTACTGCAAATCGCAGATGTGACTGGACGTTTTTCTGAGTCAGTTTCTGTTGCAGCAGGGCATTGCATGACCGATGTGAAACTCCTGTTTGATGGGATGGTGAGAGTGTGAACTGGTAATGCTTTTCACATGCGGGAACAATTGTCTTCAACCCAAGGAAGAGGGCAACAGACATTGTGTTCAACAATTTCAGAGCCTGAACTCTCTCCACTACCTCCACTCCATTTCCAATGCATTATTTCATTTCTCCTTATCATTTTATCAATCAACCCTTATTACTCTACATTTTCAATTTTTTCCTCTACTCCAATATCTCACCTTCCATCTTGTTTCACACTCACCCCCTCATCCCCCCCAGATCCCACTAGAACCATCCGCCGCATTTCTACGCTCTGCAGTTTTATTCAGCCATTTACACATTCCAATCTTTTAACGGACACTCTTAGCACCATTCCCAACCTTTATCATCACGATTTACGTTTCCTTTTGTCTGTGTCATTCCTGTCAACTGCAGTCCTCCAACCACTCCCCACTACCCTCACAGTATAAATCTTGCCCTATTTCCTTTGCCTTTCGCTGTGACAAAGGATCATCCAGACCCGAAACATTGGCTCCGTTCTCTCTCCACAAATGTTGTCAGACCTGCTGAGGATTTTCCAGCATTTTCTGCTTTTATTCCAGATTCCAGCATCTGCAGTATTTTGCCTCCTTAATTATTCAGACTGAAGACTTGAAAAGTAAACAGTGTGAGGGAAAACTGCTAAGCCAGCACATCCTTCTCATTCTTTCCTGGGTTCCGGGCATCAAGGATTGCTTGATGCCCATCCCTAATTCCCTTTGAACTCAATGGCTTTGCAAACTATCTGAGAGGGCAACTGAGTGTCATATTGCTGTGGGTCTGAGTCACATGTAGGCCAGACCAGGTTAAGGATGGCAAATTTCCTTACCTAAAGAACATTAATGAACCAAATGGTTTCTGCAACAATCAATGATAATTACTTGGTCAGTATGGTGTCACAGTGGTTAGCACTGCTGCCTCACACCTCCAGGGACCTGGGTTCGATTCCAGCCTTGTGGCATTTGTGTGTTCTCCCTGTGTCTGTACGGATTTTCTCTGGATGCTCCAGTTTCCTTCCACATTCCAAAGGTGTGCAGGTTAGGTTGCTTGGCCATGGCAAGTGCCCCTTAATGTCAGGGGGATTGGTAGGGTAAATATGTGAGGTTAGGGAGATGAGGCCTGGGTGGGGTTGTTGCAGGTTTGATGGGCTGAATGGCTTCCTTCTGCACTGTAGGGATTGTATGATTCTACCTCTGCGATTACATTCCAGGTTTTATCAATTGAACCCTTGCCCCCTCAGCAGTAGTTTGAGCCTTCCTGTGTGCCTACTCCACCATTTCCCAAATCTATCCTCAAAAGCCTATTAAGATCAGGCATGCATCTCAAAACATGTGACCCTCCTTTGAAATTATCACTTAGGTATTTCCTGCAATTTTGCTTCTGTGCATCATAAATTAAAAATTTATTTATTAGTGTCACAAGCAGTGGCACAATGGTTATCACTGCAACCTCAGAGTGTAATAGACCCAGATTCGATTCTTGGCTGGGGTCACTGTCTGTGTGGAGTCTGCTTATTTTCCATGTCTGTGTGAGTTTCCTCCGAGTGCTCCAGTTTCCTCCCACAGTACAAAGATGTGCGGTTTAGGTGGATTGGCCACGCTAAATTGCCCTTTAGTGTCAGGGGTCTAGCTAGGGTAAATGAATGGAGTTATGGGGATAGGGTCTGGGTGGGATTGAGACTCAATGGGTCAAATGGCTACCTTCTTCTCTATTGGGGTTTTATGATTTGAAGTAGGCTAACATTAACAGCGCATTGAAGTTACTCTGAAAATCCCCTAGTCACTACATTCCAGCGCCTGTTCGGGTTCACTGAGGGAGAGTTTAGCATGGCCAACACACCTAACCAGCACATTTTTGGATATGCCCCTCAAAGAAATTTTCCTTAAAGCAAGATGTAGAATTACAAAAAGACACAGTATAAAATAAAAGTTTGTGAGAGGAGGGGGAGACTAGAGAGAGTGACATTGGTCAGAGTGCTCCAGCCTTGCTCACTGCTGGAATTCTCCCATCTCATTGCAGTGAATGAATTTTAGTGAGAGTCAAATTCTCTGTTCTGGCTAGCAGGGCAAATAAGATCAGCAAATCTGGGTTATTGAAAATGTTAGAAACACAGGTCCCTTTAAAAATAAACAAAATCTTTGTTCAGAGTGAATTGAGAGCAGGTGGATCTCAGTGAAGCCTCTATTTAGGAGCTAGGCTTAATCCCAGAAGGTAGTTGCTCTGAACAGGGAGAGGATGCCAGATAGGAAGAATAGAAATGAGCGCTTGTCTGAACTATGGTATTACAATAAGCAGAATGTCTTCTGCTTTCTAATATGGTAATGGATATTTCATCGAGAGAGATGGAGAGACAGATGGCAAAATCTTACCATCTTTAAAGGGCCCCAACATAACCTGTTTAAACCTCCCCCTGAGCCCAGCACAGAGGTCTCAGGGTCCCCCTCCCCATCCACAATTGGAATTGCGCTCCCCCTCCCCACAAACACACATGCAGATATCACATCAGCACAGTATCAATATATGGTGGGGGGGGCAACATTTGGCAAGAGGGTGGGTGAAGAATAATTAAATACACTCAGATCAATACAAAGCAAGTTCATTAAAGAATCTTGAGCCCCTGTTGACATTCACACAGATGGCAAACACAGGTTCAAGGTCATCCCCAGACAGATGGGGCAGAGACAGGTGAGAAAGAGGTTTTCATTTGCCCACTGATCTTAGTAAAATTGGCAACTGGTAAACTGCCAGGTTAAGATGTCTGATAGGTACTGGGACCAACACAACAACTGGGAGTCCCAATTGGATTCCCTATTGAGTCCAGAATGATTACCAGATGGTCAGTCACCTCCAGTAGAAACCAGCTCAGACCAGTTCAAAACCAATTCCGCCGGGATCAATTTTGAACTTGGCTGAAATAGTTAGCATTGCTGCCTCACAGCACTAGGGGTTCGGGTTCAATTCCAGCCTCGGGTCACTATCTGTGTGAAGTTTGCACATTCTCCCCGTGCCTGTGTGGGTTTCCTCCGGGTGCTCCAGTTTCCTTCCACACTCCAAAGATGTGCGGGTTAGGTTGATTGGCCATGATAAATTGTCCTGTGGTGTCAGGACAATTAAGAGGGTAAATATGTGGGATTACAGAGATAGGACCTGGGTGGAATTGTTATTGGCACAGACTCAATGGGCCAAATAGTCTCCTTCTGCACAGTAGATTCTATGAAGGACTTTTTTATGTGCTTTCTGGGATATTCACTCAAGGGGAAAAGCAGACCTGAAGATCATCAATATGAAGCAGTCACCAACCAATCCAATTGGGAATTCAGGAAAAACTCTGTACCCAGATGTTTAGAATGTGGAATTCGCTCCCAGAAGCAAAGGGGAAGATTAATAAACACATGTGGGAAAAAAATCTGGAAGGATGTGTGGATAGTTAAATCAAGAGGGTGAGTGGAGATTCGAGTTTAGAGCATTAGCATCAACACAGACTTTCTGTGTCAAATGGATTTTTCTGTGATACTAATACTATCTTACATTAGTAAACTATTGTTAAGTAACTTTGTTAGTTAAATCAATCAAAATATGACTTTTCAAATTAAATTCCCCCTCACTTGTTAGGTCCCAATCTCAGCAAAAGGAGGTAGTAAAGCCATTCACCATGTAACCACTAGATGGCAGGGACGTGCAACCCCAAATCATTCATCCACAAATCTCTGAAATAATTCTCAGCACATTACACTGAGATCCAGGTAGGATTTGGAATTTACTGTGCATTAATTTTGGAAACTGCATATTCATACTTCGACTTCACAGAGCAATGATCCGCAGTGCCAATCCCTGAGGCTACAGTTTAAGTTTATTTATTAGTGTCACATATTAACACTGCTATGAAGTTACTGTGAAAATCTCCTTGTCATCACACTCTGGTGCCTGTTTGGGTACACTGAGGGAGAGTTTAGCATGTCCAATGCATCTAACAAGCATGTATCTCCAGCATTGCCTCTGCAAGATCCTGTGAATCCATTGACAGATACGCACTTGTCAATGTTTTCATTCAGGCCAACATCCCCAGCATCCTCGATCAACTTCGCTATCTAGGCCACATATCTGATACTCCCAAAATAAATACTCTACTCAGAACCTCAAACAGCAAGTCAGCCCCTGGAGGGCAGCCAAAATGTTTCAATGACAAAGGTTGAGAGGCAATCTGATAGAGGTTTATAAAATGTTGAGAGGAATAGATAAGATGGATTCTTGGTGGCTATTTCCCAGGGCTGAAATGGTCGCTACAAGAGGACACAGGTTTAAGGTGCTGAGCAGCAAGTACAGAGGAGATGTTAGGGGTAAGTTTTTCACTCAGAGGGTGGTGAGTGAATGGAATCAGCTGCCGTCGGTGGTGCTGGAGGCAAACTCGCTGGGGTCTTTTAAAAGACCTCAGGATGAGTAAATGGGATTGGGAGTTAATAGTTAGTTCTATGGCCTAGTAGGTGTGGGTATGATTGGTGCAACTTGTGGGCCGAAGGGCCTGTTTGTGCTGTAGTGTTCTATGTTCTAAGGACACCCCAAAGCCTCCTTGAAAAAGAGCAATGTTTCCACTAATACCTAAGAGTCCCTGGCCTAAGATTGACTGAAGTGGAGGAAAATCATCCGTAAAAGATCGGAATGCCTCGAATTCATTGCCAAGAGTGTGCTGAACACAGTGTTGACAGCAAAAAGAGGATGTGACCCCTCAGGTACCCCACCCACCTTGCGTGGCACAGTGGTTAGCACTGCTGCTTCACAGCTCCAGGGTCTGGATTTAATTCCCAGCTTGGGCCACTGTCTGTGTGGAGTTTGAACGTTCTCCCAGTGTCTGCATGGGTTTCTTCCAGAAGCTCCCATTTCCTCCCCAGTTCAAAGATGTGCGGGTTAGGTGAATTGACCATGCTAAATTAATTCTAGTGTCAGGGGGATTAGCAGGGTAAATATGCAGTGTTACAGGAATAGAGTTTGGGTCGGATTATTGTCAGTGCAGACTCAATGGGCTGAAAGGCCTCCTTCCGCACTGCTAGGATTGTATCTGTGATTCCTCCAACCTGCCTTTGCCACATTTGTGGCAGAGACTGTAGGTTGTGCATTGGACTCCTCAGTACCTTGGACCGTACAGGACTATCTAATAGGAAGATCTGACGTGAATTAAGATATGGGCAGCAGAGATTTGCATTCAGTTTGTTCACATGCACACTGTGATCCCTTTATTTGTGTAAGGCTGTTTCCAAGGATGTCCGTGACCAGGCATGTTGTTAAAGTAGAAGTGTCAGTGATTCTATAAAACTTTCAGATTGTTCCTATGTTATTTGCAATGCTGATTTCTGCATCGAATTTCCTGTATTTTTAGTTCCTTATTGTTCGTGATATCAGCAGCACATGTTAAATATGGCCAATGGTCAGTAGCAAGTTCTTCCCTGTGTGTTCCAGAGTTTGGTAAGAGGTCTGACAACAGCAATTTTAAATCCAACCGATTTATTTAATGGTAAACTTGCTAGCTTTCGGCCTTTGTAGCCTTCGTCAGGCAAATGAGGTGTACTGGTCTCCAAAAGCACACATATCAGCACAGACAGTTTACAGATTACTGATTAGAATGCGAATCCTTATACCTAACCTGCTATTCAAGTCTTAAAGTGGCTAACAATGTGAGAGGAAGGAGCACTGAGCACAGGTTAGAGAGATGTGTATTGTCTCCAGACAGTACAGTAAATGAGGTTTATTGCCAACCCAGGCAAATCATGGGGGTTCCAGAGTTTGCAGTCAACAAAGAAATCTAACACTTGTGACACAGAGATCAATGAGACTTCGAACTGACTTCAACAGGCACGGAGGTACTTTGTAGAAAGAATCTGTATGTGTGAGTCTGTGAAAGACTTGAATCAGTGGGGACCCTTCCATTTTCCTTCCTAGAAACGTAATTTTTTAAAAATAAGCTGAGGAAGAAATGCAGATTTTATCTGTTTAGTGTTTTCATGAACTAGTTTGAAGCTGCTGTCACATAGATTGATACCAACAATCCCTCTGTATTGGTCCTGTTTAGTCAATGTACTTTGAAACCATCAACAGGTTAGAAAAGTGGGTGCATTATGGGAATCTTACATATCAGAGAGAAGTAATAACAGATATTAAAGATTATGATTATCATTAATAATTTGGTCTATTATTCACGGAATCTATGACGCTGGATTTTCAAATGCTGTCGCAGACGGGAACGAGTGTAGACATGATTTGAAATTTGTATTCTTGCAAGGTGACACTGGATCCCCATAACGAGGCACTCGATTCCTGCAAGGGTGCACTGGATCCCCATAAGACAGCACTGGATCCCTGGCAAGGTAGCATTGGATTCCCTTGAGAAGGATGCCTACGATTGAGTTTTATTTATGTTCCAACATGTAGGCTGATCAGGGAGAGGGGTGGGGGAGAGTTGAGACTTATTAGCACAACGTTGGCAAATGTTACTGGAGTTAGTAACCCATACAGAAATTAAGTGTAAAT
Source organism: Sphyrna mokarran (assembly GCA_024679065.1). Lineage (NCBI taxonomy): Eukaryota > Metazoa > Chordata > Chondrichthyes > Carcharhiniformes > Carcharhinidae > Sphyrna > Sphyrna mokarran. The sequence goes on along the minus strand of JAGIQG010000029.1, from coordinate 10,927,961 downwards.
ATGTTAAATCAAGGTCTGACAAGCAAACAAAAGCTTGCGACTGATCAGCCATATTTTTTAGATTTATCCCATTAAAGGTAGTGGGTGTGACCTTATCAGCCTGCTGAGTTGGTTAGTCAGTGTGGTGAACTGAGAAGATAGGGTGCAAAGTCAAAAATCCACTCTGCACCCAGCATGAATTGGATTGCTATTCTTCCCACCCCTTTTTACCAGCGAAAATGGCTTTGTGCTCCGAAAAGGCACCAAAGCGTATTTGCCTAAAAATACTAAATTAAAATGTACTTACCGGATTCGACACAGCTGCTTCTGCCCTCCCAGATGATACTCCCCATACCGGCGAGATGTCACACCGGCAAGAATCACTACACACGTGGGGGGACGATGACCATTGAAGCCCCTGGGTGGTCAGGGACATGGTCAATGCCCATTGTGCAACGCCAGTCTGGCAAAGCTCACCTTGCACCCTGGCTGTGTCTGGTTGGGCACCATAAGGGACAGAGGAGGGTTTTATGCAATGAAGGAGTTCTTCAAAGGAGCAGCTCAGCAAGGGGAGCGGTAGTGTGATGGGGGGAACAGGGTGAATGTGGGGAGGTGGTGCTCAGGGATAGGCCACGAAGGGGGTCATGAAAGGGGTGGGCATGTCAGGGGTCCATCAGGGGACTCTCTTGAGGGTCCTGATGCCAGTAGCCCATGTTGGTGTAGGTGTGGGGTGACAATGATGCTGATGATGGGGAGGGGGAGATATCTGTTGTCTGCAGGTGAGGGAGTGGGAGGTCTCTCACTTCACTTGGAGATCAAGGTGCCCTGGACAATGGGTGCCCAAACTCTTCGAAACCGACTTTACCGATGTCTTGAGGCCACTGTCCCTCCAATACCAGTGCAAAGCTCCTGTCCCAATCGCAATTCAAATCAGTTTAAAATGATCACACATTTTCTTATCACATCAGCTCAAATTTGATTTGCCCAATGATACTCCAGATGTTTGTCGTTTGTATATTCGAACTTCCTACAGAAATCATTGTGATTCTAAGTTCCACAATTGCTTAGTGCGTGAGTATCTCTCCCAAATTCCAAATATTTAATTTATCATTTCATATGAACTCTTTTAAGATAATGATCCAATTCCCTTTCAAAGTGCCTCCAATGCATTCCAAATTTAGCCATTTGCTGCATAAAAACGGTTGTTCTCATATCGTTATTGCTTCTTTTACCAATCGTTTTAAATCTGTGTTCTCTGGTTCTTAATCCTTCTGCCAATGGGACAGTTTCTCCCTACCCGCTGAGTCCTTCTGATTTTAACTCAAATCACCTCTCAACCTCTTCTTCAAAGAGAACACTGCCTACTTTTTCCAATCTATCTTCATTATTGAACTTCCTCATTTCTTGAACTGTTCTTGTGAATCTTTCTTTCTTCTCATTTTCTCTCAGAACTTTACCACCATTAACGCCGGAGGGATTTTCCCATCCTGCCGCAGTGAACGGAGATTTAACGGGACACCAAATTCCCCGACTTCGCTGCAGCGGGAGCGTGGCATGAACGGCCAGTAAGATCGCAGCTATAATCTTTCTTTGCTCATCTCTCTAGTGCTGTTTCCACTCATGCCTCACTTTCTATCCCACATGTGATCTGTTTTCTTCTAAAGTTTTAAAGTTTATTTATTAGAGTCACAAGTAGGCTTACATTTAACACTACAATGAAGGTACTGTGAAAATCCACTTTGAGTACACCGAGGGAGAATTTAGCATGGCCAGTGCACCTAGCCAGCATGTCTTTCAGACTGTGGGAGGAGACTGGAGCACCCAGAGGAAACCCAGGCAGACTTGGGGAGAATGTAAAAATCCCACACAGACTGTGATCCAAGCTAGGAATTGAACCTAAGTCCCTAGCACTGTGGGACAGCATTGTGCCACTCTACTGCCATTGTGCTCTGCTGTTTTTCTTTCTTTCTTGCACTGTTCCTCACTCTGAAATGTTCCCTTTCCCTCCGAGTTCAGAAGATAAATGTTATTTGCTCTCAACACCTCCAACAATGACAGATGTTTCTGAAGAAACCCAATCACACTGTTGTATTGCACTGTCAGGTGTTCTTGCCGTAGGTGTGAACTTAATACTGTTGCAAATTAAATTCACAAACAAAAATGGAACTTGCAGAAAGAACAAGACCATAAAGGAGCTGACACGATGATTAAAAATATATATTTTAAATTGACTCTGCATCGGAAAAGAATGACTCAGAGTCAGGTGGCCATGATTCATATTCATCAATATATCTACAATGTCTTTCAACATTTTCATCTGATTACAAAGCTAAATTTTCGTTACCAAGCCAAGTTAACACTTCATTGTGAAGTCAGTGCTGTCAGTCAAAGGGGCGAATCCAGGCAGTTAAATAAGTGTACGTATTGAACACAATCCAGCTGCGAGAGGTGTGGTCAGCTATTGTCCGACAGGATAACAGCAGGGCTATCACAATTCTATCCATTCCTGCTGCATGCAGTAGGGAAGCATATAAAGGGAGTATGGTCATAGAGGATAACAGCATGGAAACAGGTCCTTCAGCCCAAATTGTCCATGTTGCCCTGTTTTTAACATTAAGCTAGTCCCAATTGCTTGCATTTGGTCCATTTCCCTCTCTACCAATCTTACCAATGTAACTTGTCTAAATGTTTTTTTTAAAAACAATTTCACCCAACTCAACTACTATCTCTGGCAGCTTGTTCCAAACATTCATTACCCTCTGAGTGAAAAAAATTGCTTCTCTGGATCCTTTTGTATCTCTCCCCTTCAACTTTAAACCTATGCCCTCTAGTTTTACACTCCCCTATTACTGGGATATCGACTCTATATCTTACCATTACAGATTTCTATAAGATCGCTCCTAAGCCTCCTACATTCCAGGGAAAAAATTCCTAGCTACTTCTTATAACTCAAACATCAAGTCCCAATAACATCCTAGTAAATCTTTTCTGCACTCTTTCTAGTTTAATTATATCCTTTCTATAATAGGGTACCAAAACTGTACACAGTTTCCAAGTGTGGCCTTACTAATGTCTTGTACAACTTTAACAAGTTGTCCCAACTCCTCTATTCTGAAACAAAGCATGCCAAATGCCTGTTTCACCATCTTATCAACCTGTGACTCCACCTTCAAGGAGCTATGAAGCTGTACCCCTAGATTTCTTCATTCTAATACTCTCCACAGTGCCCTGCCATTAAGTGTATAAGTTCTGCCCTGATTCGATATACTAAAATGTATCACCACGCATTTATCTAAATTAAACGGCGTGGTGGCATAGTGGTTAGCAGTACTGCCTCACAGCACACAAGAAAATACTTTTCACTGTATATTAAGATCTGACAATAATAAATTAAATCCAATAACCCTTGGATGACCACTCCCCATCTTCCCCTGCAGAGAACCCCCCCTCCCTTCCCCACATGGGTTAGGTGGATTGGCCATGGTAAAATGCCCCTTCATGTCAGTTCTGGTCGCCGTACTACCAGAAGGATGTGGAGTCCCTGGAGAGAGTGCAGAGGAGATTTACCAGGATGCTGCCTGGTATGGAAGGGCTGTCTTATGAGGAAAGGTTGAACGTATTGGGGTTGTTTTCCCTTGAAAGACGTCGGCTGAGAGGGGATCTATTAGAGGTATATAAGATTATGAGGGGTATAGATAGAGTAAATGGTGGTAAGCTTTTTCCACCATTAGATTCTGATAGAACAAGGGGTCACGGCCTTAGGGTGAAGGGGGCTATGTATAAGACTAATATTAGAGGGCATTTTTTCACACAAAGGGTAGTGGGGGTGTGGAATGCACTACCGAGTAAGGTGGTGGGAGCAGGTACGCTAGGGTTGTTTAAGGGTCTCTTGGACAGCCGCATGAGCGGTCTGCAGATAGAGGGATATAGGAGGACTGTTTAAATACTTTAATTGTTTCCACAGGCTATTCGGTCCACCTTGTTGACCAACAAGTTGCATGCATTCGGCAGGTCGTGCGAGGGCTGCTCCTGGAGGTTACTTCAGGAGTGGCCTAGTGCTTCACGTCGTTAGTGTATGCTTAAACTGGACCATCAGATGGGCAACATGACAGCTCAGAGACTATCGCTGTTGCTGTGCAGACACATGGATTTGGGCCTGTGTCTGTGGGAGTTTGCCCGTTCTCCCCGTGGTTGCATGGGTTTTCTCCGGGTGCTCCGGTTTCCTCCCACATCCCAAAAATGTGCTCTTAGGCTGATTGGGTAACAAATTGTCCCTATATTGGTCTCTATATGTCATTAAGACGTTAGGATGGCGGCGCGGGCTCGTTGGGCCGAAGGGCCTGTTTCCCGTGCTGTGTTGTTCTTTGTTCTTTGTTCATGTCCAAAGTGTATAGATGAGTTGGATTGGCCATGCTAAACACGCAAAATATTTAGCATGGGGCTGGGCCTGGGCAAAGCACTCTTTCGGAGAGTCAGTACAGATTTGATGGGCTGAATGATCTCCTTTGCAGTACAGGGATTCTATGGAAATAAAACTTCAGAAACTCCCAAAGAAGGAGTCACTAAGGACATGAAGCCAAAAACTTGGTCAGTGAGCTAGTTTTTAAGGACAGTCTTAAAGAAAAGGAGGAGACAGGGGGAACTCCAGAGTTTGGGACTTTAACAGCTGAATGCACAGCTATCAGGACTGGGGGTGGTTTGGACGAGAGTCCAAAATTAGAGGAAAAAATTCATGCAGGTTCAACTTTACAGAGAGAACATACATTGTTACCGCCAAGGAAGCACTCACGTTAAAAAATAAAGTGAAAGCATTAGCACTGATGGGTAATAAGTTGGTTGCAACTTGTTTCAATTTTCTGCAGAGAGTATTAGCCTGAAATGAGGCAGCAGCAGTTTATGGCATGGCCTCCATGGTGACCAAGGGATAAAACATAAATCAATGCTGGTGAAGGTGCACAGAACAAAACAAGCAAATTCAGCACTGGCCACAGCTAGCTGCATGCCTGATAGCCAATATTGACTGTGTGCAACTTTACAGGGCAAGCTCATTTTAATGATGAAATTGTATGGAAATATCAAAAATTGAAGCAGGAGTAGGCCATTTTGGCACTTCCAGCCTTCTCCGCCATTCATTATGATCATGGCTGATCATCAAATTCAACATCTTGATCCCACCTTCGACCATATCCCTTGATCCCTTTAGCCCCTAGGGCTATATCTAATTTCTTCTTAAAATCACACAATGTTTTGGCTCAACTGTTTTTTGTGGTAATGAATTGCACACATTTACCACTTACTGGGTGAAGAAATCTCTCCTCACTCACTCCTAAAAGGTTTACCCCTGATTGTCAAACTAGAACATAGAATATTACAGCACAGTACAGGCCCTTCCACCCTCAATGTTGTGCCAATCTGTGAAACCAATTTAAAGCCCATCTAACCTACACAATTCTAATATCATCCATGTGTTTATCCAATAACCATTTAAATGCCCTCAATGTTGGCAAATCCACTGCTGTTGCAGGCAGGACATTCCACGCTCTGAGTAAAGAACCTATCTCTGACATCTGTCATATATCTATCACCCCTTGATTTAAAGCTCTACCCCCTTGTGCTAGCCATCTCCATCTGAGGAAAAAGATTCATATTGTCTACCCTATCTAATCCTCTGATCATCATTATATGCTTCTATTAAATCACCTCTTAATCTTCTTCTCTCTAATGAAAACAGCCTCAAGTCCCTCAGCCTTTCCACCGTCCCACCATCCTGGTAAATCGTCTCTGCACCCAGGCACATCCTTCCTATAATGCGGCGACCAGAAATGTACACAATACACCAAGCGTGGCCACACCAGAGTTTTGTACGACTGTAACATGATCTCATGGCTTCTAAACTCAATCCCTCTAGCAATAAAAGCCAACAGACTGTACGCTTTCTTAACAATCCTATCAATCTGGGTGCCAACTTTCAGGGATCTATGCACATAGACACCGAGATGCCTCTGCTCAACCGCACTACCAAGCAACTTATCATTAGTCCAGTACTCTGTATTTCTGTTACTCCTTTCAAAGTGAATCATTTCACACTTTTCCACATTAAACTCCATTTGCCTCCTCTCAGCACAGCTCTGCTTATCTACGTCCCTCTGTAACCTGCAACATCCTTCCACACTGTCCACAACTCCACCGACTTTAGTGCCATCCACAAATTTACTAACCCATCCTGCTACGCCCTCATCCAGGTCATTTATAAAAATAACAAACAACAGTGGCCTCAAAACAGATTCTTGTGATACACCGCTAGTGACTGAACTCCAGGATGAACATTTCCCATCAATCATCACCCTCTGTCTTCTTGCAGCTAGCCAATTTCTGATCCAAACTGCTAAATCACTCTCAATCCCATGCCTCCGTATCTTCTGCAATAGCTTACTATGGGGAAGCTTATCAAATTTTCCTTGATCCTTCCTGCCAGAAACTTCTCATGTCCCCTTCTGGTTCTTCTTAGCTCTCTCTTTAGGTCCTTCCTGGCTAACTTATAACTCTCAAGCACCCTAACAGAGCCTTCACATCTCATCTTGATGTAAGTCTCCCTTTTGCTCTTCACAAGCGATTGAACTCCTTTAGTAAACCACGGTTCCCTCCCTCATTCACTTCCTCCCTGCCTGACAGGTACATTCTTATCAAGGACACGCAGTAAGTGTTCCTTGAACAAGCTCCACATTTCAATTGTGCCCATCCCCTGCAGTTTCCTTCCACATCCTATGCATCCTAAATTTCACCTAATCACATCATTATTTCCTTTCTCCCAGTTATAACTCTTGCCTTGCGGTATATACCTATCCCTTCCCATTGCTAACGTAAATGTAACCGACTTGTGGTCACTATCACCAAAGTGTTCACCTACCTCCAAATCTAACGCCTGGCCTGGTTCATTACCCCGTACCAAGTTCAATGTGGCCTTGCCTCTTGTTAGCCTATCTACTTTACTGTGTCAGGAAACCCTCCTGCACACATTGGACAAAACCTGAACCATCTAAAGTACAACTATAGCATTTCCAGTCAATATTTGTAAAGTAAAATCCCCCATAACAGCTATCCTGTTACTATCGCTCCTACCCAGAATCATCTTTGCAATCTTTTCCTCTACATCTCCGGAACTTTTCAGAGGCCTATAGAAAACACCCAACAGGGTGACTTCTCTTTTCCTGTTTCTAACCTCAGCCCATACTACCTCAGTAGACGAGACCTCATCAAACGTTTTTTCTGCTACCATAATACTATCCCTGGCTAACAGTGCCACACCTACTTCTCTTTTACCACCTTCCCTAATCTTACTGAAACATCTAAATTCCTGTAACAGCCATTCCTGTCTCTGCTCTATCCACGTTTCTGAAATGGCTACAACATTGAAGCCCCAGGTACCAACCCATGCAGCAAGTTCAGCCAGCTTATTCCAGATGCTCCTGGCATTGAAGTAGACAAACTCCAAACCACCTTTCTGCCTGCTAGTACACTCCTGCGACCTTGAAACCTTATTTGTGACCTCACTACTCTCAACCTCCTTACACTGGAGCTACAATTTAAATTCCCATCTCTCTGCTGAATTAGTTTAAACCCTCCAGGATATTGGTACCCTTCTGGTTTAGGTGTAGACCATCCTGTTTGGAAAGGTCCCACCTCCCCAGAATGAGCCCCAATTATCCAGGTATCTGAATCCCTCCCTCCGGCACCATCTCTGTAGCCATGTGCTTAACTGCTCTCTCTCCCTATTCCTCTCCTCGCTGGCACATGGCATGGGTAACAAACCAGAGATAACAATTCTGTTTGTTCTAGCACTAAACTTCCACTCTAACACCCTGAATTTCTGCTTTACAACCCCATCCCTTTTCCTACTTATGCCTTTAGTGCCTAAGTGGACCATGACTTGGGGTGGGGCCCCCTCCCCTTTAAGGATCCTGAAAATACGATTGGAGACATCACGGACTCCCGCACCTGGAGACAAAACACCAACCGCGATTCTCACAGAATCTCCTATTTGCCCCACAACTGTGGAGTCCTCAGTGCTTTACTCCCCTCCCTCCCTTCCCTTCTGAGCCACAGGGGCAGACTCTGTGCCAGAGACTGTACCCCATGGCTTACCTCTGGTGAGTTGTTTCCACTTCCAACAGTATCCAAAACGGTATACTTGTTAGACAGAGAAATGGCCACAGGGAATCGCTAAACTAGAAATGGCTCTTAGTTCTAGATTCACTCACCATTGGGAACATTCTTTCTGAATTGCCCTGTCTATTCCTGTTAGAACTTTATAACTTTCTATGAGATCCCCTGTCATTTTTCTAAACCCTAGTTAATATAATCTTAACCGATTCCTCACATGACAAACCTTATAGAGCAAGGCCTTGAGTAAAGATCAGTATTCCACACATGTCAGAAATGGGAGGAGGGCCAAGAAAGTGGTTTGCAAAGAAATCACAGAGGACCAGAGAGATCTTCTGATGATGCTGACTTAATACAGAAATCTTAAATCCTGGGAGACCAAGAGCTGGAATGTCACAGCACTGGTGTTGCTAACCCTCTGGGATTAGCAAGAAGCTTCTAACATTTTCAAGATGAATCTCAGGATGCTGCTGTGTGTAAATCTGAAGAAAAATCAGGGATGGTCAGATTTAAAAACAAAATTCATCTGATGAAGGAGCAGCGCTCCAAAAGCTCTTCTTCCAAATAAACCTGTTAGGCTTTAACCTAGTGTTGTAAGACATCTAACTGTGTCCACCTCAGTCCAACGCCAGCATCTCCACACACATTGTTGGACACTAAGGGGGAATTTAGCATGGCCAATCCACCTAACCTCCACATCTTTGGACCGTGGGAGAAAACCAAAGCACCAGAGGAAACTCACACAGACACGGGGAGAACTGGCAAACCTCACACAGACAATCACCCACGTTCCAAATCAAATCTGAGTCCCTGGCATTGTGAGGCAGAAGTGATAAGGACTACACACTTGGGTAATGAGTCGCTTTACTTTTCAATTGGTAATGTCACAAGGATGGGTGGGTTGTTCGACAAATAGCTGGAGCTTGGGGATAAGTTATGTGATGAAATCTCCAGAAATACACGCAATCACAATTAGTTACCCTGTCAGTTACTGATGTGTTCCCCTTGGATTGTCCTCCAAGGAATTAGTATATTGTGTTTTTATGATCTTGAGTTAAAGTTATATACAGTAAGAAGTCTCACAACACCAGGCTAAAGTCCAACCAGTTTATTTGATAGTAAACTCACAAGCTTTCAGAGTCAGGTGTGCCTTTCCGCACACCTGACGAAGGAACAGCGTTTCCGAAAGCTTGTGAATTTACTATCAAATAAACTGGTTGGACTTTAACCTGGTGTTGTGAGACTTCTTACTGTGTTTGCCCCGTCCAAAGCCAACATCTCCGCATCATTAAAGTTATATCTCAGATTCCTCCGAAACAATTCCTTTTATCGTTGAAATAATTTTGCACAGTCAACATTTCTGAAACTTTGATTCCTTTTTATTATTTTTTTGTTAAATAAACAGACTTCAAAGGAACAATTGTTAAATATTCTGGATAAATCACATGCAAATAAACAGCAAGTAAGCAAAGGGACAATTCATTTCCCAGGTACACTCAGACAGGGTAAGACCGACATCTCTTACCAAGAATAAACTGCAAGATTACACAGTGCCAATAAACTCCATAGTCACAACAATCTGTAATGAGAGATCTCTAGCTACGTCTGTCACACATACGTACACACACACACATACAAACACGCGTGCATATACATGTACAGACTCACACTAAGGCAAGCTTACGTGTGCATGTAAATGCAAGAATGCCAGGGCACATTTGAGATGCAATCTGTTGATGGTAAACCAGTGAGTTTGAGCTCAATGCTCAGCAGGACACATGTGTTCAGAATGCTAAATACACATAATGGAATGGTCATTGTAACCATAACAAAAGCCATTCTAATTCGTTACATGCTGCAAAATTAACCAGTTCTGCCCTTCCTGTGTGAATTTAAGGTATGGAATTCGCTACCACAGGTGAGTAGCACAGATGCCCTTCAAGGGAAGCCAGCTAATTACATGAGGGAGAAAGGTGTAGAAAAATATTGGCATGAGGTTTGAGGAAGAGAGTCTGATACTGCATAAACTCCAGCACAGACATATTGCCTAGTTCCTACCCTTTCCCTGGGGTTCATCTTTCCAACCTCCTTCCTGCTGCTACCATCACTCTCAATTCTGACGAGGGTTCATTGTCTTTGCCCAGCTCTGCACCTCCCTCCACAATATATGTTTATTCATCAACGATGTCCTTGCCATTCACAAACTCATCGTCAATGGTCACATTGATATCATGGATACAAAGCTGAGGGATGATGGTCGATACCTTTCCCCTCAATAAAGCCTCCCTTACGTGGATATACTTCCCACTATTTTCCCTGCACAAGCACTCCTCTTGCAACTATTACCAAAAAAGACACATTTTAAATCACTTTTTACCTATATTTCTCTTCACCTTCCCAACATCACTTTGTTCTGGTCTACTGTGGGGAGAAATAATCCATCATGTTTTGAACCTCTGTACTTTCGAAGCTCCAATTTTCCAGTATTTAACCTACATTTCTGCAGTGAAATCTCTCCTTCTTCGACACCTTTAATAATCTTGTCCCCATTAAAACCATTACCGCCTCTCCCCCTTGTTCCCCTGATATACCCACCATCCCTTCTGCCTTATGACCACGGGATGCAGATCTGAACTTCTTTGGTCAATGGCTGTGTGTTTACCCAATCCAATGTCAGCATCTCCATATTATGAACCATGTAGAACAGAAATAGTGTCCTGCTCTCAATGGCTAAAACTGCACACTATTCAAACATCAATCTAGAGCACAATGGTAATCCCTGACTTCTCTTGTCGAGTACCCATTATCTTCATATATCCCGTCCCCTACCTCCTCCATCTTCACATGCAACAACAAGTGTGAAGAATTCCTGAAAGTGTTTCCTCACAAAGATCAATTACACATATTCAAAAGCCTTTGTTTCCTCCCTTCCCTCTCCCAAATCCTCCAGGCCTAACGCCTCCCCCCCACCCCCACACTGTTCCCCAGTGATTTAATGATGAATTCACATTGTTCTTTAGATCCAATTCTAACTCTTGCCTTGCTCTCTCTGAGCTCATTTTGTCTATCTGATTCACCTCCTGTCCTCTTGACGTTCTGGCCAAACTGTTGACTACCCAACTTTCCTTCCTGGCCCAATGTTAGATGATAATGTTTCCCTCTCCTCAGCTATTGTTCCCCACACTTCAAATCTACCAATGCCACTACTCCCAACCCTTGACCCTACCATTGTTGGAAACTAATGCCCCATCTGCATCCTTCCTCTCCTCTCCAAAGCCTTTGAACATGTTGACACCTCTTCATCAGTGCCTGCTCATCCTGCAAGTCCAATTCTCCAACCATATTTTCAGTCCAGCCATGGTATTGAAACAACCTTAATTAAGGTCCCAAATGACATCCTTTGTAACCATAACCACAGTAAACTAGCTGTCCTCATCTTTCTTGACCTTTCTGCAGCCTTTGATCCAAATGACCACATCCAATCACCCATTTCCATTGTGTATTTCCAATCTTATCCATCTAATTGGAGCCCGAAATTTACTCGGGATGATTTTGATTCCCACTTCCATATCATTATCTCTGGTGTCCTTACAAAATCTAGCCTCGTCTCCCTCCTATTTCTTAATTACATGTTGCCTCTCAGCAAGAACACCCAAAAACGCAACACACTGCAGTTCTACATTGCCAGTAGCCCTCTCTCAACTCCACCACTGTTGCTAAATTGTCAGATAGCTTATCTGATATCCAGTACTGAAAGAGCAAAGGTTTCCTCCAGTTGAATATTGTGACACCATTATTTCAGGTCTCGCTCCAAGCTGTGTTCTCAAACTACTGATGCTCTCTCCATCCCTCACAACCGCCTGAACAAAACTGTGTACAAAATACCAGTGTCCTCTCTGACCCTGAGGTGAGCTTTTGAATACATATCCATGCCATCATTAAGAACACCTCTTTAGCATGGCCCAACCCTGTCCCTGTATCAGCACACCTGTTGCTGAAACTCTCACCCTAAACCTCTGATCTCACCCATGGCTGGATTCTCCAGTACCGCTGCAGTGAATGAAGTTTTGGCTGAGTGCTAAATTTTCCATTCTCGCTGGCATTGGGACGGGTATGAATGAGATCGGAGAATCCCATCCCCTCATTCATGCCCTTGATTGGACTGTTCCAATGCTCACTTGGACAGCCTCCCACATTCCATTCTCCACAAACTTGAGGTCACCCAAACCTCTACTAACCCTATATTAATTCACACCAACAATTTTACCTTCAAGTCTGAGCTCACTGATCTACATTGAACTTTTGGCATTGCAACATGGTCTGACAAAAGGTCACCACTTTGAAAATTTTGGGTAGAATTCTCTCAAGTCTCCATCGGTGTTTTTGATGGCAGGTTTGTGAGGGATGGGAAAATATGGTGGGATGTCTGGAAATCAGTTTCACGCCAGCGTGAATTTACAATGAGATCTTCCATTGGTGCCCACCATGGTAGGTGGCAAAACCCACTTCAAACCAGCATGAACCTTGTTTACGTCCAAGTAATGGTATGGAGATGAAGGCCCCCCCTTCCCTTTACTGCAACATCAGATTGGAATAATGTGGCATCTGAACAATATTAAGAGCTGCTATCGGAATTAAGAAGGTTGCCCATAACCATGAACCCTGGAACATCACAGCAGTGGGTGGAGGGAACATCTGCAGGGAGACATTCCAGGTGTCTTGGAGAAAGTTGATCTTCCAACCTTTAATTATACCTGGAGATCCATCTTTGTTCTCAAAAAGTCGATCTTCTTTCTTCAAGAGCGAATCAGTGATATTGAACGCTTTTTCAAAATGGCGCCCAGACATGATGCTGGACTATACGCCATCCTCCCAGCCACAGCATACAGAGTAAAACACTCTGGTGCGGAATTAATGAGGCTGGGGCTGGAAGATTTGCCCTGTTATCCCACCAGCTGCATCAATGGGAAATATCCATATTCCTCTTTCCGCCTCAGCACTTAGCTCAAAACAAGAGAATTCCACCCCTTGCTTCCTGATGATCCTTCCTGACCTGCTGACTATTCTCTGCCTTCACTTCTGATTTTAAAATCTTGCTGTTCTGACCCTCAGAAATGTCAGCGGCCTTTCAATCCTGGCCTCTCAAGAACCCCCCCAATTGAAAATACTCTGCCTTTAGTGGGTGTGACATCAACGGTCAAGGCCCTAAATTCTGGAATTCCCTCACCAAATCTCCATGAAGGATTATCACTGACTTGAAACATTGGCTCTGTTCTCTCCCCACAGATACTGTCAGGCCTACTGAGCTTTTCCAGCATTTGTTTCAGATTCTGGCATCCGCAATCTTTTGCTTTTCTCTCCCCATCTCTCTTCCCTCCTTTCTGTCGCTCCTTAAAAACCTACCTCTTTGACTTTAATAATTTCTTAAATGACTCCTTTTCAACTATTTGATATGCCTCCAGTGTAGTGCCTTGGGATATTTTTTACATGTAAGGTGCTATCTAAAAGCATTTGATGGAGGTGGTGACATGGAGGTGGAGATGGAGGTTGTAAGGGTTGTGTCATATGAACACATACACATACACACATGTCCATGCTTACACACACACATACAGAACAGATCAAGAAAATCTAGCCTTTCGTTTAAAAAAAAATCAAGATCAGCTAGGTTGACTATACTGCCGAATGAACCTCTTAGATGTTGTGACCAAGACAATGCAAATATATCATTTTGATTTTAACCTTTTGTTGATGAGAGAGAAAGAAGAAAAGAGACCTTGAAAGAAGAAAAACCTTCAACTATCAGAACAGGAACTGAGACACAAAAATAAACTGGCAAACATTTGAAATTTTTGGCATTGAGTCAATCTTACAAGCATGGTGTGAAATTGTTAGATATGATAAGGAGCATGGTGGACCTTGCTGTAGAGCTGGACACAGAGACAAGGAAGATCGCTTTAACCAAGCTTGTTGAGTGGGAACCCACTGGATAGAGTGAAGTTGCAGCTTTATAATCTGCTCAGTATTACACTCCACCAACTTTCACTGGAAAATGAGACCAGCGTTGCATCTAATCAGTTTTTCCTTGAGTGGTTTAAAATTACCTCCAAGATTCTTTGCAGGGCTTATCTGTTGACTTTAGAGTTGCCAATTTCAGTTACACGTATTGTGGGAAATGCTGGAGGGAAAATAATGCTACAGAAGATTGGCAGCGTGGCAGGGGCACGTCGGGAAGTTTGAGTGTGAGCAGAGAATACAAATTCTGCCCGACCTCCACTTATTGCTGTCAATGCACAGTAATTGTTGGGGAGGGGATACTGGAAACATCAGCAACAGGCAAGTCTTAATCTCAGTTGGCCTCTCTGTCACAATCTGCCCAGCCATGACTCTCACCCTTTACCCCAACCTTTTAATTAACAAGTCATGTCACTGTCTCCACTCGCACCATCACCAGCCTTCATGTCCCTACTGTGTTGTAGCCTGCTCTCCACTAGTTTCCCTCTCTCTTCCAGGCAGGGATAAGGAGACTGCATGTCCCAGTTAGTGCCACGGGTCCCACCTTTCTGCTTTGGGGGCCTGTGGACAACACTGCTCCAATTGACTCAATGATGAAATATTACTTTAAAGTCCCCCAGAAGGGCTTTCTCTGGCCACTGGGAGATGGCAGCCAATTCCAAGAGACTCCCTGTCATTCTGAGAGGGAATTGCAACCCTGGTTAACACTGTTTTGCTAAAATACTCGATTAGGCACACACTCTGCATTCTGATGCTTAGTTTTTTATTCATTCTTAGGACATGTGTGTCACTGGCTGGTCAGCAATATTTGTTCATCTATGCACACTTGTTCAGAGCACAGTTGAGAGTCAACCACATTGCTGTGGCTCTGGAGTCACATGTAGGCCAGACCAGGTAAGACTGGCAGATTTCTTTCCTTAAAGGACATGAGTCAACCAGATAGGTTTTTGTGACAATGGTTTCATGGGCATCAGTAGATTCTTAATTCCAGATCTTTTTTTATTGAATTCAAATTCCACTATATGCTGTGGTGGGATTCAAACTCAGGTCCTCAGAACATTAGCTGAGTCTCTGGATTAATAGTCTAGCAATAATGCCACTAGACCATTGCCTTCTCGTCCTGTAACTGATATTGTAACTGTCAGGAGGTTATGTCGAGGTTTGCTGCTGGATTGGATAGATAAAGAGCAAAGAATAAATCAAGACTGGGGCTTAGTTCTCAATGTCAAGTGAGTCGAACTAAATATGATCTCAACACTGAGCTGATGCTTTATTCAAACATTAGTAACTATCAGAATCTCCTGCAAAAAAATATGGACATTTGAGAATTTGAAGCCAGTAAGAAACTTCTGTGAAAGAGAAAGGGGAAAACAAGGACTCGCATGATGTTAATATGGTCTTTCATCGGGTTCAAAGAAATAGGGATGGCAGGGGGTGGAGTGCAAATGCAGCAGTGATTGCAACCACTCCAAAAGTGGGCAACGGCAAGTCAAAATACTGTGAATAGTTGTCAAAAGAATTAAGAACGATTCCAGTTTTTTTTTCCAATTCTGTGTGAGAAAACCTCCTGAAGTCAACCTGAAAACAATTTCATTAAATTTCTCAGAGATTTTCAGGTTGTCCTTTTGACCTTCTACGGGTACAAATCCTCTCTGTTGTTATCCCACTGGTCTACCACATAAAGCTTCAGAGGTTCTGAAATTCCTCAAGGTTTCAACAAAGCATCAGGACAACTTTATGAGGCCAGAATTTTATTGTCCCACCCACCACAGGAATTGGAGCAAGCGAGGGGAGGACAATTGGAAGGTCCATTGACCTCAGATGGGATTTTACAGTTTCTGGATGAGTGAGGCTGTAAAATCCCACCCTGAAGGTCTATACCTTTTCATGTCAAACGTCAAATGGCACAGAAGGCTTGCCCAATGCCAAAGACCCTGATAAATCATAGAGCCATGCTCATTTCTGCATAAGTGGCCATACTTATTGGCATGGTAGGATAAACCGAGGTGATAGTGAACTAAAGGATAACAAAAAGCAGCCTGGTCATTTCATCTGACTATCGATTACATTGGGGATTTTGTTTTTGACTGACACATAACTTGTTACAGTCAAATCTTCCAAATGGTATGCAATCCAACAACTTTCTTCGTGTCCCTGAGATCCAGCATGAATTTGACAATAGAATCTCATGATTTTAACATGTGGGTTTAACATTTTGAAATTCCACTATTGGTTATAAATTAAAAAGAAGCGTTTGAAATTCATTTCAATTTTTTTTTCTGGATGAGGTGAGAGGTGGGGAGCAGAGGAATCTCATGTTTTCATTAACTAAACAAATAAGTTCCTGTCTCTTCGGCTCATTGCCCGAGTACAGCAAGTCCATCACACAAGCTTCCAATTCATGCAGCATGCACCGACACTCATTTCTGTTGCTCAATTGTAATCATATCTGCCTTTTGTGAATTTTTTTTAAAAAGTCACTTGTCTAAAGACTGGTTAAAGAGAAAATGTATGACAGTACAAATGAAATTTCCACCTGACAGTCAGATTGATCACTGAGCTTGCTAATGGGAGATCCCGATTTAGCTGGGGCTGGAATTATTACTGTACGGAAGACCAGACTTCCTACTGCTGATTAAACACAGATTCTTCATCTGTAATATCCTCTGGGAGTTAAATAAATCCAATCATAATGGTAATGTATCAGGCTTCAATCTCTCAGTCAAACTGACATGAGATCACCTGCAAACTCCAACATCCATCCCTTAGTTTCCCAAGCTCAATATAAAATGGTCGTGGACTGTTTTGTCTCTGAAATGAAGGAGAGACAACCAAAGATGCAAAGGGAGGGAATGAAGGAGAGTTGGAAGAAGAGGAGCAAAGGGAGGAATAGGAAAAAGAGGAATGCAGGACCAGTGGATCTGCTGACAGGTGGAAACGTACAACGTAATCCAGAATAAAGCAGGAACATTTTGCAAAGAGTACAAATTGGAGAGACCTCATTAATTTAATCCTGCACAATATTGTTCCTAGGTTGACTGGAAGTTTTGACAAGGTGCGTCACCACGGCTCCTGGCCCTCATTGCTCGGGTGCTGCTGCCTCTGCCTCACCTTCTACCTCTTCAGATCCTTTTCCTCCATCTTCAGGGGCTGCAAAAACATAGATTCGATTATTAAACAACTCTAAGCTTCATTTGAGTGTCAGATTGCCATGTAAGAAATCATAGGGTCCAATATTTTGCAAGAACATCTCATAAAATCGTATTGATCGGATTATTACTGTACCAGTTTTCAACCTGGAGGGAAAATTACAGGGAAATACATTAGTGATTTCCCACTAGTCATGGGCAACCTAAGCTAATGAGTGCGCTACAGGAGTGGCTGTCCTTCATCTCAGCGGCTGCAAAATTGAAATCAGGCTTGTTCACTAACCATAACCACATGCATATGAATAAATACATTTAATACATACCAAAACATTTATAATAACTTATTAAAAATGCTTAATCGTTTATATATTCATAGAGATAACATCAACTTCAAATGGTAAAATGAAAAGAAATATTGGCACTTTGGACACAGAGGGAGCGCACAGCTCTCGCAGTCAATGTTGTGAGCAATCAGCACGCACCTCACTTCACTCACCCTCACTTTACATGTGAATCACTCTAATCACACTGATAGGAGGAAAATGGGTGGCACGGTGACAGAGTGGTTAGCATTGCTGCCTCACAACACCAAAGACACAGGTTCAATTCCCAGCTTGGGTCACTGTCTGCGCAGAGTCTGCATGTTCTCCCTGTGCCTGCGTGGGTTTCCTCTGGATGCTCCATTTTCCTCCCAAAAGATCTGCTGGTTAAGTGTATTAGCCATGCTAAATTCTCCCTCGGTGTACCCGAACAGCCGCCGGAGTGCGATGACTAGGGGATTTTCACAGTAACTTCATTTCAGGGTTAATGTATGCTCACTTGTGACACTAATAAATAAATTAAAATTATGGAGATGCAATTCAGCAGAATGTGGTAACCTTGCGAAGGGCAATGGTCAACAAAGTGTCTCATAGGCCATACTCAGAACCCAGTTAGACCACATGGTGGTCAGGTTACCCCCATCTATGAGATGAAACTCATAGAATTGTTACAGTGTAGAAGGATTGTGCTCAGTGCAGAAACCTATTGAGTCTGCACTGAGCATAACCCACCCAGGTAATATCCGCATAACCCGACATATTTACTCTAGTAAGTCCTCCTGACACTAAGGGCAATTTAGCCTGACCACTTCACCTAACCTGCACATCTTTGGACTGCAAGAGGAAACCGGAGCACACGGAGGAAACCCATGCAGACACGGGGAGAATGTGCAAACTCCACGCAGACAGTGATCCAACCTAGGAATCGAACTGGTGCTATGAGCAGTACCAACTACCAAGCCAACTTTAGAAGTCCCTTTGTCGTCACAGTCCGGTGCCTATTTTGTATGCTGGGGGAGAATTTAGCATGGCCAATGCACCTACCCAGCACGAATTTTGGACTGTGGGAGGAATCCGGAGGAAAGCCACACAGACACAGAGAGAACCAAAAGACTCCACACAGACAGTGACGCAAGCCAGAAATCGAACCTGGGAACTATGGGGCAACGGTGTTAACATTATGCCATTGTACCGTCCTCCAGGGCAAGAGCAAACATTTGGAAATTCAACCCTTTGATTTCTGATTAGCAGTGCCACTTGGGCACCAGTCACACTGTTGTACTTCATTCAGCAGCTGGCATTCACACAGGAACCCAGAGAATAAATGCCTGTTTCGCAGATTGCGATGTCCACAGCCCAGATTGGACTGGATAAAAATAGCTGGCAAGTAGTTTGTAAAAGTCAGTTTGATGGCGTACAGTATGTGAAGAAGAAGTCTAAAATTGCCACATAAATTCCCAGCTTCCCGTGTATAAAACTAGAAATAGAAAACTGGTTAGTCAGTGTTCCAAAGTGAAAACTACAAATGCTCAAAACCTCAATGTCGTAAGCAAATGGCCTGCAATCTGTGAAGTTTTTATTAGTGAAATGCCAGCATTTCCCATCATCCCGCCTGTAAAAATAATCATAACTTCAGGGCTTAAAACAAATGTGGAAATCCTAAAGTTGTGATCTGTCAATCTGCGTTCTATCATAGATTGTGATTGGACCCCTTACCTCCTGCCCCACCTTCCCTGTCCCCGTCCCCTGAGACAGCAATCACTTGACGGCACAGTGGTTAGCACTGCTGCCTCAGAACTCCAGGGACCCAGGTTCAATTCCCAGCTTGGGTCACTGTAAGTGCGGGTCTGTATGTTCTCCCTGTGTCTATGTGGATTTCCTCTGGGTGCTCCGGTTTTCTCCCACAGTCTGAAAGACGCGCTGGTTAGGAGCATTGGGCATGATAAATTCTCCCTCAGGTGTACCCGAACAGGCGCTGGAGTGTGGCGACTAGGGGATTTTCATAGTAACTTCACTGTAAATCTACTTGTGACACTAAACAAACCTAAATCTAGAACATAAATTATCTTATTTAGCACAAACTTTTTCACGCTCTCATCACTGTCTTTTCTATTCATTCATGGGTGTCACTGGCTGGCCAGCATTTATTGCCCATCCCTGGTTGCCTTTGAGAAGGTGATGGTGAGCTTCCTTTTTGAACCACTGATGCAACTGACTGGCTTGCTAGGCCATTTAAGTTTATTTATTACTGTCACAAGTAGGCTTATATTAGCATTGTAATGAAGTTACTGTGAAAGCCCCCTAGTCGCTATGTTCCAGCACCTGTACCCTTTATGTATATTTATAAATAATCCCAAGAGTCAATAAAGACTTACAGTCACCCTACATAAGACAATAAAAACACAAAGCTTCAGATGAATGAATTGTAACCAACATCCACTTGACACTGAAAAATATAATTTCTCATTTGTGGAGTGTTCTTAAACATCTTCATTTCGATGATTACTAGATTTTGATATTTTTTGATAAAGCACTTTCATAACATTTCTGCTTCATTCCTATGTAAGGTGGAATAGTGGTTAGCATTGCTGCCTCACAGCAGTGAGGCCAGGGACCCAGGTTAAATTCTAGCCTCAGGTTGCTGTCTGTGTGGAGTTTACACATTCTCCCTGTGTCTGCGTGGGTTTCGTCCGCATACTCTGGTTTCCTCCCACACGCCAAAGATGTGCTGGTTAAGTGACTGGCCATAGTAAATTGACCCTACTATCAGGAGTTTGGCAGGTAAATATATGGGGTTACAGGAATGGGGCCTGGGTGGGATTGTGGTCAATGCAGACTTGATGGGCTGAATGGCCTCCTTCTTCACTGTAGGAATTCTATGATGTGCATGTCACAATCTTTATTTCACTTTTTGTAAACATTTTGAACAACACATAATTTTAGTTCTTTTTAAGTCTTGGTTGGCTGTCTGTGAGAATTCTTTAATGTGATTGGCTGCTTGGACAGATTGATGACACCACCTCAGTTCTACCCTGGGAATCCCCATTTAAAAAAAACGCTACAATGAATTTACATATTGGGAGGGGTAAAGGTTTCACCACAGCGATCGCTAAATCTCTCAGCAAAACTTTCCTTAAGGTCAGCGATGGGTGTTCTCTGCATCAAATTGTTCGCACAACCTGAGCCGATATTTTATTCATTTTTGCAACTATTTCATTCCATCTGGTGTGAGATAAAATTTTGATAGAATGAAATCAAGGCTTCCAAGGTTAAAAAAATGAGGACAGGTTACTTAGTATTTGCTCACATTCCCTTGAGGTTAAAAATTGAGAGTGATCTGATTGAGATGTTCAAAGTTTTTCAACAATGTTACAAGGTAGATAAGGCCAAATTAGTTTGGTTGGCTGTGTAAAAAGAAATGTAAAAGTTTATTTGTTAGCCAAAAGTAAAGCTTACATTGACACCACAATGAAGTTACTGTGAAATTCCCCTAGTTGCCACACTCCAGGTCAATGCACCTAACCACCACGTCTTTCAGAACATGGAAGGAAACCAGAGCACCCAGAGGAATCCCATGCAGACACAGGGAGAACTTGCAAGCTCCCAAGTTAGGAATTGAACCTAGATCCCTGGTGCTGTGAGGCAGCAGTGCTAACCACT
Source organism: Sphyrna mokarran (assembly GCA_024679065.1). Lineage (NCBI taxonomy): Eukaryota > Metazoa > Chordata > Chondrichthyes > Carcharhiniformes > Carcharhinidae > Sphyrna > Sphyrna mokarran. The sequence continues at coordinate 10,906,678 of JAGIQG010000029.1, read as the reverse complement.
GTGCCATTGTACCACCCTATGGCAGCTAGTGTATGGTAGCTAATGTATGAATCAGATTAACCCCAACAAAGCAGGGTTCTATCCCTGGTCTGGCTGAGGTAGATTCAGTATGTACCTCTTTACTTTACCTGCAGTAACACAATCATGACATTTTGTTGTTGTTTGGCAAATGATGACCAAGGACCTGCCTTTGGCCAGATATGTGATGAAAGTAAGATAGATGCTGAGAATTACTTTCTCTTGGGTGAGGGGGGTGGAATTCAAGATCAAAGAGCCATAATCTAAAGATCAGAGCCAGGCAATCGTTGCAGGGAGGAGCAATCAGGAAGCACCTTTTGGAACAAAAAGATTTAGGAGAACTCTCTCTCTCTCTCTCTCCCTTGAGGTTACAGACACCATAACAGCTTTAACAGCTGAGACTGATAGATTTAAGTTTAAATTTATTTATGAGCATCACAAGTAGGCTGCAATGAAGTTACTGTACAAATCCCATAATCTCCAGTGCCTGTTCGAGTACCCTGAGGGAGAATTTAGCATGGCTAATGACCTAAACAGCACGTCTTTCAGAAGGGAAACCAGAACACCCAGAGGGAACTCATGCAGACATGGGGAGAATGTGCAGACTCCACATGGACAGTGACCTAAGCTGGGAATCGAACCTGGCTCCCTGATGTTGTGAGGCCATTGTTTAATTAGGGTTTTGAGGAATAGGGAGCAAAGGGAGGTAAATGGAGTTGAAGTTGAGACCAGCTGTGATCTGACTAAACGTGGAAAGCAGGGTCAAAGAACTAAATGGCATGTTCCTGCTACTAATTTCATAAGATGGCGCAATGATTAGCACTGTTGCCTCAGTGGGGGCAATCTCGGGGCACGGGTTTGATTCCCAGTTTGGGTCACTGCCTATCTGTGGTGTCTGCATGTTCTCTCCATGTCTACATGGGTTTCCTCCAGATGCTCCAGTTTCCTCCTACAATCCCAAAATTAAACTTCAACCAGAAAGTCTACTTTATTGGGGTACAGTAGATTTTCTAATCTCCTGCTGTACACCGACTGCCTGATGGTGGGAGTGTTGAGGTAGTTTAAATATCAGTGCTCAAACCAGCATCCCAGCATCACCACCATCTGGAATATGCTGGTACTGCAGGCGCTGTTGCTTGGCAACTGATGTTGAAAAAGAGCTCTGAATTCTCAGAGCATCACAAAGTGCTTTATAACTAATTACTTTTGAAATGCCAACACTGCTGTTATATAGGCCAACACAACATCCAATTTGCTCACAGAAATCACACTCAAATGGCAAAAGAGTGGCCTAAAAACCATCAGGAATTCTTGTGATCTTTTCCTGGTTTAACTTTGGCAGAAGATCGTTAAAGCCTCAGTCGAATGAACTAAGTGCACCTCCAGTCCATCTGATGCTGAGGTTATGGCTCCAGGGCAGGTGAACTCCCTGAAGAACTGACAGTATTGGTTGAGGGAGGGATTGTTGCCTGGAAACCAAGAGAATGGCCAGCTTGTCTTCAAATAGTGCCCTAGGATTGTTCACCTGGTAAGAAGTCTCACGACACCAGGTTAAAGTCCAATGGGTTTATTTGGTAGCAAAAGTCACTAGCTTTCAAAGCGCTGCTTCTTCATCAGGTGAATGGATTTCAGTTCACAAACAGGGCATATAAAGACACAGACTCAACTTACAAAATAATGGTTAGAATGCGAGTCTTTACAGGTAATCAAGTCTTAAAGGTACAGACAACGTGAGTGGAGAGATGGTTAAGCACAGGTTAAAGAGATGTGCATTGTCTCCAGCCAGGACAGTTTTAAGCCCAGGCAAATTGTGACATGAACCCAAGATCTCAGTTGAGACTGTCCTCATGCGTGCGAAACTTGGCTATCAGTTTCTACTCAGTGACTGCGCTGTCATATATCGTGAAGGCCATCTTGGAGAATGCTTATCTGAAGATCAGAAGCTGAATGCCTGTGATCACTGAATAGTTCCCCCACAAGAGGAGAACACTCTTGTCTGGTGATTGTTGAGCGGTGTTCATTTACCCATTGTGCATAGTATCTGCCTGGTCACCCCAATGTACCATGCCTTGGGACATCCTTTCCTGCAGCCTGTCAGGTAAACAACATTGACAATGGTGTTCTCACGTGAAATGATGGCATCCGTGTCGATGATCTGACATGTCTTGCAGAAGGTGTTGTGGCAGGGTTGTGTGGTATTGTAGTCACTGTTCTCCTGAAGGCTGGATAGTTTACTGCGGACAATGATCTGTTTGAGGTTGTGAGGTTATTTGAAGGCAAGAAGTGGGAGTGTGGAGATGGCAAAGAACAAAGAGCAACACAGCACGGGAAACAGGCCCTTCGGCCCAACGAGCCCGCGCCGCCGTCCTAACGTCTTAATGACATATCCATGACTTTAGGCTATGCCTATTGTGGAAGATTCCCAAATAGGGACCAATATAGGGACAATTTGTTACCCAATCAGCCTAAGAGCACATTTTTGGGATGTGGGAGGAAACCGGAGCACCCGGAGAAAACCCACGCAACCACGGGGAGAACGCGCAAACTCCCGCAGACACAGGCCCAAATCCATGTGTCTGCACAGCAACAGCGATAGTCTCTGAGCTGTCATGTTGCCCATCAGATGGTCCAGTTTAAGCATACACTAACGACTTGAAGCACTAGGCCACTCCTGAAGCAACATCCAAGAGCAGCCCTCGCACGACCTGCCGAATGCATGCACCTTGTTGGTCAACAAGGTGGACCGAATTGCCTGTGGAAACAAATAAGATATTTAGACAGTCCTGCTATATCCCTCTATCTGCAGACCGCTCATGTGGCTGTCCAAGAGACCCTTAAACAACCCTAGCGTGCCTGCTCCCACCACCTTACTCGGCAGTGCATTCCACACCCCCACTACCCTTTGTGTGAAAAACTGCCCTCTAATATTCGTCTTATACATAGCCCCCCCTCACCCTAAGGCCATGACCCCTCGTTCTATCCATTTCTAATGGTGGAAAAAGCTTACCACCATTTACTCTATCTATACCCCTTATAATCTTATATACCTCTATTAGATCCCCTCTCAGCCGACGTCTTTCAAGGGAAAACAACCCCATGTGTTCAATCTTTCCTCATAAGACAGCCCTTCCATACCAGGCAGCATCCTGGTAAATCTCCTCTGCACTCTCTCCAGGGACTCCACATCCTTCTGGTAGTACGGCGACCAGAACTGGACGCAGTACTCCAAGTGAGGCCTAACCAACGTTCTATACACTTGCAACATCAGACTCCTACTCTTGTATTCTATACCCTTCCTATGAAGGCTAACATACCATACGCTTTCTTTATCACATTCTCCACCTGTACTGACACCTTCAGAGACTTGTGAACCTGCACCCCCAGGTCTCTCTGCGTCTCTATACTCCGGATAGTTTTACCTTTTATCCTATAACTCCCCTCTACATTATTCCGGCCAAAATGCATCACCTCGCATTTATCTGGATTAAATTCCATTTGCCATCTATCTGCCCAATCTACCAGCCTATCTATGTCCTGTTGTATTGCCTGGCACTGCTCCTCAGTACCCGCCAATCCAAGCATCTTAGTGTCATCAGCAAATTTGCTGATTACACCACCTACCCCCTCTTCCAAGTCATTTATATAAACCACAAATAGAAGAGGTCCTAGTACTGAGCCCTGTGGCACACCACTAGTGACAGACCTCCAGTTGGAAAATGAGCTTTCCACTACTACCCGCTGTCTCCTCCTCCCAAGCCAGTTCTCAACCCATCTACATACCTGGCCCTGTAACCCATGCACCTTCACCTTTTCTATCAGCCTACCATGGGGAACCTTGTCAAACGCCTTACTGAAATCCATGTAGACGACATCAACGACTTGTCCTTCATCAACTGTTTTTGTCACCTCTTCAAAAAATTCCGCTAGATTCATAAGGCACGACCTCCCCTTAACAAAGCCATGCTGCGTATCCCTGATCAGATCGCAGCGCTCCAGATGCTCATACATCCTGTCCCTGAGGATCCTCTCCATTAGCTTACCTATAACTGAAGTCAAGCTCACCGGCCTATAGTTCCCTGGGTTATCCCTCTGACCCTTTTTAAACAACGGTACTACATTTGCAATCCTCCAGTCCTCTGGGACCTCACCTGTGTCCAAAGAAGAGACAAAGATTTGCGTCAGAGGCCCAGCAAGGTCATCTCTCACCTCCCTTAGCAGCCTGGGGTAAATGCCATCAGGCCCCGGAGCTTTATAAGTCTTTATGCTGCCTAAAAGCCCCAACACCTCTTCCCTCGTAATGATTATTTCCTTTAACGGGTCCTCAAATTTCTCAAAGCCGGCACCAGACATCAGGCCCCTCTCCCGCGTGAATACCGACGCAAAGTATTCATTCAGGATCTCCCCCATTCCCTCAGGCTCTAAGCATAGTTCCCCTCCTCTGTCCCTGAGAGGTCCAATCTTCCCTCTAACCATCCTTTTGCTCCTTACATAGGAGTAAAATGCCTTAGGATTTTCCTTAATCCTACCTGCCAAAGCCATTTCGTGGCCCCTTTTTGCCTTTCTGACACCCCTTTTAAGATCCCGTCTACACTCTCTATATTCTTCCAGCGCTGTCTCTGTCCCCAGTTGCCTGGATCTAACGTACGCCTCCCGCTTCTTCCTGACCAAGTCCTCAATATCCCTAGTAACCCATGGTTCTCTAATCCTACCTTTCCCATCCTTCCTCCTTACCGGCACGTGTCTTTCCTGCAAAGATTTTAGTTTTCTCTTGAAAGACTCCCACATGTACAGCGTCAACCTACCCTCGAACAGCTTATCCCAGTCTTTAAGATCCTTAAGATCCTGCCTAATGCTGTATCTAGCCCTCGCCCAGTTTAACACCCTCCCCTTAAGGCAGGCTTCATCTTTTTCCATTAATATCCTAAAGCAGACAGAGTTGTGGTCACTATTTGACACATGCTCTCCTACTACAACATCAACCACCTGCCCTGGCTCATTCCCCAGAACCAGATCCAGTATAGCCCCCTCTCTCGTCGGGCTATCCACATACTGCTCCAAGGACCCTTCCAAGACACACTGTACAAATTCCTCCCCGTCCGCACCTTCCGCTCTGGGCACATTCCAATCTACCCCAGGGAAATTGAAATCTCCCACTACAACCACCCTATTCATCCTACACTTATCTAAAATGTCCCTGCATATCCCTTCTTCCACAGTCCGCGGGCTGTTGGGCAGTCTGTAGTACACACCCAACATAGTAACCTCTCCCTTCCTATTCCACAACTCCACCCATAGCGGCTCAATTCCTAAATCATCCTTACCACCCTCTCTCTGCACTGCTATGATGTGATCCTTAACTAATAACGCCACTCCCCCTCCTCTCTTCAAACCACCTCTGTCATGCCTAAAACACTTATACCCTGGAATATTCAATTGCCTGTCCTGCCCCTCCTTTAACCACGTCTCAGTCACCGCCACCACTTCTAACTTCCTCGTGAACATTATTACCTTCAGTTCATCTGTTTTGCCAGTCACACTCCTCGCATTAAAACACATGCACTGAAGACCCTCAGGCCCTCTCTGATCCTCCTTCCTACCCTCTGGACTCACCCTGTCACCCATCTCTCTCCCACTCCCAGTTCCCTCTGTCTCCCCACCCCCCCTCCATATTAGTTTAAACCCTGCTGTAACACTCCAGCTAACCTGCCAGCTAAAATATGGATGCCCTTCCCAGACAACTGTTCCCTGTCCCTCCCTTATGAAGACTTCCCAATGGTCTATGAACCTGAAACCCTCTGCCCTACACCAATCCCTCAACCACACATTTAGTTGGAGTACCTCATTATTCCTAACCCTGTCAGCCCCGGGCATCGGCAGCAGCCCAGAGAATGCCACCCTGGAGGCCCTACACTTCAGCCGAGCCCCCAACTCCCTGAACTGCCTACGTAAGTCCCCCCTGCACTTTGTTCCTACATCCTTCTCTCCTACGTGAACTATTACATCAGCCTTAGGCCCTCCTCCCTTCAAAATTCCCTCTACCCTCTCTGAAACATCCTGGACCCCTGCTCCAGGGAGGCAGACTACCATCCTGGAGTCCCGCATTTGCCCACAGAACCGCCTGTCGATCCCTTTGACCTTCCCATCCCCCACCACTATCTCACATCCCACATTCCTGCCGTCCTCCGGGGCATTCTGATCCCCCTCCCTTGCCCTCTCTACCTCAGCTGTTGCCCTACCCTTGATATTCTGGGATGCCTCCTCTGAGGTGATCTTAATGCCGTGACTCCTTTCCTTTTTCCACTTCCTATCTGTAACCCACCCATCCCTCCTCCTAGGCCCTGGGGTCCCTTCAGGACAATGGTCCCTATTCATTATCACCTCATTTTCTCTGACTAAAAACATATCCTCCAATCTCAGCTCCAGCTGCCTCACCCGAGCCCTCAAACGTTGCAACTCTAAACACTTTGTGCATATGTGGGCTTTCGGGAGACGTGCTGAGTCCAAGAATGTACACATATGGCAACGAACACAGTGGACGTGTTTATTCAAGGACCCTGACATTTTCTAGACCCTCTTTAGTGGCATCGGCACTAGAGGTTTGGTGGGACAGAAATCCAGTAACTTACTGCGTCCAAGCCTGCGCTTGCCCAAGCCCAGTGAGCTTAAGCCCTTACAGCTGTCACTCTGCTCCCCGTCTCACTCCACTGCCCGCTCCCGACACTGCCCGCTGTCTACCTTGACCTTCTTTATATAATGCCGCGCTCCCTTCCCAGCAGCTCCCGCGCCTATCTCCCGCTACGGAGCGCCAAAATAAACAACAAACCCTCGCGACCTAAAACTATTGTTAAAGACAGAATTCAAACTTCAGTAGACTCACCAGCAAGCAGCCACTCTTCAAATTCACAGTTCTGGAGAATAGTGAGGTGGATCCTCGCGTGAGTAACTGATTTATAGTCCCGCGCTCCCTTCCTTGGCATCTGGCCTTGGCAAAATGTTCGTCTTCATCAAATACATGTTGAAAGCTCCATAGAAAATGTCGTAGCTTCTCTACTCTGGGGAAGTATTGGAAATTGAAGAGTACTCTGTCTGCCGTGTTCTGTGTTTGTCTTCTAAGGAGATTGGTGCGGTTTTTCACTGTAGCATGTTGGAACTATCAATCGATGAGTTAAGCACCATATCCTATTCTTACGAGGACATCTTTCAGTGTTTGGAGATATCTGTTGCGATCCTCCTCATCTGAGCAGACCCTGTGTATATGGAGAACTTGTCCGTAGGGGATGGCTTCTTTAATGTGTTTAGGGTGGAAGCGGGAGAAATGGAGCATCTTGAGGTTATCCATGGAATTGCAGTACAGTGAATTGCTGAGGTAACCGTCCTTGGTGGAGATGCGTGTGTCCAAGAATGAAATCAATTCCGGAGAGTAGTCCATGATGAGTCTGATGATGGGATGGAACTTGTTGATATCATCATATAATTGTTTCGGTGAATATTTGCCACGAGTCCAAAGGAAGAAAATGTTATTGATGTATCTAGTGTGTAGCATCGGTTGAAGGTCCTGTGCGAATCTGTGCTTGAAGATGTTACTCACCTGAACAGACAGACAGTTGCTTCATGCTCATCTGAGGAACACTTCCCCAACTATGTCACACTCCTCAATACTATACTGACCTTGTAGGACCAATTCAGTGAAGGTCATCTGGGGCAATAAATAGTGTTTCTGCCCCCGAGCCAGAAGCCCTGGCTTTGAGTTCACGATGTAGAGATGCCGGCGTTGGACTGGACTTTTTTTTGAGTTCCACCTCAGGACTTGATGATCAAGGAAGATGCGCTCATAGTATGGCCAAACAGATTGAGTGTGACAACCTGAAACCTTCTTCCAGACAAGCCACTGGCTGGCACTAAGAGTGGGAGAGACTCCTGGTCAGCCATATTTAATGTGAATTGTTGTAACCTTAATCCTCGGTGACAGACTAGCTTCCTGTTTTGGAAATTATTAGCGATGAAAATGCACCATTAGGGAAGAGAATAGAAGGTGATGTACTTAAGCCTGTGGTTTTTTTTTATTGCTATGAGACATTTTTCTTTGGATCAGGAATTGAAAGATAAAATATGATAAAAAAAAGACATGAAGAAAGATAAAAGATAAAATATCCTTAGAAGACAAATACAGGACACGGCAGATAGAGTACTCTTCATCGTCCAGTACTTCCCCAGAGCAGAGAAGCTAAGACATCTTCTCCGGGACATTAAACATGTCATTGATGAAGATGAACATTTCATCAAGGCCATCCCCACAACCCCATTTCTCGCCTTCAAACAACCACACAAAATCAACCAAACCATTATCGGCAGCAAACTACTCAAGGAGAGTGGTGACCACAACAACACATAGCTCAGCCATAGCAATCTCTACAAGACATATTGGATCATTGACATGGATGCCATCATCTCATGTGGACCTTCCATATACTCGTTGTGTGTCAGGTACGCGTCCCACAACATATTGACTAGGGAGCTAAGTAATCACTCATGCATCTTTCAGAAATTCTCAATAGGACCACTGCCTAATTTAATCTGGACCTACTGTATAATTGCTGTGCAAACAGTAATGATCAACCCAGTGGTTTTTAAGGAGATAGCCAACAGCTGGGAGAAGGGAGGTAAGTAACAATATTTTTATTCGCCTGGACGTGGAGTGCATTGGAGCAGGAGTTCTCCTTGAGGAACCATGTTAAAACTATTGATTGCGGCTGACAAACTTCCACTCTCCCTCCTGATCGTTTTTATTTGTTTGTGGAACCTGGATATCGCTGGCTGATCAGCATTTATTGCCCACCACTAGTTACCCTTGAACTGGGTGACTTGTTAGGCCATTTCAGAGGGCAGCTGAGAGTCACCCACATTGCTATGCTCTGGAGTCACATGTAAGCCAGACCAGGCAAGGACGGCAGATTTCCTTCCCTAAAGGACATTAGTGAACCAAATGGGTTTTTCCAATAATCAACAATGGTTCATGGTCATCAGCAGATTCTTAATTTTTTTATTGAACTTAGATTCCACCATCTGCCGTGGTGGGATTCGAAACCAGGTCCCCAGCCCGAGTTCCTGGATAAATAGCCTGGTGATAATACCACTCAGCCATCACCTCCCCAGCTGCCTCACCCAAATTTAGCTTAGGCCCTCTGCCAATATTGCAGCTCTCCTATCTGGCTATCACTCCCTGCTCATCAACAGCAACTGGTGTCCACAGTTAACCAGCAGCAAATGAATAGGCATTGCCAAGCTATTTCACTGAATCCTGCCAGCAACGGGCACAGCACCTGCCTCAAGATTGCTTCCCCAATGGACGTATACTTATTTCTAATAATGTGTTCTCCTGGCACAGCTTCCAGATTCAGTCCACTTCATGTTAAATTTTTGTGTTGAATCCTTCAGTCAGCCAAGTAACTAACAGCAGTAAAGCAGAATGTGTGTAGATTGGCTGGAACTCCACAGATACCTGGGGAGTTATCTCAGGCTTCCTGATGGTTCAGTTGCTAAACACAATCTGTAGCACAGGACTAAACCTATGGAAAGCTATGTGGTTTATTTGTTAGTACGGAAGCTGGTACCACTGTTATCAGTGCTGCCAATCGATCTCTGTGTCTGCAGTCGGGTGGAGAGAAATGATTCTCCATCTTCCAATCATTATCTGGAATGAAGAAAATAATAAAAAAACCCTTCATGGGCCCTTCAAGCCCATGCTGATCATGATGCCATAACTAAACTAAAAAAACCTTTTCCCCTTACTTAGAACATAGAACATAGAACAATACAGCACAAACAGGCCCTTCGGCCCACAAGTTGCGCCGATCACATCTACCAATCCACAGACCTATCTATAACCCCCTATCCTATTTGTTTCCATATATTCATCCAGAAGTCTTTTAAAAGACCCCAGCGAGTTTGTCTCAACAACCTCCGATGGCAGCTGATTCCATTCACTCACCACCCTCTGAGTGAAAAATTTACCCCTAACATCTCCTCTGTATTTGCTTCCCTGCACCTTAAATCTGTGTCCTCTCGTAGTGACCATTTCAGCTCGGGAAAATAGTCTCTGAGACTCCACCCTATCTATTCCTCTCAACATTTTATAAACCTCTAACAGGTCGCCTCTCAACCTACGTCTCTCCAGTGAGAAGAATCCCAGCTCCCTCAACCTATCTTCGTAAAGCTTGCCTCCCAATCCAGGCAGCATCCTTGTAAATCTCCTCTGCACTCTCTCAATAGCCTCTACATCCTTCCTACAGTGAGGCAACCAGAACTGTGCACAATACTCCAAGTGGGAGACCAGATCTCTCTATCCTCTTACTGTTCATGTACCCATTCAGATACCTCTTAAATATTGTTAATGTGCCTGCTTCCACCACCCCCTCTGACAGCATGCACCAGGCACTCGCTCTGCGTGAAAAACTTCCCCCGCATATCTCCCTTAAACTTTCCCCCTCTCATCTTGAACCCACATGCCCTTGTAATTGGCACCTCTGCAGGGGGATGCAGGGAAGATGAGGTATAAGGGAAACAGGGCTTGCTGCGAGTCAAGACATAAATCTTCAGAGTCAAGGTAAGACGGAATGTAGTAGACCCCAACAAGGAGAACATTGGAATTGTTCGGTCTCCAGGAAACTAGGGCTTGAGGGAGGGTTTCAGCAGCTGGAGAGCTGAGACATGGGGTGTGTAGCCAGTGGTGTTACGGAGGTGGAAGCAGGTGAGTCTTACTGACGCAAAAACGTGAGATCAGGAACTCATTCTGGGATCATATATAACATCAAGGTTGGTAACCGATTGGCTTAATCTTAAGCTCATGCCAGGGAGAGGGACAGAGTCAGTAGCTAGGAAACAGAGTTTGTACTGGAGACCATGGTTTGAGTCTTCCAAATATTGACTTGGGGGAAATCTCTACTCATCCAGCACCAGATACGCAGTCTGATAACTTAGTTACATTGAGGAGTTGAGAGAGTTGGCAGTTGGATAGAATTGGGTGTTTTTCAGTATACATGTAAAAACTAATGCTGTGTTTGAAATGACGTTGCTTAAGGGCAGCGTGTACATGAGCAGTAGGAGGGGGTCAGGGATCATTCCTTTGGGAACATGAGAGGAAATGGAGCGGGAGCAGAAACCATTGTAAGTGATTGTCAGGTCATAATCAATAAATAAGAATGGAACTAGGTAAGAGCTGGATAACGGTGAAGAGGCATTGAAGCAACATGGTGTGATTAGCCATATCAAAGTTTGTGGACAGGTTGAAAAGGATGAGGGAACATTGACCTTTCTCATCTTCGCATTGAATGTCATGTGTGACTTTGATATGATCTGTTCTGGTACTGTGGCAAAAGTAGGAACCCAGAGGGATTCAAACATGGAATTTAGCCATGTTGTGTTCCTATAGGACTAGCTCAAAATCCTGGAATTCCCTCCCTGGTGGCATCAACGCACAGCAGTGATTTAAGAAGACAGCTCACCACCACCTTCTCAAGGGCAGTTAGGGATGGGCAATAAATGCTGGCCATCCAGCAATGCCCATGTCCCATGATTGAATAAAAAAGAAATACATTGATGTGTAGTCTCTCATATCTTCTATTCAGCAAATATATGAAGCCTGCTCAAAGCCAGATTCATTACTGAGAGCTGGAAAAAAGGCAGGATCTGCTTCTCTTTGTCAAATCTAAAAACAAAGGCAGTTAAGAGTAAAGTAGAAAGAGCGTGAAATGCCCTGCCTGCAACAGTAGTGAATTCGCCAACGTTAAGGGATTTAGATGGTCATTTGAAAAACATATAGATGATATTGGAATACTGTAGGTTAGACATGCTTTAGGTCGGTGCAACATCGAGGGCCAAAATGCCTTTACTGCGCTGTAATATTCTACATTCTTAAGATGGGCAGAATACAGAGCACTATAATCATAGCACTGTTTAAATCATGATTAAATTGCACTCCTTATGGCTGCTTCGTGCTTAAGAACGTTTCTAAGGTTATTAATTTTGTTTTCTCATTAACCAGTTTATAGAGGTTTCAGCTTCACTTGAAGTTAATATTCCTGAATTATATTATAGGTTGTACTGATCCATAGTAATGCTGGCCCAATGGCACATAAATAAACCTTTCCCATATTAAAATGGGGAATTTTAATCTTTGCCTAATGTTAAAAGAAAGAATCGCATTTATATGGAACATTTCACAAATTCAATATTTCACAAAGTGTTGAAAACCAATTAAATATTTTCATTTCTGACTAGGGGTCTATGACTCGTAACATTGACTTTGTTTCTCTCCTGGTAGATCCTGCCAGACCAGGTGAGTTTTTCCAATGTCCGCTCTATTTTGAGATAGCTTTACTTAGTTCAAAAATGGAGTTAAATGTTACAACACTTTGAAAATATTTAAATAACAAGGTCCATGTTAACTACCCTCGGAGAGACTTCAGTCTTGAACTGAGCTTTCAAACAGATAAATTGGAAACTCACCAAATGACTGAACTCACCTCCACTGTTGCAGTCTCCCAAAAAGGATGGTAGTGGCAAGGTGGTATTATCACTGGGTTAGAGATCCACAGGAAAAATCTTGGGACTGGAGTTCAACTCCCACCCTGGTAGTTGGTGGAATTTAGAATTCATTCATTTTATTTCTAACCTTGGTAGTAGTGATGGTGACCACCAGACTATTGTTTGTTGCAAAAAAAATCTGGTTCACGAATGACCTTTAGGAAGGAAATCTGCCAACCTTACCTGGTCTGGCCTACATGCAATATAGAACCACAGCAATGTTGGCTCTTAACTGCAATGGCCTCACTTCAAGATCAATTAAGAATGGGTAATAAATGCTAGACTTGCCAGAAGTCCCCACATCCCATAAAAGAATCAATATTAAATTAGCATTTAGTGAGCACACAGTCTCCTGAGTCTGCTTTGCTGATCCATTCTCCTGTTCAGCAAGACTCTGTACCAGGATCCGTCTCCGGAACCTGATTCCTTGCTGTCTGTATTGATACATGAAGAATAGTGACATGGGGATGCTGTTGGAGTGATACAATTGTCCATGAAGCCAGTCATATGCCCAGACAAGAATTCTAACGCTAAAATTCATGACGGAGCCATTTTCCAGCTGTTATCCAAAATCCAAGGTTCGCACTGCTGCCTCACAGTGCCAAAGACATGGGTTCGATTCCCAGCTGGGTCACTATATGTGAGGAGTCTGCAATTCCGCCCCGTGTCTGCATGGATTTTATCTGATTGCTCCGGTTTCCTCCCACTATCTAAAGATGTGTGGGTTAGGTTGATTGGCCATGCTAAATTGTCACTTTGTGTCCCGAGATGCATAGATTAGAGGGATTAGTGGGGTAAATATTGACGTTATGGGATAGGGCCTTGGTGGGATTGTTGCCAGTGCAAACTGGATGGGCCAAATGGCCTCCTTCTGCACTGTAGGTATTCTATGATTTACTGCTGCCCTGATGTAAAGATGCTGACGTTGGACTGAGATAAACACAGTAAGAAGTCTGACAACACCAGGTTTAAATCCAACCAATTTATTTGATAGTAGACTCATGAGCTTTCGAGCCTCTGGTCTTGGTCAGGTGAATGAGGTGTTCTGGTCTCAAACAGATCAGAAACCTCATTCACTGAAGAAGAGCAGAGGCTGGAAATCTTGTGAGTTTACTATCAAATAAATTGGTTGGTTTTAAACCTGATGTTGTCAGACTTCTTACTGCTGCCCCACAATGCCAGGGTTCGATTTTAGCCTTGGATGACTGTGTTTGTGGCGTTTGCATGTTCTCCCTGTGACTGGGAACTCCAATTTCCTCCCACAGTCCAAAGATGTGTGGGTTAGTAGATTGCCCATCCTAAATTTACCCCTTAGTGTCTCAAGATGTGTAGGTTAGGGTGATTAGTGGGGTAAATGCATAGGGTTATTGGGATAGTGTGGAGTCTGGGTGAGATGCTCTGTCAGAGAGTCAGTACAGATTCAATAGGCCCTACGTTCTCCTTCCGTACTGTAGGAATTCTAAATTGGGAGCCAATAAGCAACTGATGAACTGTCAGATGCACAAACTTCAGTTTACACCCACAAGGTACGAATCACCGGACCTGACCGCATCAGAGAAAATCACCCTGGCCATTGAGGCTCCAGCAGCTTTTCAAAAGCTTAATCCAATTACTCTCACATCCCTAACCTTTCCTCATAGCTCAACACGTTATTCCTTTTCAAGTGGACACAGAGTTATCCTATTGAATGTATTGCCATTACTGTTGCAGGCAATGCATTTCCAGATTATAACAACTTGCTATCCACAAAAAATTCTCTTTGTTGAATCTCAAGCTGAGTTACTGTAGATCCCTGTCATGTTATGAGTGCCTCACTCCACTCTATCTGTATATCATCACATTTTCCACATGCTGACACAATGATTAATACTGCTACCTCACGGCACCAGGGACCTGGGTTCGATTCCAATCTTGGATGCCTGTGTGGAATTTGCATGTTCTCCCTGTCTGCATGGATTCTTCCGAGTGCTCCTGTTTCTTCCCACAGTCCAAAGTTGTGCAGGTTAGGTTGATTAGCCATACTAAATTGCCCCATAGTCTGAGGAGATTAGTAGGATAAATATTGGGATTACGGGAATAAATAGGATTGTTGTTGGTGCAGGCTCAATGGACTAAATGAACTCCTTCTGCAATATCAGGATTCTACAATTTGATGGTCTCTTTACTGTGCACATTGATACAGGATAACAAAATAATTTGATGTTTCAAAGTAGTTACGTCCTTCTCAAATTGCAGTCACAGATCAATGCATCACAAGCTCAAGCCATTTAACGGTGCTGTTCTATGCCACAAATCGGCTCCATTCAACATGAAATGTTCTACATTTATAAGGCCCAACAATGGAATAATTATAGAGCCGGTTTTTCAAAGAACAGTTAGAAATATAGGGATATGAAAAGGCTAACCAACCCCTTAACTCTCTTCCATCATTCAGTGCAAAGTTGTTATGTATCCTATTTCCCCCTCTTATTCTAATAAAACTTTATGCCTTTTATTAACAAAAAACAATCTCTATATCAACATTTTCAAATAGCCCACCACATTTTGCGAAAGACTTGTTCAACCACCTTTATTGAGAAGTTTCAAAGCTGTCTAGCTTGAAGTGTTAAGCTTTTGCCACTCTTGTTCTGGACTCTCTCACCCATCAGTTAAAATGGTGATTTAATCATGATGTTTCAATGATCTTTCCAAAGCTACATGAATTTTTGTTCCTGGATCTTCAGTGGGATCCAAGCATTTTCTCCCTGACCACCTTCGATTCAGCAAGATGAGTTTTCTTCCTCCCACTGAGCTCAGCTCCCTTGACACCAAACACTGGCCAAGGTATTTCCCCTCCACTCCCTCATACTCCACCTTTTCCATTGGGGAGATGGCCATTGCTGGGATTTTCCAGCCTCGCCGAGATCCATGGCATTTTGCTTAAACTCTCCCACCCGCCGTGAGGAGGTCATCATTGGCAGGACTGGAAGATCCCGCCAATGGAAGGGCCAGAAAATCCTGCCCAGGAAACTATTTAAAATTTTGTTTTGAGTTAGTAGTCAAAAATATTAAAAGTAAGTTAATCAATGACAACAAGCCTCTTTAATATTGTATCATTGAAAAGGGAAGACTTGTATTTAAATAGCACTTTCCATGATTACTAGAAATCTCCAATTACTTTATAGCCAATTAAATACTTCTGAAATATAATCACTATTGTAATGTAGAGAACATGGCAGCTAATATTGCACACAAACTCCCACAAACAACAATGCAATACTGAATAAGTAATGTTTTGAATGGACCTACCTTGCATTAAGTTGATCTTTCTCTACACCCTATCTATGACTGTAACACTACAGTCTGTACTCTCTCCTTTCCTGCCCAGTATACGGTATGCTTTGTCTGCATAGTGCACAAGAAAAAATACTTTTCACTATCTTCTAATACATGTGACAATATTAAATCAAATCAAGTCATAATTTTTTTGTGATAATGCCTGAAGGATAAATACTGGCCTGGACACTGGGTACATCTCCCCTACTCATCTTCAGAATAGTGCCAGGGCAATCTTTTGTACTCACTTGAACAGACAAATGGGGCCTCAGTTTAACATCATATCCAAATAATGACATCTTACTTTCGCGTTGTGCTGCAATGGAATCCTTGAATCTTGTGCTCAAGTCCTGGAGTGGGATTGAACTCACAACCATGAGCTCAAAGTTGAGAATGCAACTAGCTGTGTCACAGCTGATATACAAACTCAAACTGATATGTAACTTTAGAACAACTTAAAATCCATAGAATTCTACAGTGCAGAAGGAGGCCATTCAGACCACAGAGTCTGCACTGACTGCAATCCCAACCAGGCCTTATCCTCGCAATCCCAAGTATTTACCTTGCTAATCCCCTCAACACTAAGGATGATTTAGCATGGCCAATCCACCTAACTTGCACATCTTTGGACTGCAGGAGGAAACTGGAGCACCAGGAAGAAACCCACACAGACACAGGAACAATGTGCAAACTTTCCACAGACAGATTTGAACCCAGGTCCTTGGCACTGTGAGGCAACAATGTTCACCATTATACCAGCATGCTGCCGCTATTTCTTCCCTGTCGCCATCAGACTTTTGAATGGTCCCATCATATATTAAGCTGATCTTTTCTGTATATCCTAGCTATGACTATAACATTATATTCTGCACCCTCTCCTTTCCTTCTCCCCTATGTACTCTATATGTAGTATGTTTTGTCTGTGTAGCGTGCAAGAAACAAAACTTTTCACTGTATCCCATTACATATGACAATAATAACTCAAATCAAATCGCCCCAGGCAACTCTCAGGAGTATTTTCAGGTCAGGTTAATGGCACTGAGGGATGTAAAAAGATGTTCAGACAGATGACTAAATTATATAGAAGGTGTATCCACTACTTGGAGCTTGGACAGCTAAAAGCCACAACTGCCTCAGGGAGAAGCAGGAGGCCAGGAGTGTAGGACAGCAGGGTATTCATACATGGGGGTAACACAGTGGCACAGTGGTTAGTACTGCTTGCTCACAGTGCAGCAGGGACCCAGGTTCCAATCCGGCTTCGGGTCACTGTCTGTGTGGAGTTTGCACATTCTTCTGCGTGTGTTTCCTCCGGGTGCTTCTGTTTCCTCTCACAGTCTAAAGGTGTGCGGGTTAGGTTGATTTGGCCATGCTAAATTGACCCTGTGGATTAGCAGGGAAAATATGTGGGTTTACTGGAATAGGGCTGGGTGAGATTGTGGTTGGTGCAGACCTGATGGGCCAAATGGCCTCCTTCTGCACTGTAGGATTCTATGATTTGGTTCTGTTCAGACCTTCCAGCTTACAGCCGGTTTGGCCACTGCCTTACACTAGATTGATCTTATGTCCAATGTTTTGTGCTTTATGGCTAAAGAAAGTTAGAATCAGTAGGAACCTGTACCCACCTTTTTGCAGCACAAATGGCACAGGAAGTTGGAAGATTTTCATAGTTCTATTCTCCCACTGACCTCTTGAATTGCGATGCATTTCTATATGTAATGAATAATCCCCATGTATTGCAACAGCACCTACATGGCCTCCAGCAGTGATGGACCAGGATCTCTGTTGCCAGAGGAAGTTATGGAGGTAAGATTTCTGATAGACAAGGAAATTAAGGGTTATGGGGAGAAAGTGGAAAATTGGAACTGATCCACTTCAGATCAGCCATGATCTTATTGAATGGCGGGGCAGGCTCAAAGGGCTAGATGGCCTACTCCTGCTCCTATTTCTTATGTTCTAATGTTCTTAAGGAGAGGCGAGTCCAGAAGAGTGGTTTGAAAGCAAGGGTTAGTAAAGAATACCTGTCCTGGCTCTTCCAAACAGAAGAGCACTTTTACTGTCAATGATGCTGATATAAGGTGCAATCTTCAAATAGAAAGAGTCTTTCATATCGGCTTTGTGATAATTTCAGCTGATCACTGATTGTTTGTAATGGAGACATCTGATCACGAACTTCTGGATCTGTCTGTTCAACTTGTTTGACGTGGAAACAAGAATTCATTTTTTCTTAACTCATCATTTCTGGAAACGGTTTCTTGTTAAATGCTTCCCTTGAGAGTGTCTGCAGGTGGTGTGTGCGTGTGATCTGTTGAAGCAACTGGTGTGCAGGTTAATTAGCCTATCGTGACACACAAGTGAGAAGGAAAAATGACATCCGATTTTAAAATATGACATTTGGCATCTAATCTTCAGTCACATCATTCCAAACCTACACTGTTGCACCTAGAAATTAGCACATCGCAATGGCGCCATTTGTGATGTTGGATATTTAGTTCTTAGACAGAGTTATCTGTTGGCTCTCCTAGATCGTCAGATACACCAATCATGAGGGTGGCACAGTGGTTAACTTCAGAGGGTTTGATTCCCAGAAGAGGCTATTCGGCCCATCATGTCTGCACTGACTCTCTGACAGAGTAACTTACTCAGACCCTCACTCCCAGCCCAATCCTTATAAAACTACACATTTACCATTGCTATTTCATCTAACCTGCACATCTTCAAGAACTAAGGGAGAGTTTAGCATGGCCAATTCACCTACACTGCACCTATTTTGATTGTGGGAGGAAACCAGAGCATCTGGAGGTAACCCACACAGACATGGGGAGAACCTACAGACTTCGCACAGTCACCCAAGGCTGGAATCGAACCCGGGTCCTTGGCAGCAGTGCTAACCACTGTACTACCGTGCCACCCTAACTGCATCAATGATGCAGTTGAAGTCACTGACTGGATGGGTGATCAGCCACTCACTGGTGAAGTTGCCTCCCCTCAGCAGCATACGGAGGCCAGAGGAGCAGGAATTGATTCCTCTGGCCTGATCGATGGTCTAGGGGGCCACCGCCATCATGACCAATAAGTGTAGGAGCAGAGATGTGGTACCCCACATATCTGCTGAAACAATCAGTCAGCTTTGACCTTGGTAAGATAATCCAAGGTTGAAACACATAACAGACTTAATGTGAAACACTTGAATGAAAACAATCTTTAGATTCATTTTAAAGTTGTTTGTCACTCACTAGGCCTGTGGTCATTGAAAGCTCCAGCCTGTGGGTATGTCCATAGCGCCCACAATCTCACAGACAAGCTGGTTAGCCTCACAAGTATTGGTTTGCTCAAGTGACATATTGAGTTCAGGTGGCCAGTTTTGGGCTGTCCTCCATTGAAGTAGTTTATCCAACCTCTTTCTCCTTGAGGACTTCACTGTTCCCATCTTCCTGGTGCTGGAGTTTTTCCAGGGATTTCATTGCTTCTAGCTTCCCAGAGATGGGAACTTAGGTAGCACAGCGGCTCTGGGGCACTGCTGCCTCATGGTGCCAGGGAACCAGGTTCAACAACAGCCTTGACTTCCTCCGACTGTCCAAGATGTGCAGATTAGATGGATTGGCCACACTAAATTGCTCCTTAGTGGCCCAGAATGTGTAGCTCTGCAGGATTAATGGGGAAGTATGTGGAGATATAGGGATTGGGTTTTGGTGGAATGCTCTGTTGATGAGTCAATGGATGTTCAATGGGCTGAATGGCCTCTTTCTGCACTGCAGGGATTCTATGATTCAATTAATTCAATTCTACAATTCTATGATGCAATGGAGTTTAATTTAATTAAATGCAAGGTGATGCATTTTGGTAAATCAAACCAGAGTCGCCAGAGTGGTCTTTGGACTCCATGCTGTTGATAAAATATTATAATTTGTGAGGAATTAAGCACAACAATAACAAGATTGTTATTGTCACAACATGATTCTGTTAGAATGGCAGCATAAACAGTGACTTCATCTTTAGGATTCACAGCTGCACCAGGTCCCTTTTCTCCTCAAACACCTTGAGGAATTTCATACATGCAAAGATCTTCTTGAAGGTCATGGGTGGTATGTTGGCACAATGGTTAGTGCCAGGGACCTGGGTTCAGTTCTAGCCTTGGGTGACTGTCTGTGATTAGTTTGCAACATTCTCCCCAAATTTGTGTCGGTTTCCTCCCACAGTCCAAAGATGAGCAGATTAGGGATGAGATGCTCTTTGGGGAGTCAGTGCAGTCTTGATGGGCCAAATGGCCTCCTTCTGCACTATAGGGATTCTATGATCCAGTATCCAGCGCTGGGAAAATCCTGTAGAAATTAGATGTCCATATCTTTGAACCCGGAGTTTTCCTAACGGACTCTCATAAAGAAGAAAGTATAACTGATGGATGTACCTCTTTCACTCTCTTTCACCACCAACCTAACCATTATACACCCACTGGTTTAGGGCCAATAGTTGCTAGTTGCAGTCAGCACCTCTCTGTTTCCTGGGATAGGCAATAATGATCCACCAAACAACAATCAACCCTAATTGAGTTCCCAATGGCAAATGGCAAAATGGCCAAAAACTGTTGAAAACTCCCAGAAGTAAATTAAATCCAAATATCCACAAGTTACATTCATCTCTCTGGGGACCATCCCCTTCATGATCATGGTATCTCCACATCTAGTTAGTGGTAGATCAATCCAGAAAATGGCAGTAGCTAAGCAGAGGAGAGCAGACACAAGACTGGTACGAGGGATGGACAACGCTCAGAATAGATTTTCAGATAGGGGAGAGAGGGGCAGATGTTTTGGTGCCGTTTGTGACACTTGGGCCCTGAATTTACCAGCAGGCCCACCCTGAAATCAGAGCGGGCAAGCCTCGCAGAACGGCATTCTCCACTGGCCTCGGACACAATCTTACGAGCCTCGAGCAGTGTGTCAATAAAATTCCAGCCTTGGACTCTTTAAGTAAATTTGCTGGAAACAACAGCTAAAACGGCCTTCATTATTGTTGCTTGTCAAAAAGAAGGTAAAACTCAAGAAGGAGATCCATAATTCATAGATATTCAGCAAGAATTTGAGTAGGAGTCAGTGTCATTTCCATATAGTAAGGTTGGAAGAAGAAAGATATTGATATTAAAATGTTACTATCAGCCCTGTGACAAATCTCCTTTCCTCATGGGGCTGCAGCCTTGTCATAGCCAGTTGGTACACAATGATTCAACAGCACCAAATGGACCACACATCACATTTGAGTTATTGATATACTTATGCCCAGTTAAGTATCCAGCTTTGACAAGATGTATTTCAAGTTTATTGCATTGATTTTACTGTCGTGGACACGTGTTGATTTATACGGGAAGATTTTGTACCCACTTGTCTTCAGTTGGATTGCAGTTAGTTATGGTGGGGGGTAGGGAGAGGGTTGCTCC
This sequence comes from Sphyrna mokarran, assembly GCA_024679065.1. NCBI lineage: Eukaryota > Metazoa > Chordata > Chondrichthyes > Carcharhiniformes > Carcharhinidae > Sphyrna > Sphyrna mokarran. The sequence goes on along the minus strand of JAGIQG010000029.1, from coordinate 10,885,335 downwards.
TGGTCTCTTCAGATCATCATGCTGGTAGCAAGTCTCTCTTGGAGATAAACAGTTTCTCTCCTTTCGCAACTCCCAGGGTCAGATGTGTAAGGCATTTGTTTAGCATCTCGTAGCCTATTAATATGTCACCTTTAGAAGAAAAACCTTTTGTTTCTTTATTCTTTCATGGATGTGAGCATCACTGGCGAGGTCAGCATTTGTTGCCCATTCTAATTGTCCTTGAACTGAGTGATTTGCTCAGAGGGCAGTTAAGAATCAGCCATATTGTTGTGGATCCAGGTCGGAGTTTTATGATCTTGCTCAAGCAAGGTTGGTAAAATCCCACCCGAGGCCAATAGAAAATTCCATTCTGTAAAGCGTCAATTCCAGGACAGGCAAGGCAGTAAAATTCTGGCCCTGAAGTCCCATGTAAACGGGACTAGGTAAGGAAACTAGATTTCCTTCTTGAAAGGGCATTAGTGAGCCCAGTGAATTTTTACAACCAGCAATATTTTCATGGTCACCATTACTGAGCCTAGTTTTCAATTCCTGATTTAATTAATTGAACTTGTGTCAGTAGAGAATTGGCCTGTGTCTCTGGATTACTGCTCCAGTAGATATTACCACTAAGCTACCCTCACCCCTCTAACTGCTAGCAAACCAACTTTCTCTGACCTTTGAAATCCAGTGTTACTCTCCCTCTTTCACAACTATACTAGATTCTCCTTATGTTTTTGACCCTATTACGGTAATCTGTGTTTTCCTCAAATGTCCTCTTAAGTTGTTGGTTGCCTTTTAAAAACAGCTTCTCATCAGAAAATAAGAACACAAGAAATAGGAGCATAAGTAGACCATACAGACTGTTGAGCCTGCTCCACCATTCAATATAGCATAGTGGCACAGTGATTAGCACTATTGCCTCACAGTGCCAGGGACCCGCATTCAGTTCTGGCCTTGGGTCACTGTCTGCGTGGAGTTTATACAGTGCTCCCCATGTCTGTGTGGGTTTCCTCCGGGTGCTCTGGTTTTCTCCCACAGTCCATGTGTGGGTTAGGTGGATTGGGCATGTTAAATTGTCCCTTAGCGGCAAGGGGATTAGCAATGTGAATATATGGGGTTACGGGGTGGGGAGCGGTAAGGTCTAAGTGGGAATGCTGTTGGTGCAGGCTTGATGGGCTGAATGGCCTCCTTCTGCACTGTAGGGATTCTATTCAAAATATGACCATCTCTGGCCTTTAGCTTCAATTCTTCCCCTCTTTCCATAAATCTTTAAAATAGATACTCATCTTATTACATACGTTGCGTACTCTATTCACTTCTTTGCACCACCCCCACCCCCAGGACCTCAAAGCTATTGCATACCTTCCGCAATCTGATGTATTTTTAAGTCCAAGCTTAGCATTATGAGAGAAATGTTTTTATTCAGTAGGGTGCAAATCATTGGAATTGTCAACATGGAGGGTTGTGAATGCTCCATTTCCAATATGCTTAAGGCTGAGATAGACAGATTTTTGATCTCTCAATGAATCAAAGGATGGCCCCAATGGCCTACTTCCTGCTACTATATCTTATGATCTTCTGATATTCAGCAGGTGGGAAAGTAGAGTTGAAGCAAAGGATTAATAATGACTCGATAGGCCGAATTGCCTACTTCTGCTCCTAAGTTTGGTCTTACGGTCAATCACTATTTTGAGGGTTTCAAGTTTCTAGGTGTCCAACCCGTCCTGGTCCCTCCATGCAGACACTATAGTTAAAAAAAGCCCGCCAACACCTCAGGAAGCTAAGGAAGTTCGGCATGTCTGCTACGACCATCACCAACCTTTACAGATGCACCACAGAAAGCATCCTTTCTGGTTGTATCACAGCTTGGGAGACATTCTGGATATTGGTTAGCACTGCTGCCTCACAGCTCCAGGGACCTGGGTTCAATTCTGGCCTTGGGTTACTGTCAAATTGCTCCTTGGTGTCCCAAGATGTGCATATTAAGGGGATTAGCGGAGGAAATACATAGGGTTACAGGAAAAGGCATGGGTGGGATTGTCTGTCAGAGGGTCAGTGTAGGCTTGATGGGCTGAATGGCCTCTTTCTGCATTTTCGGATTCTATGACTCTACAATGATTGGAATCTATATGAAATACTCAAGTTGAGACAAAAGCAAGAGTGAGTCAATTCTGGCATCTGACATCACGTTATTTCTGGATGTCTAGAAAGGCATACCATTATTGCACTCTTTCACTTCATTGGATTTCACGATACAGCAAAGTCAATATCGGATAATAACTGTGGATGTGCTTGTCAATATTTATGAGATCTCTCATAGCATTGAATCTGGCATTGTCATTTTGTAACTCTACTGCACACATCTCCCTCTTCCTCTGATTTTTGATCTCCCACCTTTCTCAGTCACTAAGGGGCTGAATTTTATCTCAGGTTTCAGCACTCCAATAGCAGACCCAAAAGCGGGTCTCGAACCTGATAATCACTAATGGCAAGGCTGTCTTGGTGACCTTACCTCAGGCAACCGCCTAATTGGGAGGCTGGCAGCTTTGAAGCCAATAGAAGAGAAGAATGCTACAGAAGGAGGCTGGAGATCTCAAAGTCTCCTCAAAATGTAGACACCTCAGACAGGGAAGGAAAATTGAGAGGCTCCGTGAGATGCAGGATTGTTGAGACCGCGGAGGCTGTCTTTCCAGTCCGCAGACCTCTTTGGGCCTCAGAGCCCCCAACATCAATGGACTCCTCCCATCCATCTGGTTCACCAATGTCCTTTAGGGAAGGAAATCTGTCATCCTTACCTGGTCTGGCCTACACGTGACTCCAGAACCATAGCAATGTAGTTGACTGTTAGCTGCTCTCTGAAATCACCCAACAAGCCATTCAGTTCAAGGGATGGACAATAAATACTGGCCAGCCAATGATGCCTATATCCCATGAAAAAATTTTTTTTAAAGTTTTAGGATAAAGGTTACAGAGTTGAAATAGAGATGAGGAGAAATTGCTTCTCTCAAGAGGTCATGAATCTGTGGAATGTAGTTCTCCAGAGTGTGGTGGATGCTGGGACATTGAGTAAGTTTAAGAAAGAGTTGGACAGATTTTTAATTAATAAATGTTTGAAGGGTGATGATGAATGGGCAAGAAAATGGAAATAGGCCAAAATGAGATCAGCCATGATTGTGTTAACTGGCAGAGCCAGCTGAAGAGGCCAAGCTGCTACTCCTACTCTTTATGGTATCACCACTCCAAACATTCTAATTCAGATAAACATACTAAGAGCTGGGAAAATCCTGCAACACATCATTATAATTGTCTAAGATGGCTTCATTCAGTCAATCAAATGTGTCGTTCTGGTTTATTCCAACTTAGCCGCATCAGCATGCAACTGTTTCTTAAGCCCTGCTGAAATCTTCATCCTCATGACGCATCTTGTTTGAGAAATTATTCCAAATGATTGTCACCTTATCAGCAAACATTTATTTTTCACCAACTCAAATTTGTACCATTTTGTCTTACTCATCTGCCTTAACTTACAGCAATATTCTGAGCGCACTTGTTTACACTGTTCAATAATTCATTTATGTCAACGTGATCTCCCAGAGCATCCCACTTTCAAGATTATCAGTTTATTAAATCTTTTCCTCGTAGCCCAGCCTCCTCATGCAGCAATGCTCTTGCTGCTGTTCCCTGCACCCACCTCAATGTCTTTATGAGCCTTCGGAGGGACAGAACCCCATTAAAAAAATTCCATGTAAATCCAAAGCAGCCTCAATGTACCAATATTCAGCTGTCCTGACTTGTGAAGTGATGATTTAAGGTCAAAACAGAAGACTTCATAGAATCCCTATAGTGTAGAAGGAGGCTATTTGGCCCATCGAATTTGCACCGACTCTCCACAGAGTATCTTACCCAGGCCCACCCTCCACTATATCGCTATAACCCTATGTATTTACCCTGCTAAACTCCCTCACCTACACATCTTGAGACACTGAGGGACAATTCAGCATGGCCAATCCACCCTAATCTGTAGATCTTTGGAGTGCAGGAGGAACATGTGAAGGTCTCCACAGATGTGCTGGGTCAGGTGCATTGGCCGCACTCAATTCTTCCTCAGTGTACCCGAACAGGCACCGGAGTATAGTAATTAGGGAATTTTCACAGTAACTTCATTGCAGTGTTAATGTAAACCTAACTGTGACACTGATAAATAAACTTTAAAACTAAACAGGAACACCTAGAGGAAACCCACACTGACTTGAGGAGAATGTGCAGACTCTGCATAGACAGTCACCCAAGCTGGGCGTCAGACTATGTCCCTGGAGCTGTGAGGCAGTAGTGCTAACCATTCTCCCTCTTTCTGTACCCCCCCCACCCCCTCCAAATCTTATCCCATAACTCCACATTTATCCCACCAGTCCATCTGATATTAAGGGACAGATTAGCATGGCCCAATCAACTTAACCTGCACATCTTTGAACTGTGGGAGAAAACTGGAGAAGCTAGAGGAAGCCCACACAGAGAGGGGAAGAATGTGCAAACTGCACACAGACAGTAACCCAAGCCGGGAATCGAACCCAGACTCTTGTGCCTTGAGGCAGCCGTACTAATCACCATGCCACACTCATGGTGCTACGCAGTGCAGGAGTTTCAGCTATCAGAGCACAAAGGTCAACCTACACAGTACATCTATCCATCTATTAAAATTAATTTGAATTTATTAATTTTGACCTTGGTAAGTAAATTCTCCACACATGCTCTCACTGCACGGAACTATTCCCAGCCAGGAATGTATGTTGATAATCTCCTTCCTGCTGCGTTAGTCCTAAAGCAAACAGATAGCTTTCCTGCCATCACAATAATTAATCATTTTTAAACCAGAGCAGTTGCTACTTAAAGGCTACAAATAGCACTCAGTGAGTTAAAAACAGCCCAGTAATGAAAAAAAATGGAGCACTGTGGTGAAAGTAGAACAGAGAAGGTCCTGATTTACTGAAAGGTTGCCACAGATGATAGTAGAAGGACAGAAAAGGAAAGGAATGTTACTTAGAGATCTCAAAGACACAAAGCAAAAGCAGGGCATGGGAGGGGGGTTTAGATAGGATCAATGTGGCATCATTCACTATTCTCAGAAGATGATAATAGGAATCAAAATAAGTAATAATGACTGTCTTAGCCCATTTGTATGTGGACCAGCTACATTTGGCCAAATCTACCAAGACCAGTATTCAGAGCTCCATATTTCTGGCCTTGACTTCCAAACTTGGTCTCTTTGGAAATGCGAAACATGCCTTTTCTGGGAGTCTTTCTTCACAGTGCAGGATTTTTTTGGGAAAGTCAAGACACACCCCATTTCTATGGCACTAGCTGCCATATTTTGGTACATCTTCATCCACCAACACAGTGAAAAGCTTTGGGAAAGTTAAATAGCTTTTCACTGTTAGTGAGTGAGTTAGGCGAGGTATCTTAGTATGACAAGGATGGCAGTAGGGTAACAGGATGAGCAGCTGGGTAGGGTGGCAGAGTCATGTGATTGGTGGATATGGAAAATAATATTGGTAGAGTATGAGCTGGTAGCACGATGGTTGTGAGGTGGGATAGGGTTTCCGGGGGAGATTTGTCGAAGATTCAGCAAGGAAAAATCAGGAGAGACTGGGTACTGAAGCCGCATCTGAGGGTTAGGAGAAGTTGGATGGTTGAGTGCTTAGACGTTCGGGGGGGTTGCGATGGTGGTTGGTAGAATTTGTGAGGTTTGGAAGGTCAACAGTCAGAAGAATGTTAGGGGAAGGAGGTTGGATGTCACTTTACAGTTACCAGAAATTAGGTATGATCTTTCTCCTGTCCACCATTTTCTGGGCAACAATCGGAGTCAGTAAGTTGGAACTGTTCAACGTGTCTGACTCCAACTCAGAGTTGGAGAATTTTTGGACATTTCAGGACACAGAGAAATTGTTCATGGGAAGTTGAAATATCCTGTTTCAGTTCCATGGCATCCTGGCATAGAATCTTCCAAACACATCTTCTAGACAATGCCATGTGGAGACTGGAAGATCTGGGCAACATTACTTTGTCTGACAATATTTGTGCTGTACAGTGATCCCTCATATGTTGGTATCAGTGCCAATTCTAAAAGGTATATCATCCAAATTTCTTGACTACTTATACTAAATAAGACTGACATCCACTGACAGGTGGAAATAGAGCAAAAAGGGATAGTTAAAGAAAAAGAAGAATTTTGCACTTCTAGAGCAACCTGTCACATCCACAGGATATCCATAAACACATTACAGCTAATGATATACATTCAAAGTGCCGCCAGTCTTGTTGCATAAGCAAAAGGAATAATGAGAAAGTTGCTTCAGGAGAAAAACCAACTCTAAGAACCAAACACACACACAAACCAAATTACAGCTGAGACAGCTTTGCTCCAACTATATGAAGGGTGATTTATTATCTGCCATTAGTGGGATTTGTCATTGTCTAATTTGCTGTGTCTGACTCACGAAGTGTGAAAGGAGCAAAATTGCTTATTTTTTTTAAAATAGTTCTCTAATTTAATTTTATTTTACTCAGTGCCTGAGAGTTTGATGGAGGCGGATTCAAACATAGTTCTCAAAATGGATCAAATGGCCTCTTTCTGTGCCCTAACCATTCTAGAAGCCAGATTTAGTGTTCTTGATATGAGCTCCACCCATCATAGAACATACAATATTGAACAGTACAGCACAGTACAGGCCCTTCAGCCCTCGATGTTGTGCCAAGCTATGTCCAAACCCAAGGTCAAGCTATCCTACTCCCTATCATTCTGGAGTGCTCCATGTGCCTATTCAATAACTGCTTGAAACTTCCTGAAGTGTTTGACTCCACTATCACAGCAGGCAGTGCATTCCACACCCCAACCACACTCTGAGTAAAGAATCTACCCCGGACATCCCTCCTCTATCTCCCACCGTGATCCTTATAGTTATGATCCCTAGTAACAGCTACATCCACCCGAGGAAATAGTTTCTGCATGCCCACTCTATCTATCCTTCTGATCATCTTATAAATCTCTATAAGTCACCTCTCATCCTTTTCCACTCTAAAGAGAAAAGCACCAGCTCCCTCAATCTCTCCTCATAAGATCTACCCTCCAAACCAGGCAGCATCCTTGTAAATCTCTTCTGCACTCTCTCCAATGCTTCCACATCCTTCTTATAATGATGCACACAATATTCCAAATGTGGTCTCACCAAGGTCCTGTACAGTTGCAACATAACCCCATGGATCTTAAACTCAAACCCTCTGTTAATAAACGCTAACATGCTATAAGCCTTCTTCATGGCTCTATCTACTTGAGTGGCAACCTTCAGAGATCTGTGGATATGAAGCTCAATATCTCACTGTTCCTCCATCAGTTGAGAATCAGCAAGAGACTTGTGTCACTTCAGTGGAGTAAGTTAACCCAATTAAGCATCCAACATTGGGCCCTCCCAGAACTTTGAGCGCTAGTGGTAGAAAGCCCAATTCCAGCTAATTAGAGGTCAGCAGCTCTCCCCGTGCAGACAGTGACACCAGGAATGCTGGCTGCTGCCAGTACTACAGTTAGGTCCTTCATCATAAATCACCGCTAGAGAGAGATTTGGGGTCATGGCAGGGGAGGGTGTTGGAGGTCACTGTGAGGGGGGCAAAGGAAGTTGTCGGAAGTCTGGGGATGGCTCTCTGTGGGCATCCCCTTTCCCAATGCCAGGTTAATCATGCCTTTGAAAGAGTGAGCCTCCTGGAAAGCCATTTGCAAAACCAAAAGGGCTTTCTAATTGGCCTTCGGAGGGTATGGGAAACTCATAAAAGTTTGGGAGAATCCCTGAGCAGCCACCAAATCCTGATGGATTGCAGAATAATAAATGGCTCATTTCTTGTGCCAGCCACTGTCTTAACAGGGGGTTAGGCAGTGGCAATGGAATGCACAGCCTGCCGTACAGTTATGCAGGAAAACCCACCAACTAGCCCCTTCCAGCAGACTCCATTCATCCCAGGCTCTGTATTCAATTCCAGAGGATAGATTCCACCTGCTGTGTACTAAGCACAGGTGAAGCATGGTTATGGCACATCAGAATCTCTATATCCAATTTCACAGGACCCCCAATAACATCGATAATTAGTTGACATCAGGAACTGAGCAGTCTCCTATTACAGTGTGTGAACAAGTCAGGGTGACTGCCCAGTACCACTTCACTACCACACAGATTGTTTGCTATATAGGTAACCATTGGATCGGGTATGTGATCAGAGTCCATCTCCAAAAATATCTCACGCACACAGGGTAACACCACAATAGTGGTATATTTTGCTCTTCCTGCTGTTGTTAAGGGATTGTGCTATATACTTCAGGTGCCTCACAGCGCCAGGAACCCAGATTCCATTGGGTGACTGTGTAAGTTTGCACATTCTTCCCGTGTCTGCATGAGTTTCCTCCCAAAGTCTAAAGATATGTAGGTTTGGCCAAGCTGAATTGTCCCTTAGTATCCCAAGATGTGTAAGTCAAATGAATTAACCATGGGAAATTCATGGAATTACAGAATTAGGGTGAGGGAGAATGTCTGGGCAAGATACTCTGTCAGAGAGTTAGTACAGACTTGATGGGCCAAATGGCCTCTTCTGCACTTGTCGGGATTCTATGATATGAAAACTGCAGTTTCAATGATTTTGTGGACAGAATACAATGATTTGCCCAAGATAATGGCTCAACTGCAAACCAGCTTTCACCAAAAAACAGATGAATGTTGCACTGCGGGGAGAGGCAGAGAACTCTTGAATCATTGTCACTCCCGCATTAATGGTTCTTTCTGGATATGTTGCAGGAGAAGCTGTGGAAAGTCTGTATTCTCTATGGCTGAGATAGGAAAGTCCCTTAGGGTTTCTGTCAGGCTAAGGTAGACAAGAGGGTTGCATCAGATTCCCTTCATGTCAAGTAAACATACAGGAGCAAAATATTAGATGGAAGATTGTATAATGGGTCCGCACAGCCTTGAAGCACTAATGATATCCACTTAACACACATTTATTCTCACTAAATTAAACATATTTTGAACATTATAAATATCACAAGTATTTTTATTTTGTCATTTATGTTACCATTCACCCTAATTTTCTCCATAAAATGCTGAGAAACATAGTCTACATACATTTATAAATCATTTATTTGACCATGTATGTAGAAAGAGGCAGGTGCAGTGTAGAATTTGAGGGGTTTTGAGGCTTAAAACCCTTTCAATTAAAATATCCAGGAACCAAGTCTTAAATTTATAGCCATGGGATCTTCTGTTGTGCCGTGACCTAGCAAGGTACGAATGACTTGAGTCAAACTTATTAAGCAGAAAGTTATAATATATACTTAACAAAAAACAGTGAAGACAGCATTAAAGTTTCTTATCCCACGAGACTTCAGACTTCCTGACAGCACTGCAAAGTCTTTCTTCTTTTCTTCTCTGAAGTCATGTCTGAATGTGTCTCAAAAGACTTAATGGAATTATGCTGAGGAAAACTGAGACTGAGGTAGAGTTGTTTCTGATTCCTTATCAGGAAGTAATCTAAATTAACCCCTTCCATGATGGTATCTTATAACTAGAGGCATGTCCATTCCCTCTTCCCTGAGACTGCAACCTCTAGCTACATTCTATCAATATACAAACAATGTTAGAAGATCTTGTATGAACCGTGATGATGATTTGCATGAACAGATTGTGCTGTTCACGGAAATCCAATGCAAGATGTGGGGCGGAATTATGCAAAAAAATTTCCAAGAGCTGAATGAGCAAGAAAACAGGAGAGCTTGAGACTCATTTTTTGAGCAGATTTGAAAATACAATTTTAGGGCCCTTAGCGCAAAAGAAGTGTCAGAATGTGATTCTCACCAGTAGAAGGAGTAGGGAGGAAAGCCGGCTGCTGAGCTCAAAGGGCTTTATTGCACAGGCGCCCCAATCTGCCGGTGAACTGGGAGATCTCATGCTGCCCCTCCGATCCCCATGGATATTGAAAACACCCTATCATGGATATCAATACAACCCTCACCCCACAGACATTGCCACTTCATGCACCCACCAATACCCACCTCCTGCAGAGTTCCCTTCCTCCTCGATTGATTGTCCCCTCAACAGAATTCCCTCCCCATTGCACATCTTATTGGCACAGTTTGCTCCCTCTTTCCCCGATTTCCAATCGACACCTCGGCAAAGCTCCCCCCTTCCACCCTAGCAAAGTTCCCTCCCCACAGGCCCCAGGAGTTTGTCACTCCTCCCTTGACATATTCCTGCCCAACTCTAGCTCCATCCCCATTCTGGCTTTGCCCCTTGGCACTGTCCCTGGCACAGTAAGGATGGTAAGAACTCAGTAAGAATTTAGCAACACCAATTTATAATCCAACCGATTTATTTGATAGTAAAAAAGCGAGCTTTCGACTCTTGTGTCTTCTTCAGGCAAATGCAGTGTTCTGGTCTGCAATAGCACACATCAGCACAGACAGTCAGAGATTGCTGATTAGAATGCGAATCCTTACATCTAACCTGCTATTCAAGTGTTAAAGTGGCTAACAATGTGTGTGAAGGGAATCCTGAGCATTGTTAGAGAATTGTGTATTTTCTCCAGACAGCACAGTAAGTGAGGTTTTTTGCTAACCCAGGCAAGTTACGGGGGTCACAGATAGTGTGTCATGAAGCCAAGATCCCTGTTAAGACCGTCCTCATGTGTGCGGAGCTTGGCTATCAGTCTCTGCTCAGCGACTCTGCGCTGTCGTGTATCACGAAAGCCCCCTTGAAAAACACTTACCCGCAGGTCGGAGGCCGAATGCCCATGACTGCCGAAGTGTTCGCCCACAGGAAGGGAATTGTTTTGCCTGGTGATTGCTGAGCGATGCTCATCCATCCGCCGTCGCAGTGTTCGCATGGTCTCCCCAATATACCACGCCCCGGGACATCCCCCCAGTAAGGATGCCCAGTGGGTTGTGCCGGGGCACTGGCCAATCCTGCCCCTGGCCACCCGGGGGCTGCAATAGTCTCTGACTCCCCCAGCAAAGCCATCACATTTCTGTGCCAGGGACAGTAGGGGTGGAGCCAGTGTTGGTGAGAACTATACCTGATTCTTGTCAGAGAAGTTAAGGTGATACAGGTATGCAAATCCTGATGGTAGCATGTCAATGATATTTAAATCGATTTCATGATCTTTCTGGACGTGAAGCCAATTTTGCCACCAAAGCAGTGCCAACAGACTAGGGAAGGCAAGAAACTGGGTGCAAACCTTCCCCCTGATCCTACCACCTTACCTCGCTGAAAGTCAGGCGGGTCAAGGTCGTCAGATTGCGGCTGTGATATCTTCATGAAATGTAAGTACTTTAGTGCTATGAATATTGTGAATTGATAAAATCATTAGTAAACCTGCACCAAAGACCTCCACCCTTGTCCATGCCTGGGATTCTCCAGTGCCATTGTAGTGAATGAAGTTTTGGCTAAGCACCAAATTCTCCATTCTCGCTGGCAGCAGGGCAGGTTCAGACGAAATCAGAGAATCCCACCGGAAAATCAGAGATTTATTCGTATCTAACAAATATCAAAATATAGAAGCCATATTGTGATCAAACTGTGTAACAATGCCAAAGGGCTTCCTCTGTGCTGCAAGAACCTTAATGTGTATTTCTTTTCTAATGACAATTTTGCGCTGTGTACACCTTACCAATATTATTCTGCCAACCTGGTGCAACTGAAATTGCCAGGATTAATCTAAAATATATTTAAGAGTGCAAAGATATATGCGGGAATGCTCCCATCTCACATGCCACGGGAATCGTAGCAGCCTGGGGGGGGACCATGCAAAGGCCCATGGCAAGATTCTTCAGTTTTGGGTGAGCGTGGCTGGAGAATCCCACCCAATGCTCTTTTATTTCTCTCTCATTATCTACGTGCCTCATTCTAAGTCTTATATTACTCTTTAAGAGTATCTACAGGCAGGTTGACGGTCCAATTCTCCGGGAGTGCGCACGGCATCCAGTTTCTGTCTTGAATAGACTGAATCGCAATCTGGGCACTGTGAACATTGCCAAGAGAATAAGCATCCACTTCCACAATTTTCTGCTTGTGATGACATACCATCTGTACATTAAGTGAACAGTAAAACTGTCTATTGACAAAAAGGAGGGCACTATATAAAACAGTGTGTGAATAATGAGATGCATGCAAGAAATGTTGCTGTGTCCTCAGAGAGTCCTGGGCAATGGAAATGAAGTGTGCCTGCCCTTCTAACCTCCACTGCTATTGTCTGGTATGTTCGGAGAATTGATCCGTGATTTCAATAATGCAGCGAGGTCAAAGGTGACTCAATGCGTGGCACTCTCAACTTCACATCAGAAGGTTGTGGGTTCAAGTTGCATCCCATTTGACTACATGAACTAAATTCATAGAAAAATCCATCAAATCCCCACAATGCAGAAGGAGGCACATTGAGGCTGCACCAACTCTCCAACAGAGCATCTTACCCAGGGCCTTATCCCCAATCACCAATGTGATTGTTGCACCACCATACATCTTGGGACAATTTAACATGGCAAATCAAACTAACCTGCACATCTTTGGACTGCGAGGACACCAGAGCACACGGAGGAAATGGAAACAACATTCAAATTCCACACAGGCAGTCACCCAAGGCCAAAATTGAAACCCGTTCCCTGGCACTGCGAGGCAGCATTGCTAACCACTATGCCATCCTAACCTGTGCCTCCCTAGCTCTAATCTGTCCCATAGATGGGTTAGCCCAGTAACAATATGACTATACCACCATCTCCCCAATACTGATATTCTAGTCTAGAGCTGCATTGACAGAAACTTTGGCCAGAATCTTACACTGTTTACGCTGGCAGGATTTTCTTATCCTGCCACAGTGAATAGAGATTTGGCTGACTGCCAAGTTCTCTGTCTTTGCTGTAGGGGAGAGTAGCATGAATGGTCAATAATACCATGCCTGCCATCGTTTTTTTTTTAAAATAAGACCTTAAACCAAGACCCTGCTACTCTATTAGAGTAACATGTAGGGTTTGTCACACTATTGACTATTAAAGAACAATGTTCTTCACCAGTCCTGGTTGACACTTATCCCTCAACCAACATCACTAAAAGCAGATTATCTGATCATTATCACATTGTTTATGGGATCTTGCTGTTGTAAATTGGCTGCTTCAATTCCTAAAGTTACAATGGTGACCACATCTCAAAAGCACTGCAAAGTGGCTTTCGATATCCTGTCATTGTAATAGGCACTATATGAATGTTAGCCATGGGAGAGGAGGAGGGGTGGTGGGAGGCAGGGGTGCAGGGGTGGTGTGTTAGTGGGAGGAAGGGAGTGCTGGAAACATCCAGTCCTTCTTTCAGTGAACAACGTACAAGCTGATCCTATTGTTGCCTCCAATTGCTGAACGAAGAGCTTAGGTCCTTTAACAGTTTAGTGCAGTGGTGATTTGAACTTGCTGTGCTGTAATGTGTTGTAGCATCAAACACAGATCTGGTTGCCGGTGCTGAGACACATCTAGGTCTTTGCTGAGTCCCACCTCCTCATACACTCTGCAAACTCCGCCTGTTTCACCTTTTTGTGCATGAGGAGCTGTGCTGGGAATAGGCATGAGCCTAATCTGAGCCAGTGCCTGCACTAGACCTGGCTAAACTCTTGATTAAAATGGGAACAGGTAGGGCTACAATGATGAGAAACAATTTATTTGCTGCCTCATAAATAGTTAATGTGGAAGAGTATTACCTTCACCATTATTCTTCCTGACACTCTTCTTTGCAGCAGTGTATTAAAAGCAGAGCAGTGTATATAAAGCCAACCCCTATACTTATTCCTCTTTGACACTATGTGCCATACATCTGATAATCAGAGCAAGTTAGACCCTAACATTACCCAACACATTTCACCTTTAATTTATTGAGTCTAATATTCTTAAAGCTCTTTCCTCGAGCCATTTTAATGGTGGGTATAGCAAGCAAAGCAAAAACCATAAAGTCACGGGAACGAGTGATATAATTGAGTCAAAAATCGGTTACAAAATTTAATTGACAAATAGTTCCAGCAAAGCTGGATTCTGAGATCTCAGCTGGAATTTTACCAGCATGCTCGCCCTAGAAACAGAGCAGGCAAGGCTCACAGAATGGCATTCTCCACTGGTCTCAGGCAGAATCTTATATGTCTCGGGCAGATGAGGCGATAAAATTCCAGCAATCACTTGTCATAAGTTAACTGCCTCCCATGTCAATGAATTGTGCACGTTGGACAGAGAATCCCTTAGAGTATGCCTGTGGTTTCCAAATACAAATTCAGGACAGTTAAGGACTCAGAAAATTCCCCTTTACTCTCAGTAAGTATAGAGATTTCTAATTCATCAAATCCTCCATAGTCTGTTAATTAAAGGCTCCATCTGAAGTTTAAAAGGTTTACCAGACTCTCAGCTGGGAGTTGTCCTCTGAGAGAAGGTTGGACAGACTAAGCTTGTATCCTGTGGAGTTTAGAAGCGTGAGAGATGACTCGAGGGACCTTGATAGGCTGGATGTGAGAGAACCCAGACTAGAGGTCACCTTTTAGGAAAATTGAGATGAGAAGAATTTTTTCTAAACACCATCAGTCTTTGGAACTCTCATCCTGAAAGGATGGTAGAAGCAGAGTCTTGAACATTTTTAAGATAGAGATGGACGGATTCTTGGTAAGTACGTGGATAATAGATTATCAGAAATAAGCAAGATGCAGATGTGAGGTTACCATCAGATCTGTTATGTTTTTTTTAATTATGTATTTGTGGGAATTTATTGTCCATCCCTAGTTACCCTTGGAAGGCAGTTGAAAAATTACAAAATTGCTGTGGCTTTGGAATCACATTTAGGCCAGATAAAGATGGTAGATCTCCTTCCCTAAAGGTCAGTAATGAACCAGATGAGTTTTTCCAACAATTGGCAATGGTTTCGGTCATTAGTAAATTCTTAATTCCAGAGAATTTTTTTATTGAATTCAAATTCCATCAACTGCTGTGGCAAGATTCAAACCCAGGTCCCCAGAACATCAACTGAGTTTTTAAATTCATGATCTAGTGATAATACCACTAGGCCATTGCCTCCTCTAAAGGGCAGAACAGACTCGAGGGGCTAATTGGCCTATTCCTGTTCCTTATTCGTTCATTGGTATGAATTCATTGATCTCAGCCATTATCAGTGCCTTGGAGCTGCAAGAAGAGGGATTTCAGCCAAGGTGCCCTTTCTTAATTGCAACTTAGCTGGAGGACACATATGTGAGAACAAAAGATGAGACGACATCGGATTCAACTGTGATGATCTCAATGGTGAGAACCACTTGTCCGGACTCAGTGCCTAGGTTAAAGGTTAAAAAAAAAACAGCCAGCTGTATAAGGGATGAGAGAGTGATCAGTTGCAGTCAGAATCTAAGAGTGGAATGGAGAAAACTGGAAAATCTGATCACTTTGTGAACATGGAGAAAGACAGAACTGACATTTTTTTCAGAAAGTTTCAGGAACTTTTCAAGCCCAAGCAATAGCTTCTCATCTGATACAATGACCAGATTCTGCCTGAACAATAGCATCAATCAACCCTTACCTGTTTTACCTTCCAGTCCCTGAACAATTCTGCTAATAAATTAACAAGCAGAAAAAGGAAATGAAAAGTTATCCGGAAGACAGATATTGTCAGCTTGATGGATGCATTTCTGACCCAACCCATATTTTACCTTCACAGCCAGCGTACCTTGCTTTTTATATAGTACTCTCTCATGTGCGCCTTGCCTAGCAACCAACAAGTAGGTTAGTGTTGCTAGGGCAAAAAGCAGCTAAATTCAGTAACGAGGTCTGGAGATTGACACCAGGGATTGGACAGACCGTCTGACTGAGGTTACCATGAGAACTATTGCTGTGGCCAGCACAGGACCTTTCGAATTCACCAGTAGAATTAGGGCACGGCCAACAGAAATAAATATGCTAGATTAATTCCTCGTTAACCTTACCATTGATAACTTGCCTACATATTTTCTGTTTCTGAATTATGTTCTCCATTATGTAATTGTCAGATTGATAAGTTCAGCAGATCCTAACTAGGTTAAATGTTAGAATGCCCGACACATCAACCTGCATTTAAGAAGTACCTTTTAATGTAATAAAACACCTCGATGCACTTCACTGAAGCATTATACATTTGCCAACAAATCAAATAAAGAGATTAAAGAAGCACATTCCACTTTTATTTTCAAATCAATGCCAGAAACATTAGAATTTGTCAACTGTCAATTTGCCCATGTAAATATAATTGACATAAAATTCCTTAATTAAGGACGATCTTTTGAGATTACAATAATGACACATTTAATACTTGCAATGGATGTTTAATCTAAAAGTCCACCATAGAAACCACTCCACCCTGACAAGCATCGATGTCTGCTAATTGTTCTCATCCAAAACCTGGTTCGTTGTGCAACAAAAGGTGTAATTTGTATTATGTTTTTAATTCCAGCTTCACTGTAATGTGTGATGATAAGATCATATGCGATTATAATTTTGTGTTTTCTGTTTGTTATTGAAAATCAGCCTCCCGTTCATTGATTCTGTTTACTCCTTGCTGCCTCGGAAAAGCAGCCAGCATAATCAAGGATCACAAGACCCCAGAAATAGCCTCTTCCATTAGCCTTTTTCCATTAGACAAAAGATACAGAAGTTTGAAGTCACGTGCCAATTGACTCAAGAACAGCTTCTTCCCTGCTGCCATCAGACTTTTGAATAGACCTACCTTATATTATCTTTCTCTACACCCTAGCTATGACTGTAACATTACTTTCTGCACTTGTTCCCTTTTCTATGTACGTATGCTTTATCTGTATGGCATGCAAGAAACAATACTTTTCACTGTACACTAAATCAAATCAAAGATGCTATACACCATGTCTCAGACAAGAGAATTGGACAAAGTAACATCTTAATACAATTAATTTGATCTGCAACAACAAAGTCAATGAACTTGGTGATGTGGAGAAAGTAGCATAGTGATCTTGTCACTGGACGAGCAATCCAAAGACCCAGGGTAATGGTCTGAGGACCTGGATTCGAATCCCACCACAGCACGTGGTGAAGTCTGAATTCAGTGTAAGTCTGGAATTAATTGTATTGTATTGACCACATAACCATTGTCAATTATTGTAAAAACCCATCTGATTTGCTAATATCCTTTAGGGAAGGAAATCTGCTGGCCTACATGTGACTCCAGAATCACAGGAATGGGCAATAGATACTGGCCCAGCCAGCAACACCCACATCCCACGAATGAATTAATTCAGAAAAAAAAGTAATTTAGCCATATGGTGGATCCAAACATTGTGCGTTTGAGTTCCAAAGACAAATCTAAAGCAGCATTCCATGGTGATACAGAAGGAGTACTGCACCCTTGGAAGTGCTTTCTGTTACAGAAAGTCACACCTTCAGGTGGATGTAAAAAGATTCCATTCTACAGTTTTGAAAAGCAGGGAGGTAGTCCTCAATGTCCTGGCCAACTTTTATCTCTCATTCAGCATCATTAAACCAGATTCTCTGCTCATTATCACATTGCCTTTCCTTCAACAGCCTGACCATGTTTCAAACATTATTAAATAGAAAGCACTTTGCAACATCCCAGAGTTATGAAAGGCACTACCTGAATTCAAATCTTCTGTCTTTGACCTTCTCGAGAGTAATTTAGTGGACTGAAAACATCCATCCCCTGATGTCTGTATCTAATAGCAAAGCTGTGGTTGAAGACAGATGAGATTTTAGATCTGAATTGGACTAGGGCTGGGATTTTATGACCATTACCCTGGGTCTTTGGATTGCTCATCCAGTGACAAGATCACTATGCTACTTTCTCCACATCACCAAGTTCATTGACTTTGTTGTTGCAGATCAAATTAATTGTATTAAGATGTTACTTTGTCCATTTCTCTTGTCTGAGACATGGTGTATAGCATCTTTGATTTGATTTAGTGTACAGTGAAAAGTATTGTTTCTTGCATGCCATACAGATAAAGCATACGTACATAGAAAAGGGAACAAGTGCAGAAAGTAATGTTACAGTCATAGCTAGGGTGTAGAGAAAGATAATATAAGGTAGGTCTATTCAAAAGGCTGATGGCAGCAGGGAAGAAGCTGTTCTTGAGTCAATTGGCATGTGGCTTCAAACTTCTGTTCAGTTCTGGTCCAGTCCTCCGATCGGTAAGTCAGGGGAAATCCTATCTTAGCCAGTTCTGGGAGCTCTGAGTACCTTACATGGACACTCCGCCTGCAGTTGGGGCTTCCGTCTTTTTAAGCGATCAGGCCCCAACCGCAAGACCCATAAGCTACTTGGAGGCATGGCAACACTGGGAATGGTAGTCACTTCTGGTACTGTAGGCAGGCAGCAGTAGTATCCATTGAGGAGAATGAAGATATATGGATCAGGCTCACTGGGTAAAAGCTGGTTTGGGGTTTGTACATATTTGTCGGGGTGGGCTGGGGGGCCGGGGTCCACTTTCCGAAGGTCTTTGTGCAGGAAAGTCCTTCAATGGACAACAGGGTGCCCAGTCAGAAGGCCCTCCTCCACCATGAGCCCACGCGGGGGCCTCCAGGGTACACAGTAGCAGTCTTAGCATGTAGCGAGCAAAGTGCTCATAACCCAGCAGTGGCAAGGGAACCTTTGGTGACTCATAATTCGTGATTTAAGGGCTTCAATTGGCCTCAGGGCAGGAGGGCCATTCGCCATCTATCTTACCACTCATAAAAATGCCAATAGCAGCAGGAGAGAGATGAACATACTACATCCCCACTATCCCATGTGATTTTTAACCCAGCCCCACCTCTAGCACACAGGGGCCCCATAAAATCCAGCCTATGTTTCTCACAACAGTAAAATGATTTGGTCACAGAATAATAAATTCTCAGCCATCCAGAAGAAACAATAAAATTCCTTTCCTATTTTGATCTTTTAATATTTTTTAATGAGCAGTAAACTGCAATCAACCGAAAATAATTGAACATTTGTCAGAAGCAATTTCAGAACCTGGCCCCTGAGTCTTGCAATAAAAGATGGCCGCCTCTCTGTAGGTATACAACAATTCCAGAAAGAGTATGTAACTTGCACCTTACAAACCCCGTAAGTGTAATTTAAAATCTGAATGAGAATCAGCTGGGACTTCTTTGAAATTGCATTCATTTAAATTTACAATTATTAAACACATTTCAGTATAATGAAAGATCTATTTTTATCGAAGGCATTGCCAATTAAATTATCATATATACACTCACAGAAAACTATGGATGATGACTCCTGTCAGCAGCCTGTGCATTCACTTCTATTTTAATCATGCGTTGCTTCACATGAGGTTTAATCATTAACTTGCGGAAGTTTTTATTCAGAATAAACCGCAAACCCTGAGAAATCTGTTGATTGGGGCATACAATTGCCCTGCATCATCCATGTATTTCTCCATTATATCAAGGAATCGAGTTAAGCAAGTTTTTTGGGGAAACATGGACATCGCTGGCTAGCCAGCATTTGTTGTCCATTCCTACTTGCCCTTGGAGAGCAGTTAAGAGTCACCCATATTGCTGTAGTCACATGTAGGCCAGACCAGGTAAAGATGGCAGATTTGCTTCCCTAAAGGACATTAGGTACCACATGGGCTTTTTTTGACAATTGACATATTGTTATGGTCACAAGTAAGACCATAAGACATAGGAGCAGTATTAGGTCTCTTGGCCCATCAGATCTGTTCCACCATTCAATTATGGTTCATTTTTTTTTGTTCTCATCCCCATTCTGCTGTCTTTTCCCCATAACTTCTGATCCCCTTATTAATCAAAAATCTATCTATCTTTGTCTTGAAGACACTGAGTGACGTGGTCTCCACAGCCTTCTGTGACAAAGAGTTCCACAGATTCACCACTCTCTGGCTGGAGAAATTCTTCTTCATCTCTGTTTTAAAAGAATCATCCCTTTAGCCTGAGGTTAATTCTTAACTAAAGATTTTTTTTTTATTGTCTTTACATCCCACTTTTTTCTATGACAGGATTTGAACATAGGTCCCCAGAACATTAGTTGAGTTTCTGGATTAATAGTCTGGCAAAAATATCACTAGCCCATCGCCTCCCTGACAAAGTCAAGCATCTTTCAACGGGAAGGTATTTGGGAAAGAGTGATCGCAATATCATTTTGTCTAGCGTGATCACAGAAAAGGACAATGAGCAATCAAAGGTGAAAATATTCAAGTAGAGGAGGAAGACTGATTTCACCAAGATGAAAAGTGATCTGGGCTGGAGTGAAAGATTGTCCGAAAAGTCAGTAAACAATACTGCAAGCCCTTTAAAGCAGAGATAATTTCAGGAACAGCCATTCCTTTCAGCAAAAATGGATGGGAATCCAAAGCTCAAATTCCCTGGATATATCCTGGATATATGTACTAAAAAAAAGAAAGTTGCTGATAAATATAACCATAATTCAGCAGAGAACATAGAACATAGAACATAGAACAATACAGCACAGAACAGGCCCTTCGGCCTTCGATGTTGTGCCGACCAAAATAAAAAGCAAAGCCCCTCCAAACTAAACCATTCCCTTCTCTTCCATATACTTATCAATTAACCTCTTAAACGCCACCAAACTTGGCGCATCTACAACAGCTGCAGGCAGGGCATTCCACTCCCTAATCACTCTTTGAGTAAAGAACCTACCTCTGATATCCGTCCTATAACTCATACCCCTTAATTTAAAGCTGTGTCCCCTCGTGCTAGCTTTCTCCATCCTAGGAAAAAGGCTATCACTGTCCACCCTATCTAAACCTCTAATCATCTTATATGTTTCAATAAGATCCCCTCTTAGCCGCCTCCTTTCTAACGAAAACAACCTCAAATCCTTCAACCTCTCTTCATAGGACCTGCCCGAAGCAAGGACAAAAGGAAATAGGAATAGACTGTATATAGGGAGGGATTTTATTGCCTCGCTCAAGCAGAGCCGGAAATTCCTACCCAAGGTCAGTGGAGATTTCCGATGTCGAACCCTAACCTCCTCCGATTCCGTGGCTAACGAGGTGGTAGAGTTCCAGCGTATAATAATAGATTAGTGGCTAATATAAAGGAAATCTGTTATGAACTCATTGATAGTAAAATGGTAGTCAACAGGTAGAATGAGACTGGCTAGAGACCACAAAGGGAATGTTCATGTAGAGGCAGAATGCGTGGCAAAGGTGTTAAATGAGTATTTTGAATATTTCTTCTCGAACGATGAAAATGTTGCCAATGTCACACTGCAGGAAATGGTAGTAGGGAACTTGAACATGGTTAAAAAAAAATGAGGAGACATTTCAAAAGGTTGGCTGACAGTGTTGGAAACAGAACAGTCACCCAATCTAGACTTGATGTATTCTCAGTTGCTGAGGGAAATAAGGATAGAAATATCAGAGGCTACGGCCACAATTTTGCAGTTCTCCTTTATTATGGATGCAGTATTCAAGGGCGGGAGGGTGGAAGTGGTACCTTTGACCCTATAAATGTTCAAAGAAAAGGGAGAGAGGCAACTGGCAATGACAGGTTGTCAGTGTAATGTGGATAATAAGAGTCTTTAAACCAGGACAAAATACATTGGCACTTAAAATAAAAAATAGATTTCATGAAATCCAGCAAGGATTTCTTAAAGGCAAATCATTGAATCCCTACTGTGCAGAAGGAAACCAATCAGTCCATTGGGTCATGCACTGACAACAATTTCATCCCAGCCTTATCCTTGTAACCCCACATAATCCCCCTGATGCTAAGGGGCAATCCCACCAAGACCTGTTCCTCAAAAGCCCAAGCATTTATCCCATAATCCTCCTAATCTACACACCTTGGAACACAAAGGGGCAATAACCCACACATCTTTGGACTGTGGAAAAACCAGAGCATCCAGAGGAACCCCCCACAGACATGGATGACAGACTTCAGTTATAAGGATAGGCGAGTGAAGATATGCAGGTTATTGTTCTTTAGGTATCCAAGGATGTATAAATTAAGCGAATTAGCAGGTTAATGTGTAGGGTTACGGGGATAGAGCAGGGTGGGCCTGGTGGAGATGCTCTTTCAGAGAATCAGTGTAGATGCAATGAGCCAAATGGCCTCCTTCTGCACTGTAAGGATTCTATGATTCCAGAAATTCTTTTTGTTAATCTTTTCTGCATCTTTTCTCATTGCTTCACATCCAACCTAAAGTATGGTGTCCAGAATTGCCCAGTTGAGACTGAACCAATGGCTTCCTAATAGCTTCCTGGTGTTGTATTCAATGGATGGGATTTTAAGGCCTCACTTGTCCCAGAACAGTAAAATCCTGTCCAAGGTCAACAGACCTTCCATTGTCTGCCCTTCACCTGCTGTGATTCCTGTGGAGGGCGGGGCAGTATAATTCCAGCCACAGTTTCTGTTTATAAAGTCCAGGATCTTGTATGTCTTTTAACCATGCCCTCAGCCTGCCCTGCCACTTTCAACGATTGGTGCACATATACTCCCAGATCCCAATGCTCCCCTTTAGAACTGCACCCGTTATTTAAAATGTCTTGTTCTTCTTACCAGAATATAGCACTTTTCATTTCTCTACATCAAACTGCATCTGCCAGGTGTCCACTCAGTCTACCAACCTCTCCACATCTTCCTGAAGTCCGTTTTCCTCACAAATCACTATTTGCACATTTTGTGCCATCTTTAAATTTTGACATTGGGCAGAATTTCCAGTCCCGTTGCCATGGTAACCGTAGTACACGGGACAGAACCATGCAAAGGTCCATTGACCTCGGGTGGGATTTTCCTGTCTTGGAGAGAGCACAGCTGGAAAATCCCATTGATTGTGCTCCACACACCCAAGTCTGTCATTAATATTTAGCAAGATATACAGTAGTTCTAGTACTAGTCCCTGCGGAACCCTATCTTTCTGTCATATTTGCAATTCCCCAATCCTCTGGCACCAGCCTCATATCCAGGAAAAGTTGGAATCTTACGGCTAGCACTTCCCTAATTTTCACTTTTCCTTGGCAACATTCCATCTGGTCCTGATAATTTACCAGCTTGAAGTACCACCAACCTATGAAGCCCCTGGTGTTAAAGGGCAGCGGTTGTGGGGAGTAGAGAATTGGTAAAGGATAGGAAATAGAGTATAGTTGTTTCTTGGACTGAAAGGAAGTACACAGTTAGAAGGACAAGGGCTGAAGAGGAACGGGATCAGAAGCATCTACAAGTAACGTTCCCAGGAGTAGGTTTCTTTTCGATATAGATTAATGACCTGAACTTGAGCATAAGTTTCAGTTTACTGATGACACAAAACTGAGATATGGGGCAGATTTTCCAGCCTCACTCATCCCAAAACTAGAAAATCCCACCCAAGATCAATGAGTCTTTCCATGTTCCACCCCTTTGTCCACTCCTATTCCTATTGCAGTTGGGACGGTAAAACTCCCCTCATGCAGTCATCAGTAAGGAGGACAGTAATAGATTTCAGGAGACATTGACTGGTGAAATTGACAGATACATGGCAGATGAAATTAAACATGTGGCACCATCTATTTTGACAGGAAGAATCAGGCAAGGCAATCTAAACAAATGGGCTCTAAACTTTAAACGGGCTAGGGAAATATGGAGGAATGGTTTCTTATATACACAGCCTTTAAAGATGAAAAGATAGGCTGAGAAAACTGTTAAACTGCATAAGGCCTTCTTGACTTAGAGTAAAAACATAAGGGAGTTGCGCTAAATCTTTACAAAATTCTGGTTAGGTGCCATCTGGAGTGTTGTGGCCATTCTGAGCATCACCTTACAATAGGACTTAATAGGAGCCACTCGAGTGTGTTTTATCAGTTAATAAAATCATAGCTGATCTGGTGTGACTTTAACTTTACTTTTCTGCCTTCCCCCCTATAATCCTTGACTTAATTGTCAAATCCAAAACCTGTCTTGAATTTAGTCAATGACCTAACCATCACTGTTTGCTGTGGGAAAGAATTCCAAACACTACAACCCTCAGAGGAGAAATTCCTCCTCATCTCTGTCTTAAATGGAAGACCTCTTATTTTGAAACTGTGCAACTTCATTCAAGAATCTCCCATGAGTTGGAAACATCCTCTCGGCATCTGCCATGTCAAACCCCTTCAGAATATTTTCTATTAAGATCACCACTCATTACACTGTAACAAGTAGAGACCCAACCTTCTCAACATTCCCTCATAAGATAATTCCTTCATCCAAAATCTTCTCTCACTTATGTCCAATGTAAGTGTGTCCCTCCTGGTGTAAGGTGAACAAAACTGTACACAGTACTCTAAGTGTAGTTTAACAATACTCTCTACCATTGCAGCAAGATTTTCCTATTTTTATACTACATCTAGTATAAAAGCAAGATTCTGTTTATTTCTGTACCTGCATGCTGATATTTTCTGATTGTGTGCAAGGACACCCAGATCCCTCTGTGCTGCAGCATTCTGCAATATCTCCCCATTGAAAAATTCTGTTTTTCTATCTCCCTGCCAAAGTGAACAATCCCCGTTTCCCCACCTTACATGCCATCTGCCAAATTTTATCCATTTGGTTGGAATTTTCATAGAACATAGAACATTATAGCGCAGAACAGGCCCTTCGGCCTTCGATGTTGCACCGACCAATTAAGAAAAAGCAATGACCTCTAACCTAAACCATTCCCTTTTCATCCATAAACCTATCTACTAACCTCTTAAATGCCCCCAAGCTTGGCACATCTACAACTGCAGGAGGCAGGGCATTCCATACCCTTACCACCCATCATCAGCTCCATGGCAGGGGGATCCTAGGATGCTCTGTGCAAATGAATGGGATAGGCCAACCCACACAATCATGCACTCCCCGCCAAATAAACTGTGCATGTTTGCCGAAGGCAGTGTGTCTCATGGAAGGCTGACAAGATTAGCCCGCCATCATGTCTTAGCACCATGTTTAAAAGGCACCTAGGCAACCAGTGATTCAGAGTGCCATAATCACAGATGTCCTGCAGAAGTCACCAAGCATGAAGCCCATGCTTCAGTGACGCCTCATTGGAGACTCCCTTCTAGAAGGGAAGTCCTCTTTCCCAGGGATGGGAGCAGGAGTCTCACCTGACTCACCACAGCAGCCTGGGAGGAGATTGCCAATATGACTGGTTCCAGAAGATTGCGGAGGAGAATTGGCTTGCAGTGCAGGAAATAGATGATTGATTTAATCCAGGGTAAGTGAACTTCAGATTTTATGAACTCAACTATCAGAATTTGGTACAAGATGGGGGCACCAACGGCAAGGACAACATCTGCATTGGCCCCTCCTTGAGAAGGTGGCTACTGTGCCCATGGTTTGTGGTAATGAGGGAACTATGCATTGCTGACCCAGCCATATTGAAGGTACAACCATATTGGGGGTCTGGAGTAGAGGGTAGCTTGTAGACGCTGCTGATCCAATACCTTTGCTGCTCTCATCCTTTTAGCTGCTTGAGCTGTGGGTCTGCAGGGGGCTGCCAATGTAGTCTTGGGGACTAACAGCAGTACATCTTTCACATAACACATAGCGCTACTATTATGGGCTCAGTGGTGAAAGGTCTGAACTTTGAGGGTGCTGGTGTCCGGCTCCCCGCGCATGGTGGATGGCTTTGAGGATTCAGGAGGTCACATTTTAACCACAAAATTAGCAGCATGTGACTGGCTCCTACATCAGGGACAGAATTTTCTGTCCCACCACAGAATTGTAGCTGGCAGGATAATACCTTGCAAAGACCCATTGACCTTGGGCAGGATCTTCTAGTCTTAGGTGAGCGCAGCCAGAAAATCCCACCCCAGAAATGATAATGATACATCTATCTGTCTTTAGACAGGAGAAGATAGTGCACAGCAAGTGAGAGAGGGAGGGGCAAGCCTCAGAACTAGCCCACGTAATTTGAAGAGTGAGCAGCCAGGCCAGCAGGGGAGGGTTGTGACCATGCCTGTGCCAAGGACAAGGTTGGCTGCCCCCAAGGATCTAGTGAGGAAGTCTGTTCAATTTCTAAATTTTGGAACCAGAGAATGATGTGCAATGTACCGATGAACCTCGGCTGTCACTCGTTCTCTATTCTCTCCATTTTAGCCACAGAAAGAGAGGGAAGCCAGAAATAAGCCCCCACCTCCCAAATGATACTGAGCATTTCTTCACATCTACAGAGCTGTTACAATGTTCACCTGCCCCCACCACCAGAGCCACACACCTTGGTGAGCGATTTATTTAGATTTGACTTTGTCTTACACACTGGGGGTCATCTCACAGAAACACGTCCACAGCAGACGCGACAGCGAGGACCAAATTCTCTGCTACTTGAACACTGCAAGTGAGGAAGCCCCTGCTAAGTCAGGATCAGATGACAAGCCTCTTGAAATGCATATGCAACAGATACTGGAGTATCAAACTGATATTCACCTGATGAAGGGGCAAATCCCGAAAGCTAGTGGTGTTTACTACCAAATAAACCAGTTGGATTTTAACCTGGTGTCGAGAGATTTCTTACTGTATTAAACAGAAGCAGGGGAATATCAGGCACATGCTTTGAAGGCCCTCAACAGTGGCACAAGAGGCAGAGGTGTGCATCGGCATACTCATATGAGCTCTTGGAGATCTCCATGAGGGGAATGGCAGATCGGATCTGTGCCCTGATCTGTACACTGCCCTAGTCACATAAACTTGTACGGTGGCTAAACAAGAGGGGGTAGAGAACTTAGGAAGGCTTTAAGAACTTACAAAGGATACAGAAGAAACTTCCTAGATGATTGATATCAGCAAGGAAAAACTGGTTACTGTGAGAAACTATATTATCTAAGATTGTTTTCTTTAGTGCAGAGAAGTTTAAGGGGATCAGGATGTTCCAATTCTTGAAAGTTCTAGTAGATTAAATAAGAAGCAACTCTTTCCAGTTGCATCAGAGTGGGGAGAGGAGGACACAGATTAATATAATTGGCAGAAGCAACTAAGATGAAATGTGGAGATTGCTTTTTGTACAGAATATGATCTGGAATGCACAAACTGCAAGGGAAGCGGAAGCAGATTCCACAACTTTCAAAAAGTGCCCTGTTGGGGTACACAGAAGGAGAATTTAGCATGGCCAATGCACCTAGCCAGCACGTCTTTCAGTCTATCAGAGAAAACCGGAGCACCCTGAGGGAAACCACGCAGACATGGATAGAACTTGCAGACTCCGCAGAGACAGTGACCCAGGCTAGGAATTGAATCTGGGTTCCTGGCACTGTGAAGCAGCAGGGATAACCATGGTGCCACCCCATTTTTGAGGACATTGAGGAAAGCAAAGAATTGGAAACAACTGAATGTCTCTTTAAAGGAACTGGATAGTTTAATTCTGTGTTATATTCTTTAGTGATTCAATAAGGCTCCCAAACAATGAAACATTCAGCCCATAGAGACCATACATCCTCATCCCATATAATGTATTGATCAGTTTTGTGTGATACATTAAGATCTAAGGTAGCACAGTGGCAAGCACTGCTGCCTCACAATGTCAGGGACGTAGGTTTGATTCAGGTGACTGCATGGAATTTGCACTTTCTCCTTTTGTCTGCGTAGGTTTCCTTTGAATGCTCCAGTTTCCTCCCACAGTCCAAAGATATACAGGCAAGGTGGATTGGCCATGCTAAATTGCACCTTAATATCCAAAGATATGCAGAATCAGAGATTTATAGTATGGAAATGGCTCTTTGGCCCAACTTGTCTGTGCTGCCCTCTTTTTTTCAAACCACTAAGCTAGTTGCAATTACCCACATTTGGTCCACATTTTCTATACCCATCTTACTCTTGTAACTGTCTAAATGCTTTTTAAAAGACAAACGTTAGAGGGATTAGCCACAGTAAATGCATGGGGTTATGGGGATCGGGCGAAGTGGTGGACTTGTATGAGATGCTCTTTTGGAGAATATGTGTAAACTCAATGAGCCAGATGGCTTCCTTCTCTACTATAGGAATTCTATGGTTCTATCATTTACCAATACTCCAGAATTGCTCTGGAGTATCCAAGAATCAAAGATTCAGGACCCTACTAGGCGTAATCAAAGATTCAGGACCCTACTAGGCGTTATCCAAGAGTAAGATCATAAGGGAATAAAAAAATGTATTTTTGTTAGTTTCTTTTAATATTTTGTAAAATTATTGGAGATAGAGAAACCAGGTTGTTGACTGGTAGGGCAATTGGAAACAGGAACAGCGTAATGAAACTTCCAGGATGAAGTCCAACCAGAGCTGACAACACTATGCTAAGTCCCGACAACTCCCTTCATAATATATTGCTCAGTTCACATGGTTCCACGATGTAACGCAATCCTCAGTTTTAATAACTTGCCAATGCAGTACATTGTACAGTCCAGAAACTTACTTAAGTAACACACTGCTCAGTTCCTTTAAATATCCTACTGGTCAATCTTTATAGTTCCCCTGGATACTAATCTATTTAGTCCTTAACTGCCTAAAATGCAACACTGCAGATATAAAACCAATGCAAGGTTATTGACTATTTCTGGATCTCATGCCTTGCCACAATAAAAATAACCCATAGCTATTGAGGCCGTGTATCTCCCCAGTCAAAACTAGATTGGTCAAAGGTTTTCACAAAGACCTCAATACAGACAGCTGTACAAATATTGGACAAAAGAGATTGAGAAATATGAAGAACTTCAAATTTACTGATACAAATATCTAATGTGCTTTTACCAAATGCCACCCCCTTCTGTTTTCAATGAAGTGTAAATCCTATTAAAATGAAAAGGCTGACAGCTGCTTTAAGATCGCAAAGAAAGAAAATCTGTTATAATATTTGATACAAGCAAACTGAGTCTGGTGCATTAACATAACCAATAATAGTTTGTAGTCTCGATTTACAAAATTTCTCCATATGGTTGGGGACATTGAAATTTATGATTGAATTGTATTGCTGAGAAGAGAATGAAAGCAATGAATTAACCTTTTAAGCACAAATTATGCTTCTTAAATGCATGGAATACTTACCACAATAACTAAATGATCACACAATGTATTTCGATTTTGAATGTGTCACATGGGTAGATACATAGAATCCCTGCAGTACAGAAGGAGGCCAGTCGGTCCATCAAGCTTGCACCGACCATAATCCTCATCCAATTCCCGTAACCCCACATATTTATTCTGCTAATCCCCCGAAAATAGGTTCAATTTAGCACGGCCAATCAACCTAACCTGCATATCTTTGGAGTGTGGGAGGAGACCGGAGTACCCGGAGGAAACCCACTCAGACATGGGGAGAATTTGCAAACTCCACACAGACAGTGACCCAAGCTGGGAATTGGACATGAGTCCCTGACGCTGTGAGGCTGCAGTGCTATCCACTGTGGCACTGTGCTGCCCCTGTGTTTGTATTCAGTGAGGGGACACAATTCTGGCAAAACAAATCAACTGATCTTTGTAGAGCATGCTCAATTTTTATTCCACTGATTGCAGCAAGGTCAGGTGATCGTGTGTTCAAGTGGGAAGATTACATTGCTAATGAGCGGCGTGGTGGCACAGTGGTTAGCACTGCTGCTTCACAGCGCTGCACCTTCGCAGAGGGCCCCTCCCTAAAATGAAAAGTGGGAATCAATATCTTTTGCCTATAATGTAGGTGTTTTCTAGGTTTCCAGAGGCCATTCCATTATGTGATATTACATTTAAAAGAATTATAGAAGAGTTACTTCAATTTTTTGCTAGATATGGACTATACACAGAAATACATCAGATCAAGGATCAACTTTTACAACAATGTTATTGAAGGAGGTATGGATAGCTTAGGAATAAAATAATTTAAATCAAGTGTGTACCATCCAGAATCACAAAGAGCGTTAGAGCGGTGACATCAAACTTTAAAGACAATCTTGAGGGCTTATTGTCACAATTATCCAGAGGATTGGGATAAAGGAATTCCATTTGTGCTCTTTGCAATTAGGGCTGCACCTAATGAGTCAACCAAATTCAATCCATTTGAATTGATTTTTGGTCATGAGGAAAGTTGATTAAGGAGAAATTGGTGAGTGAGTGTTCTGAGACTTCATTGTAGTGCTATATGTCAAACTTTAGGGAAAGGTTGAATAGAGCAGGAGAATTGGCTAGGCAGCATTTAAAAGTGGCACAACAAGCGATGAAACAGGAAACGGATAAGAAATCAAAAATTTGCAGTTTTGCTAGTGGGGATAAAGTCTTAGTACTGCTACCAGTAGTAGGTGAATCCTTAAAAGCAGGGTTTAGTGGGCCTTATGAAATTGAGTGAGATGAATTATTTGATAAGTACTCCAGATAGAAGGAAAACTCACAGAACATGCCATATGAATATACTTAAAAGGATTCTGACAAGGAAGGAGAGCAGAAGGAGGATGCTTGTAGTTACTCAGAGTGAAGAACTAAAGCCAGATAATTCTTCATTTGACATTCCTCAACTTTAATTGGATAATGAAAACATTATTAAAAATTAGGATAAATTATTGAGTTACCTTCCAGAGGAAAATCAAACAGACATGAAAGGGTTATGATCATATAGACAAATCTGTGGGAATACATTTGGAAGTACTAAGATTTTTGGGAGTGAGATAGTTGTACAAAGTGCTGTTCCAATTAAACAACATTCTTGCAAACATGACATTTTCTAGTTGGCACAGGGGTTCAGATGGAAAAACGGATGTTTATTCAGTCTGAAGTGTAACAGCCAAAAGTCTCAATCAATCACACAAAACTGGGGGAAGTGGAGAAAGAGAACCAGTTACTGGACAATAATTCAACAAAGAAAGTGTGCAGGTGTGGAGAGAGATAACAAGACAAATTAACTGTTTTGGGACATACTGCTGAGTTGTTCAAATTGCGTGAACCTAAATTGTAGGACTGTCAAAAACAACTCTTCACGAATGCAAAGTGTGGATGAATCAATAGTCATGTGTAATCTCAAAAAGGAGTTGGAGGAGTGGAAGTGTCATACCAATGTAGATCAAGGAAAAGGACAGTAACGTGAGATCAAACTACTGAAATGGGACCGCCATCTAAAATGAACTTCTGGCATAATGAATCCATATAGTTGGTGCAGACATCCATATCCAGTGAAACAGCACTGTACACAACTGGTATTTGAGTGAAATATATTGGTTTTCACAGCAATGTAACTGCTAAAGGGATCTTTGGACTCATGGTTGAAATGGATTCTGACATCAAGGAAGACAAGCTGCTGTGTGTCCTTGCCAAAGAGTGTGCAGAAAATGATGGTGCAAATCAAGAGCAAACAAAGAGTTGAATTGCTTGACAGAGGAGGAGCTAAGAACAATGAACAAAAATGGGGACAGAGATGAGGAGGCATTTCTGAATGACCTGACTTAACATGTGATAACAACGTATTATCTTCCTGATCCTACCCAGTTCTGTGAAGAACAATACTAGAGTTTCTCTATCATCATAACAACAGAAGTGAGTTTGAATTTGGAATCAATGCAAGGTTAATGACTGAGGGGGAATTTTTGGGAGATGAAGCAATAGTTTGTCATGCATGTGATAAAAACAAAAAAATGTTTGATGGTGGAAGATAAGGATTAAACTGGACTATATGACTGTTATATTTGCAGGTTTTGATCTGCAAAATGTATGTATATTTATTGTAGAGTACTAGTAGTGTGAAACTGAAAGGGTTTGAGAAATGAAACCATCTGTAAATGTTGATAGTTCATTTTTTTCTTAAGGGAGGAGATGTGATATTACTGTACCTTTAAGAGTATTTTTTTTAACCATGTTGTCTATAGTTCACAGCCTTAGCTAATGTCACTGATGCCAGGTTATCTACTAGGAGCCCTTTTACTTCTCCTTACTTGGCTTAAGTGGGGATTGCTTGTTTTTACTTTGGGAATTAGTTTTAATGATCCTACATTGTCAGGAGGAAGAATGTTTAAGGTCAGATGACAGGACCTCTTTCATTTTCAGTTCTGAGCTGCAGGTTTAGTTTTAGAAGGGACATCAAGCTGGAAAGCAGTGTCACTCTCCCTCCGTGGGTGGGAAATTCTGCTGGTTAGCTGAAAGCCATTCTGGAGTAGAAAATCTGCTGTTGATAGTTTGACCACAGTATCTCGCTAGTCTTTTACGAAGCTAATTTGACTTCAAACTGTTCTGAGTATATACAAAGTACTGCTAGAATTTACAAGCTGAGAAATCAGGGTTTTCAATTCTCCAACTAAAGGACACAGTTCTATTATCACTTCAGCGTTAGTCTTTGCTGTGTTAAGCTGTGAACGTGTTCTTTTTTTGATAGAAACATTTTCGACATGTTTGTTAAGGGTTATATATTATCATGGTTGTTTTGCTTTTGTTTGCAATTGATAAAAGTTATTGTTAATTTTCTTTCCATACATAGTAGTAACCATGCTCTGAAATAAACTTTGTTTGATAAAATCTCCCTAGTGGGTTATTCGAATAATACCCGAGGTTGAACACACCATGCTTATCATAGCCAAATTCAAAGTGCAAAACTTATGATAAATAAAGCTGTTTTGGGGTTTTTGACTTGAACCATAACATTAGTCAATAGTGTTTTAGCCTTTTTACAATAAATGTCTTAAAACGCAAAATCTGGAAGCTTGAATTTCTAATCAAAAATTATCACTTTCTTTTCATACCTGATTATGTTGCATATGGGTACAAAGTTCTTCATAATCTCAGAAGTTAGAAATAGGATGGATTATAATGCAATCATCTGCAAAAATCCCCAGTTTGACGTTATGATAGGGGAAGGTTTGCTAATGATGCAGCTCCTGGTAATTCAGCCCAGGACACAACCTTGATTCCCACCTACAGCAGAAATCTGGGGCTGAGTTGATTGGCTTCCAAGAACCACAATCATCTTCCTTTCTGCTGGGTATGACTCCAGCCAGTGAAGACGATCACCTGGATTCCCATGGAATTCAAGTCTACTGGGTTTCCTTGTTGCCACACTCATTCAATACCTTCTGCATCACAACAGTGACCACATTTCAATATCAATTCCTTCATTGTAAAGCCCTTTGTGATATTCTGAGGCCATGAAGGGTACAATATAAATGCAAGTTCCGGTTTTCTTTCTGTTCAGTAATATGATAAGGTTTAAGGTTCTATAATGAGTGAATGCACTCTTGCAGATTACTGTCTGGAAACAAACACAAAGTTCTAGCTCTATGTTCACAATAAAGTTTCTATTCTGAAGAGTCAGATGATATTAACTTTAACTTTGTTTTCTCTCACTACAGAAGTTTCCAGTCTGCTGAGTTTTTTCCAGCATCCTCTGTTCTTGTATTAAAATCCAGAATCCACTGTACTTTGCTTATTTTAAGGTTCTATGTGTCCGTGCTGACAGACTCCATTCACAAATAACAACATTAATATCCCACAGTGCTTTACAGGAGCATTATCTGACAAAATTGACCTAGGAGATTTGGACATTTGCATGGAAGCTCTGGTTTTAAGAACTGATTTAAAGGAGAAGAGTTGGGGAGGTGAGAATGTCTAGAGAGGAAAATATGGATCTTATGGCCTAGGCAGCTGAAAGGTGACCCGCCAGAGCCAATTTTGAATAGGCTCCTACCTGTTTCTGATTGGTCCCCGTTGACGGATGCCCCCTCTTTCGCCTCTTCAGTGACTCCGCTTTGATCCCCTCCCTCAGCTGCGTCGGCTGCTCCCGAATTCCCAGCAGTTGAGCCGGTCTCCTCGGGGGCTTCTTCGGACGCGTCTTCCTCCGGCGTGCCATCTGCCTTCTGCTCGGACTCGTCCTTCTCTCCCCCCTTCAGCTTCTTCCTGGTCATGTGGCCACGGAAACTGGCCTGGATCTTGGCAGCCGCTGCGTTCGCCTCCTCGTCGTCCAAGGGGATGTCGAGAATGTCTTCCTCCTCATGTTTCACGCAGCTTTCCTCCTTATCGGCCTTTAGTGTACACAAGGAGAGAGAAGGGAACAAGTTATTAGACATGCGTAATTCATGAAACTTGTGCTGCTCACTGAATAAAAGCTCTCACTCATCTTCTAGCAAACATGTCAGAAATCAAAGATAAAGTACAAACATTAATTGTATTTGGTTTGGAGATTACTATAAAATCCAATTGGATTTAGAAGATAGGTAGGCGTTGAGCAGCAGACTGTAAAGGCAGATCTCATGATACAAATCATTCATATACCATAATATTGTGTTTATGTGGGTGGATGAAATTGTTCTTTATTTTCTCCCACTCTAGTTATCCAGCCTTCCTCCTACTCCATGCCTTCTCTCCAACATAGCCCAAGTCACTTAATAATATTCACCAATGCCACAAAAGTCTTGGCTGAACTGCAAAGTGGCGCACACAAGCAGACTCGAAAGGAACACTCTCTTCCACTTAGTCACTCAATCCTTCCTCCTTGGACTGGTTCAGTACGAAGTCTTTGTCAGTTCCACCATAGCAATGGCCAGCACGACACTAAAACCAAAACAGGGACCCTCACTTCAGCCAGGAAAGGGGACAATCAGCCAAAGCCCCCAGTTGATGACTATTCCAAAGTCTTCACTGCAAAAGAAGCATTGGTGGATATTGGCCAAGCTTTGGATTGCATTCAGCTCTGACTCGAATCATAGTCCATCACCCAAACCACCCTCCCATTCATTGGCTCCATCTACACTTCCCACTGCCCTTGAAAAAGCAGCCAGCATAATCAAGGAGCCCACAGTCCCTGGACATACTCCCTTCCTCCTTCTTCTATTTCAAAAAATATATAAAAATCTGAGATCACATACTAACCGACTCAAGAACAGTTTCTTCCTTGCTGCCATCTGTCTTTTGAATCGGCCCACTTTATATTAAGTGGATGAAAGCAAATTACTGCGGAATGCTGGAATCTGAAAGCAAAAGAGAAAAAGCTGGAAAATCTCAGCAGGTCTGGCAGCGTCTGCAAGGAAAGAAAAGAACTGACATTTTGACACTTTGACAAAGGGTCATTTGGACTCAAAACACCAGATCTTTCCTTTCCATACAGACCTGCTGAGATTTTCCAGTTTTTTTTTCTTTTGGTTTCATGTTAAGCGGATCCTTCTCTACACCCTAGCTATAACTGTGTAACATTACATTCTATACCCTCTCCTTTCCTTCACCCCCATGTACTCCATGAACAGCATACTTTGTCTGTACAGCACACAAGAAACAATACTTTTCACCGTGTCCCAATACACATGACAATAAAAATCAAATCAGATCTGCTGATACTCGCGATCCATCATTGGGTTGACTGGCCAATTGAGACATAGAAAGAAAGATGAAGGGAAAAAAGGAAGAGATTTAAATTTATGTTTGCCAAGGCAAAAGTCTACTGTTCTGACCATTAGTGTAATAATCTAATGCATCTCCACAATCAGCTGATTATGGCACTATCTTCAAATCTTCACCTGTGATGCAACTCACCCCTTCACATCTGGAATTACATTCACTTCAGGGCACCCGGTAATGCAGTGTTTTAATAAACTACTATCTCATTGCTAGATCTCAGCCTTGAATCCATATCAGCTGTAAGCTCTGGATAAAGAAAAATCTTTATTGAAACACGTTCAAGCAGTGGGAGTCTGACTCCTAACTAATTCATACGCCTGTCTCGAATTCGCCACAAATAGGCACTGAACAGGATGATTCTCAGGAAGGCAACAAGAGTGACCAGAATTGGGAACTGTAAATGTTACTCCACCATAGTAATGAATGATATACTGAGGTTCCATTTAAAAGGCACAATAGTGAGGCTGTAGAAAAACAGTTAACTACATCCAACTGATCTAGGGGAGTTGAAGAAAGGGTCCAAAATAAAGTCCTCCTATTCACTGAATTCCCTAACCTTAATAAGTGCAGAAATATACAGTTATTAAAGGGTGGCATGGTGACACTGCTGCCTCATAACATTAGAGAGCTGGGTTCAATTCTGGCCATGAGGTGGAGATGCCAGCGTTGGATTGGGGTAAACACAGTAAGAAGTCCCACAACACCAGGTTAAAGTCCAACAGGTTTATTTGTAGCAAACGCCACTAGCTTTCGGAACTAGCAGTTCCAAAAGCTAGTGGCATCTGCTACAAATAAACCTGTTGGACTTTAACCTGGTGTTGTGGGACTTCTTATTGCATTCAATTCTGGCCTCAGGATACTGTGTGTGGAGTCCGCACTCTCTCCTCATGCCTATGTGAGTTTCCTCCAGGTGTTCTGGTTTCCTCCCACAGTCCAAAGATATGCAGGTTAGACCATGGTAAATTGTCCCTTAGTGTCCCAAGATGTATAGAATAGGGGAATTAGTGGGGTAAATATGTGGGGTTAAGGAAATAGGGCCTGGATACAATACTCTGATGGAGAATCAGTACTGACTTGATGGGCTGAACGGCCTCCTTTTGCACTGCAGGGATTCTATGAAATATGCATTTATAACCTATTAAGTAAAATCTATACCCTCAGTTCTTATGATTAATAATTACCCAGGCAAAATACTGCAGATGGTGGAAATCTGAAATGAAATCAGAAAATACCAGAAATACTTAGCAGGCCTTTGGAAAGACAGCAATTGGATTATAGTGGGCTGGGCTTTTACCCTTGAGGTGGGTAATAGGAGTCCTCTTTCAGTCTGTTTCCTCCATAGGAAGTGACAGAAAGGTTGGATTTTTCACTCTGCATGGTGGGCAGTTGGACCCAGGAAAAGTGTTCAGAAACAACTACAGACTTTGTGGATGCAGAGGCAGCTATTTAAAAGTCTCGGCTCAGTACAGTAGGATTTTGTCCCAGTTATAAAAACAACAGAGAACCTTCCAAGCAAGTTCAGACAATAACATATAACGAGGCTTGTTGACAGCCAAGAATTCCAGTAGTCTATGAAACCCTCTGAGTCCTACCATAAAATTTGCTTGGTTGACAGTTCTGATTTTCTGATCCATTATGTCAATTGCACAATGTTTAATTATTGTTGATTCCTTAGAAGGTGATATTACCAACTGAGTGGTTTGCTAGGTCATTCCATAGGGCAGTTAAGAGTCACCCTCATTGCTGTAGGTCTGGAGTTACTATATAGGCTAAGCAGAGTAAGGTTGGCAGATTTTCTTGCCAAAAGAGTATTAGTGAATCAGGTGGCCTTTTACTGCAATGAAAAAGTTACGTGGTCACCATTATTGATGCTTGCTTTTTATTCCAAGTTTGTTGTTTTGTGGACGCTAAAATCGTCATTGAATGTCCAGTCGCAATGGCCTTTGTGATATCATTTTCATGAATCTACATGATAATGTGGTGCAGAAACACCCACATTGCTGCTGAAAAGGGAGCTCTATGGTTTTGACCCAGTGACAGTGAAGGAACAGTGATACTGTTCCACATAAAGATGGTGTGTGGCTTAGAGGAGAAATTGCAAGTGTTCTTGTCCATCGACTACTCTTTTCCCTCAAGGTGGCAGATGGATTTGGGAATTGTTGGGGTGGGGAGGATGTCTTTAAAATGAAGCAAAGTTTAGATCTGCTTTCAACTTTTATTTCCCGCAACTAGTGACAGGAAGTCCCCAGGCCCCATGAATGAATCAAAGAAACTCTGGCTTACATATCACTCTTGCAGATCCACCAATCAAAATTGGCAGCAACAGTCTGTTGAACCCTGAGAATCAAAGGCCTGCACTGTAGCTGTCTGAGAATGTGTGAACAATGGGTTATATCCCTTGGCACTACCTTTTCCACCTGCTTTTTTTTGTTGTGAACTTCACCCAGCTGGCCATTAGGATGATAAATAATAACTGAGATCCTGGCAAGTTTGATTTTACTGGGTCATAGTTAGGCTTCTTCCAACTTATGGAAAGAGAAGAGGAAGCAGATTACAATTGTAACATAAGAAAGGAAGGAATGAAAATGGCTCTGTATAGGTTTAATTATAAATGAACCAAGAAGATATCAGGATGTTAAGAGCTGGCGAAGGTATCCCTGAACCCTAAGTGGCCCTGGTAGTTCATTTGCTGCACCTTCCGTGGCTTAATTTTTCAAGAGTTTTCAGCATTCCTCTTCTCATGAATAATGGTGCATATTATTCTTCTTCTGTTAAGGGTTCCCTTCTCTTGGAACCAGAGTGGAAGGACAGAGAATTTGTTAAGTTTTAAATTTAATAATTAGTGTCACAAATTGGCTTAGTTAGCACTGCAATGAAGTTACTGTGAAACCCCCCCCCCCCAGTCCCACACTCTGGTGCCTGCTCAGATACACTGAGGGAGAATTTAGCATGACCAATGCATCTAACCAGCACGTCTTTCGGACTGTGGGAGGAAACCCAAGCACTCAGAGGAAACCCATGCAGACGTGGGGAGAGCTACACAGACAGTGACCCAAGACAGAAATTGAACCCAGATCTATTCCAGTGGTCATGTTGGAATGTGCTATCTGAGGATGTAGTGGAAGCAGCTTAATTGGAGGAGGCATTTAAGAAGGAATTAGATTATTATCGGAAAAGGAAGCAGCTGCAGGATTAGAATGAAGGGAAGGGTCTGGCATTCAGTAAATTGCTCATCTGGGGAGTCAACAATGGGTCGATTGGCCTCCTGTATTGTATTAATTCTGCGATACCAAGCAGCGATATTCAAATGTCAGTCAATATGAATCAACAGCATATGCTGTTATTCACCCAAATACATTTCATTCTTTCAGACTGCGTTCATGTTAGGTTGTGAGAAAGGCACTTCCACGTGAAGGGTGGGTGTGCAATCTGCTACGTAACACATGCTCAGGGTAAACACAGAATATTTTGCAATCCAGTGTGAGGGGGAGATAGAAATAAATGCCAGAAATGACTAGTGTTTGACATTAATGGAAATACAAGCAGAATGGTTAGCACTGCTGCCTCAGCACCAGAGACCTGGGTTCAAATCTGGCTTCCAGTGATTGTCTTTGTGAAGTTTGCATGTTCTCCCTGTGTCTGCATGGGTTCCCTCCGGTGCTCTGGTTTCTTCCCACAGTCTGAAAGACGTGCCGATTATGCGCATTGGCCATGGTAAATTGCCCCTTACTATCATGGAATAGGCAGGATAAGTACATGGGGTAACGGGGATAGGTAGAATTGGTGTCAGTGTAGACACAATGGGCTGAATGGCCTCCTTCTGTGCTGTAAGGATTCTGTGATACAAAGTGGATTCCCCTGATAAGGTCATTAGTTTGTGCCTAGTGACAGAGGTGAATTTTTCATATGCCATTCTACCAAGAAGTCAACAGCATTTACTGCTTCTGAAGAAGGCCACCAATACCCTGCCATCAGCACCACCCTCTCTGCTTGTTATCACCAGGACAATTTCAATAAGTTAATGTGCTAGGGATGCAGGTTCAAATCCCACCATGGCAGTATTTGGAATTTGAAGACAGTAAAAAAATTTGGAATTAAGAATCTACCAGTGACCATGAAACCACTGACGATTGTCAATAAAACCCATCTGGTTCACTAATGTCCTTTAGGGAAGGAAATCTGCCATCTCTAACCAATCTAGCCTGCATGTGACTCCACAGCAATGTGGGTGACTCTCAATTGCCCTCAGGTGACTAGGGGTGGGCAATAAATGCTGGCCAGCCAGCGACACCCATGTTCCATAAGTGAAGATATAAAAAAAACTTCAGTAATGGTCCATTGTCTACTTGTTGACATTTTCTCTGTGAAAAAGGTTGCTGCCTCAAAAAGCTACAAATCACCTCAACTCCCCACTTAAGTTTCCTAAATAATGTACATAACCTGATTTCCAAGTGGAAATGCAATATGAAGATGCATATATTATGGAACTGGTTACTTCATAAGTGCAATGCAGTGAAAGTTTCCCTGCTGGAGTGACAAAGGGTGGTAAAGGAATGGAACCTAAGACAACCTGTTATAACTGCAATTAAAAAAAAATCACCTTTCTTTCTGCATTGTCACTGGCAGTGCTTAATTAGCTCCTTGGAAACAAGCATCTCACACACACACACAGACACGCATACATTTTTCCAACTCAAACAGTAGGAAGTAAGCCTAACGAGGTTTTCCCCAGGGAAGCAGTTAGGACTGCTGCAGAGAATAACCTAGTTTTGCTTGGTTGTGTTGCAAATTTTAGCACAACCACCATATTTTTTTAAAGGATTTCTGATCAAATATTTTTGATTTCTATCCCTTTCCCCATTTCCCTTCTGATTTATTCCATTACAATTGCTACCCAGCCTTTCCAATATCTGGTCCAAATTGGCTGGTCTCCACTTGCCAGCTGGACGCCAGCTGGCACTCATTTGCAACACTGATGGATGTGATCCAACCCCGTATTCAAGAACCACGCACATGCATTTCCAGCAGGGACCAACAGAAGGTAAACAGGAGCAGGTACTCTGGCTAATCTCAACTCTCCTTAGCCGAGGAATGCTGGCAAAATTCTTCCAGACAAATAATGATGTGCAAATATCCTAGCATATTTATTATAGTGAAACATCCAGATCTGTCCAGTTGAGTATCACACTGTGGAGTATATTACCAGGCTATGTCATCAAGAGAACTTTATAAAAGTCATCTGTATTTTTCTCTCTCTTGTTTTGCTGCCCGGATCTCAACCCACACAATTGGCCACTAACCAATCACCTTGCTCTGTTCACTGACCTACAACTACTGCTGGTTGCCAAACACCACCATTTGAAATATCTCACCCCCATGTCTGGGTCCATTTACTGCCCCATCCTCCACCAACTTAATCATAGAAATATGATTGAGCCTGTTTTGCCATTCTATCATTCTGTGACCACGGCTGATCACAGAGTGATAGAATCATAGAATGATACAGCCCAGAAGAGGCCCTTCAGCCCATCAATTCTGCACCAACACATTAGGAACACCTGAACCCCCACTTAATCCCATCTGTCAACACTTGCCCCATAGTCCTGAATGTTATGATGTACCAAGTGTTTATTCAAGTATTTTTTAAAGATGCGAGGAAACCCACTAGGCAACACATTCTAGACCATCATCGCCCTCAACCTCCTGCCTTTTACCTTGAACCTAACTGCCCTCATGACTGACCCTTCAACTAAGGACAACAGCTGCTTCCTATCCACTCTGTCGAAGTCTCTCATAACCTTGTACACCTCAATCAGGTCACTCCTCAGTCTTCTCTGCTTCAACAGAAACAAACCAAGCCTATCCAACCTCTATTCATAACTTAAATGTTCCATTCCAGGCAGCATCCTAGTGAATCATCTCTGCATCCCTTTCAATGCAATCACATCCTTCCGATAATGTGTTGCCCAGAACTACACACAGTATTCTAACTGTGTCCTCACCAAGGTTCTGTACAACAGAAATATGACTTCTCTTCCTTTGAAATCTATGCCCCAACTAATAAAGGTAGATGTCCCATGTCTTTTCCACCACTCTACTAACATGCCTTTCCACTTTCAGAGATCTGTGGACAAACACACCAAGGTCTCTTTGTCCCGTAGAGCTTCTAGTCTCCCACCATTCATTGAATACTTTGTCACATTATTCCTTCCAAAATGTATCACCTCACACCTTTTAGGGTTAAATTCCATCTGCCACTTATCTGCTCACTTGACCATTCCATCTATGTCTCCTTGTAGCCCAAAATACTCTGCCTCACTGTTAACCACCTGGCTAATCTTTCTGTCATCCACAAATTTACGAATCCTATCCCCCATATAGTCATCAATGTCATTTATATAAATGATGAATGATAAGAAGCCCAACACACATCCCTGCAGTACATCACTACATACTGGCTTCCAGTCTCTAAAGCACATCTGTCATCACCCTCTGTCCCTACAACTGAGCCAATGTTGCATCCACTTTATCAAATTACACTGCATTCCATGTGAATTTACCATGTTAACAAGTCTCCCATGTGGGATCTTATCAAAGGCTTTGCTGAAATCCATACAAACAATATTGTCCCCACCTACACACCTGGTCACCTCCTCAAAAAAGTCAATCAAATTTGACCTCCCTTTGAAGAAGCCATGCTGACTATCCCTGATCAAACTTTGCCTCTCCAAGTGGAGATAGATGCTCTCCTTCAGACGTTTCTCTAATAGTTACCCGACTACTGATGTGAGACTCTCTGGTGTGTAGTTCCCTGGTTTATCTCTACAACCCTTCTTAAATAGCAAAACCACATTAGCTGTTCTCCAGTCTTCTGGCACCTATCGAGTGGCCAGATACAAATTGAAAATTTAGGTCTGAGTATCTGCAATCTCCTTCCTTGCCTCTCATAGCAACCTAGGACTCCTAGACTGGAGATTTATCCATTTTTAAGGCTGCCAACCTCCAATACTTGTCCTTCCCAATGTCAATTTGCCTAAGAACTTCACAGTCTTTCTCCCTGAATTCCATATCATCAACCTCATTCTCTTGGGTGTAGACCGAAGTGAAATTTCATTCAGCACTATACCAAACTCCTCAGGCTCCACCCACAGATTTGCCCCCTTGCACCCTAACGGGTCTTACTCTTTCCTTGCTTATCCTCTTCCCATTGATATACTTATAGAATATCTTGGATTTTCCCTACTTTTACTAGTCAGAGCTTTCTCAGATCCCCTTTGCATTTCTAATTGCTTTATTAAGTTACACCCTGCACTTTTTATACCTCACGAATGCCTCCATTGTTCTGTTTCCCTTTTAAAAGTGTTTCTTTTTCTTCTCATTATATTCTGAATATCTTTGGTCATCCATGTTTCTTTGAACTTGTTATTCCTCCTATCACCGTAGGGAAACACGGTGAGCTTACATCCTCTTCCCATTTCCTTTTTGAAAGTTCCTTACTGTTCTTCTATAGATTTTCCTGTTAGTACTATTCCCATCCTACCTTGGGTAGATCCTGTCTTATCCACTTTCCTCCCAGTTCAAACTTTTTTTTGCAGTTTGTTTATTTCCTTGTCAATAACAAGCTAAAATTGCGATAGCTATCTCTAAAATGCTCCCCCACTACCTCCTGAACCACCGGTCTGGCTACATCCCCCAGAATCAAGTCCAGCACAGCTCCCTCCCTCCTTAGATCCTCCACATACTGATTTAGAAAGTTATCCAATATTCATTTCAAGAAATCTACTCCATCCAAGCTCTTAACACTATGTACGTTTCCAGTTAATGTTGGGAAAGTTGAAATCAC
Source organism: Sphyrna mokarran (assembly GCA_024679065.1). Taxonomy (NCBI): domain Eukaryota; kingdom Metazoa; phylum Chordata; class Chondrichthyes; order Carcharhiniformes; family Carcharhinidae; genus Sphyrna; species Sphyrna mokarran. The sequence goes on along the minus strand of JAGIQG010000029.1, from coordinate 10,842,181 downwards.
CTAATATAATAAAACTATTGTTGTTGTTTTTACACATCTCACCAAACTGAGCACATATTTGCTCCTCAGTATCCCTCTGACTATCTGGGGGTTCACAATGTACACCTAAAAATGTGACTGCCACTTTTTTATTCCTATACTCTAACCACATTTCATGCCTTTCCCACCTAAAAGAGGCCAAGATATCATCTCTCTTTACTGCAGTTACTGACTACTTAATGAATAATGAAATACCTCCTCCTCTTTTACCTCCTCCCCTGTCTCACCTGAAGATTCTACATCCCAGAATGTTGAATTGCCAATTGTGTCCTTGCTTCAACCATGTCTCTGTGATGGCTGCTATATCACACTTCCATGTGTCAATCATTGCCCTTAACTCATCCGTTTTATCTGCAACACTCCTGGCATTAAAGTAGAGGCCATCCATCCTGGCCATAATCCCTTGAAACTTAACACTGCACTCTCTCTGACATGTTTGTTTTGCTATGTGATTCTGTGCCTTTATTCTGCTGGCAGTCTGTGTCCCCTCCCGCTGCCAAATGAGTTTAAACTCCTCCCAATAGCACTAGCAAAACATCCCACAAGGATGCTTGTCCCTTCTGGTTCAGATGTAGATCGTCCCATTTGTACAGATCCCACCTTCCCCAGAAATGGTCCCAGTGATTCAGGAATCAAAAACGCTCCCTCTTGCACAAACTCTTAAGCCATGAATCCATCTGTCCTCTTATTTCTGCGCTCGCTAGCATGAGGTATTGGGAGTAATCCCAAGATTACAATCCGAGAGGTCTTGCTTTTCACTCTACTGCCTAACTTCCTGAATTCTTGATGCAAGACCTCATTCCTCTTTCTATCTATGTCATTGGTACCAATATGTAACGTGAACTCTGCCTTACTGCTCTCCCATTTCAGAATGCCCTGCAGCCATCCAGGACCCTAGCACCAGGGAGGCAACATATCATCCAGGAGTCACGCTGATGGCCACACTAGCACCTATCTGTACTCTTACTATATAATCTCCTGCTGCTATTGTCTGCCTTTCAAGCTCTGAATCTTGAGCTTCAGGAGCTGCAGCTGGACACACTTCCTGCACACATGCTGGACCCAGACACCGGAAAAGTGCCCAGCCTCCCACATGGAGCAAAAAGAGCAAATCGCAGTTTTGAGCTCTCCTGCCTTGACTAAAACCTTTCCATTTAAAAACCTTATAAAGAAAAATAAATAAAGCAAATAATTCCCTACTATTGCCTAAACAATGAGTTCCAATTTAATTTGATTTGGAAATGACCACCAGGACTTATTTATCAATTAGCTGCATCCATTGGTCTCATATCACTTTCTGACGTGTAATGCCTCTGCCCTTATCTTTTGGTCAGAGGAGGAGGAATAGCCTGATCCTGCCTTTCTCCCATATCCATTGATCCCCCTTTGCCTCAAGTGCTACATCTAATTGTTTCTTGAAAACATTCAATGCATTAGCCTCAATTTAGCCTACAGATCTCCAAGAACTCGGGTCTCTTGTTTATTCCACACCCATGCCCCATCACCCACCCCAACCTTAATCCACCATTGGCAGCCAAATCATAGAATCATAAAGAGGCCATTTGGCCCATCGAGTCTGCACTGACCACCATCCCACCCAGGCCCCACCCTCATATCCCTACATATTTTACCCACTAATCCCTCTAACCTACACATCTCAGGACAACTAAGGGACAAATTTAAGTATGTCCAGTCAACCTACCCCACACATCTTTAGACTGTGGGAGGAAAGCAGAACACCCAGAAGAAACCCACACAGACACAAGAAGAATGTGCAAACTCCACACAGACAGTGACCCAAGCCGGGAATCGAACTCAGGTCTCTGGAGCTGTGAAGCAGCAGTGCTAACCACTGTGCTACTGTGCCGCCCTCAAAGTCTTCAGCTGTCGATTCATAGAGTTTTAGGTATTTTCTCCTCGAACTTCCTGATTTTTCATCTCTGTCTCACCATTTAAAATGCTTCTCAAAACACCTCTTTGATCAAGCTTTTGTTCCACAGCCCTAATGCCTCCTTCTCTAACTCATTGCCAATTTTTCTTTGGTTACATGCTAGTGAAGTACCTTGGAAGATTTTTACTATGCCAGAGGTGTTATATAATTGCAAGTTTTCATCATCTCCATTGCTTTGATTTTCCAGTTTCTCTTTCAATGAGCTGCCAACAGTTTTATAAGGAATGTTTTTTTTAGCTATCACTGACACACAATCAGTGTCTGGTCTTACAAGTAGAAGCACAGTTAAGAAGGAGGTTTATTACTGTTTCCAGTTAATAAACTCCAACATTCCCAGGTTTGAAGAGATTGCTACACAAATAATGGTGGGACAGGAAGTGCCAAAATTTACCATTTTTAAAATGGCAGATACAAGGAAAATAATATTGAGGGAAAGCGCTGGATTAGTTTATCAGTTCAAAAGGGCGGAGAGCAAAATCTGTAGCTGTGTTTGAGAATAACAATATGTGACCTTGTGTGCACAAATCATAATGTGACGAATTTGTGACATTAGGGCTGGAATTCTCCAAGTGTTTACACCCTTTCACCCTGCCAGCGAGGGCGGAGTATTTGACACTCAACCAAATCTCTCTTCACTGCAGTGAGATGGGAGAATTCCGACTGCAAGCGAGGTTAGAGAATCTGGCCCTCAATATATAATGATGGACAGTCCATGTTCATCAATCCCACAGATAGGACATAGATAATCTTTGACCCTTGCAATTGCATCTACCCAGAACGAGCCTTAAGAATGGCAGCAGTAAAAGTCTATGACCAGATGCCCCACACATCCGTTGGCCAAGGAAGGTGTAAGATGTGGGGAGATGCTAGCAACGGGAAGAGGAGAAAGCATCCCAGGACCAGAACAACAACTTTGCAGTCAGTATGCTCTCATCAATTTCAGACATCACTTTCAGTTGTACAGTTTCACTCATAACTTTCAAGTATATGCAGACCTTAATATAAGAGTCAATCATGATTGGCATGTCCATTGAGCTTTGACACAGAGAATAAGATGAATGGAAGTATCTGTTGAACGGATATTTCTCATTCTCAGTATTGCCAATGGACGACATTATCAGTGACCTCAGAGCAGTTAGCTCCCCAGTTCTCTTCCCACCTCCACCCCACCCCCCATCCCCTTCCCTCCCCAAACCTTCATTACCTGTTCCCATTTAGATACATTTAGGAGATATTTATTTGGAATGGAGGAGGCTAACAATGAGATTAAATCAAGGCAAAAGGAGACTAACAGTCCCTCAAATAATTATGTCCTTGCAGCTCCTCCAGGGGGCATGTTAATTTTGCATCGTTCACCATGAATTAAGAGGATGGAGTACTTCCATTTTTGGGTCCATATTCTGTTGAGGGTCAGCATAATCTGAATCACTGGCGTGCACCCAAAGTGGTAACAATAATCTTGTAACAACAACAAACTCATGAAGACAGAGCTTCCAGTTTGTATCTCTGTGTTAGTGGGATTAATTACAGCAGGAACAATTATCTAATCATAAGTATTTGCATTGTAAGTCAGACATCTTATTGTTACAGCATTAATGAGACCTCACAGCATATACACACTTTTTTCATAAATTGTGTTATGAGCATCATTGTGTGAACACATTGATCTGTTAATTAGTAAATGCCCTGTGTGCTTTGGACATACTTTCTATTGCTACACATTCTGATATTTGTTAGGATGCAAGTGAAAATCAAAAACATGAAGATACATTTTGCTCTCTTTAAGCATGGTCTTCTTATGTCTTTACATCCAATCGCGTTTCAAAATGTCTGTGAAATTTTACTTCTCCTGTTTCTACTTGGCAAATTATTCCAAACGTACATTGCTCTTTGAGTGAAAAAGTTCCGTCTTTTGCTTAAAATGGCTTAGTTTTCCCAAGGGATTACCCTATCGACACCAGTAAATACTTTGTGTATTACAGAAGGCAGGAACATCACAAGTTTCAAATGGAGAAATACATCGTACCATATTCCTATTTTTGAATTATAAGAATGCCTTCGTGAACTACAAAATAAAATATTTCTGCACTGATCTGAAAGTACCTCTGCCACTTTGGCCATTTCCTAACCCTAACTCAGTTTCAATGTATAACAGCTAATGCACTTTTCGAGGAGAAACTTTGACAGAGAGCTTTTAATTAAACGCGCACCATTTTTTAATTTCGTACCACATTATTATAACATGCATGACAAATTTGTTTCGACCTCTGGATATACTTCACTGGAGAAGCAACAAGAAATCAGCACTTAAAGAGTTAAAAATGCAGAAAGTCACTTCGTCAATTCTTCAGTATAAACTTCATTCTCAAAGTACTTCTCATTTAGAATTGCTTTTTTTCTTAAATATAAACCACACAGGTAAGAACTGCTAGAAATCTGACAGCTCAAATCTTGTCAAAGCTCCTTTTGCAACTTTTGGTTGTATTTTAATTTTATAAAAAATAAAAATATTCTATTGACAGCCAATGCATTAGGCAAGATAGTCGGAGAGATTTATATTGAAAACGCTCCCCAAATGCCATTGCTACTATCACCTCCTGTTTCAGCCTGTCTCACCGATATGCAACAATACTAGTTCAAAATTGAAGGTTCTAAAACCATCTGACTTGAATTCTGCAGACAAATCACAATGAAACAAAGACATAAAAAGAACTAGAAATGATACATACAGTACAGCAATCCATCCTAAAACGTCTGAGGATTAAAGTCTGAAAATCAGCTGCCGGGGCTTAGTTAATGTAGGTAAACAACAGGACTGAGAGCGAGTGCTGTACTCTAGACTCAGACTTGCTTCTCTCTCTCTCTGCCTCTCTCTCTGTCTCTCTGTCTCTCTCTCTCTCTTTTTCTCTCTCTCACTCTCTTCTGGACTGATCAGCTCCTGCAGGTGTTAAAACTAGACCAGCACCGATTACATAACCCTCGTCATTAGCAGAAACCGACCTATCACCAGCCCACACAAAACTTGGGCTCTTTCCATGTAGATTTCTAACCGGTGCTGCCAGTGATGCTTTCTGCCACCCAATGAATGTTTTTTTTTTCCCCTCTCTATTCTCAGCAGACATGTTGCAAGACAGTTACAGATGAGTTTCAGCATTCCACAGTTCTTGCTGTCCTCATTTTTTTCTCTCTCTCTCTTTATTTTTCACTCCCTTTTTTCTCTGAGCTCCCACGCACGTGGAGCCTCAGTAAAATTAGTTCCACAGCCTTTGCATTCCAATTTTCAGCTAATTGTCTAGATATTTAGTTTTCTTGTTTCTAAGTGTCTGAAGCATATATTCTCAACATAAGTAAATGTCTTTTCCTTTGAATTTATTCTGTAGCAATAATTACTGATTTCAGTGCATTCAGAATTGCGGTGTGGAAATCGGTACAAGGCAGAATAGCAATGGTATTTTTCGGACCATTTTTAAAAGCAGCATTTAGATGTGAACACGTGCTGGTATGAACAGAATGTTCTCCCATTATTTTTCACCATGCCGTACCATGCTGACTTTGCAGCGATTGATACACCTAAATGTCTTGCTAAGCCATTTCAGAGGCTAGTTGAGAATCTGCCACATTGCTGTCAGTCAGTCACATGTAGGCCAGACGAAGTAAGGATGGCAGATTTCCTTCCCTAAATGATATTAATGAATCAGATGGATTTTTCCAGACAATCAGCAATGATTTCATAAGTTGATTTGCAATTCCAGATATTTTTCATTGAATTCAAATTCCAACATCTGCCATGGAGAGATTCGAACTCGGGTCCCCAGACATTAACTAAATCCCTGGATTAATAGTCCAGCAATAATACCAACCAGCCACCACCTCCTCTTAAAGTCCTAGAATTCCCTCCCTAACAGCATTGTAGGTCAACTTACAGCATGTGGATTGCAGCATTTCGAGAAGCCAGCTTTCTCAAGGGCTATTAGGGATGGGCAATAAATGCTGGCCCATGTCTCATGAATAAATAATAAATTTAATTAATAAATAGAAATAACAGCAATATCTATGATTCTGCTTTTTCTTCTATTCCAAGCAGCCTCTGTGTCTTGTGGGCAGGAATATCACCATCTTGGGCATTATCATTGACCAGAAACTGAATTTCAATAGCCATATAAGTACTGTAGCGACAAGAACAAACTGAATCCTGTGGCAAGTAACTCACCTCCTGACTCCTCAAAGAACGTTCACCATATACAAGGCATAACTCAGGAGTCTGATGGAATATCCCCACTTGTCTGGATGAGTGCAGTTCCATAAACACTCAAGAAGCTGAACACCATTAAGAACAAGGCAGACTGCTTGATTAGTACCCCTTCCACAAACATTCCCTCCCTCCACTATTGACAATCAGTGTATATTCTCTAAAAGATTCACTGTGGGAACTTAACAAGGCTCCTTAGACAGCACCTTTCAAATCCACGATCGCTAATATCGAGAAGGACAAGGGCATCAGAAGCCTGGGCACACCACCACCTGGAAGTTTCTCTCTGTAACGTCCTGACTATATTAGGCATTGTGGGTTTTAAACAAACAGAAAAGATGTGGGACGGAATGTTACAAAAAAATTGTAAGTGCTGAACAAGCATGAAAACAAGAGAGAATGTAGCCGAATTTTGAGCTCCCAGTCGCAATCGTATGGCACTAAAAGCACAAATGTGATTCACCTCACTGGGAGGATGAGGAGGGAGGGAGGGAGCCTTATCTCGCTGGTAAAGCTACTGAGCTCTGAGGGATGCCATTCTGCAAACACCCAATCTCCCACACTACTGGGAGATTACATGTCACCCCTCCCCTCCCAACCATCCCCATGGATATCACAACCCTCTGCCAATTGCTCCATGTCGCTCTCCTCACACCATCTCTCCCTCTGACTCACTCCTCCTTCCCCCCACTACTCTGGACTTTGCCCGACCATCAATTGCATCCCTTCCAGAGTTCCCCTCATGCCCACGCTACTGATTGCCTCCCCAGAAGAATTCTTCCCCCGATCACCATTTCTACAGAGCTCACCCCAAACCCTAATCACTGCCTATGCAGAATTCCCTTACCATCTCCCACTCCCCAATTGCCATCCATACAGAATTTCCCACACACACCCCGATCACTACCCTCACTGATCAACATGCCCCATGTAGTGCAGGTACATAGAGAAACTAAAACTAAAACAACAACACCCTAATGACACCACCATCAAATCTTGTGACCCACTCTAAAGTAATCATGCAATTAATTAAATGTATAAAACCCTCCAAATCACTCACCACCTTGACTTGTAAATATATTATCGTTCCTTTCATTGTTGCTGGATCAATGTCCTGGAGTTCCCACACGAATAACTCTGTGAGTATACCGACGGAGCAGTTCAAGAAAGCAGTTCACCATCACCTTCTCAAGAGCGATTAGGGATGGACAATAAATGTTGGCCTAGTCAGTGACACCCAAATCTTACAAATGAATAAATATTTTGAACACCCAACTGTACCAGCACTACATGGAAGCATTCAGATGAATGTAGTGCATCTCTACTGATGGTGCTAATTTATGTGGAAGACTGGCTGTAGATGAACCCCACCCACAACAGCCCATTCTACCATTTCTATGGCATCTTTCCCAAGTGGCCATTTATTGTGTGTTTGTCCACATAGTAACCAGCAGTGGGTTATTTGACCATGGCCATTTCAGATGATAACATGCACTCTTACATTCCAATAGCACTCACTGCCAAGCAATCAGGAACAGAAACTCTTGAACAACATTTCTCCTTCCCATGCACAAAGTTCCAAGGTCAGCTATATTTTCCCTATTGTGAAGATGTTGGCATTGGATTGGGGTGGGCATAGTAAGAAATCTCACAGCACTAGGTTAAAATCCAACAGGTTTATTTGGAATCACGAGCTTTTGGAGCACTGCTCCTTCATCATCTAATGAAGGAACAGTGCTCCGAAAGCTTGTGATTCCAAATAAACCTGCTGGACTTTAATCTAGTTTTGTGAGACTTCTCACTATACTTTCCCTACTATTATATTGGATGTGATCACCCAACAAATTGCAAAAACAAGTCTGCAAGTTTCCATATCTGGATAACTCAATTAGTTGCACATTAGATAATACACGTCCCAGTGAGTCACCAGGGGACTGAACCCAGATCAAAAATACTCGTGTATACTGGAATGAGTGACCATCTTTATTCATGAGAAAGTTCTACTGCAGCAGTCACTCAAAACTTCTGGATGCAATTATCCTGCTGGAATAATTCAAAGGCAGCAGTGAGGCATAGCAAATGTATTCAAGGCTGAGAAAACCACATTTTTGATTGACAAGGGCATTAGGGAAGGGTTACATATAGCAGAAAGTGGAGTCGCGGTCACAGTCAGACTAGCCATGATTGCACGCCACAGCAGATCCAATAAACCTATAGCCTTCTCCTCCTCCTATTTCTTATGATGAAGTGTCCACTTGAGATCTGCCAGCCAAATTTCCTTTGATGTCAAGATCAGCCAAGTTCCCAATAACTCATTGATAAGGACAGGAATTTTACTATGTATTCTGCCACGGGATTTGGAGTGGGCGGGACACAGAACACGCAAAGGTCCGCTGAACTCAAGCCGGATTTCCTGGCATTGGGGTGAAAATCTTGCGCAATATTAGTATATTCTGTTTAACAAGAGAGTGAAATAGTAATCAAAAAAGGCAACTTAATACGTGCATCTGACTTCTAGATGCTCATTCTGAATCTAAATTGAATGTTTTTTTCTTCTTCTTATGCAACAGCCAAACCTCACTGTTCACTGGGCCAAATAACTTCCTAATTTCTGTTAAGTTACTAAATAATGAGATATTGCTTGATTCAATGGCCGGAGTTTTCCAGCATTCTTGGCAATGGGATTTTCTGGTCCCACTGACAGCGAACCCTCGATATGCGTTTCCCAATGTAGGAGGTGTATGGAATGGGAAACTCCGTTGACAGCAACAGGACCAGAAGATGGTGCCGCTGGTTGTCCACTTTTGCCATGAAACATGCTGTAACCCTCACTCTCCCTCTGCTAATGTTTAGATGGGACAAGTCAGGTTAGGTGGAAAATCAACAGAGGTTTTCCGCCACGTTACCATTCATTTCAGACCGATTGGATTTCCTATTGAAATGAAACTCAATGTACCTAAGAACTTGATTCCAAAAAGGTTCAATCCTTTGAGAGAAAAAAATCTCTCCTTAACTAAGTCTTAAATGATCAATCCCTCTTCAGAGATTATGCCCATGTTCTAGATTCCACAGCCAGGGAAAACAACCTCTCAGTGTCTAATCTGTCAAGTCACTTCCAAATCTTGTACGTTACAAGAAATCAACTCTTTTTTTTTTATTTATTTGTGCAAAATGGACATTGCTGGCTGGTCAGCATTTACTCCCATCCTTATTGCCCTTGAACTGAGAGGGCAGTTGAGAGTCAACCACATTCTGTGGCTCTGGAGAGACAAGCAGACCAGACTAGACAAGGACAGAAGATTTCCTTCCCGAAGAGACATTAATGAACCAGATGGGTTTTTCTGACAATCGACAACGACTTCATGGTCATCAGTAGATTCTTAATTCCAAATATTTTTTTATTGAATTCATATTCCACCATCTGCCGTGCTGGGATTTGAACCCCATTCTCCAGAACATTAGCTGAGTTTCTGGATTAGTAGTCTAGCAATAATATCATTAGGCCATCACCTCCCCAGAGAACATACAAACATATAAAGCAGGAGTAGACCACTCGGCCCTTCAAATCTGTTCCACCACTCAATAAAATCAGAGCTGGTCTGATTTTAACTGCAACTCCACATTTCCACCTAACTCTGGTAATCTTCCCTTGCTTATCAAAAATCTATGCACCTCTACTTTAAAAATGTTCAAAACTGCCTTTTGAGGAAGAGGGTTCCAAAAACTTAGAGAGAAAAGCATCTCTGTATTAAACAGGTGACCCTTTATTTTTAAATAGTGACCTCTAATTTTAGGTTCTCTCACAAGAGGAAACATCCTCTCCCCATCCACCCACTCATGAGCCTTCAAAATCTTGTACGTTTCAATCAAATCACGTCATACTCTTCTAAATCAGGGTGGGTACAAGCCTAGCCTGTCCAACGTTTCCTCATAAGACAACACAACCATTCTAGGAATCAGTCCGAACTGATTCAAACACATTTCCATCTATCTTTAAAGAAGGTGCAGATGTGGGAGCAGAATTTTCCCATCTGTCCCACCGCAGGAATCATAGTGGGCAGGACAGGACCATGCAAAGGTCCGTTGATCTCAAGCAGGATATTCCAGTCTAGGGACGAATGTAGCCAGAAAATCCTGCCCGTGATTTCACCAATACCCTCTGTAACTGAAGATTGTAATAACTAAGATAGATCCAATTTACTCAGCCTCTCACCATTGGTCCCTGACGTTAGGCAGTTGCCCTATGAACCTTCGCTGTACTGACTCCATTGCAAGTATATCCTTCCTTAAACATGAGGACCAATGCACACCATATGCGAACGGGTATACTACAATCATATTCACAGCACGTGTCATCCAATGTATTCCCTATCATTTGATTTATAGCAGCAGCACTGAATTTAAGCAAATCTTTGCCCCTGCTCCAGGCAGACTAAAGGCATTATCCATATTACGCCATTGGATAACATTGCAAGAGTAGGAAAGCTGTTGTTACTTCCTTAGCGCAAATACACTGAGGCCAATTGTAGCAGCCTCATCTATACACTAATTGCATACAACAAGGGGAAGTGGTGGCATAGTGGTTTTTTTCATTGGAGTAATAATCCAGGGTAAGAACGTTAAACTCAATAAAAATCTGGAATTATACGTCTAATAATAGAAGCACAGAATCCTTAAAGTGCAGAAGGAGGCCATTCAGCCCATTGAGCCTTCACTGACAACAATCGCACCCTATCCTATTCCCATAAACACATGTATTTACCCTATTGGGCCCCATAACACAAAGGAGCAATTTCCACAGCCGATCAACCTAACCAGCACATCTTTGGAGTGAGAGGGAACTGGACAACTATGAAATCATTGTTGATTGTTGTAAAAGCCAACATGGATCACAAATGTCATTTAAGGTTTCTACCATCCAGACCTGATCTGGCCCTGTAGCTGACTCTTAAATGCCCTCTGACACCCATACCCCATAAATGAACATCTTACATTTACTAGCACAACAAAGATTGGCAACCAAACAGTGAGTATTGCTCAAGAGATCATAGCTTTTGATCACTGGTTCCACCCCCCGCCCCCCTCCCCCTCCTCCACATACGCCACTATGTGTATATGCATTGAGACCACACGGATATCTTCAGAAGAGTTCTTCCCTCTACTGATAATGGCTGGAATTTTAATGTTCTGCCCACCACAGGAATCGGAGAAGATGAGGGGGCGAGCCACGGAAAGGTGCGTTGACCTTATGCAAGATTTTCTGGTTTCGGGACAAGTGAGGCCATAAAAATCTCACCCAATGTGACGAATCTCTGTCGTCTGAGATAAGACATACCTGAGTCGTGTTAGTTCGAGTGTTTCATTGGAACACCTGTCAGCACACTGGGAGTAAAGTGGCAGGCGAGCGGATGGCACTGGCATTAATGAGGGACAGATTGGGAAAGTGCAGAGTTTCAGAACAATTCCCTCCAGCCTTCCGTGGCCCCATGCGCACACACACAGCAAATATGTGGGACAGCTACGTAACCACCATTTCAAGCTCTATGAAGAAAGGGCAGCCTAGAAAATATATATATATATACATATTATATTTGTATATTTTAATAATAATTCAACCAAGATTATCACTAGTAGTAATATTAATAAATGATTCGTTGAAGCATCTGCTGTACCTCCATGTGCAACTCAGAGTGAGAGGAAATTGGAAGCATGATTAGAGCACACTGTGACTGAAGCCAGCCTTACAGTAAGTTCACACAAGCTGCTGTTTACTGCGGAGAGAAGCAAACAGGACTGATAGTAGAAGGAATATCAATCCAGAAATAGAAGAAAACGCTGCTCTGGAAGAAGTCTGAAGCAGGCACAACTCTGATGAATCATAGAATCAGAGAACGATGAAAAATATAATCATACAAAATACAAGGAGACCATTTGGTCCAATTTGCTTGTGCCAATTACCTGAAAGAACTACCAATCAGACCCTTTTCCACATAGCCTTGAATTTTTGTTTTTTTTTCTTTGACAGGATCCAATTCCTCTTTGAAATTTGTTTTTGAATCTTTTTCCACCTATCTATAAGGTAATACATCTTAACAATTCACTGAGCAGAAAGCGTTCTCTTTGGCCAGAATCTTCCAGCCCTCCCATGGCGGATCGACATTCACACAACAACACCCCACTCTCAACCCCCAACTATCCACCCCCTGCTAAACCCCCTCCCAATTGTTCATTGACTTCGGCTGCAATTAGAAGATGCCAGAGTTAAAGGGTCCAGAAAATTCTGTCCATATCTCATACCCGCGTTTCCCATGGTGTCATGGTGGTTAGCATTACTGCCTCACAGCAGGACCTGAGTTTGATTCTTGGCTTGGGGTCACTGCCTGTGCAGAATCAGTATGTTCTCCCTGTGTATGCATGGGTTTTCTCATGTGCTCCAGTTTCCTCCCACAGTCCAAAAGATGTGCAGGTTAGGTACATTGGCCATGTTAAATTCTCCCTCCGTGCACCCGAATAGGTTACTAGAGGATTTTTCACAGTAACTTCATTGCAGTGTTAATGTTACCCTACTTGTGACACTGATACTTAAATTTCGTTTGCCAGTTATTTTAAATCAAACACCTTGTCTCAATGCCCACTTTGTTTCTGAGAGGGGATTTTTACATTGGGCTATTGGTTTTGAGTAAAGCCCATGATGCAGACAATAGTGAAGTGATATTGTCACAGGACCAAGAATCCAGCAAGCAAGATCTGGGAATCTGGATTCAAATTCCAACAGAGCGGATGATAAAATTTGAATTCAATAAAAATGCGGAATTAAAAGTCTAATGATATTAATTGTTGTAAAAATCCATCTGGTTCACTCATGTCCTTTAGGGAAAGAAATCTGCTGTCTTTACCTGGCCTGGCCTACATGTAGAATTATAGAATCATAGAATCCATATAGTGTAGAAGGAAGCCATTCGACCCATTGAATCTGCAGGATAACAATCCTATCCAGGCCCTTTCCCTGCAACCCCATAGTAATTACCCCACTAATCCCTCTAATCTATGCATCCTGGGACATGAAGGGGAAATTTAGCATGACCAACGAACCTAATCTGGACATCTTTGGACTGTGGGACGAAAGCAGAGCACCTGGAGGAAACCCACAAAGACACAGGGAGATCGTGCAAACTCCACACGGACAGTGACCCAAACCAGGAGTCGAACCTAGGTCCTTGGAGCTGCGAAGCAGCGGTGCTAACCACTGTGACTCCAGAATCACAGCAACATGGTTGACTATCAACTGCCCTCTGAAATGCAGAACAGTAAGGAACAGTCAATAAATGCTGGCCCAGCCAGTGACACACATATCCCATAAAATTGATTTTGTTTTTTAAAAAAGTGCCAGCTCCTGCAACAGGAAAATGTGTCAGGAATGTGGGTTTGGAGGTCACTCCAATACTCCACATACGGAGCAGCGCAGTAAATTTGTCAAATTAACTGCTGTCACACAAACAGTTAAATACAGATTTCACGAATCTGGGAGTGAGGGTCAGGCGGTGTTTTTCTTAAGTTCGTGCTTCCACAAAGAGTCAGGCCATAGAAGGAGTTGTGATTTTGCTAGAAATTACGAATTGGAAAATAGTAGAGGCACAGTGAGCCAAATGGCCTCATTTTATCCTGTAAAATTCCACAGTTCCCAGCAATCTTCCCATCACATTTACAATGCCACCAACGCAATGCAACCAGAGGAAATCTTCAGTCTTAAATTCAGTTTGTTTTTACCTCCTATTCATGTAGAACAGATATAAGATGATGATTACATTTTAATAATTTCATTTAGGGGGCTTAGGTGCTTCACGTAATCAATAATGGAGGGATTAAATTGTATTAATCTCCTTAAATGGCTCAAATGATTTCAGAGTTCATAGGGACAAAATTCAAATGTTTATTTTTTTAATCCCAATTTTCTTCTTGACCCCACCCCCCAACTATGATATTGCTTCACCCTGTCCGATGACTGCCAGAAATGTTCCATCACTTCAAACAACTCATATTCATGAAGAAGTTAGATAGTGACTGTCAGAAACTCATTTTCACCATGGGTTCATCACAGTTAAGTTCAGTCTTGTCATCATCTGAAATCAGCAGACAAAGCTGTAACTATTACATCGTGATCACGAGCAACAAGCTTGGCTGATTCCACCTCTCACCTCTCCCAAAACAATACTCTCTTCCCATTTCTGGTCAGAGTGATATGTTTCATTCCCCCTCCTCTTTTCTAACTGGTGTATTCAGTGGTTAGCACTGCTGCCTCTTAGCACCAGGCACAGTTTCAATTCCAGTCTCTGGTGACTGCGTGGAATTTGCATGTTCTCCCTGTGCCTGCGTGGGTTTCCCCCGGGTCTCCAGTTTCTTCCCATACTCCAAAGATGTGTGGGTTAGTTTGATTGGCTACGCTAAATTGCCCCTTAGTGTCTGGGGGATTAACAGGGAAAATACATTGGGTTACAGGGATAGGGCCTGGGTGGGACTGTTGTCGGTACAGGTTCAATGGGCCAAATGGCCTCCTCATGCATTGAATTGATTCTACCACCCATTTTTAAGTGACATTTTGGGTGGGATTTTCCGTGTCCTCCCCCACGATGGGGTTTATTGTCAGGATCAGAAGATCCAGTTGGAGGGACTGGATGATGCTAGTGACTGGAATAGCTGGAAAATTCCATTCCCACTCTTCTACTCTTCCCCGGTGTAGAAATATCTGTCTTTTTCATTTCCTTTTCTCCCAGTTCCTTGGTCTCAGCATTACTGAAATAAATAAATTTTGGACCTTCTTCCATGGACTGATGCTAACTTTATTATTTATTGCGACCTCCTGCTTTGCCTCCTTCAGTTCTCTTTGTATCAATCTTCACCTCTCATTTTTCTTGTTGCTTTTCTCTGCTTCCCTTTCACTCTGCTTTTTTTCACTTTGTTTCTGTCTCATTAGCTTTGGCGATGTTTATCCCACAAGGGGAGACTCTTGGGACAGCGCAGACCCCAGAGAATGGAAGGTCTAAGGCTACTGGGAGGTAGGTTCAAAGAAGACGCACCAAAGCAAGCCACGAGAACAATAGGGTTTATTGAAAAACTCCTCACACTCCAGCCATCAAGTGGCTGTAGGAGCAGTTTCCATGGCAGATCACCCCATAGCATGGGCCACACTGCTACATACATAGCAGAGAAATTATGGAGACTCTGAGAGGAAGTGTGTCGTCAGGAGATGATCTTGGGAAGACAAGTCCTGGGCAACATAGCATCCTAAGATAAATGAACTGGTCAGCAGATAGATCCTTAGATGCACTTGGCTATATTGCATTCCTAAGAGGTTTTTTTTTGGGTTGAGCTTGGGAGGGGAAATAAGATTGAGCTGTGGCTACAAAAGGAACATGTGACCTTTAGAAATTGGGCAATAACTGGTACTCTTAATGCAAACTGTTCATTACAAAGCCAATAGTTTACCCTAGAGTTTGTGTAATGTGCAATGCATTGCAAAAACATTGTCTTCAGAGGTTTAGAACAAAGGTGCTGTCCTGGCACATTTATCTGATTATGAAGAAATACTTTTAGGTGTGAGACTATCAACAGTTTGTGAATATGTGCAAAATATCTCATTAGAAACAACAAAAGGGCAGATTTTGTACAAATTCCAATTGAGTGCCTCATATAAATGGATTGAAACACAATTCAGGAACTGGAAAGTTAAGTGGAAATCAGTTCCGTGGATTCAATAATCAAAACAGAACAAGCTGGAAATACTCAGCAGATGTGGTAAACTGAGTTAACCTTTCAGATCTGTGACCTTTTGTCAAAAAGTGGGGCAGCGTAGCGGCATAGTGTTTAGCACTGCTGCTTCGCAAGGCCAGGGACCTGGGTTCGATTCCGGCCTCGGGTCAGTGACTGTATGGAGTTTGCACATTCCGCCCTGTGTTTGTGTGGGTTTCCTCCGGATGCTCCGGTTTCACCCACCGTCCAAAATGTTCAAGTTGGGTGGATCGGCCATTCTAAATTGCTCTTTTGTGTCCTCAGATGCGTGGGTTAGGGAGAATAGTGGGGTAAATAGAGGATAGGCTGGGTGGGGTGGGTCTGCATAAGATACTTTGTCAGACAGTCAGGATAGATGGGATGGGCCAAATGGCCTTTTTCTGCACTGTAGGGATTCTATGAAAATGAGCAACAAACTCAGTAAAACCATTGGTCACCACAGAACAAGGGATATTATAATCACCAAGTCAGTCAGCAATTGCTTTCTTCCTAATGACCTTTTCAAAATAGTAATGACACAGGCTGGTGAAAGAAACCATTCGGCCTTGTACAGCACTTTTCAAGGTCTCAAGACATCTCGAATCACTTCATAACTAATGCATTGCACTGGGAGTATTGTCAGCAAATGTGGCAGCCATTTTGAACACAGAAACACATCACCTGTTCAAATAGAGCAAGAAGCATGCGGAGAGAAAGGTTACATTATCATAATTTATACCTTTGGTAAGAGACATTTAACACTGTGACAGGTGCAGAAACCTGATCAGAGGAATTCCGACATAAAAGCTGGGAAGGATGGGCAAGAATTTTGGAAGAAACAATACGTTTTGAAGATCATATAAATGTTCAAACAGACAAATTAGGAGCAAGAACGAGCCATTCAGCCCCTTGGCCTTGCTCCTCCATTCTATAAGATCGCGGCTGATCTGATCATGGCTGCAACACCACTTTCTGGCCTACCCGCTAATCCAAACATACGAATAGGGAGTAAGAAAAGGCAAGGGTTGTGGAGAGGAAAAGAAGGTTAAGAATAGGGCAGTAGTTTACAAAGATGATGGGGTCAAGGGCATTTGTTTTTTGGGAAGGGGGTTCATTATCTTTAAAATAATGGGAAATTTGGTCCATTTAAAATGGAAGAAAATTCATTAGACATCTTCCCCACATGAGTTTACAATTTTCTGTCACCATTATGGACAGTTCGGTGGCATAGTGTGGTTAGCATTGGTGCCTCACAGCGCCATAGTGCCAGGTTCAATTCCAGCCTTGGATGACTGACCGTGTAGAGTTTGCTCATTCTCCCCGTGTCTGCATAGGTTTCCTCTGGGTGTTCTGGTTTCTTCCCACAGTCCAAAGATGTGCAGATTAAATGAATTGGCCATGCTAAATTGCCCCTTAGTGTTCCAAGATTTATAGGATAGGGGAATTAGCAGGATAAGTAATGTGGGGTTCTGGGGATAGAGTGGAGAAAGGATATCTGACTCTGTCAGTTGGTGCAGACTCAATGGATTAAATGGCCCCTTCTGCACTGTAGGGATTTTATGATTTGTGACACTGATGGAACAAATCTCCCTTTGTTTCCAATAACAATTCACATATTGCCAAGATGCAACAACTCACGTTGATGTATAAACTGTTGGGAGGCACAAATAAATCAGTTGAGATTCGTCATAACTATCAAGACAGGAGGTTAAAAGCTTGCGTCAAGTACCATATGCTTCATTCATGAATTGCCACATTACATACCAATATTGGACTGTGTTTGAAAACAGTACAGGAATTTCTTCCTCAGGCAAGCTTCACGTTTTTACATAAAATTACTTTGCACATTGTTCCAACACACTGCAGTTTAATCATAGTAAAACAAATAGGTAATTGTTTGCATAAGAACAGGACACGATTTTACATGAAGTGTTAAGAAGGGAGCTCCAAGAAGACATGAAATCTCTCAAAAGTGGGAAGCCAGAGTGGTTTTTCCAAAATCGGACAAGATTATTTTTCTTTTCCTTGGCTCTTCTAAGGACTTGCAAACTTAAATTGTGCTCCTGGGCTTTGCTCTGATGTTCTAGTTTTCCTTCTCTATTCTGTGCTTCAGAATGAATCCTCTGGACTAACAAGAAGTGAAGTCTTTGCTGGGCCCAGTTTAATATGATCCAGCAGCTGGGTCTGATGCCAAAATGAAAGTCTTGAATGTACAAAGCCTGCAATTTCCCTGATGTTACACACACCAGGTCCTGAGTTATACCGTGATCAAATTGGGGGTAGAATCTTTGCCCCCATGTCAGCCTGGGTACAGAGATGGGCTGGTATGAAAATTTGTACCATTGGCCAACATGCCAATTTGCTGACACTATCCTGCCTCCATACTATTTTCCCAGAGGAAATTGGGGGCCATGATTGACTTAAGAAAATCAAGTTGAGTTGGGCCAAGAGTTTTTTAAATGCAGGAAGTGTTCTGCCAGAATATTTAAGAAAATATGGCAAATGTTTTCAGTAACAAATTTGGCAAAATCAGAAACTGCAGTCTAAGATTTACGTTGATTCAGAGGCAACCAGTACAGTGAAACCCCAATTTTACACGCCCTGATTTAGCTCAAATTCAAATATAACGCGATGAATCATTGGACCATTTTTTATTGCTTTCTGGGGAGCTGAAAAGTTTTTGGTGAGTTAATTTTGTTTTTCTGAGATCAAAATGGAACAAACTGCTGGAAAAAGAAAATCTTTTTTCTGTGAAAGATATGCTTCATGCACCTGACGTGATCAGGACTAAAAGACAAACTCAAGTCGCAAGAGACCTCGGGGTACCGCAATCAACACTTTGTGGCTCAAGAAAAGAAGTTACGTGTGTCATGATGTAAAGGGTCTAGGGCCAGCCTTTTCATCATGCCAATCCACCATGGAGAATGATACGAGCCAGATTTTTATGGCTTCACAGCGGAAGATGTGCTCAAGGCAGAGAAGCTGTCTGAATGAAGCAAAGAAGAGCTACACCAGTGGCATGCTGCCGATAATGAATGCCGAACATATGAGCATCTGACAGATGTTGAGATCATCCATAATGTAACTAAAGCACCAGCAGAGGCAAGTATACCGGTTTTTGAGCCACAAGAAGATGATAATGAAGAGCCTCTACCCCCAGAAGTGTCTGAAGCCATTGAAACCTCAAGTTTAGTCTCTGTTGTCTGGAGACCCAGGAGGTGGACCACATAAAAATCCTCCAACTCAGAAGCATTCTAGATTTTACTTGCAGCCAGCAAGATGCTACGTTCAAGCAAGAAACACTCAATCACTTTTTTAAGAAATAACCTGTTGTTTTGTTTATTAAAAAGCTTTGCTAAAAATTAATTTGTATTTTAATTTCAACTGTAATAATGATTTATTTGCATAATTCTTTAATTAAAAGCTAATTTACTTGCCAGATGGCAAAAACAAAGGATCAAATAGGGTGATAATAGCGATGTTTTAGGATGTTAGGTCAACATTGAGTCAGTTTGAACACTGGTTTTCTTGAACCCTGATTTAGCATGTTTTTTAGCATTGTTTTTTTCGCAATAACGTTTTATGGATCCCAACCACCATGTTATAACTGGGCTGCACTGTACCATATGCCTTATGCAAAAGCATGGATACTGAGTTCAGATTGGAAGAACAAGGCATCATCCACCCAGGTCAGTTTTCAGAATGGGCAACGCCAATAGTTTCCATATTGAAACCAGACAAGATCATGCACACTTACAACAGTTAGCTTACAACGTCTGTTACCAGCTAACAGTTAATCATCCCAAGAGTTGAAGACCTGTATGCAAAGTTGGCAGCAGGTTAGTTTCACTCTAAGCCAGATATGAATCCGTGTTGCAGCAAGTCGAACTAGATAATGCATTCTGGAGGTATGTCATGATAGGCACACACAAAGGTTTGTTCCAGTACTCACATCTGTCTTTTGGTGTGTCTTTGATTATGCAATATTTCAAAGGACAATGGAGAGTTGGCCACAGGGACTATAACAGGTTGGAATAGACCATGATAAAGTCCTTATAACTGGATCAACAGAGGCTGAGCACCTAGCAAACTTAGAAGAGATGTTAAAGAGATTTCAATAGGTTGGTATGTGCCTTAAGAAAGAGAAATGCACCTTTCAAGTCAGTGAGTTGATTTACCTGGAGCACTATGTTGACATACAGGAATTACAACCCAAAGAAGACAAACTCAAGGCATTAAAGGAGGTTCTTTATCCCACAAACACAGCTGAACCCAAACATGTCAGAGGACGATAAATTTCTATCTATTAGTGACCCCCTTGTGTATTCTACTAAACCAACACTGTTGTTGGACTTGAAAGGCTCCCTAGAAGAGGGTTTTCAACAACATGAAGGAATTCTATATTTTTCAAACTTGGCCATGGGTAGGAATCAATATGATGGTCCATTCGTGGGCACAATATTTTTGCTCATGGTTGATGCACACTCGAATTCTTGAGGTGAAGTCACCCAATTATTCGCAACCATTGAAAAATTACGCTTATGCCTTTCAACTCATTGAAGTCATGGTATCAGACAATGAAACGGTGTACACAAGTGCTGAGTTTTGAAACTTCACTGCTCTCAACAGTATTAAACACATTAGAACTGAACCTTAATACCCAGCATCAAACCCAAAAGGGCCATGCAAATGTTCAAGTCTGGCCAGAAGAAACTGTCAGGAGGAACTACGGAGACCCTGGCTCCTCCTTAGCTATCATGCCGCTCTACATGCAACAATGAGAGTTCCACCAGCAGAAATGTTAATGGGGTATTGTCTCAAAATGAGACTGAGCCTCATGTTTCCAAATTTACCAGGGAGAATACAAGTCAGCCAAAGCAAGCTACAAATCCCATAGTACAGCGCAATCAATTTTGGTAAATTAAGCCTCATGGGTGAGAAACTTCAGTAGTGAATCAAATTGGATCCCTGGAATTATTGGGCAGGATTTTCCACGTCCAGTGGTAAGCTTTGCAGAGGCAGAAGCAGCCCACCATCAGCCCACAGCAGGAGCTTCTGTTCCCACCATCGCCAACAGGGTTTCCCATTGTTTGCATCTCACAGCGTGTGCTCACCATCAGCGGGAACATGAGATCCCAGCAGTGGGAACAATCAGAAAATTTCCCATTCTCTCTAAGGCAGGACTCCCACCAAGTGAACAGATGGGTCATTCGTAAACACGTGAACCAGTTTGAGAAGTAGAGAGTCATTCCTGCAGTCAGTGTTGCCATCAAGAAAAGTTTTTGAACCCGTGTCAAAGTATCTGACCAGCCTGTTATGGGCATAAGTGATGTCTTCTTGGGGATGGGAGTGGCACTGTCAGTGGGACTGGGAAAATCTGCCAGTGAGAATGGCCAGAAGATCCCACCCCATGGAATTATCACTAGTTGTTATAAAATCTCATACGGATCACTATTGTTTTTTAGGGAAGGATATCTAATCCCTTTACCTGATCTGGTCACCGAAGTGGCCTTGCAAAGTCACTCAGTTCAAGGGAAATTAGGGATGCGCAACAAATGTTTGCCTTGCCAGTAACACTCACAATATGAAAGAATTTTTAAAAAAGCACATTGCCATCAACTTAATCTCCAAATAAGGGCAGAATTCTCTAACCTCACCCGCAGCTGGGATATTCCAGTCCCACTGCAGTGAATGGAGATTTAGCTGGGTGCCAAATTCTTCTCTCTCATTGGCGCTGATGACGGGGCATACAAGAAGGCACAGAAGATGAAGTCACACAGGACCAGAGTTGAGCTGGCAAGATGGATACAGAACTGGCTCAGTCGTAGAAATCAGAGGGTAGCAATGAAAGAGTGTGTTACTGAATGGAGGGCTGGAATTATTGGAACTTGACTAGTTACGTTCCTCAGGGATCAGTGCGGGACCTTTGCTGTTTGTAATATATATAAATGATTTGGAGAAAAAATTGGTTTCATTAATAAGTTTGCGGACAACACAAAAGTTGGTTGATTTGCGAATAGTGATGAGCACCATCAGAATATACAGCAGAGTACAGATCGTTTGGAGAGATGGCAGATGGAGTTTAATCCAGACAAATGTGAGCTAATATATTTTGGAACGTCTACAGAGATAGAAAATTTACCGTACCCTTAAGAGTATTGATAGACAGGGATCTGGGTGAATAGGTACACAGGTCACTGAAAGTGTCAACACTGTGAAAAGGTAGTCAAGTAGGCATATGGCATGTATGCTTTCATTGGCTGTAGAACCTTAGTTGGCCACACTTGGAATGTAATGTTCAATTCTGGTCGCCACAGTACCAGAAGGATATGGAGACTTTGGCAAGGGTACAGAAAAGATTTACAGGATGTTGCCTGGTACAGACGGCTTTAGCTATGAAGAAAAGGTGGAGAAACTTGGTTTGTTCTCACTGGAAAAACGGAGATTGAGAGATGACCTGAAAAATGTCAACAAGATTATGAGGGGCATGTGCAGAATGGATAGTCAGAATCTTTCTCCCCAGAATGGAAGAGTCAATTACTAAGTTTATTATGTGAGGGGCAATGTTTAAAGGAGGCAAGTTTTTTTTTTACACAGGGGTGGTAGGTACCTGGAACTCGCTGCTGAGGGAAATGGCAGAAGCAGATATGGTAGTGACTTTTAAGGGGCATCTGGACGAATATATGAATAGGATGGGAATAGAGGGATGTGGTCCCCTGAAGGGTAGCAGGTTTTAGTTCAATCAGGCAGAATTGTCCGTGCAGGCTTGGAAGCCCGAAGGGTCTGTTCCTGTGCTGTAATTTTCTTTGTTCTTTGATCTCTGTTAGATCAGGGAA
The DNA here is from genome assembly GCA_024679065.1 of Sphyrna mokarran. Lineage (NCBI taxonomy): Eukaryota > Metazoa > Chordata > Chondrichthyes > Carcharhiniformes > Carcharhinidae > Sphyrna > Sphyrna mokarran. The sequence goes on along the minus strand of JAGIQG010000029.1, from coordinate 10,819,341 downwards.
TAACAACCAAGGAGCTTAACCCCCAGTACAAGGTATCAATGACACAGTGGTTAGCATTTCTGCCTCACGGTGCCAGAGAACTGGGTTCAATCCCTGGCTTGGGTAACTGTCTTGTGGAGTCTTCCTGTGTCTGTATGGGTTTCCTCCTACACACTGAAAGATATTTTGGTTAGTTGCATTGGCCATGCTGAATTCTCCCTCAGTATGCCCTAACAGGCACTAGAGCGTGACGCTTGAGGATTTTCACAGTAACTTCATTATAGTGTTAATGTAAGTCTACTTGTAACACTAATAAATAAACTTTAATTATCTCTACCTTTCTCTATTTATAGACTATCAGTCCACAATGAATTGTGATGTTTTGGGCCTTTTTTTAAATCTGTTTCCAATTTATTTGTGACAACTTGCCGGTATGATCAGGAGTGTTATTAGTGCGTGTTAACAGAATCCACGAACAGGTCGTTCTCAACAGCCCACGTGGTCACCAGTTTCAGGTCTGACACATTATTCATTGCAAACACAAGGAGATAAATTTAGCTTTGGCCAGAATATTTCAGCAAAATGCAAAGATATCCCTGTAGAAGAAGGGAATTACTCTTTCTTTTTCAGAAGCATTTCCTTTCTCACCAGATCTTGCTTTCTCTGTTATATTTTCCCCATTCCTAACTGACACAGTATAGATTATCAAACTGGAATGTTTGTCATCTTTTCAAGGTCTAAGCAGTGAGATTTCTGGTGCTACACCTTTCATTGTGAAGGAGAAGGCACTACAGGGGAACTTCATTTTGCACTGGGTTTCAATTATGTTAAAAAAAGACAATATCATAGAATCCCTTCAGTGCAAAAGGAGGCCATTCAGCCCATTGAACCTGCACTGACCACAATCCCATCTCAGGCCTTATCCCAATAACCCCAGGTATTTGCCCTAGCTAGTCCCTCTGACACTAAGTGGCAATTTAACATGGCCAATCCACCTAACCCTCGCATCTTTGGATTGTAGGAGGAAACCAGAGCACCCAGAGGAAACCCACATAGACAAGGGGAGAACATGCAAACTGCATACAGACAGTGGCTTGAGGTCGAATCGAACTCAGGTCCCTAGAACTGTGAGGCAGCAGTGCTAACCACAGTGTCACTGTTCTTAATATAATTAAGAACAAAAGTCTTGAATGTTTTCTGCTCTATTACTACAAAGTTGTGAGAGTGCAGAAATATTTTCACTTAAAACTCAGCCAAAACTATAAAGTTGACACATTGGCCAGAATGTTATTGTCCCGCTTACAATAGCAATCAGAGTGAACGAGGGGCGGACAATGGGAAGGTCTACTAATTTCGGGTGGGATTTTACTGTTTTGGGACAAGCGAAGACGTAAAATCCTCCCATTGATTGGAATTTTCCTGACCCCATCCTTCTCTCCACCAGGTTTCCTGCAGTGGACACAGTTTGCCACTGGCTACCAGAGGGATTTTCCGGTCCTACCAAAGCCAATGAAAATTTGCACAACTCGCCCATCCTGGCTGCCAGGGAACCTGCAGTGGGGGTTGACTTTGGTGGGTCTGGTGATATTGCATAGTTAGTGCTTTTCACAAGAGGGTAAGGTTAAAAAGAGACAGAGAGAACCCAAGGATTCCTGGTGAGGCCAGCAAGAGAAGATAATTCCCCAGGTTTTCATCCAGCTGGAATCACGACAGTTGATATGATCTGACATCTTTTATGATCTTAAGGGGTAGGCGATTTGGCCTTTCCAATCCGCTCCACTATTCCATAAGATCATGGCTGATTTGATTGTGACCTTAACACCACATTCTTTCTCGCCCCTAAAATCTGTTACTCACTAGTCGATCTGTCTAACCTGAGTACTTTCAATGGCATAGCCTCCACTGCTGTCTGAGGAAGAGAATTACAAAGACTAATGAAACTCTGAAAGAAGAACTTTCTCCTCATCTCCATCTTAAATGGGAGATTTCTGACTGTGTCCCTAGTTCAAGATTCTCCACGGGGATGGAATACTCTTTCAGTATCGACCACAAAGAACCGTCTGAATCTTAACCATTTGAATAAGGTCATTACTTATTTTTCTAAACTCCATTGACTAAAGGCCAAACATGTTCAATCATTTCTTTTGTGCCAGAGTCAGCTCAGTGAATCTTCCCTGAATTGCTTTCAACGAAAATTTATACTTCTTTAAGTATGGAGACCAAAACTCTCCAGGGTACTCTTGTTGAGGTCTCTGCAATGCTCTGTACGATTGTAACAAGATTCCACACTTTCAGACTCCTTTCCTTTTGCGATCAAAGCCGATGTTCTATTTGCCCTCCTAATTACTGTTGTTGCCTGCATACCAACCTTTTGGGATTCATGTTAAAGACCACCCAGATTGTTCATACCACAGCAGTCTGTAATATCTCTCTCTCTCTCTCCCCCTTGAAATAACATTCTGCTTTTCTACTCTTCTTGCCAGAATGGACAACATCATGCTATCCCATGTTCAAATGGTGGCAGCGGCAAACCCCTCTGGGAACAGGCAAAACTGCCATTTTAACTACCCTCTCACTCCATTTGCATCTGAAGGATCAAGAGTTAGCCATTTTTTTAAACAAAGCATAGAATCAAATCACCTTAAAAATCAGAACCTCAGTGAACCAGAAAGCTAATAATTGGTAAGTTAGAATTCAGTGCTTTCATCTTACTCCTGCTGACCCCAGTCTCATAAATTAGGCAGTATTCAAATCCCTGCAGAGCTATTTAAGTAAACTTGTCCTGCTTATGCTGTTCCATATCTCCATGAGATAGATGTTGGGAAAAATATTAAAAATGCTGTGTGTGCCTTCTACGCATTCGTATTTTAATGCACATGCACAGAATTAATTTTGCACTTTGTTTCATACCATTGAGTTGTGCAAGGTGAGTAAGTGGTCAGTCGGGGTAAGCAGCACGAAAGGTGAAATGAAAGTCACCTTGATCCCTTTGAAGGGGAAAGCTGGCTGGTGGTGACTTTAACCTGAGGGTCACCACACCTCAGGTGAGGGGCAAGGTTGGAACTTCATGAATAATCTCAGCTGCTACAGGATTTGAACCCACGCTGTTAGCATTGGCCCATAGACCAAACCAGCCATCCAACCAACTGAGCTAAACCAGTCTCCAGATGAGGTAGGTAGCAAGCAAGAGGAAGAAGCAGTGAAATGATTTGGAGGAACGCTCAGAGGATCGGTTAAGTGAACCTTAATGTCAATTTGTAGCTATCAACTGTGATGCCAACCCTAAGGTGAATCTCTATTGTAGAATCTGTACAGTGCAAGAAGAGGCAATCTGGCTCATTGAGTCTTCACTGACTCTCCAAAAAGAATCCCATCCAAGCCTTCCTCTTCACCCTATCCCATAACCGTACACATTTACCATCGCTAAGCCCACTAACCTACATATCTTTCGACACTAAGGGGCAATTTAGCATGGCTACCTGAAGGTTGGTATGCAGGCATCAACAATCCACCTGAAAATCTTTGGACTGTGGGAGGAAACTGGAGCACCTGGAGGAAACCCACTCAGATAATATGCAAACTCCACACAGATAGTGACCTGGGGCTGGAATTGAACCTGGGTCCCTGGCGTTGTGAGGTGGTAGCACTAACCACTGTTCTAACCTACTCCTTAAAATCCTTCTTTTAGGTTGTAGTGGCAGTAAAATGAAGACTAATCTTTCTTCATTTCGACTCTACAGACATTACTTGCCTGAGTGTGATAACAGTGTGTTGAAATGTGGAAATTTTAACAACATCAATAACATAAAAGGAAAAGAGTTGTTGCGTCTTATTACTTAGAGCGTTATTGATTTGAATATTCCGTGAACTAAAATATTGGCTTAGCTCCTCTCTTTCTTCCATAGTATTTACACTAAACTTTAACTAAACATAAAGGATTACGTTTATTTATTAGAGTTACAAGTAGGCTTACATTAACACTGCAATGAAGTTCCTGTGAAAAATCCCCTGGTTACAAAACTCTGGTGTCTGTTCAGGTACACTGAGGGAAAATTTAGCACGGCCAATGAGCCTAACCAGCACGTCTTTCGGGCTGTGGGAGAAAACTGGAGCACAGGGAGGAAATCCACACAGACATGGGGAGAATGTGCAGACTCTGCACAGACAGTCACTCAAGCTGGGAATCGAACCCAAATCCTTGGGCCTATGGGGCAGCAGTGCTAATCACTGTGCTGTGAATTGTAACTTAAATAGCTTCCACCTAATAAAACTGCTGGAAAATACGCGTGCGTGTACACGTGTGTGTGCATATACAGACATCAAGTGATTCGGTTCTGTCCTGACACCAACAATCAACCAATGTGTGAGGCTTAGACTTCATTGTGGGAATGGATCCCTTGGAACTGGAAACTGGAAGAAACCTTTGGAAGATGGAGGTGAGGAACTGAAATGCAGAAAAAATCCTTCCCTTTGGACAGCATTCAAATTTCTAACTTCCATATCCTCTGGACTTTTGGACATCTGAGACAGAAAGAAGAATTTACAACATTTTGTCATAGGAAACATGTGGGCCGGGTTTTCGTGGTCCTGGGACAAGTGTCGGAGATCGGATGGGGAACCGGTGCGTTGACGGAGGAGGGTAGGGGAATAGGGGAAATTAAAGCCATTTTGAGTCTGCACTGGTCTTTTACCATTATCGGAGCAGCTGCTTCCCACCGCCCCCCCACCACCAATGTGTGAATGCTGTCAATGAAGATGTTCTCCAGTTGGCAGGACAAGAGACATTGGAACAAGTGATTCTAAAGCCCAATGGCTCAAACCCATTCATATGAATAAGTCAGCAAAGGAGTATCCCATCCAGTTTGATGGCCCTCCCCATCAGTCTCATGGCCCTTTCCTACTTCTGTGTGGGAAGCTGAAGGAACCTCTATGCTGAAGTGCCTTTCCAATCTCATGCCTCCTGACAAGGTTTATTGGCCTGCGTCAGGAGCATGCCCAAGTGTCCTTAATCAGATGGCCAGCACCCATGGGTTTCCAAGGGCACACGGGCAGGCTCAGAATCCTGTGTCAACAGTGTCCCAAAGCCTGTCAGAAAATCCAGCCTGATGTTCCAGAGTATCGGCAATTATTTTGGAAGGCACACTAACAATTTGCTAGAGGCTGACCGGAAAGCCACGGTTGGAATAGCAAAGATGGAAGGGGTTGGCACTTGACACATGTGGTGGTGTGCAGAGGAGCCATCCCTGGAAGACCATTGATGGGGAGGGAAGGAGAAGGGCAGCCTTTGGTATTTCCCATTGCTAAGTCAGAACCTGGTATAGCATCAAGGCAAGTCCACATGACAATGAGGTGTGCCCCACCAAAACCAGACCTGGACTTAGGATCATAGTATCCCTACATTGCAGAAGGAGGCCATTCAGCCCATTGAATCTGCACTGACTTTTTGACAGAGCATCCAACCCAAGCACTATCCCCTGAAACACCACACATTTACTCCGTTAACCCCTCCCAACCAAAACATCCCGGATGCTAAGGGGCAATTTACCATGGCCAACCCCCCTAAGGTAGATATCTTTGGACTGAGAGGAAACCGGAACACCTGGAGAAAACTCACGGAGGCTCAAGGGAGAATTTTAAAAGGATCTTTCTTTTAAATCTGCTCACCTACGTAGTTGGTCACTGGGTCCATTAAAGCCCTCAATCTCGCAGGTGACTCACAGACCTAGAATTTCTTCCATGGGTGCAATCTGGGGATTAAAACCATTCATCTCTGTTCCATCTGATGTCACATTTGACTCAAATTTCCTGGTAAATTCATTTGATTTGATTTTTTGATTTATTATTGTCACTGCATTGGTAAAAAATGAAAAGCATAGTTTCTTGCGCATCGTACAAAGCATACTATTCATAGAGTACATAGAAGAGGAGAAAAGGGGAGAGTGCAGAATGTAGTGTTACAGTTATAGCTAGGGTGAGAGAAAGATCAGTTTGATATAGGATAGGTACATTCAAAGGTCTGTTGGCAGTAGGGAAGAAGCTGTCCTTGAGTCATAAGTTGCTTCATGCCCTCAGACTTTTGTATCCTTTTTCTCACGGAAGAATTTTATCACCCTACCTGCTTGGGAATCAGGTGAAGGGTGAACAATAGAAAGGTCTGTTGACCTCGGGCAGACTTCTATGGTTTCGGCATGAGCAAGTCCCTAAAATCTCGCCTGGTATGTCCGGGGTGTTGGGTCCTTAATTTTGCCAGCTGCTTTTTCCAGACGGTAGGGAGTGTAGACTGAGGGAATCAATGGGAGATTGGTTTGCTGATGGGCTGGGCTATGTTCACGAGCTTCGTAGTTTCTTGTGGTCTGGATCAAAGAAGGAGCCACACCAAGCTGTGATACATCCGGAAAATATGTCAGAACACAAAAAAATTGTGCAAGTAGATGTAGACCAGTATAGATATTTGAAGTCCAAAAAGCCTGTTTAAATATAAAAATTAACAGAGATGGGGCCTGGGTGGGATTGTCATTGTGCAGACTCGATGTGCCGAATGGCCCCTTTCAGTACTGTAGGGATTCTATGATTCTATAATTAAAGTTTCAACTAATATAACCATCAGCTTTGCAAATGAGGCACAGGATGAGTATGGATACACAGTCCGGGCAGCTTTTCAATTATTAATTGACTTATACATAGATGCAACAAAAACATTGGAAGAAATAAAATATATACTGTAGGTCTTGACGACTAGTTTTAAAAACCACTGAAAAAAAAATTGCAGTTAAACACTTGAGAAATGGCTTTGTTTCCCACTGCACTGGAAAATCTTCTCATAGTTTGAAATGAGTTTACTTTATTTATGATTAGCGCCACAAATTAACACTGCAATGAAGTTACTATGAAAATCCCCTAGTTGCCACATTCCGGCACCTTTTTCTGGTACACTGAGGGGGAATTTAGCGTGGCCAATGCATCTAACCCAGAACATTTTTCGGACTGTGGAAGGAAACTGGAGGAAACCCATGCAGACATTGGGAGAACGTGCAGACTCGGCCCAGATAGTGGCCCAAGCCAGGAATCGAACCCGAATCCCTGATGCTGTGAGACAGCAGTACTAACCACTGTGCCACCATGCCAGTAATTAGGGACAAGCAATAAATGCACTGCTGCCTCACAGTGTCAGGGACTCAGGTTCAAATCACGGCTTGAGTCACTCCCTGTGCAGAGTCTGCACATTCTCCTTTTGTTTGTGGGTACCCTCCGGGTGTTCCAGTTTCCTCTGAAAGACATGCTGTTTAAGTGCATTGGTCATGCTAAATTCTCCCTCAGTGTACCCGATCAGGCGCTGGAGTGTAGCCACTAGTGGATTTTCACAATAACTTCATTGCAGTGTTAATGTAAGCCTACTTGTGGCACTAATAAATAAACTGTATTTTCTTTATTCTGTGCAGAGAATAGTGAGTCAGGCGCACATTTTCTTTTGTGTGATATCTTGTAACTTTTTTTTGGCAATAAAATGCCAAATCTATTAGAACATGAATGATTAATTGGGTTGACATTCGAAGATTATGTTGATCATTTTTTAATGCGTGGTCTATCGAAATCCAAAGACACGCATAAAATTTATTGGCAAGTAGTTGCACCTCTATAATTTGTTAGTGCTGAATTACAACCAGCTCCAGAAAACGATACTTAAAGCGACAGCACAGATACCATTTTTTTAATACATTTTCGCAGCTGCTAAGGTTAATGCCTTGCAGATATTGTCACAGATTCTTGGGTCGTTGCTTAGCAACAACAGACGGATGATAATAAAGCATTCTTGGAGTTGCCGAGATTGTTCCAACAGGCTGCAGTTGCACAGCAGATAGTCAGCAAAGGACTTAGACAATTACGCAGTCATGCTGAGGACAGTGTACATTCACTAATTGAAGGGAAGTAGAGCACTGGAAATTTCAACTTCCCCACGGTTTTGTTTAAATTCATTCTTGGAATGTGGGCGTCGTGAATATGGGCAACATTTATTGGCAGCACACCGGGGTAGGGAGATCCAGGATTTTGAGCTAGCAACATGGAAGAGCCAGCATGATATGTGACTTGCTGGGGGTATTGGAAGGAGTGGGATTATTGAAACAAGTCAAGCAACAATGTCTACACTTATGAAATCATACTTACCAGCCAACATCCTAGATTCCACCAAGGTTATCTCTGTCCCTTTGTTAGGCCAGACACACCAGAGGGAGCAGCATGGTGCTGTACAGTCAGGAATGAAAGCTGAGGGCTCTTTTCATCACAGGAACTGCAGCAGTCCAACAATTCCATTCACTTGTCCTCGAGGGCAATTAGGGATGGGGCAACTAATATTTGCACACCTACAAAGCAAGTTTCCATGAATGATGAGAAAACAGCCTCCTTTGTTACAATTGATGATGGTCCCACGTGGTTTAGAACAAAGTCACAAATGCTGAGGGTGTTTCTACTCCTGTCAGCCATGTTGGGGCTGGATTGAAATTTTTTACCCTATCATAGAATCTCTATAGTGCAGAAGGAGGCATTCAGTCCATCGAATCTGCAACAACCACAATTCCACCCAGACCCCATCCCCATTAGCCCATGTATTTACCCTATCTAGTCCCCTTGATACTAAGTGGTCATTTAGCAAGGACAATCCTCCCTATCTTTGGACTGTGGGAGGAAACCGGACCAAACCCATGCAGACATGGGGAGAATGTGCAAACTCCATATAGACATTGACCCAAGCTGGGAATGGAACCTGGATCCCGGGCACTGTGAAGCAGCAGTGAAAAGCGCTTTGCCATCCTTGTTTTCTTTGAACTGTCATCCAGAATCGGCAAGGCAATTTATCATACTGCCGCGATGTGCACCTAAAGCAAAGAAGAAGGATTTCCCTTACTAAACCATAGAGTGACAGCTGAAATCTCAAACACTTTTAAGCTAGAATTTTTGTAACTATTGCAATCATTCATATCCCTGAATCTAAGAAAGTCAATTGCTAAAACACAAATGAGGGGTAATATCATTTGAACATTTATTAAACATTCATGTATGGGGCCACATAAATTACATGTTCATAACAATTACAGTTGAATTCTCCTCCTGAAAACATTGCTCCACAAATCCAGACAGCACCAGTCTACTGTTGTATCTATTGTAGAAGATTGACCCAAAGAGTCTATCCCGGCTCTGTGCTGAGTGGCATTCCCTGAACTGGTTTGGGGTCAGGAATTTACAAATTGTCCTAATACTCCATTGCCAGCAGGGAGCCCATCAATGCCCAGTTATTAAACTACAGTGAATGCTACAGGAGTAGAAACATGTGGGCACTTGATAGAAACTTGGAAACTATAAGCAGGTCCTTTGAGCCTGCTCCGTCATTCACTATAATCATGGCTGATCATCAAATTCAACATCCTGATCCCATCTTCCTTTCATACTCCTTGATCTCTTGAGCCCCAAGAGCAAAACTAATTTCTTCTTGCTAGAAATAAAGAAAATAAAAGCTGGAGTTGGCCCACTTAAAGGACCAAAGGAATCTAAAGATCAGGAGATTAGTTTCCCAAGGTATAGGAACTGGGGTCTTCATTGGAAGTTGACTGCACATCAGATCAATAGGAGAGAAATCTATACCAGCCTTTATCCTTCTGTTGGGGGATCTTAGGACCATTTTGGCCCCACCAGAGGCATAACTCCATCTTCCAAGTGATGGTTTTGAAAATCAGCAGTAACTGGTCTTGCTCAGGAATTTGTGTAATTATTTAATATTCCTGCGTGTCACTGGCTAGCCAGAAATTTTATTGACTATTTCAAATTTCCTTTGCAAAGGTGGAAGCAAGCTGCCTTCTTGAACCATTGCAGTCCAGAGTGCTAGTAGGAAGGGATTTCCAGGAATTTGAACCATTGGCAATGAAGGAAAGGTGATACAATTCCAAGTCAGGATGATGTGAGGCCTTGGATGCTTTATTCAATGTCATTATCCCAACTTAGTTCCAGTGAGATTGCAAAGAAGAAGCCATCCTATTATAATGAAGGATGTGACTTGTTGAGTTACATTCTCTGTTCATGATTGACTCAGTCCAATGTTCTAACAGAGAATTCACTCTTGAACTAGAATCTTCTTGTCCCACCCGCCACAGGAATCATAACAGGCAGGATAAGGATCAGTTTTAGGGGAAGTGAGGAAAACCCTGTCCTTAACCTTTGTGGTTTTTAAGACGAGGGCGGAGACTGAGGATTGTTTGGTGAATCTGAGATTGAAAAGAAGAAAGGGGAAAGGATTTACTCTTGAAAGAGTGCCTTTCATGATCTCACGACCTCTTGAGCATTTTATAGCAAGGACATTACTAGTTGAAAACTTTGTAGTGGCGTGGGTAGCCTCCCACTCTAAGTCTGGGTTCAAACCACATTCCAGGATTTGATGGCCATGAGAGGTGCATTCAGAATGCAACCAAAAAGGTGAATTGTCAATCTTTCAAGATGAATGGTAGTAGCAGCAGGAAAGACTACCCATTAGTTATGCCTGGGTAGAGATGCAATCCTCAAGCTGTAGAATCATAAAACCCATACAGTGCAGAAGGAGGCCATTTGGCCAATTGAGCCCATACTACAATAATTCCACCAAGACCCTATCCCTGTAACTCCATGAATTTACGTCACTAATCCCCATGATGCTAAGAGGCAATTTAGCATGGCCAATCACCAAACCCTCACATCCTTGCACTGTGGGAGGAAACCAGAGCACCCGGAGGGAACCCACATAGACATGGAGAGAACATGCAAACTCCAGACAGGCAGTCACCTATGACCAGAATTGAACTCAGGCCCCTGGCGCTGTGAGGCATCAGTTCTAACCATTGTGCTACCGTACCGCCCTTAACTAACGATCCATTCCTAGCAAAATAAGCTGCAGAAAACATACAAAAATATGTTGCAAATCTGCCATGTGTGCACTTGAATTGTATTCATTGTTATGATAGCAGAAGAAAAGTCATTAATGTGTGGTGAACACAATGGGGTAAAGCATTCCAGTAGTTTGAATTTGCCACACGGAAGAGAGAATTAAGCAATAAAGTATTATATTGTATTGGAATAAACACAAAATCAGCAGCAATAAACACTTTCAACTCACTATGCCCTTCTCCAACTTTGAAAAGGAAAAAATGTGCTATTATAAGCTTCAATTATCTCCTTTGTTATTTCCTTGAATAGATCCCGAGTAATGTTTTCTAGAATGGTAATGCACTTCCAACTAACTGTGAGTTGACTTTAATTCAGATCTCTTAAAAGTGGTTTCTGATGTTTAATGGAGAGTTAGTGTAAACAATATTATGATTGCCCAGAAAGCTTATAAGGACAAAGCATCTGAACAGAAACATAAGTATAGTTGACAATACTGAGAGGTAATGAGGGGCAAACAGGCTTCGATTTGCTACACAACGCTCGACAGTTTCATTGAAGATCTCAACGTGTGGTCTGTTTTCCAATTAAGCTGCATCTTCGACTGGATCACAGCGCAGATCTAAAAGAGAAAGGTCACTATAGGCCCACATCCAGAAATAGCCTACAGCTACCTTCATCGCAGTTTTAAACTCATTATAGAGTTGTAGAGTCATAAATGTTTACAGCATGGAAACAGGACCTTTGGCCCAACTTGCCCATGCCACCCTTTTTTTCTAATCACTAATCTAGTCCCAGTTGCCCGCATTCGGCTTCTATCCCTCTATATCCATCTTACCCACGTAACTATCTAAATGCATTTTAAAAGACAAAATTGTACCCCCCTCTCCTACTGCCTCTGGCAGCTCATTTTAGACACTCACCACCCTCTGTGTGAAAAAAATTGCCCCTTTTGTATCTCTGCCCTCTCACCTTAAAAATATGCCCTCTAGTTTTAGACTCCCCTATCTCTGAGAAAATATATTGACCATCTAGCTGATCTATGCCCTTCATTAGACCTCTATAAGATCATCCCCAAGCCTCCTGAGCTCCATAGAAAACAGTCCAAGTCTATCCAGCCTCTTCTTATAATTCAAAACATGAAGTCCTGGTAGTATCCTAGTAAATCTTTTCTGCACTCTGCCTAGTTTAACAATATCCTTAATAAAGCAACATTTTATATCACAATTCCTTATCCAATTATTCCAAGGCATTGGTTTCCATCAGTCTGCCAGTTAGGTGCTCAAGCACCTCTCAGTGTGGTTTTTGTCTTTTCTGTTTCTTCAAAGAAATTATATCTTTAAGACTACAGCCAAAATTCTCCAGCTGTTCATGCAGGCGGGATTCTCTAATCTCACAGGCAGCGCAACCCCGCAAGCGCTATTGAGTGATATCAATGGGAATTCCTATTGATAGTGGTGAGAATTCTGCCATTAGCAAAAAACATGTCAGCTCCTGCCGGTGGGAAGCACGCAGCTGGGAAGTTGGAGAATCTTCCCCTCTCCACAGAGACTGGAGTAACAAATGGGAAAGCAGAACTTTGGCAGAGTTATTCCCCTCAGGTAGGGTAGTGGCCTGGGAAATGGTTCTGCAATGAACTACTACATACATAGTAGTAGTTGGGATTTTATGGCCTCACTCCTCCTGAAACGGTAAAATCCTGCCTGAGATCAACGGACCTGCCTATGCTTCGTCCACTGCCCATCCCAATTCCCGTGGCAGGTAGGCCAGTAAAATTCCAGTCAGGATGCTGATTCACTTCAGACCTGATTGAAGTCAAGGTCATTTAGTTTTGGGAGTTCTTCACCCTCTTTCACTCTTGCACAATTAATGCACTTTGCCCTTTTCTATGTGTAAGTACATATGAATATATTTTTAAAAACAAAGTGCTTGCCTTGTGTAAGAATATTCCAAGCTTTGACTGAATTCCCCCACCCCCTAGGCAATGACTTTGCATTTCAAAGAATTAAGCTGTTTTTTTTCCCCAAGTTCATTGTCACTGCTGACGACTGGAAGTATATTGATTCTCTATTGATACCACCAATTGCTTGAGATCATTCTTAACTACTTACTAATGAGAGGAAGGTGAAAATTGCTAACGTTGTGGATTGAATTGAATTAAAGGCTGGCAGTTTGCTGTTGTGACATTCTCGGCACTATAAAGCAACATTCCCAGTCACAATTTTAATCGACTCAAATAAAGAAAAAAATACTGGTGGGCAGGAGCTGGGCGGTGAGATTTGCCCAGCCTGCTATTCTCCCAGAGCTAAAGTCAGGAGACGTAAGTGGAGACCATGCAGTGAACTTAATGCTATAAGAGATAGGAGCAAAATTAGGCCACTCGGCCCATCTGCTCCACTATTCAATCGCAACTGATATATTCCTCATCCCCATTCTCCTGCCTTTTCCCCATAATCCTTGATCCCCTTATTAATCAAGAGGCTCTTCAACTCAGTCTTAAAGACACTCAATGACCTGGCCTCCACAGCCTTCTGCAGCAAAGAATTCCACAGATTCACCATTCTCATCACAAGCTTCCCACTGGGCGCCACGGCCTTCAGATGTCTCTGGCCTCTGGATTTCCGGCGTTGTCAGCTCCATGCCAGAAATCGGAACAGAGCTGATTTAAATATTGAAATCACTATTTAAATCTAATTTGTGGGTCCAGGATTGATATCTCTGGGCCCGCTAGTCTCTTACCCCAGCACTTCCCCCACTTCCCTGGAAGTGTTTGACTCCAGCGGTATTTACCAGTTCCCCAGTAGGGCAACCCAACCCTGCTGGAATGAAGGAAGATCATGGAGGCCTCCCAGGAGGTTGGGATAAGGGTGGGTACCCCCTAGGCAGTGTCAGCCTGGCCTCTTGACATTGGCCAAGGGGCAAACCAGCAATGCCCAAGGGGCAACTTGACACTACCTACCTTGGATCAGGCAATGTCAAAGGGTGGAGCCAGAAGAGGTCAAGGCCTCTGGAGGTGGAGATCAGTGGGGGTGGGGCGGGTCCCGCTGCCCTTCTGCATTCGGTTCGGTGACACAGAGAAAGAAGAGCTAATCTGGACTGGCTATCAAGGTAAAGGGAGGTGGAATGGGGAGGTGAGGGTGCGGAGTAAGGCTGAGTTGGCGGATGGAGGGCTTGGGGGTTGGGGCAGTCGGGGATTGGCCCAGACCTGTTCAGGAGGGTCAGCAATCTGGGCATGGTGGGGGGGGGGGGGGGGGGGGGGAAGAAAATTAGAGAGTGGGCATTTGGGCGTTACAGGGGTCTCGGGGCTGGACAATGATCGAGCTAGCCAGCATTCAGGAGTCTGGCAATGAGGGGTTACTGCGCAGGTGCCAATCCCAGCGCTGACAGATCGACGCATGCACGGTGCCCTGCTCAGCACTCTGCTGCTGGCATCTCCAGCGAGAATAGGCCGCACTCACTGATTTTTGATGAGATTCACACTGAGACACTCTGTGATGCACAGAGTGTGGGAGATTCATTTCAAAAATCCTGCTAGCTAAAACCAGTGGAATTTATTCCAGTTTTTACATGAATTTGACGGCTGGAATTTCTGGGCAGAATTCTACCAATGGAGGTTGTTTCCTTCATCAATGAGCAAAGCAGGAACCTTGTTACTTGATACAAGTCAGTCTGATGTTAACACGATTTGCCTGATGAGGTTGAGGAGAGTAAGGATTCAGATTAGGGACACATCCCAACCATCCCACATTCTCACATATTATCTCCTGGATGCTGGGTGGAATGAAACCTGCCTTGGCTACGTTGTGTGAATCTTAATTAAAATCTGTTGGAGGGGCTTATTCCTTTTGGAAAGGCTGGCAGCAGAGCGCTGAGTGGGCCACCGCGCATGTGCCAATTTGGCAGGCAGGGGCCTAATATATACTCCAGTTCAGCCTCTGACTATGGTGTTCAGAACCCTCGTGAGAATTTTAACTTCAACCTATTTAAACATACTGGGGAAACATCACCAAGTGCATCGAAGGCCAGGAGAGATCCAGTAAGGTAGGATCTTTAAAATTTCACTTGTAAAGCTGGAGGAACAGATTGTACAAAAGAAATCTCAGAGATTTTTCCCTTACTCCACTGTTGTACCTATATCCAAATCTCCCCCTTATCTTAGTGCTGCAGACTCATGTCACTGGCAGTTAATGTCACTCAAGTTCCCACTCTTGCCCATTGCCCTCCTTGGCATTTTGGATAGAGGGGCAGGCCCAATAAGATGATGAGTCCCAGGGATGAGAATGAGTCGAGTTCAAGTGTGGGACCAGTTTGCTTCGATCCACTCCAACCTCTGTTGTTCCCGGTGTCAGCTTTCAAACCCCAAGCTAAAATCGAAGATTCTCCAAGAGGGGTGGGTACCCCCTAGGCAGTGTCAGCCTGGCCTCTTGACATTGGCCAAGGGGCAAACCAGCATTGCCCAAGCGGCAGCTTGGCACTACCCACCTTGGATCGGGCAATGTCAAAGGGTGGAGCCAGAAGAGGTCAGGGCCTCTAGAGGTGGAGATCAGTGGAGGTGGGGCGGGTTAAAGTTAACTGTAGCTGTAAAGTTAATTTGGCACCAAGTCTTTGAGTAACCCATTGACAGAAGAATTACTCATCTGTCATATGGTGTTGCACAGAGTAAATAGATCCCTTTTTTTTGAAAACGGAAATAGCTTTGCCAATAATTTTTCCTGTTTGTTCCTTAAAAGCCAGATGCAATGAATTGTACCAGTCAAGCTGTTCCCTTGTGGCACTGTTTCCAGAACACAGTGTTTTTACTGGTCAGCTCTCAAATTTCTATGCTCAGGCTAAAGTTGCTTTGGTGGGTGGGAATTATTTCAGGCCAGAAGTGGCTGCTGACAAGGTGTTTACAAGCAAAATGAGCACACGATTGTTAAATAGACCCAAGCCAGATGGTGAAATATGAAACTAGACAGATCGTTTTCTCGATAGTAGGTTTATTCACAGGATGTAGCGTTACATGTCTCCACCTCCTACCTAGAAATGTCCCAGTGTCCCAGAAGTCCATTACTTCAACTATTTTGAGCAGTTGAAACAAATGATTGGATAAGTTAATTAAGAAAGGATCGATCCCTTAAAGCGGCATTACAATTAAAAACAAAATCTCCAATGGAAAATTAACATAGTCACAAGCTTCTGGTTTTTAAATGTCCAGATCACCAACAACCTACCCTGGTCCCTCCATGTCAATGCTATCGTTAAGGGAGACCACAAACACCTCTACTTTCTCAGGGGCTAAGAAAATTCGGCATGTCCACTACAACACTCACCAACTTTTACAAATGCACAATATAAAGCGTCATTTCTTGTTGTATCACAGCTTGGTATGGCTCCTGCTCTGACCAAGACTGTAAGAAACTTACAAAACACTATAGACAAAGCCCCGTCCATTATGCAAACCAGCCTCCCATTCATTGACTCTGTCTACATTTCCTGCTGCCTAGGAAAAGCAGCCAGCATAATCAAGGACTTTATGTACTCCAGACATATTCCCTTCCATCCTCTTCCATCGGGCTAAAGATACAAAAGTCTGAGATCATGCACCAATCAATTCAAGAACAGCTTCTTCCCTGATGCCATCAAACTTTTGAATGGATTTGGCTGATCTTTCTCTACACCCTATCTGTAACGGCAATACTATATTCTGCACCCTCTCCTTTCCTTCTCCTCTATGTACACTATGGACAGTATGTTTTGTCTGTATAGCCTGCAAGAAACAATACTTTTCACTGTATCCCAATACATTTGACAATGTTAAATCCAATCAAATTAAACTAAAATATTATTTCCAGGGTTGATAATGCACTCCAACCACTGGACATGGAGGGCCTAAAGCAGTGACAATGGACACTGCACGTTCACTCGCCAAGGGCATCTGGGCACAAATGTGGCTGCAGAAAAGGGGTAGACAGTCAGGCCACATTACCCCCTCAACCACCCACTGTCTGGACCTGTTAATTGCGATGTGGAGATGCCAGTGTTGGACTGGGTTAAGCACAGTAAGAATCTCACAATATCAGGTTAATTGCCATATTGGCCAGGCCCAGGCCGAGAAGAATGGCATGGTAGTACAGTGGTTAGCATTGCTGTTTCACAGCTCCAGGATCCCGGGTTCAATTCCTCGTTCGAGTCACTGTCTGTGTGGAGTTCGCACGTTCTCCTCGTGTCTGCATGGGTTTCCTCAGGGTACTCCGGTTTCTTCCCACAGTCCAAAGATGTGCAGGTTAGGTTGATTGGCCATGCTAAAAATTTGCCCCTTAGTGCCCAGAGATGTGTAGATTAGAGGGATTAGTGGGTATAATATGTGGGGATATGGGGGTAAGGTAAGGCCTGGGTGGGATTGTGTTCGTTGCAGACTCGATGGGCCGAAGGGTCTCTTTCTGCACTGTAGGGTTCTATGATTCTATGAAGGAGATCTTCCATCGAGCTCACTCCTCGCCATGGTATTGGGTGGCTGAAGATCAGAAGCGTAGTTCTGAAATACAAACCAAAGTTGAGAGCAAACCTCTCAGTGAGGGGCCACAACCTTGCACCATCTGTATAAATGTGAAACACACAAACCTCCAGGCTTCTCCAGGAAGAGACAAGAAGGCGAGGAATCTGTAAAACATCTTAACCTTTTTTTTTGCGCTGGGGCTGCTATATAAAACACCTTGAATGCCAAATGCTGGGAGGATTCCTGCACAGACAGCCCTCCAGTAGGTGCCTCCACCTCATCCAGATGGCAAAATGGAATGCCATGGCATATCCAGATGGTTAGCAAGAGTGAGGCCAAAATATTTCTATAGTCTTTTCAGTGCCGATAAAAATAAATTAATAATTTAATCAATAAATAAATTAACAGCTCCTTGAAGAAACGCTTGAATAAAAACACAAAACATTTAGAGGAAACAACAAATGAAACTAAAGTGTTGCTTTGGGGGCTGGTGATCTACCCCTGCACTATCCATCAGTCACGAGGGCCTCATACATCCCTGTGGCATACTTGCTTTCCTAGGCATGACTGAAGGGCAGAAGGTGGTCAGATAGTCAGGCTGACAACCCACAACACTATTCCCTACTTCACCTGTCAATGACCACTTTGTCCAGGCCTAGGAAGTAGACCCATGAGGAAGTTCTCTGACCTGCACTTAATCCTCCACACTGGGTCATGGCAGAAGGTGGAACTTGAATTCAATAAAAAATATCTGGAATTAAGAATCTACTGATGACCAAGAAACTGTTGTCAATTGTCAGAAAAACCTATCTGGGTCATTAATGTCCTTTAAGGAAGGAAATCTGCCATCCTTACCTGGTCAGGCCAACATGTGACTCCAGAGCCTCAAGCAATATGATTCCAGAGTTACAGCAATGTGGTTGACTCTCAACTGCCCTCCAAGGGCAACTAGGGATGGGCAATTAATGCTGGCCAGCCAGCAATGCCCATGTTCCACGAGTGAATAAAGAAAAAGAAAAGGTTGCCAAAGGTCAGCAATATGCAGCTGAAGCAAAACTTTTCAGAGCAGTCTCCTCAAGTAATCAAAGGAAGGTTTGCGACCTCATTCAACCTGTATACAAATGGAATACTGATTCCTCAAGTCCGCAGGCACACAACCCTGGGAACCCATGGCATGGAGGGTAGCTGCAGCACTCTCCATGCCAATCACCCAATGCTAAAGGGAGGGTTCCCATGTAGAGAGCCTTCCACTGGACTCCCACCACCTCTAGATGGCTGGAAAGTAAGAGTACATTCCCTTTTTACATGACCTTTTACTGCCACCCAAGCAGACAGATGGGGCTTCAGCTTAACATCTAACCTGAAAGGCAGCACTTCTGACACTACTGCATTCCCTCAATGCATTGGGCTGTCCACTTCAGATCTGGAGTGAGACTTGAACTTCAAAACTTGTGATTCACCAGGCACAAGCATCAACTCACCAGTCCCTTTTTTTGAGTAGAAAAGAAACTAATAAATTGAACAAAAATGAGAATGGGGTGACAGCCCCTGGTGAGGCATCATAAGTGAAGCAAAAATATGAAAGAAAACTGAACCAATTACACCACAATATTATTTCTGAGGATGATGATGTAACCCAGCGCCCACGAAGTTCATTGGTCATGGCAGTAATTTTTAGACTTTTAATAAATCAATAACCAATAGGTTAAACAAGAAAAAAGACAGAGGTGACAGCTCTTGTGGGGCAGTGTGTCATAAGCAAAATAGCAAAAAGAAAACTTAATTAATTAAACCAGAATGTCTTTACCAGGGGTGATGATGTATGGCTCCCACAGGCCGCAGCAGTACATTTAATATGTGTTTGTGGCATTTGATCAATCAGTGCCCTCCATCTCTTTATTCTTAACCTTAGTATAGCAATTAACATATCATTAACAACTACTGCTGCAACATAGGACTAACACCAGCAGCTGAATGGAACAGTGGAACAGTTAGACTCCTTATTCCAGTGGCATCAAGAAGCCATGATGTTGAAGATTCTCCTATTCAAAAAGTTCCACCAGTGTGTTGACAGCAAGAATTGGATTTTTAGTTGTCTTTGAGGACAAGGTCAGACACAGCACCCATTGAAAATCACACATTAATGGGGCTTTTTCTATTCATTCGTGGGACATGGACATTGCTGGATGGTTAGCATTTATTGCCCCATCCCTAGTTGCCCTTGGAGGGCATTTGAGAGTCAACCACATTGTAGTGGCTCTGGAGTCACATGTAGGCCAGAGTAGGTAAGGACGGCACATTTCCTTTCCTAAAGGATATTAATGGATTTTTCTGACAAACGACAATGGTTTCAAGGTCATCAGTTGGTTCTTAATTTTTGGTATCTTTTTTAATTGAATTCAAATTCCCACCATCAGCCATGGCAGGATTCGAACCCAGGTCTCCAGAACAGTAGCTGAATTTCTGGGTTAGTCTAATGTACTGCTCTATGTTTCTATGACAGTAGCACTAGCCTTTCCCTGTGATGCATTAAACAGCGGTAGCTGAGAGATGTGAGGTGCAGCTGCATTCGCTCACCTTGACCATCCAAATGAGGCCATTAAAATGTTTGAGTCACTGTTGCCATGTTTATGGTGTCATGCTTTTTGGCACTCAGTACCCTCGCCACCTGTTCCCTTTCCCTTTGAAAGGCGTTTGGAGGGTTTCCAGGACTGCCTTCTCAGCCTCAACCCTCTCAACTTTGTGGCCAGGCAGCACTACAAAATCTGGGCAATTTTCCCTTTCACCAATGTCCCACAACTTGCTCCTGAATGGCAAGGAACGATTAGCTAACAATTTGCAATCTTGTTGCATTTCTCTTTTCCAGAGACGGCCTTTAAAACAAAAAGGCTGTTGAAGCACATGGTCACTTCTTACATTCCCTGGAATGTGTGCAGAGAATGTTGGCCATGAAATGGAGTCTAGAATCATACAGTACAAAAGAAACCCTTCAGCCTATTGAGCCCAGGCAGCACAGAAACCATGGATAACACCTCCACAATTATGGAA
Source organism: Sphyrna mokarran (assembly GCA_024679065.1). Lineage (NCBI taxonomy): Eukaryota > Metazoa > Chordata > Chondrichthyes > Carcharhiniformes > Carcharhinidae > Sphyrna > Sphyrna mokarran. The sequence continues at coordinate 10,798,934 of JAGIQG010000029.1, read as the reverse complement.
ATTAGGTGGATAGTTAGATTTTGTATCTTGCCCATCCCTTCTCCCAATAGCCAAAGATCAATATAAATGCATTTTGCATCTCATGTATTTAAAAAAACTATGCATTGCCAATTCACGAATTACAAACACTTGTTTGTACAATACCTTATTTCCATGATTCCACATGTTGCCCCTGATCCCATATCATCCCATATGCCAATCTGTTTCCATTTCGGGATAGGTTTCTCGAGAGCCATCAAGTTTTTGTTTTATTGGGTTTGCTGGTGTGATAAAAACACACCACTCAGCCCTTGTAAGCCCAATGGAAAAGCATGTTAGCAACGAAATCTACTCTGTGCATTGAAAGGCTTTTGCAATGCCCATTTCAGAGAGCATCTAGATCTAACATCTAACAAGAGTCAATGTGGACCACACCAAGCTTGGGTGGTAGGCTTCCTTGCCATAGGTTGGTGTGCCATTCAGCTCCTTATGAAAATCCAGCCATTAATATGATCATTGTTTTCTGGTGCTAGCCACAAATTATTGGACTTAATGAACTTAGTTTCACAAAATCAATGTTGTATATTTCTGTAAACAAATATGCATGCATTGAAGAATAAATTTATTCCCTGTAACCCATCTGTAACAAAAATATTAGTACTAAGCTCCAGTAAGGGGAAGATCTTCATTCATGGGATGTGGGCATTGCTGGGTGGCCAATGTTTATTGCCCATTCCCAGCTTGCCCTTAAGATGGTGGTGAACTGCCTTCTTGACTCACTGCATCCATGATGGTTAAGTGAGTTTGTCAAAGACATAACCAAGCAATATGAGCCAGGAAGATTTTAGTTTATTTTCTGGCCTGGGTTGAGTCAGCTCAGCTCAGCCAGGGCATTGTTATGGGTTAGTATCATGGATGTTGGTACATGCCCCTTTAAAAGAATGGGTCAGGTGACCCAGGACACAAACTCCATCCTGGGTGGAGCTTGCCTAGCCAGTTCTGTGCTGACTGCAAGACAATAGAATTGTTCCAGTTCATAGAATCCTTCCAGTGCAGAAGGAGGCCATTTGGCCCATTTAGCCTGCAACAACAACAGTCCTACCCAAGCCCTATCCCCATAACTCCACACACTTACCCTGCCAATACACTATCATGACCAATCAAACTAACCTGCAATGCAAACAACTGCACTATTGTGCCAATCTAGTTTAGTACCACTGATTTTGTGGTCTTTCATTAGTCTCTTTATCAGAGCTCAAACATAAAGGTGCTGCAACTGATCCCAGCAAATAGGATTAGAAAGGAAAATTGAGCTGAAGTTTTACCAATTGCAAGGACCTCTTCTGGAAGAACACGGAGGAGGAGGAGGAGGAAAAGACAGATGATAAGTAGAGAATTCTTAGAAACAAATGTACAGTCAGGCACAGTGGTAAGCCCTGCTGCCAGGTTCAATTCCAGCTTTGGGACGCTGTCTTTGTGGATTTTTTCATTCTCCCCATGTCTATGTGGGTTTCCTTTGGGTGCTCCAGTTTCCTGCCACAATCCAAAGAAGTGTGGGTTAAGTTGATTGGCCATGCTAATTGACCTAGTGTCAGGGGATTAGAGGGATAAATATGTAGGGTTCCGGAATAGGGCCTAGGTGGGCTTGTGGTCGGCGCAAACTCGATGAGACAAATGGCCTCCTTCTGTACTGTCGGCATTCTATGACTCTTTGATGACATTGACCTAGTTAATGTTAGTACACAATAGGCAGAGCGTTATTGTACATCTGGGCAAATTAGAGCCAACCAGGGGATTCAAACACTGTGCGCACAAAATGTTCTATTCTTCAATACCAACATCAGTCAATTTTATCATCTCAAGAAGTTATATTAAATCTATCTCTTAAGGCACAGCTATGAGCAAATTAAGACCAAAAAGTAGTCTACAGTTGAAGTGGAGAAATAATTGAACCAGGGTGTACAAGAATCTATCACTCCCCAATTTCAAGCCAAATATTCTGATCTTACTTTCCTATTTTTTATTTCCAGTGTAAATTGTTCCATCTAAGTGGGAAGTTGTCTATTTGTGAGTTTGCTATGCTCGACGGTGTACCACAGGCAGGACTTTGTAATGATATCATGAATGTTTATTTAGGCAATTTTCATTTGTGAGTTTAGGAATTAATAGTGAAAAAAATGATTGGAAGTACATGCAGATATAATAGCTTTCATATATATTGCAGATTCCTCCTTTCCTTTTTGAGACAACAAATTAATTTTTGCCCCGATGACTTTGCAAATAATCACGCCCACTCAAGTATGAGACGAAGCCAGATAAACTAGACTGTCTCAAAATTGATTTGTTGCTTTTGTTGGATTAGTAAATCTCAGAAGTATAAATAGTTTCAGGTTAGCTGACAGGTCAGGGCGGTGGTGCTGAATGGCCCAGGGAAGGGAATGGAACACTCCTGCCTGTTGGGGAAGACTTCAGTGGTCACGGGCATTCCAGCCTCTAATCTTTGGGTAAGCGTTCTCCAAGGCAGCCTTCACAACACAACACAGAATTGCTGAGTAGAAACTGATAGCCAAGTTCCACACAGGAGGATGGCCTCAATCAGGATCTTGGGTTCATGTCACACTATCAATAACCCCTGTAATTTACCTGGCCTTGCAAAATCTCAGTAACTGTCCTGGCTGGAGAGTATACACACCTCTTTAATCTGTGCTTGGATCTCTTTCCGCTCATATTATTTGTATCTTTAAGACTTGATTATCTGCAAAGGCTCACATTTCAACCATTATCTTGTAAATTGAGTTTGTGTCTACATATGCCTTCTTGTGAGCACAATTCCTCCTTCAGCTGAAGGAGCCTGAGATTCCAAAAGCTTGTATTGCCAAATAAACCTGTTGGACTTTAACCTGATGTTGTGAGATTTCTTTCATGTGAATCTCCCAGCAAGAAGTTCAGCAGTGGAGGGAATAGGGGGGGAAACGAATGGACAAAGCAGAATTAAACTCAACTTTCTGACACTATACTTTTTCACAAAGGTAATTTAACACGCTAGAGATGAACACAAATGTCAGAATTCTACTGCCTCGCACATCACAGAATCGAAGCGAGTGAGGGACAGACAATGGAAATGTCCGTTGACATTGGGTGGGAATTTCTTGTCTTGCTCAAGTGAGGTCATAAAACCCTGCCCATGGAGAGGCAATTTCCCTTTCCTGACCGCTACAGGAATCATAGCAGGTGGGATACAGAGCGTGCAAAGATCTGTTGACCTCAAATGGGATTTTCCAGTTTTGGAGTGAATGAGGCCAAATAAATCCCGCACAAAATCTCAGCTGACATTCCAATGCAGTGATGTATGTGGGAGCTTGCTGTGCATAAATTGGTTACTGTGATTCCTCATTACTGCAATGACTATTCTTCAAAATAGATCATTGTTCCTTAGCCTTTCAGTTAAGGACAAGCATCAGATCAAGCTCAAGATGGAGCACAATGCCTTTTCTTGTCAGCTTGGATCTTGTACATCTCTCTTGTAGGGAGTGGGGTAGCCTTGCTGGTTGAGGTGTTCCTCATTCACCTGACAAAGGCTACAAAGGCCGAAAGCTTGCAAATTTACTTTCAAATAAATCAGTTGGATTTAAAATTGGTGTCGTCAGACCTCTTACTGATGTAGAGATGCCAGCATTGGACTGGGGTAAACACAATAAGAAGTCTAACAACACCAAGTTAGAGACCAACCGGTTTATTTGATAGTAATCTCACAAGCTTTCGGAAACAGTGGTCCTCCGTCAAATGTGTGGAAGATTGTCAATGTCTTGACTTTCTCAAGGTCAATAAGATATGAGCACTAAATGCTAGCTAGCCAGCAAAGTCCAACATCCCTTGAATGAATAAAGAAAAGTCCTCCTCCTGGTTTTGCCTTACAGTTAACAGTCCAGTAATGCATCACCAGTCTCTGGAGCCAGCTGTGGGATTCATTTTAACACTACCAAGAAGCATAGTCGAGAGAACTCCTGTACAGTTGTTAGCACATCCAAATTAACATCAAGATGAAGCTATTGTACTACATTTGTAGAGTTTGTCTTCCTTTTCTAGACACTCTGGGCAACTTTACACATCTAGAAACCAGGGAGCATTCAATATCCCAAGGCTAAATCAAAAATTGCATCACGACAGAGTCAGGATCAGAAAGATATTAAGTAGCTGCCATCCACACACACTAATGATTTCATGGAATACAATTGCATTAAAATTGAAGGAGACAAGGTGAGACAGAAAAGGAAGCTCTGAGCACTATTCTTGTTTTCCTTCTCATCTTGTGTCAAGTGCACAAATATGAGCACTGCATTGATGACTTTACATCTCTGTGCATTCCTCACCCTCCAGCCCTCACGTGTGTTATTCATTTCTGAATGTTCAGAATTTCAGAGATAGCAAGACCTCAAAGCTGCAATCCGTTGTTTCAATTCCTTAGAATTTAAAAGCAGTCGCTCAGGCTCCAGTATCTTTGTTACTTTGTGGCACATTCTGTGTCCAAATTGCCTAGGAAATGATTCTCCTTGATATAATTTATTTTTGAGTACCGTGAGAATGCTGATTAGGTCCCTAAAGCCAAAATGCCAGATACAGCAAAATTACACTTACATCAAACATCAATGTTCCTGAGACCCCACATTTTTTGAAATCCAGTCTACCACGTGCACTATCATGAGTTCATTATATGTGCAGATCATGTGAATTATTTATTTTGGGAGTGATCTTGTTCATTCTCTGGACGTTTAATCTTCACTGATTCCCATTGTGTTAAATCAGACTCAATGAACCATCATCGACTCTAACCCATTCTTTCCCAGTAATGCCAAGGTATTCAACTCATGGCTTATGTTCCTTCCTTTGTTCCCTCTGCAACTTCAAGCCTTTTAATATTCAACTTTGATATCACCTAACCACTGCTTACCAGTATGAGCCCTTGTTCATTAGCATTCCTCTTCCTCCTGAGATAGGAGGATTCAAACTGTAGACCTGACTAGGAATTTTGAGTTGCCATCCATACCCGCATTTGCTGCCACCCCCTGCTCCTCCCGTCACCTCTATCCATCCCCTACTCCCCCAAATCCTTGAAAAGAATTTCGGGGGTTTTTTCAACTCTTCCTGCCGGCAAGATTTTAGTCCCACCAAACGCATCTGCAACTGACTCCTCAGAGCATGTCCCCAGAAGCAGCAGATCAGGCTAGCTATTCAAAATGCCTTAGACATCAACAGCACCAGAAGATCCCGCCAGCAGCTAATAGTCAGAAGTCTCTGCCACTGGAAAACATGCCACGGGGAGGTGGGGACCTAAAAATCTCCTCCACTTCTTGGGAATGGTTCTATGGTCCTGTCTGTGCTGAGAAAATGGTGGCACAATGGTTAGCACTGCTGTTTCACAATGCCAATGACCAAGGTTTGATTTCCAGCTTGGGTCTCTCTCTCTGTGGAGTTTGCATGTTCTCCCTGTGTCTGCGTGGGTTTTCTCCGGGTGCTCCGCTTTCCTCCCACAGTCTGAAAGACATGTAGGTTAGTGCATTGACCCAACAGGCACTGGAGTGTGGTGACTTGGGGAATTTCACAGTAACTTCATTGCAGCATTAAAGTAAGTCTTACTCGTGACTAATAAATAAACTTTACTTTTGCTCTTAAAAGATACTTTCAGGTGCTGCGGAATGTGCTGAGCTCATACATAGCACAATATAAATGTTAATTCTTTGTTTCTTTCTTCAATATACAGAAGGATTTTAAGCTTTCTGCTTAAGTAGAATCTGATGAACCAAGCAAAACAGAACTTCATCTCATTCGCTGTCAATTATGGGAAAAAGGGAACAGAATGTGCAGTCCACAACAAAGTTTTTTACACGGCTGAGAAGAAGAGATTTTCCATAAATAAATTGGAGAACGTGGGCCTGTCAATTCAGAAAGTACAGCGATCTATCCTTCCCACTCTCATCAGAACAAGCAATCACATCCTCATTAGTCATCTTCTCCCCCATCCTTCCCTCTATTGCATATGCCTCCTCCAACTTCAGAAGGATGTATCCCTCACCCTTCTCATTCAATCTACCATCTACAATTCCTTCCTTTCAAAAGACGTCCAGACCCAAAAGGAGGAAATACAATCACATTGATTGTGAAAAAGTATCTTTCCTGGATGTCTGTTCAAAATCCACACGAAAGAACATTCAATTCAGACAATTTCACATGTTCAAAAATCTGGAATGCGGTCAGGGATTATGGATGGCATTTTCCAGTCCCATCGCAGTGGGATCGTAAAAATGCATTGAGCCATTCAAACCATTGACATTGATAGAATTGGATGATTGTACTGCTGGGAGGGACCGTAGAATCCTATCCAATGATAACCAAAGGGTGAAAATTGCAAATCAGAAATAGAACAAGAAAATGTTGGAAATACACATTCGGGTCCATCAGCCTCTGAAAGAGAAAATATACAGACTGATGTTTCAGGCAGATACTTCAGTCCAGCACTGACACACTTTGAAAATGAGTTAACTACAATGCAGTCTGACCCTGCTAGATACATAGGGACAGACTAATCACAGAGGAAAGTGGGGTGGAATTGCCTCTTCTCAAACTAAATCCTGTGGTGAGCACAGAGAGTGTTTCCTGCCTCAAAGAACAGTACAGCACAGGAACAGGCCCTTCAGCCCTTCAAGTCTGTACCAATCATGATGCCTAAAGTAAAGTCTAAAGTAAAATTGTATGCACTTTCAGAAACAGAATGCTTCCACTTCCATCCTATTCATCCATTTGTCTAGATGCCCCTTAAATGCCACTATACTTCCACCACCTCCCCGGGAAATGTATTTCAGAGGCTGCCAGGAGTTTGCCTATATCCGCACAACTCCAGCCTCATTAATTATGTAGTCGATAATTTCCGGATGTTTTACATAATGGGCAGGTTGGATGGCGCACTCTCCACTGTCATATCCGGGCAAAATATTTGAATGGTACCCAGACAGAACTTACCCATGCCAATTGAGATGGCCAGAAAGTTCAGCAATGTCTCCCTGAACATCAAGCTCGACCAAGTGGAGGCTGGGGAGGGGAAACGTCCTCTTCTCAGCCGAAGAGAGGAGGAGACCAAAAATTGGGACAAAGCTTGCTTACAAGCACAGACCTCTTTCTACTGCAATGCATTATAGCTGCCAATCAAGTCACCAGCCTCCAACAGAAAGCCTGGCAAATTGTATTTTTGTTCTCTGTAGGTGATAGAAAAACATTTTCACATTCTGCAGAACTTGAAAGGTTAAAGTAAGTTGCATCAGATCCGATTAATCAGAAGCACTACATAATTTGAATGTGTGATACACTGGGACTAATTAAAGTCCTGCAATAATTTGAGGTCTTGCCAGTTTTGGATTTTTTTAAAAACATAATTCTGATGTGCCTCACACACTCTAATGAGCGCAAAAGCTTCAGCCACTGTGGCAAATCATCCTCACACATGGGCTGAGGCCAATGGAACAGATTCATTTGTACCGAGTTACTGGAGGCGAAACATTTGCAGAGGACCTCTCCACACTTTGAGAAGTAAACAAACATTTCTGTTCTACATTGACTGATCCTGCATTGGTAACCAGCTGGCCATGTCTAGTGCCAAAGTCTCAGATGCCTGTAGACAGGCCTGAGCTTTCAACTAAGCCTCAAATGCACTTGAGCTCCCTAATTTTCTATGCGCCAGCTCGCTTTTCTATAGAGCTAGCAAAGGAAGAGCAGGAAATATGAAGCAAACACGCTGATGTTTCACCTGCAAGCAATAATTGTGCAGGTTAGGTGGATGGGCCATGCTAAATTGTTAGAAATATGTAATATGTGTTAGTTGCAAGGAAAATTCAGGATCAATGCTGGGAAGATTTTTCCATGATGTGGAAATGCCGGCATTAGGCTGGGATAAACACAGCAAGAAGTCTCACAACACCAGGTCAAAGTCCATCAAGTATATTTGATAGTAAACCCACAAGCTTTCAGGCTTTGGCCCTTTGTCAGGCGAGCGAGGAGCTCTGATCGCAAACAGCTTATAAAGGCACACACAGTTTACAGAATACTGATTAGTATGCAAGTCTTTAAGCGAATCAATTCTTAAAGGTGCAGACAATGTGAGTGGAGATAATATTAAGCATAGGTTAAAGAGACATGTATTGTCTCCAGACAGGACAGTAAGTGAGATTTTGCAAGCCCAGGCAAGTCATGGGGGTTACAGATAGTGCGACATGAACTCAAAATCCCAGTTGAGTCCATCCCCAACTGTGCGGAACTTAGCTATCAGTTTCTGCAAAGTGATTCTGCTCTGTCGTGTGTCGTGAAGGCTGCCTTGGAGAACGTTTGCCTGAAGATCAGAGGCCGAATGCCCATCACCACTGAAGTGTTTGCCAACAGGAAGGGAACAGTCTTGCCTGGTGATTGCTGAGTGTGTTCATTCATCCGTTGTCATAGTGCCTGCATGGTATCCCCAACGTACCATGCCTCGGGACATCCTTTCTTGCAGCGTATCAGGTAGACAATGTTGGCTGAGTTGCAAGTGTATGTGCCATGTATCTGGTGGATGGCATTCTCATGTGAGATGATGGCATCTGTGTCGAGGATTCGGCCTCTGATTTTGGGTAAATGTTCTTCAAGGCGGCCTTAAATCATTAAGATTTTTCCACTCATGGGGAAGAATTTAAGAAGAAGTAGCCTATCTTTTATCATCAAATCTATACAGAGTAGGCCATTTGGCCCATCAAGTCTGCACGAACAACAATCCCACACAGGCCCTATCCTTGTAACCCCAAGAATTTACCCTGCTAATCCCCTGACATTAATGGATAATTTAGCATGGCCAATCCACCTAACCTACACACCTTTGGAGTGTGGGAGGAAACCAGAGCACCCAGAAGAAATTGATGCAGACCCAGCAAGAACATGCAAACTCTACACAGACATTCATCCAGAATTGAACCCAAATGCCTGGCACTGTGAGGCAGCACTGTTAACCACTTCTCCACCATGCTGCCTTCATTTATGATGAAGACAAGGAGAATTTTTTTCTCTCAAAGGGTTGTTAATACATGGAATTCTCCTCAGTATTGGACGTGGGGGAGTAGAGGTCATGTCCTTCATTAGAAAATGCATGATTCCTTTGAAATCTATTTACTTTACTGGTGCTCATGACAATTTGAACGTAAGTGTGGTATCTCTATCTATTGATGGATGCTGTGGGATTCGATCCAAAGGCATAAATAATCAAAAGTACAAATTCAATGGTGCTGTGCACCTCGGAGACTTTATAACCTTCTGACTTGTCTCAATTGACAGCCTCTTACCATAAGAAGTCCCTACTTCAAGCTTTATCTTTTCTATTTCCTATATAAATTGAATTGACTCTTTAGTTCAGAGCTGTGGGAATATCCACATAATTGAAGTTACAAAATTTTGAAAAGGACATTAAACTTGGGGTTGTAAATGTCACTGTATCAAAGCCATCAGTGTGTTTCCAGTCAAGGAGGTTGGGTCATTCGATTTGATTCAAGGCAGAGTTGGACAGATTTATCATTGACAATGAAGTCAAAGATTATAGGAGCAGACAACAAGTTGAGACAACAAGCAGATCAGCCAGTATTTTACTGAGTGGTGAAGCAAGCTCAATGGACCAAGCTCCTGCTCCTACGCCCTATGCTCTGAAAGAACATTTTTTTTTAAAAGTCTTACATTTGTGCACATTTTGGTCTGTTAAACCTTAGTTCCTGCTGTCATCCTGTTTTGCTGCTGATTTATTTTCCTACTATAAATTCTAAGTTCACACATAACAGAAACTGTTTGAGTAAACCTTTCACAATGGGCAGCATGTTGGCAGTGTAGTTAGCACTGCTGCCTCACAGCGCCAGGGACCCAGGTTCAATTCCCGGCTTCGGCCCCTCTCCGTGTGGAGTCTGCACATTCTCCCCATGTCTGCGTGGGTTTCTTCCAGTTGCTCTGCCTTCCTCCTCCAGTCCAGAGATGTGTGGGTTAAATAGATTGGTCATGTTAAATTACTCCTTAAGTGTCAGGCAGACTCTAAGGGTAAATATATAGGGTTACAAGGCCTGGGTGGCACTGTGGCCACTGCAGATTCGATGGGCCAAATGGCTTTTTTGGCACTGTAGGGATTCAATGATTCCAATGTAATTACACTGTCCCACAGTGGAACCTCCATTTAGTATTTTGTTCCTCTTAAAACTGGAATGCAGAGAATTTCTATGCCATAAATAACTATACTTTGGATATTGTCAGTAGCTTAACTATTAAATAATAAATAAAAGCATAAAAGTATTGAATAAAAATAAGGATAGAACATACAAATCAGCCAGCAAATTTAGTGGGGGGGGGGGGGGGGGGGGGGGGGGGGGGGGGGGGGGGGGGGGGGGGGGGGGGGTGGGGGGTTGCGGTTGGAATACGAGGCGAGTTGCTTGTCTCCAGAATTTGTGCACAAATATCCTCAGAATTACTTTTAACATACTGGGTTTGCATATTTAGTGCCTATTGAAGTTAACTCCAGCAGTAGCACAGTGGTGAACCCCACTGCTTCAAGCTCCAGAGACCCGGATTCAATTCCAGCCTCAGGTGATGGTGTAGAGTTTCTGCATTCTCGCCCTGTCCATGTGGATTTCCTCTGTGTGCTCCGGTTTCCACTCACACTCCAAAGATATGGATTAGGTGAATTGGCAGTGGTAAATTGCCCCTTAGTGTCTCAAGATGTGTAGGTTAGATGGATGAGCTATGGGAAGTATGTTGGGTTATGGGATCAGGCAGGGGAGAGGATCTGGGTAAGACGTTCTTTCGGAAAATTGGTGCAGATTCAATAGGGCGAATGGCCTCTTCTGCAGTGTAGGGATTCTACCATTAGTTAACTGACTCCAAAAATTAAACTGGTTAATTTGAGATCAATGACACCAATTGGCACATTTTAGAGGTTATTGAACTTCTTAAATTTTTATAAGCAGCTATAGCATATCAGCAAGTGCTTCTGAATTATTTGAAGGTGATTTCCAGTTAAGTAAGATTGGGTTGCTCTGAAGTTGTTATGGTAATGTGGCCTTTCAAGGGGAGCTTTCCCAAGGGCCATCTGATTATGCAGGACCCTGTGGGTCATACGACAGGAAGCTGGGCCAATTGTCAGGGGTGTACGTACCAGAGGTGAAAAAAGGATGGCAGTTGGAGGAAGAGAGTCACTTTGTAATCTAGTTGTATATAGCTATTCTTCTGTTGGCAATAAAGCCTTTTATGGTTAAAGCCACTTGGAGTCACCCTCGATCTATTACACTGGCGAACTGACAATATGATTTACAGTATTTGTTTTGTGCGATAAATCCGTTTTCAGCTGTATTAATCAAAGTTTATCCAGTTGCCACTCTTAAATATATCAAGGAATTTTCAAAGTTTACCTAGTTGCCACTCAAATATATCAAGGAATTTTAATTAAAGAAAGAAAATATTTAATTGAAATTACTTTGTAAAACATTTTTCAAACAGACCCATTCATGGCAGATCTCCCCCTCAATGATATGCAAATAAATTTGAACAATTTGGAAAACCTGTCGGGAATAGAGGAATATAGTACCCGGAAGGGTAGGGGGTTTTAGTTCAGTCAGGCAACATGGTCAGTGCAGGTTTGGAGGGCCAAAGGGCCTATTCCTGTGCTGTGATTTTCTTTGTTTTTTTTGTTCCAAAACTGGTGCAATTTTGAGCACAATTTGTACCCAATCGCCAACTGTGCTCAAAGTGGAAACTACTCCAATATCTTCATCTGTTTCCCACCTTCCAAGTTAACTTTGTGTCATTGCCTAGCATTTGTCATTTCTCCCTTTGTCATACTTTCGTCTGTAATAAATCAGTCCCTCCTTGCATTACAGCAATGCACAAATGATACTCCTGCAGTCCAAAGATGCACAGGTTAGGTGGATTGGCCATGTTAAATTGCTCCTTCATGTCCAAAAGATTGTAGGTTACTGAATTTAGCAGAGCAAGTGTGTGGGGTTATGGGAATGCTGTATAGGAGAGTCAGTGCTGACTCAATGGGCCGAATGGCCTCCTTCTGCACTGCAGGGTTCTATCACCCATTCCCCACACACAACTTCCACCTGATTCTTGCACCCTAGATCAAAAAGGAGACTTGAATTTCTGGATTTTTTTTTTCTATACTTGAATTTCCTGCCTGTTTTTGCTTATTTTTTTCAATTTGTGCAATCTAATAAAATTACATAAGAAAACAAAACCTAACAGAATTATTGTCCATTGTTAGTCTGTTACCAACAACTAAGCTGCAATCAGAAATAGTAGGGTGAACTTGAGACTGTGTGGAGTTTGCACATTCTCCCCGTGTCTGGGTAGGTTCTCTCCGGGTACTCTGGCTTCCTCTTACAGACCAAAAATGTGCTGGTTAGTTGATTAGCCATGCTCAATTGCCCCTTGGTTTCAGAGTGATTAGCAGGGTAAATATGTGAGGTAATGGTATAGGGTCTGGTTCAGATTGTTGTTGGCGCTGGCATAACGGGCCTTTTTCTGCCTATGGAGATTCTAGGATTCTATGATTTGGCTAGATAGAGCATTTGGGGGTGAATGGATTCAAAAATTATGGGGAGAATGGAGGATTAGATTACTGAGTTGGATGATCAACCATGATTGTAATGAATGGCAGAGCAGGCTCAAACGGCCAAATTGCCTCTTCCTGCTCCTGTCATCAATGTTTCTATGTTCCTGTGATCCTATAAAGATACTCTTTCAGACAGTTGATGCAGAATTGATGGTCCAAATGGCCTCCTTCTGCACTGTGGGATTCTATGATTCTCTGACACGAATCTATTGAAAAGGGGCTCACATTGTCAATTAACTGTCCTTTTGTAAGGAGAGAAAATTATGATTTTTGCTTCCTGCTTCAATTGAGGTATTTAAATCTATTTTCACACATATAGCTTGTTTCAGGGAGTCTGGAAGGAAGGCCTCAGCAGGAAAGCATTTATTTTGGTTTGGAATTCAAGATCAGAAGCTGATTTATTGAGTAGACAGTAAACAGCATCCTCGCTGTGAAACAGATGTATCAGGAAATTTTTTTGAATACTTTGAAGAATGTAGATTGGGGGCAGATGTTTGAGGGCAAATCAACATCTGGCAAGTAGAAGGCTTTCAAGTGTAAATTGATAAGAATTTAGGACCGGCACATTCCTATAAGGATGAGGGACAAGTGTGGCAATTTTCCGGAACCTTGGTTAATGTGAAATATTATGAGACTGGTCAAAAAGAAAAAAGAAGCATTTGTCAAGGCTAGGAGGCTGGGAACACATGAAGCAAGTGTGGAATATAAAGAAAGTAGAAAGAATTTTAAGCAAGGAGTCAGGAGGGTTAAAAGGGGTCACAAAAAGTCATTGGCCAGCAGGAATAAGGAAAATCCCAAGGCTTTTTATACATATATAAAGAGCAAGACAGTAGCCAGAGAGGGTTAGCTGACACAAGGACAAGGGAGGGAATCTACGTGTGGAGCCAAGGAAATGGGCAAGGTATTAAATGAGTACTTTGTGTCAGTATACAACAAAGAAAAGGACTTGGTGGATGATGAATCTGGGCAAGTGTGTGTAGATAGTTTGGGTCATGTTGAGATCAGAAAGGAAGGGGTATTTGAATCTTGAGAAATGGTACGGTAGACCAGGGCCTGATGGGATATACTAAGAGAGGCAAGGAGGGAAATTGCCGGAGCCTTGAGAGAAATCTTTGTATCCTCTGGCTACAGGGAAGGTCCCAGAGGATTGGAGAATAGCCAATGTTGTTCCTTTGTTTAAGAAGGGTAACAAGGATAATCCAGGTAATTTCAGACTGGTGAACTTTATGTCAGTGGTAGGGAAATTATTGGAGAAGATTCTTTGAGACAGGATTTACTCCCACTTGGAAATAAGTGGATGTGTTAGCAAATGACAACGTGATTTTGTGAAGGGGAGGTCGTGTCTCATTAACGATCAAATTTTTTGAGGAAGTGACGAAGATAAGTGATAAGGGTAGGGCAGTGGATGTTGCCTACATGGACTTCAGTAAAGCCTTTGATAAGGTCCCTCATGGCTGAGTAGTACAGAGGGTGAAGTTGCACAGGATCATAGGTGAGCTGGCAAGATAGATACAGAACTGGCTTGATCATAGTAAGAAGTCTCACAATACCAGGTTGAAGTCCAACAGGTTTATTTGGTAGCAAAAGCTTTCAGAGTGCTGTTCCTTCATCAGGTAAGTAAGATTCTGTTCACAAAAAGAGCATATGAAGACGTAAACTCCATTTACAAAATAGTGTGATAAAATAAATTATTTTGTAAATGGAGTTTGTGTCTTTATATGCCATGTTTATGAACAACTCCTACTTGCCTGACGAAGGAGTAGCACTCCGAAAGCTAGTGGCCTTTGCTACCAAATAAACCTGTTAGGCTTTATTCTGGTGTTGCGAGACTTCTTACTGTATTTTCCTCAGTCCAATGCCAGCATCAGCACATCATGTCAATCATAGAAAACAGATGTAGCAATGGAAGAGTGTTTTTTTTTGAATGGAGGGCTGGGACTAGAGGCAATCCTCAAGAATTAGTGTGGGACTTTTGCTGTTTGTAATATATATAAATGATTTGGAGGAAAATGTAACTAGTTTGATTAGTAAGTTTGCAGATGACTCAAAGTTTGGTGGAATTGCGGACAGCGATGAGGACCATTGTGAGAATACACAACTGCTATAGATTGGTTGGACACTTGGGCGAAGAGATGGCAGGTGGAGTTTAATCCGGACAAATGTGAGGTTGTGCATATTGGAAAGTCTAATACAGATGGGAAATATACAGTAAATGACAGAATCCTTAAAAGTATTGATAGTCAAAGGGATTTGAGTGTACAGTTATACAGGTCATTGAAAGCGGCAACACAGATGGAAAAGATAGTTAAGAAGGCATACAACAATCTTACCTTCATTGGCCAGGGCATTGAGATCAAAAATTAGCGAGTCATGTTGCAATTTTATAGAACCTTAGTTAGGGTGTACTTGGAATATAGTGTTCAACTCTCATTACCACGGTTCCAGAACAATGTGGAGGTTTTAGAGGGCTATGGAAAAGATTTACCAGGATGTTGCCTGGTATGGAGGGCATTAGCTATGTGAAGAAACTTGGTTTATTCTTACTGGAGTGACAAAGAACGACCGATTAGAAGTCTGCAAGATGATGAAAGGCATAGACAGAGTGGATAGTCAGAAGCTTTTTCCCCCAGAGTGGAAGAGTTAATTTTTTAGGGGGACATAGGTCTAAGGTGTGAGCGGCAAGGTTTGAAGGGGATGTATGAGGCAAGTTTTTTTTACAACAGAGGGCGGTAGCTGCCTGGAATTTGCTGCTGGGGAACATAGTGAAAGCAGAGATGATAGTGGCTTTTAAGAGGCATCTTGTCAAATACATGAATAGGATGGGAATAGAGGGATATGGTCCCTGGAAGGGTTGAGGGTTTTAGTTCAGATGGGCAGCATGGTGGGCTTGAAGGGCCGAAGGGCCTATTCCTGTGCTGTAATTTCTTTTGTTCTTTGTAAGTACTCTTTCTGATGATGCACAAGATATTGACTATGTGGACTGTTGGGCTTGCAATGTAATTACCTCCATATTGTAAATACATTTTCTTTTTCATTACTTTTCTGTTGCATTGATTAAGCTGGTAATAACAGAGCAATGACAATCAGGTCCAAATGTGACTGTTCAGCATCATGGCTCCCCTTTTGAATACTGTCTGCTGGGTGGGAATTATTCAACAGCATCAAATAATTGAATCGGAATGTCGATAACTGCATGCATCCTAATTAACCAAATGATTTGACCTTTGTTAGGTTTCCTGCTGCTTGGGTTCTCTGCCTAAGCACTTTTTCAAAGACATGAATAATCCGCAGGCATCTACTCAATATGCCTCATGCAGCAGTTTGTACTTTGTACAGTGCAACACAATGGTGATGTTCCATAGCTGAGTAACTCAGTGACCTTGCGTTGTCATCTGCCATTCTCGATATTATTTGGGGTCCTGAGGTTTTTATTAAGTTTATTTATTAGTGTCACAAGTAGGCTTACATTAATATTACAATGAAATTGCTGAGTCGTCACACCCCAGCACCTGTTCGGGTACACAGCGAAGTCAGCACCGATACACTTAACCTCCTAGAGATCCGAAAGCCATTAGATTCATTTATGGCACAGGAGGCTGTTCTGTCCATCAAATCCATACCGGTTCCCTACAGATCAACCAGTCAGCCCCACTCACCGCACAAACCCATATCTCAGAAAATTTATTTCCTTCAATCTCTTCATCCAATTTTTTCCTGAAATCATTGATTATTTCTGCTTCCACGACAGGGAGAAAACATCAGTTCATTCTCAGCTGGCAATGCATAGGCTGCTATGACTGGTAAATCCAAAAATATGTGACCTTTGCCTCTGCCTGAAGTAGGCATTGATTTAATTGCATTTGAAAATAAGAGGCTTAACACATACCACAGCCACTAACGTTGCTCTCCCACCATTATTCCATTGTATTTACCAGACTCGTTGGAAGATTAACCAAAGCAAATCTAAGAAGTCCAAGGATAGAGGAGGAAGACCATCGAGTGTAGCTCAGTTGGAGTTCTCTTGCTTTTATATCAGGACATTATATGTTTGAGTCCTATTCTAGGGCTTAAACTTGAAAATCAAAGCTGTCACCAATACATTATTGAAGGAGTGCAGTACGATTGGAGATGATATATTTTGGATGAGCCACAAGACGTAGGAGCAGACGTAGACTATTCAGCCCTTCGAGTCTGCTCTATCAGTCAGTGCCATCATGACTGATCTGATGTGGAATCCTCAACCCCACTTTCCCACCTTATCCCCATAACTTTTTGTCTCCTTACTGATTCAAAGCAAATCTCTGCTTGGCCTCTCGAGTGAACATAAAGGGTGGGAATTTCCGGCTGCTCTCGCCAAAGGATGGAAAATCCTGCCTGAGATCTACAGACCATTGCATGATCCATGCCTCTCCTGCTACGGTTCCCGCGGTGGACGGGATGGGAAAATTCTCCCCCTTAATGTCTCATGAACTGATTTTGAAGTTGATCTGGGGATTCGACCTGGTGTCCTGATTTATCCCACAATCAATATCACACTATCTGGTCATTATCAGGTTGCTGGTCGGGAGAGCTTACTGTGTTCAAATTAGTTGCTGCTTCACCTACATTTCAACAATCACAACAATCCTGAAGTGCTTCGCTGGTTATAAAATATTTAATTGTGAAAAGGTGTTTAATAAATGCGAGACTTTCTTTCTTGCCTCTAGCATGTCAAGCTGAGATGATAGAACCACCTCAATTTCACCAAGAAGTGCTTTGTCTGGAGGTTACACATAACCAAATAAGCCGTTGGTGGGTGCTGTGCTGTTGGTATACTTCCAGTCATAGGGCAACATCTATTAGCAGTAAAAAGAAACAAAAGACAGACTTACTTTGATACAGTGCCATTTACAACTGCAAGTTTAACACCTGATCCAACATTTGGCAACTCCAATTCTGTGATACTCCCACAGCTCTGCACTAAACAGTCAACCTCAATTATATAGGAAATTGTTAGGATGAAGCTTGAACCAGTGACTTCTGACAGGTAAAAGGGCTGTAAACTGAGGCAGATAAGAAGGATATAAAATCTCCAAGAAACAGAACACCCACTGAATTCACCTTGTTGAGTATTTAAAATTTTAAAGATATTTATTAGTGAAACAAGTAGGTTTACACTAGCACTGCAATGAAGTTGTTATGAAAATCCCTGAGTCTCTACACTCTGGTGTGTATTTTGGACTGAGGGGAGAAACTGGAGCATCAAGAGGAAACCCATGCAGACACAGGGAGAACGTGCAGACTCCATACTGACAGTGCCCCAAACCAGGAATCGAACACAAGTCCCTGGTATTGTGAGGCACTAGTGCTAACTACTGTGCCACTTCCTTTTTATGCCCTTTGATCAAATTGCACAATATCCATCAATAGATAAAGATACCACCCTTAACATTCAAATTGTCATGAGAACTAGCAAAGTTAGTAGATACTGAAGGAACCCTGGTGTGATCTCCACTTGCTTTCACCCATCCCCATCATACAAGCTATGAGAATATAAAATAAATAAACTTCAAAACAACACATAGAAGTGTACTGTATGGAAAATAAGGAGTTAACTATAAGACACAGAGAAGTGAGTTAACTGAAATTCTGATTCATCAGAAACTGAGAGAGCCATTTTCACGGACAATGACATAGGGCAACAGCCAAAGCATAGCATAATTACTTCTTGCCAGCAACGATGTGAACTTTCACACCTCAGTCAACCTTAGAGCATAGAACAATACAGCACAGAACAGGCCCTTCGGCCTTCGATGTTGTGCCGACCAAAATAAAAAGCAATGCCCCTCCTAACTAAACCATTCCTTCTCATCCATAGACTTATCAACTAACCTCTTAAACGCCACCAAACTTGGCGCATCTACAACAGCTGCAGGCATGGCATTCCACTCCCTAATCACTCTTTGAGTAAAGAACCTACCTCTGATATCCGTCCTATACTCATACCCCTTAATTTAAAGTTGTGTCCCCTCGTGCTAGCTTTTTCCATCCTAGGAAAAAGGCTATCACTGTCCACCCTATCCAAACCTCTAATATCTTATATGTTTCAATAAGATCCCCCCTTAGCCCCCTCCTTTCTAACGAAAACAACCTCAAATCCTTCAACCTCTCTTCATATGACCTGCCCTCCATACCAGGCAACATCCTGGTAAACCTCCTCTGTACCCTCTCCAATGCCTCCACATCTTTCTTATAATGTGGCGACAGAACTGCACACAATACTCCAGTGCGGCCGCACTAGAGTTTTGTACAGCTGCAACTGATGCTGCGGCTCCTAAATTCAATCCCCCTACCATAAAAGCTAAGACTCCTAAGCCTTCTTAACAACTTTATCCACTTGATGCCTACTTTCAGGGATCTATTGACACATACACCAAGATCCTTCTGTTCCTCAACACTATTAAGAGCCCTACCATTAGCCCTATACTCTACACATTTATTGTTCTTGCCAAAGTGCATTACTTCACACTTTTCCACATTAAACTCCATTTGCCACCTCTCGGCCCAGCTCTGCAACTTGTCCAAGTCACTCTGTAAACTAAAACACCCCTCTTCACTATCTACACACCACCAACTTTAGTATCATCTGCAATTTTACTGATCCATCCCTCAATACCCTCATCCAGATCATTTATAAAAATTACAAACAGCAGGGGCCCCAAACAGACCCCTGAGGCACACCACTCGTCACCGAACTCCACGATGAATATCTCCCATCAACCACCACCTCTGTCTTCTATCTGCCAGCCAATTCCTAATCCAATTAGCTAAATCACCCTCTATTCCACACATCTGCATTTTCTGTAGAAGTCTTCCATGGGCCACCTTATCAAACGCCTTACTAAAGTCCATATATCCTACATCAACCGCCTTACCCCCATCACCTCTCTGGTCACTTTCTCAAAAAACTCAATGAGGTTAGTAAGGCATGACCTACCCTTCACGAAACCATGCTGACTATCCCCAATCAATTCATTTCTCTCTAAATAACTATAAATCCTATCCCTATAATTCTCTCCAATACTTCCCACACAGAAGTAAGACTCACTGGCCTATAATTCCCGGAAGGTCTCTCTTCCCCTTCTTAACAATGGGACCACATTCGCATCCTCCAGTCCTCCGGAACCCACCCGTAACCAACGAGGACCTGAAGATCAGAGCCAGAGGCTCGCAATCTCCTCTCTTGCCTCCCAGAGAATCCTAGGGTAAATCCCGTCCGGCCCAGGGTACTTATCCAACTTCAAACCCTCAAGAATATCTAGCACATCCTCCTATCTACTTCAATACTTTCCAGTTTGCAACCCTGTACCTCAGTGTTCTCCACAACTACATTTACATCTCCCTGCGTGAATACCGAAGAGAAATATTTTTCAGTGCCTCTCCAATCTCTTCAGCTCCACGCACACTTCCCACTGCTGTCTATGACTGGCCCTAATCTTGCCCTAACCAATCTTCTATTCTTAACTATCGAAAGAAAGCTTTAGGATTCTCCTTAATCCTATCAGCCAACATCTTCTCGTGTCCCTCTTAGCTCTCCTCAATTCATTTTTACCTCCTTCCTGGCTAATCTATAGCTATCCATTGCACTACTGAGCCTTCAAGCCTCATCCTGACATAGCCTCCTTTTTCTTCTTAACCAGCAAATCAACTTTTTTCGTACACCAAGGCTCTCTTACTCGCCATTTCCTCCCTGCCTGACAGGGACATACTTATCAAGGACTCGCAGCAGCTGCTCCTTGAATAAGCACCACATTCCAGATTTTCCCAGTCCCTGTAGTTTCCTAGTCCAATCTATGCACCCTAATTCTCTCCTGATGGCCTCATAATTACCCTTCCCCCAGCTATAACTACTGCCCCAGCTTCATGCCTATCCCTGTCCATCACTAAGGTGAACGTAACCGAATTGTGGTCACTATCACCAAAATGTTCACTAACTTCCAAGCTGACACCTGGTCTGGCTCATTGCCCAGCATTGTAGCAAGGTATCTCTCTGCTGTATGAACAGCAGAAGAATTGACAATGTCTGTACAGTCCTGTCTGGCAGTCCTGTCTGGACCAGGGCAAGGAATAAACCAAAGTGAAGATGTGCCCAACAGCAAATGATTCAGTGGAATGGTCACAGGAACTGTGTCTGTGACAGTGTGATGTGACTCATTATAAAAGTGGATGACATTGGGGAGAGGGCACTGCAGTCAGGAGAAGGTCAGACGCTGGTTATCTTCAAATCTCTACTGTCAACATCCAGCTAGGTGGGTTGATTGTAATCTTCAGTCATAATTGTAGACATGTTTGTGTTGTGAGATATTTTGAAAATTTCAGTCAATCCTGTATTGGTGTTGGTACTGTGAGGTATTGTTATTAATCAAAGTCAATCCCGAAGGGGAGCATTTTGAGGGTTCAATAATAAAAAAATCTCTGACTGAGCCAAACCTTGTGTCTGAGTATTTTGTTCTTATAATTCCTACAGTCCAAGAATACTATAATGTTGGGGGATGAGAATGGCATTTCTGACATCATTTGACACTGGTTATCTTTTTGTTTACCTGTTAATGGGATATAGGCACCATTGGAAAGGCTAGCATTTGTTGCTCATTCCTTGAACTGAGTGGCTGGCCAGGACCATTTCAGGGAGCAGTTAAGAATCAACTGCATTGCTGTGGATCTGGAGTCTAATGTAAGCCAGACCAGGTAAGGAGAGCAGATTTCCTTTCCTAAAAGGCATTAACAAAACAGTTGGGTTTTTATGACAATCACCATCAAATTCATCACCATTACTGAAACTAACATTCAAAATCAGACTTCCACTTAATACGCAGTTCAAGATACTACCCAGTGCCTTAGCATCGTGCCTGAGCACATATCAGCCAGAAAATAAGAATAAAGATAAATACAGCACAGGATGAGGGCCTCCAGCTCCCCCCCCACCAAGTCTGTGCCAGTCATGATGCCTGAACTAAACTACAAAAAAAATTCAGCCTTTATTCAGTCCATACCCTTCTATCTCTTCCTATTCATGTGAATTAACAACTGGTTTTTTAGTAGTTTATTTATTAGTTACAAATAAGGCTTACATTAACAGAGCAATGAAGTTACTGTGAAATTCCCCTAGTCGCCACAGTCTGGCACCTGCTTGGGTAAACACACCTAATCAGCATGTCTTTCAGAATGAGGGGGGAAACTGGAGCACCCAGAGGAAACCCACTCAGACATGGGGAGAACGTGCAAACTCCAGACAGACATGATCCAAGATGGGAATTGAACCCAGGCCCCTGGCGCTGTGAAGTAGCAGTGCTTACAACTTTGCTACCATGTACCCATCCAGACACTCTTAAATGTTGCTAATGTGCCTGGCCCCACCACCACCTCTGGCTACACGCTCCAGGTACCCACCATTCTCTGCGTGAAATATTACTTGGCACATCTCCCTTAAACTTTTCCTCTCTTACCTTGAATCTGTGCCTCTTTGTAATTGGCATTTTCACCCTGGGAAGAAGCAAATGTTTCAGATTTTGGAGTGTTACAGCAATGGTTGCATAACACAGCTTTCAGAATCCTTGCCCACCTTCATCCTCTGCCACATCACCCTGATTTCCACCCCCGCCTCCCCCCAACAACTCCTTCCACAATACTCTAGCAATCCCTTCACCTTTAATAAATTGGAACCAATGGGCTCTGGGCTATAATTCAGGAAACCGTCAGGGTTGCATACATAGCACAGAAGAGGCCTAAAGAGAAATCATCGATAATAAATAGATGATGTCAAGCTTTTATTTTAATGCCCAAAGATTTCAGAAGCAAACTACTTTGTGATTACTTGGATTTAAGACATTGAAATGAAAATGTAACATTGTCTCAATGACATTAGGAAATATGAAAGGGTGCAGCAGGGGATCACGACAAGAGAATTGCTGACCTTAATTACACCACATCCAATTGAGTTATCTGTCAATGCAATCTGTTACATTCCCATTCATCCTGCAAGTAATGCTTTTTACATTCACAGCAGATTTAATGAAACCAGTTAAAACTAAATCAGCCATTTACAGCATTCCAGTGGAAGGTGTATCTAAAGAAATCCAGGGTTGAGATAAAACACAGTACGGGGAAATAAAAAAAGGCAAATACAAGTTTAAAGGACCATCCACTTGATGAATTGCAGTGGATAAGTTAGTGCATTGAATAGAAATTGAGATACTTAGTTGTAGTATTAATATTCAAAGCCTTAGAGGAATATAACATTGACCATGCGACACCGGAATGCCAAAAGTGTCAACTGGAGGTTGCGTGAATGCTGTGCGAGGCGAATGTTTGGAAAGTTGAAGTCAGCTGCTAGGCTAATTAAAGAAACTGCCCTAAGGATTAGTAAATTTGCAGATGACACTAAAGTCGGTGGAGTGGTAGATAGTGAAGAGGGGTGTTATAGTTTGCAGAGAGACTTGACAAGTTGCAGAGCTGGGCTGAGAGGTGGCAAATGGAGTTTAATGTGGAAAAGTGTGAGGTAATGCACTTTGGCAGGAATAATAAATGTGTAGAGTATAGGGCTAATGGTAGGATTCTTAATAGTGTTGATAAACAGAGGGATCTTGGTGTATATGTGCATAGATCCCTGAAAGTAGGCAGTCAAGTCGAGAAGGTTGTCAAGAAGGCATACGGAGTCTTAGCTTTTATTGGTAGGGGGATTGAATTTCAGAGCCGCAACGTCATGTTGCAACTGTACAAAACTCTAGTGCGGCCGCACTTGGAGTATTGTGTACAGTTCTGGTACCCGCATTATAAGAAAGATGTGGAGGCATTGGAGAGGGTACAGAGGAGGTTTACCAGGATGTTGCCTGGTATGGCGGGCAGGTCTTATGAAGAGAGGCTGAGGGATTTGAGGTTGTTTTCGTTAGAAAGAAGGCGGCTAAGAGGAGACCTTATTGAAACATATAAGATGATTAGAGGTTTAGATAGGGTGGACAGTGATAGCCTTTTTCTAGGATGGAGAAAGCTAGCACGAGGGGACACAGCTTTAAATTAAGGGGTGATAGTTATAGGACGGATATCAGAGGTATGTTCTTTACCCAAAGGGTGGTTCGGGAGTGGAATGCCCTGCCTGCAGCAGATGTAGATGCGCCAAGTTTGGTGGCGTTTAAGAGGTTAGTTGATAAGTATATGGAAGAGAAGGGAATGGTTTAGTTTGGAGGGGCATTGCTTTTTATATTGGTCGGCGCAACATCGAAGGCCGAAGGGCCTGTTCTGTGCTGGAATGTTCTATGTTCTATGTTCTATGTTCTTCATTACCACACTGAATAACCGCAGGTCCCATATTCAGATACATATTTATATCGATATAAATATTGCAGCCTGGATAGGATAAATCATAAAGATCAACAAATTTAAGAGTTTTTTTAACATTCATGGGACTTGGGCATCACTGGCTGGCCAGCATTTATTGCCCATCCCTGAAGGCATTCAAGAGTCAACCACATTGCTGTGACTCTGGAGTCACATGTAGGCCAGACCCAGTAAAAACAGCAGGTTTCCTTCCCTATTGGTCATTAGGGAACCAGATGGTTTTTACAAACATTGACTACGTTTCATGGTCAGAATTATAATTTCAATTCCAGATTTTTATTGAATTGGAGATCTAATAGAGGTATACAAGATTATGAGGGATATAGATAGAGTAAACAGGGTTAAGCTTTTTCCTAGGATGGACTGGAATAGAACGAGGGGTCACGGGCTTAGGGTGAGGGGGGTAAGGTATAATTTGGATGCTAGAGGGAGTTTTTTCACACAGAGGGTGGTGGGGAAATGGAATGCACTGCCAAGTAAAGTGGTGGAGGCAGGCACTCTGGAGTTATTTAAGAAATACTTAGATGGACACATGAACAGAATGGGAATGGAGGGGTATAGAAAACTGATTTAAAATAGGGATCATGAGCCTTGGGAGTCCCTGGGAAGTGTGTAAAGAGATGATGATATTGATGTACTTGTTTTTATCCTACAGGTGCTTTGGTCCACCTTGTTGTCTAACAAGGGGCATACACGCGATGGGTCGTGAGAGGGCTGCTCTTGGATTCTTTTCGAGAGTATCCTAGTGCTTCACGTCGTTAGTGTACGCTTGACCTGGACCATTTGATGGGCAACACGACAGCTCAGTGACTATCGCTGTGCTGTGCGGATACATGGATTTGGGCCTGTGTCTGTGGGAGTTTGCGCATTCTCCCTGTGCTTGCGTGGGTTTTCTCCTGGTGCTCCGGTTCCCTCCCACATCCCAAAGATATGCTCTTAGGCTAATTGGCAAAACAGGTTCTCCCTAAATTGTCTCAAATTTGGTTTTTAATCCATAGATCTATAAGCATAGACAGGGGTTATGGGTAGAGGTGGGAATATTGGGGTGGCGGCGTGGGCTCGTTGGGCCGAAGAGCCTGTTTCCTGTGCTGTTTTGTTCTTTGTTCTTTATTCTTTGATATTTCACCATCTGCCATGGTGGGATTCAAACCCGGGTTCCCGGAACATTACTCTGGGTTATTGTATTACTAGTCTAGGAACAATACCGCTACCTCCCTGGAATAACTTTCCAAAGAAACATTATAGCTCAAAGACATTATGGTAAAGAAGAAGGCCTTTTGATCCATCATCACAATGGAAAGCAATCCTGTCAGTCTCGGTCCTCTGCTTTATCTCCACAGCATTGCTTATTTTGCTCCAGTGTCCATCCAGTTTTCTACTATGACTATCATCTTTGCTTCCTCCACTGTCACTGCAATCAGTTGCAGTGTATCACCACTTGACACTTGAAAGTAGGTCTTCCTCACATCCACCCTGAATATTTTTCCCAACATCTTAATGCATTTGCCCAGAATGCTTATACTATCAGCAAGCTAATGGAAGCAGCTCATAGAATCATAGAATCCTACAGTGCAGGAGGAGGCCATTTGGCCCATTCAGTCCGCAGTGACTACAACCCCACCCAGGTCTTATCGCCGTAACCCCATGTATTTATCCTAGCTAGTCTCCCTGACTAAGAAACAATAGCATGACCAATCCACCTAACCCACTCTTCTTTGTCTAATTGACGTAAATGTGTTATAGTTTTGCACAGCTCTGTCAAATCTTCCTATAAGAACTTTCTCCAAGGAGAACAACTCCAGCCTCTCCAACCTAATTTTGTATCCAAAAAGGAGGGACCCAGGGTAATATTCCGGGGATCTAGGTTTGAATTGCACCATGGCAGATGATGAAATTCAAATTCAATAAAAATCTTGAATTAAAGATCTAATGATGACCATGAAACCATTGTCAAATGTTGGAAAAAATCCATCTGGTTCATTACTGTCCTTTAGGGAAGAAAATCTGCCATCTTTACCTGGTCTGGCCTACATGGCACTCCAGCCCACTGCAATGTGGATTGGTTCTTAAAATTCCCTCTGAAATAGCCAAGCAAGCCAGTCAGTTCAGGAAAATTATGGATGTGCAACAAATGCTGGCTCAATCTGCAAAGCCTACATTCCATGAATGAATAAAAAAATAGTCCCTCATCCGTAGGCCTAACCGGAGTTTATCAGTACAGCTTCTCAGCATTTGTACTCAGTAACCTCTATTTATGAAACCCAAGATCACATAACAATGCACTCAATACGACCAGCGATTTTTAAATATCTATATCGTGAATCTTAAGATCTTGCTGCCCCTGCACACCCTTTGGAACTTTGCAATTGAATATATATATTACTCTGCCCTAACTCTACTGCAAAAAAAAACACCTCATTTCTCTGCATGACATTCCACTTGCCACTCATTTGCCAAGTCTATGTCCTATTTCTGCCGAAGTTCACAATTTGTCACACTTTCAAGTTTGGTATCATTGTCAAATTTTAATCTGCATTCTAAAAATTGGAATCATTGATATATAGTAAGCCATTAATATATAGTATACCAACCCCATTGGGGAACACCACTTTCTCTCATAAACTAAAGTAGAAAATGCGAGGAAAACTTAAAGGTCTGACTGGAGAGAGGAATAAAGTTTCACAATTTTACGACTCTTTTTCCGGGTTGCATTTTCTATCATCCTGAAGTGTGAAAAACAACCATTGACCATGTTGTGCTATTTACTGGTCTTAATTCAAATCTTGATCCAAACTGGCATTGAATCTCCTATTTGTGATCGTCAACTGTGTTACTCAACCTTTGCTGTTATGAAATGCTTTCTTAAAATTCATGTAGACAACGATTGCACTCCCTCAATCAACTGTTATTGTTGAAAAATTCAATTTGATTAATATGATCTGTCTTTTACAAATCCTTGCTGGATTCCCTTAATTAATGCAAAACTCTTCCGAGTGCCTGTTAATATTTTTCCTGATTATTCTTAAAATCCTTACCCCTCACCGGAGATGGACTTATACTTTTGGTGGTCCTGCTCTCTGCCTCTGTGCACCCTCGCATGATGTCATCCAATATCCCCACCCCCAGTGATTTAGAGCTTTGTCCCTGATGACATCAAGCCCCTGTGATGTCAAGCCCAACCCCCAAATAACATAATTGCCTCTTGATCATGGCCAACCTCAGCTCACACAGTGTAAGCCACAAAAATACATTAGCATACAGAAATCTTTAGCTTATGAAAATAAGGCTGAAATTGATTAATTTGATTAGCTATCTTACTTTCAATTGGGAAATCACTTTAATCTTTGCTCAGCCGCCTTCATACATTGACACATTCCATAAGGCTGAGCCCCCTATGTAACTCCTCCATCTTGCTTTATTTCAACCTGGGACAGTGACAAGAGATTCAATATCATCAGGCCCATCACTCAAGCCCATCTGCAGGGAAGAGATGCCAACAGAAAGGGAGACAGATATTAGTGAAATTTACAAAAGTACAGAGTTTATAAGGAAGCTGGATTAATGTGCTGGTTGAAGCAGAATATTTTTAAAAATATTGTTCAATACATTCATGTTAAAAATTAATTTTTCAGTTCAGATACTGTAGCATTATGGTGGGGGTACAGAAGTAGGACAGTGGCTAGTATTGAAGGTCCAGTTTGATTTAGCACAGTAACCATCTGTTAAAATAGTCTCCAGGGAACTATATTCATATCTAGTCAAATTCATAAATAAAGCAAAGTATAAAATAACTTTATGCTTCTTTAATAATACCCTAAATGCTTACCTAGAAATTAGAAGCAGAAGTCGGCCGTTTGGCCCTTGAGCCCATTCTGCCATTCATTTTGATCATAGCTGATCATCAAATTTAATATCCGATCGCCCCTTCTCCCTTGAACCCTTTAGCCCCAAGAGCTATATCCAATTTCTTCTTGAAATCACACAACGTTTTGGCCTCAACTACATTCTGTGGTAGTGAATTCCACAACATTCACACCCTCTGGGTGATGAAATTTCTCGTCAACTCAGTTCTAAAAGATTTATCTCTTATCCTCAAAATATAACTCCTAGTTCTGGACGCCCCCACCATTGAGAACATTCTTTTTGAATCCATCCTGTCCAACCCTATTAAAATTTTATATGTTGCTAGGAGATCCCCTCTCACTCTTCTAAACTCTAGTGAATATAATCCTAACTGACTTAGTCTCTCCTCATATGACAGACCTGCCATCCCAGGAATCAGCCAGATAAACTTTTTCTGTACTCCTTCTAAATCAAGGACACCCTTTTTCCTATTTAAGATAGGAGGGAATTTTTTCAGATCTTGTCCAAACTTTAGCAAATGCTGTGACTCCAGTAAGTTTGCTACTTTAACGGGTGATCTCTAATCTTGGCAAATTTAAAGACAGGAATCGCAAAGAATTATGATCAAATGTAACACTTTTTTTTTCAAGATTTGTACATTGTTTTGTAAAAAGTATTTTTGTTTGAACATTGAGTGATATCGCCAAGTAAGAGGGGCTCAGAGGAGTAGCAATGTCTGACAGCATGCAGGACCTGAACAGCCAACTGTAGAGCTACAATCATCCCTGCTTCAAACAGCACATTATTCCAGCTTCCTTATAAACATTGTATTTGGCCTCTTCCTTTGATCTGATTCCTTTGATACTGTCTACCGCAATCATGTTGAAACAGAATTATCAGCCAACAAAGAATGTAAGCTGATGTAATGATAATTGGTTGTAAAAGCTTGCAGACCAGAGGATTTCCACAATGCAGAAGGAGGCCATTTGGCCCATTGAGTCTACACCAACCTTCCGAAAGGTGATAACAAAAGCAGACAGCTAGGTTACATGTTTGATCTTGACTAGATATAATTAAATAATGCATGTCATTACATAGAGTGGATAGCATAGCACACAGTGGTGAGCACTGCTGCCTCACTATGTCAGGAACCCGGGTTCAATTCCGGCCATGGGTCACTTTCTGTATGAAATCTACACTTTCTCCCATTATCTCCATGTGTTTCCTCCAGGTGCTCCGGTTTCCTCCTACATTCCGAAAGATGTACTGGTTAGATGTATTGCTCATCATAAATTCTCTCTCAGCGTACCCAAACAGGCGCCAGAGTGTGGCAGCTAGGGGATCTTCACAGTAACTTCATTGCAGTGTTAACATGATCCTACTGGTGATTAATAAATAAACTTAAAAACCAACCGGGGCAAAATACTCCATCTCCTCTTAAGAAATATTCACAAACTCTGTCATGATAGACCAACCAGTATTTAAAAATACATAGTAAAATGTGTTCCAATAGAAAATTGTCTCCGTGCACAGAATGACAGCCAGATTTGCTGTTAAAGGAGATTGAATTCATTATCCTTTCTCCTCATTTGTTTACAAATGCACAGCCACCACAAATCACTTTTAAGCATATCATTGTCACATTTACAGATCATGTCATCTCAAAAGATTTGACGCACAGCTCCCCACCCTTCCGCTGTCACACCAGTGAAATGTTCATCAAATATTTCTATCAGAGACAAAAAGCTCATTTAAGGCAATTCCTCTATATTCATGAGATCGTGGCCGCGAATGCTCACAAAACACTCCTGGTGCCATCCTTTTGAGGGAACGTTGCAAAATCAGAGCAATGATATCGACAGAACTCCTCTCTTTACAAAGGCCTGACAAAGACACTCCCTTATTTACTCTCATGGTATGCAGTTCAGTAAATAACTTACGAGGTTTAACAACACCAGCTTTGCACCATATTGAACACACTCAATATATTGTTACATCTACTCTACACATCTTGGGAGACCAAGGCCAGATTTCTACCAGCGACCCACCACCGGAATCGAAGCGGGTGAGGGCTGGACTATAGAAAGGGCTGTTAATCTCAGGTGGAATTTTATGATTTCGGGATGAGCGAGGCCGCAAAATCCCATCCTAAGGGGCAATTTAGCATGGCCAATCCACCTAACCTGTACATCTTTGGACTGTGAGAGGAATCTGGAGCACCTGGAAGAAACCCACGCAGACAAGGGGAGAACAAGCATAGTCTACACAGACAGTCACTCAAGGCTGGAATTGAACCCAGATCCTTAGAGCTGTAAGCAGCAATGCCAACATGTCATCCAATTCTTTATTGCTCTTCCCTAACTGCCTTCCATTTCAGAGGGCATTTGAGAGTCAAGCACATTGCTGAGGCTCTGGAGTCACATGTAGGCCAGGCCAGGTAAAGAAGGCAGATTTCTTTCCCTAAAGGAAATGAATGAACCAGGTAGGTTTTTATAACAATCGACAATGGTTTCATGATTATCAGTAGATTTTTAATACAAATGCCATCCAACCAAATGTTGTCATTTTTGGGGGGTTAAGACCAGGAAAGGAAATCCAGTTTCATTGTGAAGGTAAGTGAACACTTACCAGAGTCACCCACTGCTCCTCAAAAACCTCATCAGTGCCTACCTGGGCCTCACAATTCTCTCTTCCCCCATAGAATACTCATTTGTCACACAGGTAGCCGGGTTTCCAGCCTCGATGACCGTGTGTGCTTCTGGCTGTTAGCGCTGGCTTTATCTGGCCTGCCCTGGCCTCTGCTCTCACCCTTGGTCAGTAGCCTCACCCTCACCAGTTCAGTTGCTCTTCAGTCCTCTCACTCTCAAGTCCAGAAACTTCAGGCCAATCATCAGAAGACATGTT
The DNA here is from genome assembly GCA_024679065.1 of Sphyrna mokarran. Taxonomy (NCBI): domain Eukaryota; kingdom Metazoa; phylum Chordata; class Chondrichthyes; order Carcharhiniformes; family Carcharhinidae; genus Sphyrna; species Sphyrna mokarran. The sequence continues at coordinate 10,768,180 of JAGIQG010000029.1, read as the reverse complement.
CAAGCTGCTTTTGAGTCACTGTTACCTCTCAACATCTGGGACAGGGTCTTCCTGCTCTAAGGGGACTCCATCTCAGAGCCAGGTGTTGACCTACATTGCCTACTGATAGGCTGAAGTAATTCAAAATTGTCTTACGATATATTCAGAGATATTAGGCTCTGATTGGTGCACTCACTGCCATCTCTTAGAATGGGACCCCCATCATTGGCCAGGGCCCCTGCACCGCAGCACTCTGTGTTTCACCGTAAATCCACCACTCCTGTCATTCTGACTGGCCTGTAATTGTTAGGGGTGTTCTCATGAACTTTCATTAATAAAGATGTCACATTTGCCCCATTCCCAAACTTCTAGCACCTCCCCATAACTAGGAATGACCGATGGAATGATGTGCCATAATCTATTATCTCCACCCAAATTTCCCTTAGAATCCTGGGATGCGAGCTGTATGGACCAGATGACTTAACCTTTCGAAATATTGCCACCATTTCCGGTATATCCTGCTTGTTAATTCTCACCCCACCCATTCACCGGCAACATTGTACCACTTCGCTTGCCAGGGAATCAGAGTCAGCGAGAGTCCGACAACAGGAATCAACGTTGAACTTGATTAGGAATTTCTGGTCTCACTCAAGTGAGGCCATGAAACCTCACCCACCATCTCTTCCTCCCCCTCTTTTTACCAATATTTTATCAGCATCTATTTTTTAAGTAATAAATGCAATGTTACAAAGTACACTTTAATTATTCTAGCTTTGCCCTGTGCTTCTCAGAATATATCACCCTCTTTCTCCTTGATAACATCCACCTCGCCTTTTATTATCTGCACTCCAGCAAAAGATTTCTCAGTTCTTTTTTATGTTGGCTGCGATTCTCATCTTCTCTTCTATTGTCCTCTTCATTTACCATCCCAACCTTTTGTATTTGGCCCAATTCTCATTTGAAGATTTTACCTGACATGCATCACACACCCTCTTTTCATTTCATTATATTCTCTGCATTGTATTTGGAACAGTGGCACAGCGGTTAGCACTGCTGCCTCACAATGCAGGGACCTAGTTCAATTCCGGCCTTGGGTGATGGCCTGTGTGGAATTTGTATGTTTTTCCTGTGTTTGTATGAGTTTCCTCCGGTTTTTTTCCCACAATCCAGAAATGTGCAGGTTAGGTTGATTGGCCATGCTAAATTGCCCTGTGGTGTCAGCAGGATTACCATGGTATATACATGGGGTTACAGAGATAGAGCCTAGGTGGGATTGTTCACAATGCAGACTTGTTGGGATAATGATATCCTTCTGTATCGTAGGGACTCTATGAAGTGTTAATTCTTGGTTAGGGGCATGAGTGGTAGATGTGTAGGGTTATGAGGATAAAGCGGGTTGTGGTAGGCTTGGATAGAATGCTCTATCAGAGAGTTGATACAGGCTCAATTGACTGAATGGCTTCTTTCTGCACTATAAGGATTCCGTGCTTCTATTTTCCTCACCATCCAAAGAGTCCTGGACTTAAATTCCCTCTTCATGCATCTAACTTTAAAAAAAAAACTCCTTCTTAAAAAGGTCACCCACGGTTCCATTGGCATTTTTCCTGTTAGCCATTGGCTCCATTTTACCTGAGTTTTTTTCTCTTCCCATCCCAGAGTTTAAAGATGTTCTCACTAGTGCATTACTTTTCTGACAAAACGGTAACCAGAGAATAACAGTTTGATCATGCTAAGGACCGTGATGTTCCAATGTGTGCATGTGTTATCTAATGTCATTATATAACTGTAAAATCTCATAATAATAAAAGGGACACAAAAGGTAGGATTGCAAAGAAAATTAAACAGTGAACAGAAGTTCTACCCTATGGATAGGATTTTTCAGCCTTTCCCACTGGCAGAATCTTCTGAAGGCAAACCCAATTGTGCATTTCCTGACAGCACAATAAGTGAGCCATGCAGAATGCTGTAGATATCGATGGAAGTCATGACGTGGAGATATCGGCGTTGGACTGAGGTAAACACAGTAAGTAGTCTGACAACAAACCTGGTGTTGTCAGACTTTTTATCGTGACATCGACAGGACCAGAAAACCCCGGCAACTAATTAAGAGCCATCTCCATCACTGGAAAACATACTGCAGAGAGAAGAGTTCTACCCTTATATATTCACATATATCTGCTTTATATCGAATTGCATCAAAAATAGAACTGTGTAAATGCTTCATGTTTTCTCTGCAACTCCTGGTACTAGTTCAACGCCTTGCTTGTGCCAGTGCAAGTACAGAATTGGCACAAAGAGGACGATGCCAGGAGGTTATGCTCATACTTAAATGTTCCGGTGTTGACAGGTGCACCTTTTGTTGTACCTCCATCCTGCTTTTTTTCTGCCAGTTTGTCTTACCATGGACAGTTCCCCATTTTGAGGGAATACAAAGAGAAATTAACATCTAAAGCTGCAAGAGGGAGCAGCAAACAGCACGTTCTTGAAAACCAACACAGCTTCCTAACAGAGAAGACCTGATGGTGTAAGGGACACTTGGGAACTCAGAGAATACACTGGCTCCAAGCACTCGCAATAATTCTACTGAGAGAAACATTCCAGAAGGAAAAGAAACAGTAAAAAGGGGAAATAAGAAAACTGATCTGAACTGGTTTTAGAATCATAGAAACTACAGTGCAGAAGGAAGCTATTTGGCTCATCGAGACTGTTCTAACAACAAACCTACCCTATCCCCATCAACCCACATATTTACCCTCCTAAGCCCCCTGACACTAAGGGACAATTTAGCATGGCCAATCAACCTCCATATTTGGAATGAGGGACCACCCAGAGGAAACCCACGCAGATACTGGGAGAACATTCAAATTCCACACAGACAGTTTCCCGAAGCTGGAATTGAACCCAGGTCCCTGGCATTGGGAGACATCAGGGCTAACCACCGTGCCACCACACTGCCCTCCCCCCATCTTTAACATACGACACTGGCAAAACAGGGAAATAGGAATACTGATCCGGGCTGTTTTTTCTTTCTAGGATGAATTGCTTCAGTCTGTATTTGAGTTTGACCTATATAATGGCCTGAATCTTTCAGGATCAGAACCTCACTCTCAGGGAATGATCAGGGAAACAAAATGTACCAGCCTTCTTCCAAGTCTATTTTTGGTATCCTTCAGAACTTTTATTCCAACCAAAAAACCCAATTCAAATTGAATTCAATTCATGGTCCTTGCATAAGGAACAAAACAAGATCCAGGCTGACAGGATGAGGCATTGCCCCCTCATTCAGGGCTTTGTCGAGCACACTATCTTAGCCAAAGGGCCACACAGCGATGGAGGATCCTGCAGCACTCAGCCAGTTCAGGAAAGCTCAGAGGGAAGCAGCAGAGGGAATTCCACTCCTTATCATTAAAATATCACTGGCTGCTATAATCTGATACACAAGAGTTTGACTGTCCCAAAGCTTCTTCGAAAAGCTACAAGAGAGAAGTTAAGTCGATAAAAGGGTAGGGTGGGTTGGGGAATACAGTGAGCAAGGGGCGAGTAAGGACGGAATGCAGTAGGATGGTGAGGTGGGATTGGGAATGGATTGGAGGCTAAGAGCGAAGTCAAGTGGCGGTGGCTGGTCAGTTTGAGTGGAGGAGCAGTCAGTGGGTAGTCTGGTGGTGGGGATAGTCGTCAGACAGGTGAGAGAGGGGGAGGGGGAGAAATCAGGGAGTCAGTATGAGGGATTGGGAGGGTTAATTGTGTAGGGTCTGGGAAGTAGGATGAAGTTGGGGGGTCAGTGCAAGTGATTGGGGGGGCTAGTTGGGTATTCAGAGGGTCAGGGGAGTAGGATGGGGTTGGGGGGCCATTTTATAAAAAGGAAGTGACAAGAAGTAAGACCTGCTATTTTCTGTAATCACCACATCCATTTCTTTGAATATTAGTACAAGATGAGAAAATGGCACAAGTATCACTGGCCCACCCTGACGTGTATCATCCCCCTCCTCTTCTCATTGCCAACAAGTGCAATCTGTCAGATGGAGAGTCAGAGTCAGCACTACCAGATCAGTGAATCATTCAACATACACTTCTTTGGAGCAGAATTTATTGGGTTAATTTTTCTCCTTCCTCTGGCAAATTTATCAGTCTTGTCCAGGACAGATAGCTTCAGCTAAAATGGCCATCACCCCCGTCAAAAACAAGTAGAATTGCAAAGGAAAGTTTGACACTAGTGAAAATCCAGCATTGATGGGCTAAATCAACTCCTCGGTTCTATAAACTCCATGGCAATAGTTCAACTTTAATGATAATCCTCTCCCACCGTCATTGGAGTGTATGACTCATAGTTTAGTATTTTTTTTGAAAGTTGCTTTCTTGTTAATTCCATTCCAATTCCCTTCCCGCACCTAGTGGTGCACTAAGATAGATTTTCACCTGTTCCCAATGCTAGTTATTCCTGGAACAGGCTGCTGGTCTGTCGCCAGAGACTTAGAGGGGAGCCAATCCACAGCCAGAGTGGCTGACCAGGACTTTCTCCCACTCTTAGCACCAGTCAATGGCTTACTTGGTTAATGTTCAACCTGTTTTGACCATGTTATGAATGTACCTTCCTTGACCATTAAGCCCAGAATGAGACTTGAACCTAGAGCTTCTGGCTCAGAGGCAGGAGCTCTAACCACTGCACCATAAGATTTCCATTCTAGTTGTGTCCTTATTTTAATATGCTGAACATTGTTATTTTAATCACAAAGTTAAGAGCTTTGAATGAAAAGAATAGGGCTGGGTGCCAAAGAGCAGACAAATCTTTGGCCTGTTTCCATCAAGTTGAACATTGGAATATGGACAGGGGTTTAATTTTAATCTCTGCAGTCCGAATCAAATCATCCATGTTTAGTGGGAAAAAATATTTTGCCGTCATTTAAAAATCCTCTGAGCTAAAACTTGCAAGAAAGAAGGAATTTCTATTTATAATCAAGCATTTCACAACTTCAGTCTTGCCAAATGTACAGCCAAACAAGTGCTTTTTGAAATGCTGTCATAAAGGGAAAGAACAATAATTTTCCTCCAAAGTGCAATACTGCAATTTGTTACTGATAGGCAATGGAAAGATATATTCATACTAAAAAGTATAAGACATAAAACATAATTTTACTGGTTATTTAAAATGCGTTCAGCACTTGTTTACCACAAATAACTGCATTTAATGCACGTTTCCCTGCCTGTGAAAACAGAGGCACTCTCTAAATTCATATGTGCTTGGGATTCTCCAGTCCTGCTGCAATGAAAGGAGTTTTGGCTGAATGCCTAATTCTCCATTCTCGCTGGCAGCAGTGGCAGGGTATATGACATTGGAGAATTCCCACCATTCACGCTCTATCTTTGCAGCCAATGAGAACCGAGAATTTGATGCTCAGCCAAATCCCGGTTCACTGCAGCAAGACTGACGAATCCCAGCTGCAACCTAAGTCAGAGAATCCAGCCTCATTTGTATGTAGATTTTACCACTAAAGTAATGCTAATTATGTCCAGAAATCATCTCAAATTCAAAAAGTATTTTTAACATATGACCCCAACTCAGAGTTGAGTAAAAGCAAAATACTACAGATGCCGGTACCTGAAACAAAAACAGAAAATGCTAGAAAATCTCAGCTGGTCTAACAGCCTCTGTGGAGAGAGAATAGAGCCACCATCAGACATGGATCCATTTCTCAAATCCAAATAACTTTTTATTCAGCGGTCAGCTTCATTCATTTAAAACATAGTTACAAGTGATTGCTTCATCATCAGTTCAGGATCTAGATGGGGTTTCTTTAAGGTTTCCTCCAAGAATGCAACCACAGACTATTATCTGTAAGACGTATTCTTGTTAATTTACAGATCTTTATCCAGTATTCCACACGAGATTGCACGATCTCGGTCTCTTACTCATGTAACATTGCATCATTGGCCGGAATTCTCCAATCCCATGTGCCTTTCTCTGACTGCCAGTGGGAACAGAGAATTTGGTTATCAGCCAACGTATTGGTTAGGTGCATTGGCCATGCTCAATTCTCCTTCAGTGTATTTGAACAGGTGCCAGTGTGCGGCAGTTAAGACATCTTCACAGTAACTTCATTGCAGAGTTAATGTAATCCTACTTGTGACTAATAAACAAACTAATAACTCTCTGAACTATGTCAGAGTTTAGAAGACTCGTTATAAATGCAGAACTGTGATAACGAGAGAAAAAAATTCACTGTACAGGAATGCTTCAGGATTACACAAGAATATCAAAATAACCTTGTCAGTACATTACTAAGTGCAGTAGGACCTATTGCTGATGTGGAAATAGCAAGGGAATGATGACATTCAACTTCTTATGATGAAGTCCTACAAGCTTTTGACTCTTGAGTGTCTATCAGAATTTAGTAGTGGAGTCAGCTACATTTTGTAACAGAAAGCAAAGATCTGGTGAAAGCATGGATTCATTCATCAATGATCTCCATATCCCTGGCAGGGAACTGTGATTACAGAATCTTAATTGATAAGCTCGTTCGTGACATAGAATCCTAAATGAAACATTATAAGATCACTTGTTTAAGTCACAGATAAAAAGATTTCTGAGTTTAAGTCACAGGTAGACAGATTTCTGACCAATAAAGGAATTAAGAGTGATAGGGAGCAGGCGGCTAAGTGGAACTGAACCACTATCAGATCAGCCATGATTTTATTGAATGGCGGGGCAGGCCCGAGGGGCTAGATGGCCTACTCCTGCTCCTATTTCTTATGTTCTTATGGACAAGAAAAGATTTAAGATTAGTAAAACAGTGCACATTGTGAGGCAAATGAAACTCAGGAAACAAAATTGGGCATTTGTTCCCAGGGAAGGAGAGGTCTTGTGGAGAAGATTGAATGGCTCTGTTCAGTTTTTAAAGCCATAAAGCAGAAGGTGAAGCAAAGCCTTAATGTACCAAAGTGGGGAAATGTGTGGCAACTGCCATTTTGAAATGTCTTCAGTGTGGTGGGAACAAACTGCACAAACAAAAGAATGACTAGCAAAAGAGGGCAAGGTGACATAACTGTGGAAAAACAAGACATTGACAATAAAATAAGATGATAAAAATAAGACAATAAGATTCAAAAACATAGACAACCTTAAAAAGAGAGAGAAAATGATAAAACAGAGCCACAAACAAGCGGAAGAATCACAGGCCAAGGCTTTAACCCTCTCAATGAAGGTAAATTATACTTAAATCTTATACAGGAGAATTAAACCCAAAATGGATGGACAACCCAGCCATTTAAAATGAGACACAGGAGCATGGGTTTTTGTTTTATCAGATGAAGTCAAATGGCTCAGACGGGCTACATTGCAACCCTCACCTAGCAAATCACAAGCTTGTGGTGGGAAAACTTTAATGATTAAAAGCCAACTCATTACAAAGCTGAAATAAAGGACAGGATTTTCCAGCTCTTCTCGCCAGTGGGATTTTCTGGACCTGCTAAGGGGGACCCCAGTGGCACACCCACACGAAATGGAGGAGACATTGGCAGGACATGAAAATGATGCTGGCAGCCAAAGGCAAGTTATCTTCATCACCAGAAGTCATGCCCCTGGTGGGGGGTGAGGACTGGAAAATCTCACTCATAACGATCGAAAAACCCTTGAACCTCTCCACATCATTGAGAGTGTTTTCTGTTAAGGCACATCTAAGTTAATCTGTAAAGCAAATTAAGTTGAAGCTGAGAACTGCAGCAGCACATTTCAAAATTTATTTCCAAAATTGTAAACAGAACAAGGAAAGTTAAAGGCTGAAAAACATATCACAACTGTCATATCAATTTGCCTCAAGGAAGATCTCTCATCTACTCTTGGAGTAAAGGGCGAAATTGAAAAGATATAACAGCAAGTGGTTATCTACTCTTGTCTTGTCAAAATAAGACCGTAAGATATGGGAACAGAATTAGGCCACTCAGCCTATTGAATGATAAAGCAGACTCAATCATGGCTGATAAGTTTTTCAATCCCATTCTCCCACTTCTTCCTCCATAACCCTCAATGCCTGTCAAGAACCTATCTCTGTTTTAAACTCTTCCCATGACCTGGCCCTCTAATGGTGTTCAGACATGGTTAGGATCCTAAAGTCTAATGACTATTAGAATTCATATGGATTTCACTCAACTAAACAAATCAGTGGAACATGAAATCCATCCAATGGCCTCAGTATAAGTGAATTGCCAAGCTAACTAAGAGCACTCTAATTAACAAATTGGATGCAAGCAGTAAATTTTGGCAGTTGAATTCAGACAAAAATATCCAGATTGTCGACCACATTTGTAAAGCCATTTGATTATGGCTTAGTAAAAGTGACAGCTCCAGAAATTCTCCAGAGAACAAAGACTCAGAGACTTGGAAGGAGTAATATGCCTTATGCATTGCTGCTTCAAAGCACCACGGAACCGGGTTCGATTCCCAGATTGGGTCACTGTCCAGGTGGAGTTTGCACGTCCTGCCCACATCTGCATGGGTTTCCTCTGGACGCTCCGGTTTCCTCCCACATTTTGAAAGATGTGCTGGTTAGGTGCATTAACCCAAACAGGCACTGGACTGTGGCAACTAGGTGAGTTTCACGGTAACTTAATTGCAGTGTTAATGTAAGCCTGACAGGTGACTAATAAATAAACTTTTATTTATACAGGGCTCCACAGAAGAAGATCATAATCACAAAGTCAGAACAGTATTGAGTCTTACAGAATGCAGGCCTAACCTGGAATGAAAAGTGTGAGTTTTCCAAACCAGTGATCATATTTCTAGGAGACGTAATATAGTCAACTGATCCATAAAACAAGAAAGTAATCAGAGAACTCCAGAACATAGGAAAATTTCAAAAATTCCTTGCAATGATCAACCAAATAGGCAAGTTCCAAGCAAGTTTGGCAGAGGCTGATGAGCCTTTGAAACAATTTTTGAGACAGCTGAAAGTATACCAGTAAAATGTTTTTGAAAAAACTAAACAACTTTTAGTCTCTTCTGAAATCTTAACAGTGCTGAAATCAGGAAAGAAAGTGGAGTCCAAAACCCAACAGCAGGAAAGCACAATCAGTGGAAAAACATCACAATCCAGGATTGAGAATGACTAGGATATCGTAAGGAGAAATCATAGCTCCTTAATACCCTTGGAGAGAAAGCCAATAGATACTTGTGTTTAGTACTCAGAACCTAATGATGAAGAAGAAAGAGAATACAAGCTGTACAGTGACCCAGAAGAGAAACATTCAATGACAGAAAGGAGAATATGAATGCTCAACCTCAAAGGGAGATTTGATTGAAATGAGGAGATTGGTCAAGGCACCTGGGAGATCTGAGGCATTGGTTGGAGATGTAGGAGAATGCAAGTATGATGGGGATAAAAATCTGGTGGGAAATATAAAGGATTAATAGAGGTATATGTGATGCTGAATCAAAGTTGATATCAGATCATGTGCCTGAGAAATAAGAGAGATCTTAAAGGACGAGAACCTATGACCTTGTGTGGAGGCCCAAATGTGTAAAAACTTGCTGCAGATAAAGCGTAATGGCTTTGAGAAATTATAGATTCCAACAACTTACTTAGAGAGACAATCGCCAACATCTCTGTCTCAACCCAAACAACACAATAATGATAAGAAGAACATAAGAAGAAATAGGAGCAGGAGTAGGCCATCCAGCCCCTTGAGCTGCTATTCAATAAGATCATGGCTGATCTGCAGTGGTTCAGTACCACTTTCCCGCTTTCTCCCTGTAATCCTTAATTCCCTTGTCAATCAAAAACTATCCACTCTTGACTTAAATATATTCAGCGAGGAAGTCTCCACCACTTCAACAGGCAGAAAATTCCAAAGATTCACCACCCTTTGCGCGAAGAAATTCCTCCTCAACTCTGATCTGAACCGCACCCCCCCCCTCTAATTTTGAGGCTGTGCCCTCTAGTCCTGCTATCTTTGCTAAGCGGGAAGAGTCTCTCAACTTCTACCCTATCCATCCCCTTCATTATCTTATATGTCTCTATAAGATCCCTCTCAGCCTTCTAAATTCCAAGAGTACAAACCTAGCCTATTTAGACTCTCCTCATAATCCAAAGTCCTCATCTCTGGTATCAACTTAGTGAACCTTCTCTGCACCCCCTCCAAGGCCAATATATCCTTCCTCGAATGTGGCGACCAAAACTGCACACAGTACTCCAGCTGTGGCCTCACCAGCACCCTATACAGCTGCAACAGAACCTCCCTACTTTTATATTCTATCCCCCTAGCTATAAAGGCCAACATTGCATTTGCCTTCTTGATCACCTGCTGCATCCGCGTACTGTGTTTTTGCAATTCATGCACAAGGACCCCCAAGTCCCTCTGCACCGCCACAGGCTGCAGCTTTGCACCATTTAAATAGTAATCCTTCCTACCGTTATTCCTACCAAAGTGGATAACCTCACACTAGCTAACATTATACTCCATCTGCCAGGTCCTCGCCCACTCGTTCAATCTATCCAGATCTCTCTGCAGGTTTTCCACACCCTCCACGCAATTTACTTTTCCACTCATCTTCGTGTCATCAGCAAATTTTGTCATCCTGCAGTCAGCCCCTTCCTCCAGATCATCTATGTAAATGGTAAATAGTTGACATCCCAGCACCGATCCCTGGTGCACTCCACTAGTCACCAGCTGCCAATCAAAATAGCACCCATTAATATCTACCCTCTGCTTTCTATTAGACAACCAATCCTCTATCCAGTCTAATACCCTACCCCCAACTCCCTGCACCCTAACCTTCTGCAGCAATCTTTTGTGAGGCACCTTATCAGCCTTTTGGAAATCCAAAAACACCACATCCACTGGTTCCCCTCTGTCTACTGCACTAGTCACTTCCTCATAGAATACTGATTAGCCAGACATCTTTCCTGGCCTCCAAGCAAGCGGACATTGTAAATGATCCCCTTTTTCAGAACTATTTTCATCATTCCCAGTGAATTGTATGTTAATTGTGTTTAATTGTATGCAGGTAGTGACCATTAACTGGGCATTGACTTGAGGCTGCTGTAGTTTAGAGATACAGACTAAAGCTTTAAGAACATAAGAACATAAGAAATAGGAGTAGGAGTAGTCCATCTAGCCCTTCGAGTCTGCCCCACCATTCAATAAGATAATAGTTGATTTGAAGTGAATCAGTTCCATTTTCTCGCTTTCTCCTCATAACCCTTAATTCCCTGTTCTATCAGTAACCTATGTACCCGTGACTTAAAATATTCAGCGAGGTAGCCTCCACCACTTCAATGGGCAGAGAATTCCACAGATTCACCACGCTTTGAGAGAAGAAGTTCCTCCTCATCTCTGATCTAACCCCCCCCCTGCCTTATTTTGAGGCTGTGCCCTCGAGTTCTGTTATCCTTTCTAAGTGGGAAGAATCTCTCTACCTCTACCCTATCCATTCCCTTCATTATCTTATATATCTCTTCAAGATCCCCCCTCAGCCTTCTAAACTCCAACGAGTACTAACCTAGTCTACTCAATAGACTAACCCCCTCAAGTCCGGTATCAACCTAGTGAATGTTCTCTGCACTCCTTCTAAGGTCAATATATCCTTCTACAAATGTGGTGACCAAAATTGCACAGTACTCCAGCTGCAACCTCACCAGCACCCTGTACAGTTGCAAGACCTCTCTGCTTTTATATTCTATCCCCCTCACTATAAAAGCCAATATTCCATTCGCTTTCTTGATCACCTGCTGCATCTGTGATTCATACACAAGGACCCCCAGGTCCCTCTACACTGTAGCATGCTGCAGCTTTTCTCCTTTTAAATAATAATCCCTTCTACTATTATTTCTACCAAAGTGGATTACCTCACACTTGCTAACATTATACTCAATTTGCCAGGTCCTCGCCCATTCACTCAACCTAGCCATATCTCTCTGCAGACTTTCCACACCCTCCTACAATTTGCTTTTCCACTCATCTTCATGTCATCAGCAAATTTCATTACCCTGCACTCAGCCCCTTCCTCCAGAGCATCTGTGTATATGGTAAACAGTTGAGGCCCCAGCACCATCCCTGGGGCACTCCACTCGTCACCAGCTGCCAATCAGAATGGCACCCATTGATTCCCACTCTCTGCTTCCTATTAGTGTGGATTCTATCCACACTAACATCTTACTCCCAATTCCTTGCACCTTAACCTTTTGCAGCAACCTTTTGTGAGGCACCTTATCAAATACCTTCTGGAAATCTGAAAACACCACATCCACCGGTTTCCCTCTGTCTACCGCACTAGTCACATCCTCATAGAAATCCAATAAATTCATCAAACACAATTTCCCCTTAACGAATCCGTGCTGCGTCTGCTTGATCAAACCATTATTTTCTAAGTGCCTCGCTATTTCTTCTTTGATGATGGATACAAGCATTCTTCCAACTCCTCCTCCTTTGATCAGGGTAGGAGGTGTATGGTTGTAATGTGTAATCTCTGTAACTAAATATATAGAATGTGTAAAGATTGGCTCCAGTTCTATCTTTCACCAACTGACTTTCTGGATTCATAAACTCCATCCTCAAACCAAAGTCTGACATCCTCTTGTATCTTATATCTCCCACCAATGTCTCAGATCTTACAGGTGCCTTGACTAATTTCATTCTAATCTCCTTTTGAGGTTGAGGATATCCTATATTCTCCTTTCTATCATTGAGTGTTACTCTTCTGGATGGCTGTAGAGCTTGTATTCTCTTTCTTCTTCATCATTAGATTCTGAGTACTAAACCCAACTATCTATTGGCTTTCTTTCCAAGGGTATTAAGGAGCTATGATTTCTCCTTACGATATCCTAGTCAATCTCAATCCTGGATGATCTGGATTGTGGTGTTTTTCCACAAATGGTGCCTTTCTCCTGTTGATCTTGGACCCCACTCCCTCCCTGGACTTTGCACTGGTAAGATTTCAGAAGTGACTAAAACATGTTTAGTTCTTTCAAAAGCATTTCACTGGTACATTTTGAGCAGTCTCAAAAACTGCCTCAAAGACTCATCAGTCTCTACTAAATTTGGTTGGAACTTGCCTATTTGATTGATCATTGCAAAGAGTCTTTGACTTCTTCAGCCTCTCTGCCTTGCAAAATAGAACCTCATCTCTAATGTCCCTTTCCTCTCAAGTCTTTGAATGTGTTTCAGCTTTTAAATCCATGCTCAATTCCCTTTCTCAATCTCTCAAATCAGTTTCCTCACTGCATCCTCACCCCTGCTATAGAATTGAAACCGTTCTAATTAAAATTAAATGTGAGATCCTTTCGATAGTGGGTTGTTGGGTGATCCCTCCTATCCCCCTGTGACCTATAGAACATAGAACGTAGAACACTACAGCACAGAACAGGCCCTTCGGCCTTCGATGTTGCGCCGACCAATATAAAAAGCAATGCCCCTCCAAACTAAACCATTCCCTTCTCTTCCATATACTTATCAACTAACCTCTTAAACGCCACCAAACTTGGCGCATCAACAACTGCTGCAGGCAGGGCATTCCACTCCCGAACCACCCTTTGGGTAAAGAACCTACCTCTGATATCCGTCCTATAACTATCACCCCTTAATTTAAAGCTGTGTCCCCTCGTGCTAGCTTTCTCCATCCTAGGAAAAAGGCTATCACTGTCCACCCTATCTAAACCTCTAATCATCTTATATGTTTCGATAAGGTCCCCTCTTAGCCGCCTCCTTTCTAACGAAAACAACCTCAAATCCCTCAGCCTCTCTTCATAAGACCTGCCCTCCATACCAGGCAACATCCTGGTAAACCTCCTCTGTACCCTCTCCAATGCCTCCACATCTTTCTTATAATGTGGGGACCAGAACTGCACACAATACTCCAAGTGCGGCCGCACTAGAGTTTTGTACAGTTGCAACATGACGTTGCGGCTCCGAAATTCAATCCCCCTACCAATAAAAGCTAAGACTCCATATGCCTTCTTAACAACCTTCTCGACTTGACTGCCTACTTTCAGGGATCTATGCACATACACACCAAGATCCCTCTGTTCATCAACACTATTAAGAATCCTACCATTAGCCCTATACTCTACACATTTATTATTCCTGCCAAAGTGCATTACCTCACACTTTTCCACATTAAACTCCATTTGCCACCTCTCGGCCCAGCTCTGCAACTTGTCCAAGTCTCTCTGCAAACTATAACACCCCTCTTCACTATCTACCACTCCACTGATTTTAGTGTCATCTGCAAATTTACTAATCCATCCTTCAATACCCTCATCCAGATCATTTATAAAAATTACAAACAGCAGGGGCCCCAAAACAGACCCCTGAGGTACACCACTTGTCACCGAACTCCACGATGAATATCTCCCATCAACCACCACCCTCTGTCTTCTATCTGCTAGCCAATTCCTAACCCAATTAGCTAAATCACCCTCTATCCCATACATCTGCATTTTCTGCAGAAGTCTTCCATGGGCCACCTTATCAAACGCCTTACTAAAGTCCATATATACCACATCAACCGCCTTACCCCCATCCACCTCTTTAGTCACTTTTTCAAAAAACTCAATGAGGTTAGTAAGGCACGACCTACCCTTCACAAAACCATGCTGACTATCCCCAATCAATTCATTTCTCTCTAAATAACTATAAATCCTATCCCTAATAATTCTCTCCAATACTTTGCCCACAACAGAAGTAAGACTCACTGGCCTATAATTCCCTGGAAGGTCTCTCTTCCCCTTCTTGAACAATGGGACCACATTCGCTATCCTCCAGTCCTCCGGAACCACACCCGTAACCAACGACGACCTGAAGATCAGAGCCAGAGGCTCTGCAATCTCCTCTCTTGCCTCCCAGAGAATCCTAGGGTAAATCCCGTCCGGCCCAGGGGACTTATCCAACTTCAAACCCTCGAGAATATCTAGCACATCCTCCCTATCTACTTCGATACTTTCCAGTTTGCTACCCTGTACCTCAGTGTTCTCCATAACTACATTTACATCACCCTGCGTGAATACCGAAGAGAAATATTTATTCAGTGCCTCTCCAATCTCTTCAGGCTCCACGCACAACTTCCCACTGCTGTCTATGACTGGCCCTAATCTTGTCCTAACCAATCTTCTATTCTTAACATATCTAAAGAAAGCTTTAGGATTCTCCTTAATCCTATCAGCCAAAGTCTTCTCGTGTCCTCTCTTAGCTCTCCTCAATTCACTCTTTAGCTCCCTCCTGGCTAATCTATAGCTATCCATTGCACTAACCGAGCCTTCAAGCCTCATCCTGACATAAGCCTCCTTTTTCCTTTTAACCAGCAAATCAACTTTTTTCGTACACCAAGGTTCTCTTACTCGACCATTTCCTCCTTGCCTGACAGGGATATACTTATCAAGGACTCGCAGCAGCTGCTCCTTGAATAAGCTCCACATTCCAGATGTTCCCAGTCCCTGTAGTTTCCTAGTCCAATCTATGCACCCTAATTCTCTCCTGATGGCCTCATAATTACCCTTCCCCCAGCTATAACTACTGCCCCCAGCTTCATGCCTATCCCTATCCATCACTAAGATGAACGTAACCGAATTGTGGTCACTATCACCAAAAAGTTCACTAACTTCCAAGCCTAACACCTGGTCTGGCTCATTGCCCAGCACCAAATCCAATGTAGCCTCACCTCTAGTTGGCCTATCTACATACTGAGTCAAAAAACCTTCCTGCACACTTTGTACAAAAACTGACCCCTCTAACGAGCTAGAGCTATAGCTATTCCAATCAATATTAGTAAAGTTAAAGTCCCCCATAACAATTACCTTATTACTTTCACTCCTGACCAGAATTGACTTTGCAATCCTTTCCTCAACCTCTCTAGAACTTTTAGGAGGTCTATAAAAGACTCCCAACAGGGTGACCTCTCCTTTCCTGTTTCTAATCTCAGCCCATACTACCTCAACAGACGAGTTCTCATCAAACTTCTTTTCTGTCACTGTGATACAGTCTTTGACTAATAATGCCACTCCTCCCCCCCTCTACCTCCTTCTCTACTCCGACTAAAGCATTTGAACCCCGGAACCTACAACATCCATTCTTGTCCCTGCTCTACCCAAGTCTCTGAAATGGCCGTCAATCTTCTTCCAGAACCTTCTCTCCATTGTCCAGCTCAGTACTTGCTTCTTCCCTTATCTATTGATCTGTCATCACAGCATTTCCACCAATAGTTTCTCCTCTCGTCTCACACAATTACCTCCAGAGTTGTGAAAGGATGTTTCTTTGAACTTGTCCTCTTCCACATTTACATGATATCCCTTAGCAACACCATTCATGTATATTTTGCAACTGGAAGTTGATCACTGTTAAAATACAGCTCTTCATCTCCAGCACCCCCCTCAAGCCCTCCATACTGTGCTGCTTAGCTGACATCAGTATTGGCCCTGGTTGAATGTTGGTAGCTGGAAACCATTGGGCATGATATTCCAGTTGTTTCTGCTGACAAGATTGTCCTGTCTTGCCAATGGTGAGCCGTTTCCGCAGGTTCCCCATTGATGGAGTGTGCCAATAAAGGGAAGTCCCATTGACAGCGAAGGGTAAGATACCCTTGCCAGCCAATGGCAGGACTGCTCCATCACTGCTAGGGCAGATGTGGGGTTGGGGTGGGAGGGACAAGTCCCACCACAAACTCTGTTCTTTGGTATTGATTCTATTCTTCTCTCTGGCCTCTGTCTCAGGTTGATCCAGACTATTTGTAATATTTATTATTCTGTTTGGCCCTGATCTAAGTTTACAACCCACATCCCACATTTTAGTTGATAAGTATATGGAAGAGAAGGGAATGGTTTAGTTTGGAGGGGCATTGCTTTCTATTTTGGTCGGCACAACATCGAAGGCCGAAGGGCCTGTTCTGTGCTGTATTGTTCTATGTTCTATGTTCTATCCCCTCCATTAAAAAGACTGCCTGCTTCTACCTCCATAAAATGACAATATAAACAACTTGTATTTAACTGAGAATTACACTGACACATTGGGTAAATGGCACAAAGACAAGTTATTTGGCTCAATCCATCCATGCAATCTGGACTCAAGCTCTCTTTTAACCCTCCTCATCTAAATCTGTTTCCACGTCCTTCCTTATCCTGCTCCCTCATATGTTTGTCTAATTTCTCCTTAACACATCCATACTACTTACTTCAATTATCCCCTGTGGTCCGACTCTCCTACGATCTCAGCTCATCCGCTGCGGAATCCCTTTGTCACTTCCAGGTTCTCCAGTTCTAATGCCCTCCTAATCCTTCTCTCGGTTTACAGCTTCCATAAAGTTTAGCAAACGGAAATCGTTATAGCCTGTAACTATTACCAATGTTTATCCATCATCCCTCTCATTGCTGACCTACAAAGGCTCTCAGTCCCTCAATGCCTCGAATGTTTTTAATCATTTCATTTAACTCACTTCATGACATTCCTTTGCCCTACCTCTATTACCATCTACAGAGCCATATTTCTCACCGAGAACTACTTTTCTCTAACAACTCATTCAATTCCCTTCACTCCAGAGGCTATGCCTTTATCACCATGATCTGAAATTTCTAAATTCTTCGACCATCTATGAAACCCATCACTTTGACCAAACTTTTGATCACCTCTGCTGATACCCCTTTCCTTGATTCCATTTTTGTTTATTCTCTGTGCTTCTGTGAAGCACCCATTGATGTATGATTTCTATATTAAAGACATTATATAGCATAGTGGTTAGCATTGCTGCCTCACAGAGCCAGGGACCTGGTTCAATTACAGCTTGGGTGATCATCCGTGTGGAGTCTGCACATTCTTCCTGTGTCTGTGTGGGATTCCTCCAGGTGCTCTGGTTTCTTCCCAGAGTCTAGAGATGTGTAGGTTAAGTGGATGACCATGCTAAATTGCCCCTTAGTGTTCAAAAATGTATATCTTAAGTGGCCATGGTAAATGCATGGGGCTACAGGATAGGAAGGGACAGCGGGGGTGCTTGGTTAAGTTGCTCTTTCAGAGAGTCAGTGCAGATTTGAAGGGCTGAATGGCCTCCTTCTGCACTGTAGAGATTCTAACCACAAGCCACTTTTGTTGGTGTATTCCAGACACACATAAATGTAATACAGCAAAAGTGACAAAGAATTAACAGTAGGAGAACTGATCTTCTGCCAAATGAAGAGCTCTATGGCTTGAGGAGGTCCCAAGGAAGGAGAAATATAGAAGTGCAGAACAAAACAAAGATATGTAAATATTAGGTCGGAATTCTTGTGTTCAATGGGATAGTTTGAAACTTCCAGCTGGGAGTTATCAGCACTCATCATTGGCACTACTTCAGTAACATTTAGTTATGTCCTAAAAGTACATCTAGAATACTCATAAAGAAAGAGGTCAGAATTGCAGGAAGAGGGTCTACTGCCCTGAAACCTGGCTGAAAAATAAGGGCTGAAGTTACTCTGAACAGGAGCACAAATCCAGAACTAATCTGGTTCAACAGCATAAGTCTCTAAAATGAATTACTGGCATTAATTACTTAATATTATCACAAAGCAATTTTAACATTATCAAAAGAAGCAGAGGAATTGGTTTACACAATGTGACAGAGCTTCATGTTGGGGAGAAAGTTTTCTTTGGTTTCATAAAGAACTGAGAAGCAGTCAACAGAATCAAAACCACAATTTCTCCTTTCATTGCCATTCCTCCATATATAGTTTTAAAAATACTCTGTGACATTGTCATGTGTGACACTTTGAGGAGGAGAATGTAAGATCTGCTCACTGTACGCTGTCCTTTCATCTCAAGCTTATTATTTCCCACCAATTGTTAAATGTACTCAGATCTCCAGAGACCATTTGCATGAAGCACTAGGTCTGACTGTTCATGTCCCAGTGACTGCACAGATTGTGTGAGAGAATAAAAGACAGCAGCTATATCCAGGAGATGCATCTCTAACAGATAAGAAAACAAAACTGGACACCCATTCCCATCATCTTCATTGAAGACAAAGGGTTGCATGCAAGTCTCCTTTAAGAGTGAATTAGTTAAGCTACAGATCCACAAATTGCATTCGCTTCATTGAGCCTTGTCCTTTCAGAGCACAGTGTTTGACAAAACAATAGAAGAAGCTGAACCAAATGTTTTACCTGCTTATTCCTACGCACACAGCACAGCATGGTTTAATCACCTGCTGTAGACTAGGCAACACCTCCCCGTCGCTTGACTGCACCAAACCTACACACACGCCAAGACTCTCAGTCAGTCTGCCCTCTGACGCCCCAAGTAAAATTAAACACTGATCATTTACACTGGACCCCCTCCCCCACTCCCCCCAAGGAACTGTGACGAGGAAATCTCCCACTGAGGGGGGATCTCATTTTTGCTATATGTATATAAACCTCCCCCCCACCCCCTCCTGAACTTGACAAAATAGATTCAATTTGAACTGATTTATTCCTTCTTATTGGAAACAGTTGCTAGCTTCAATGCATTATTCATCATTCTTCTGTTGTACTTTTCAGATCACAAGTGGATATGTTTTTCATTTCTGTCTGTACCCAGCATTGAACGGAGCAGAGGAGCATCAAAGCAAAAGGACAAATATTAATTGAAACCCAAATCTGTATTTTTTAAGCTTGTTTTAGTCAGTCAATTCTTGATCAATGTCTTTGTTTAAGTTCAATTAGCTGAAGTCTTTGTAATTATTGGGTGTATGTGAGTTCAGTTTAAGTGGGGTACTAATTAGCTGCGAATAAAAACCTTACTGCAATGACAGCCTTTGCTGTACTGTCACTTTACCTGATAAATGTAGCAGTGCTTCTATTAGACCTCCATCTTTTCTCCTCCTTTAAGGAGAAAACGCATCCTCAGCACCCAGCTGCTTTATTTGGATGAGGAAGTTTGAAAACTGGAAATGCCATTCTTTTAAAAAAAGTGGCGCTGGAGTGTGGTGAAATCTTGCGAGATATCCCCAGCATACCTTCAAATTCTCTCTTTTGCTCTCATTCTACGCTCTTAAAACTTAACCCCTTTAAATTGTCTAAATGGTGTGGTGTTGTTATTCTACTAGCTGTGACAATAAACTACATTCTGCACTCTCTCCTTCCTTCTCCCCTTGTATTCTATGAATGGCATGTTGGGGGTGGCACAGTAGTTAGTGCTACTAGTGACAGGAATTGAACCCAGATCCCCCTCAGTGCCAGGGACCTAAGTTTAATCCCTGCCTTGGGTGACTGTGTAGAGTTTGTACACTCTCCCTGTGTCTACATGAGTTTCCTCCGGGTGCTCCAGTTTCCTCCCACAATCCAAAGATGTGTGGGTTAGGTTGATTGGCCATGCTAAATTGCCCCTTCGTGTCGGAGGGATTAGCAGGATAAATACATGAGGTCAAGGGAGAGGGTCTGGGTGGGATTGTTGTCAGTGCAGTCTCAATGGTCTGAATGACTTCTTTCTGCACTTTGGGTTTCTGTTCTATTTCCTCTGTCTGAGTGGAACTCAGGAAACTTTCACTGTATTCTAATACACGTGACAATAATAAATCAAATCAAAGCAAAAGCTATTACTGAGGTGAGATGTCATGCACTATAGGGCGGAACACCAACAGGGCTATGAAAGTGAGGTAAGTCCTGAGGATTAACTTTGCAAATTTGGATTGTAAAAGGCCATCAGTGGAACTTGATCATTTAGGGTTGGGAGTGTGGGACCTCACCAGGCATAGCTAGACTGATGATTATTCTGCGTTGACATTCAAAAAACAAAGCAACAGACTAATTGGGAGCTATTCTCCCAAAAAAAGTGTTGAATTTGCAGGAAAACTCGTGTATGTCACGATTTTTTTTTCAGTGGGAGTTCAGACTCGTATCTTCCACTCTGTGCAATGCAGAGTTAGTATTATGAATATTTTTAAAAGCTGGGGGAAGGTGGGGCCTTTTCACATCAGAACCTGACAGTTCTGAAACTCTGGGCATTAGCAGTAGCCCCAAACTGTCAGCCTGCAGTTTGTGGGCAGCTTGGGAATCCTGCCCCTCCAATCCTTCCCCCATGGCCCAATCAGGGGATCACAACCCAATATGAGCATCCATGGGCCAGTCCCAAACCCTCACTGTCCTGGAGCTCCCTGATCTCCAGTACTCTCCTCCCACGTTATGACAATCCCCCTCACCCCGGGAGACCACTCCCCCCCCCCACCCTGGCCCACCCCGATTGGTGGCTTCCCTCCAGCCCCGAACAATCCCAATGGCAGAGTGGCAGCAGATGCCCCAGCCTCACTGATCACCTCTAAACTACACCTCTTAGGCCCCACTCCCTTGGCACAGGCTGATGTCCTTTGCGCAGTGCCTAGATGCACCCTGCATGTGAGCATTTTGCCCGTTGGGCATTGCCAGGAGCACAGCCAGGCTGGCACTGCCAGGGTGCCCATGCCCAGGGAGCATGGCCCCCACTGCCCCGACCCTCAGGGAGCCCCGATTACCCCTTCACTCCAGCAGCTTTTCCAACTGATTCCCTGATAGTGGGGAGCTAGTCTGAATCTTGCTGGAGTGAAATTGGACTGGTGTGGTGGGAGATGTTATTGGGCCTGGAGACTTCAGTTCTGGGCCCAATGATGACATTCAAATAATATTAAGATTAAAATGGCTTACCTGCTGGTCCCACTGGTTGCAAAAATATTAGCACTTTGGGATGGAAGAATTGATCCCATTAACTTTAAATACCCTCAAGTTAGTCAGACTGAAAGTGTTGAGCATGCAATGGCTAAGAACAACAAAACATGCACTTAATTATCAACTTTTACATCTTTGCAACGCTCTGAAGCATTTCACGGTCAATTGAGATATTTGTGACATGTGCAATACAGTTGCTCAGTGGTGAAACAGCGAATTTTGTAACAGCAAGGGGCTCAGAAATGGCATAAGTGGCCAGTTGAACTGATTGAGAAATGGGTTGTGGGAAAACTGTCCTGCTCTTTAAATTGTACCTGTCTGGACAGGCAGAAAGCTCCTTGATTTAGTCACTCGTCCGAAAGATAAAGAAGTCGATTTTAACTTGGGGCAGGATGCATACAAGATTCCAGGATGAGTGGTTTGTTAGTCATAGAACCATAGGAACCCTATGCAGAAAGAGGCCACTTGGCCCATTGAGGTTGCATTGACTACAATCCCAACGATGCGTTTCCCACCCCCCCACCCCCCGAACTTCATCCTCCCCACTTCACACCTGTGAAAGTTGCAGACAGATCGGGTGTGAGTGGGCGGGCAGTGACGGAACACTGCGGGGTGTGAGAGATAAAATTCAGTCAGCTGTTTTTAGCTTGGCAGCGTGGGTTAAAATTAAGGCCAAGGTTTTGCAGCAAAAAAAGAAAGTGTAAATTTGACAAAAGGTCATCCTGACTCAAAACAAGCTCTTTCCACAGATGTTGTCAGAGCTGCCGAATTTCTTCAGCATTTTCTGTTTTTCTTTCAGGTTCCAGCATCCAGTATTTTACCTTCATGCAAGTGTAAATCGCGATCAAGTTCTGGATTGCGGCAAGAATTTACCACTTAAAAACCGGAGTGCTACCAACTGAACCAAACCAACACAAGGCCAGCTAGCACAGAATTGTCAGGTAGCAAAAGAAAATGTTTCTCAGTTTGCGAATCATAAATTTCTGTTGTGTCATGATGTAGATCTTCAACAAAATACTGGTGAAGAGTCCAGCGCCTTTACACTCAATCACAAAATCATTGAATCTCTATAGTGCAGAAGGAGGCCATTCAGCCCATCAAGTCTGTACTGACAACAATCCCAACCAGGCTCTATCTCCATAACCCCATACATTTATACTGCTAATCTCTCTAACCTACACATCCCAGGACACTAAGGGGCAATTTAGTATGGCCAAAGTGCCTAACCCACACACCTTTGGACTCTGGGAGGAACTCAGAGCACCCGGAGGAAATCCATGCAGACACGGGGAGAATGTGCAAACTCCACACAGACAGTGACACAAGCTGGGAATCGAACCCAGGTCCCTGGAGCTGTGAGACAGCAGTGATAACTACTGTGTCAATAAAACCATTGATGTGAACTTCTGAAGCATAAAGAGTACTTTCTGTACCAAGTTCCAGGAACAATGAAAGGGGTTTAAAAATTTTAGTTTGGCAGCCTGTCATCTTATTTGAAACCATTCCGTTTTCTGACTGGCACATATTTTTGAAGATTGTTTTTTTCCCCAGAAACTTTCCACTCACAGGAAAGCCAATCCCTCTGCTCGGAAGCATTGACAAACTAATTGCCTCATACTTACTTCTGCTCCTTTCTTACTTCTCTTATTAGTCCCTCAACTAGAAGTGTCGGCACAAAGGGCGGAATATTCCAGTTTCACAGCCTCAGGAGCGGGATCAGACTTAAGGGTGACCCATTCAGACATCCATTCACTTTGGCGGGACTGAAGATCCTGCGGAGAGAGATGTCAGAGTATTTCAGCCATCTTCTCCCTCGCAGCATATTGAGATATGGGTGAGATTCAGGTCAGGGCTTGAGGTGGGCAAATGGCTTTTACCCACTGAAGAAATGGTTTCAATCATTTGGGTATCCTATGAACAACTCAGGTGCTTGGAGATAATTCTTTATTTTACAATAAATCCCCGGTATCACTCAGAGTGCAGGAAAACATTCACTGGGTGAGTTCCCATGAATGATGCAGATAGGTCATTCACTAGGGCATATATCATCCAATCATCAGGGAGGGTTGGTTGATCACAGTCAGAGAACATTCTCAGGCTTCTTTCATCATTTCTATGACTCTAGCCAAAATTGGCCAAAGGGTTTTTTTTTCCCTTGTTTCCAGGCCTGTTGCAAGTCAATACATTTTTTAAAAAATGCATTCTTAGTCTCTGGCTGGCCAGCATTTATTGCCCACCCCTAAGAAGATGATGGTCTTCTTGAATCACCACAATCCTTGCTGGTGTACCTACAGCCACAGTGCTGTTAGGGAGGGAGTTCCATGATTTGGCTTCATTGCAGTTCTATGTCAAGACACCAAATTGTCATCTATAATTTTAATACTGTTTGCAGTCATCTCCTGCAATACTTTCAGGAACATCAGAGCCAAGTCGTGGTCCCCAATGAGTGCATCATAAAGAACAAAGAAAATTACAGCACAGGAACAGACCCTTTGGCCCTCCAAGCCTTCACTGAGCATTCTGCCTGATTGAACTAAAACCCCCTAAAAAACAAGAAAATTACAGCACAAATGTTGAGGACCCAGCTCTGCCCAGAATACCTCTGACAGCTCCTTTTTATAAAGGATTTTCTGGACGCTCTTGGCATTTTGTCATCAAAATGGGCAGCACAGTGGCACAGCAGTTAGCACTGCTGCCTCATAGCACAAGGGGCCTGGGTTCAATTTAGCCTCGGGTCACAATCTGTGTGGAGTTTGTATGTTCTCCTCGCGTCTGCATTGGTTTCCTCCAGGTATTCCAGGTTCCTCCCACCATCCAAAGATGTGTGGGGTAGGTTGATTGGCCAGACTAAATTGGCCCTACTGTTAGGGGATTAAGCAGGGTAAATATGTGGGGTTACGTGAATGGGGCCTGGGTGGGATTGTGATTGGTGCAAAGTCAATGGGCCAAATGGCTCCCTTTTGCACTGTAAGGATTCTGTAAAGCACCAGCAAAATTGTTCCAAAGACATAACACAGAGTGTAGATTCCAGAGCAATTATGAACCGTACATCAGCAGGAAAAGGAAGAAATTAAAAATGAACAGCGCCAAAGCTTACGGAAACATGACTATTCCTGCACTCACATCACATGACACTGCATTTTAAATAAATGTGAACAAAAGCAGCAGCATCGTCCATAAAAAATCTTGTTATGTAAGATAGTGTAATTATAATCAATTATGCATATATGAAATGGAAAATTTTGTCTTTGTATATTTGTACCTATTTCACAAAAATAATTATTTGTTTGTAGTTTAACTTTTCAACATAGTAACAATGTTTGAGAAGTTTCCTCAGTACTCTTGGAAGCTCAAAAGGGTTTCATGGCTGACTCAGAAAAGCGTGGAGACCCAGGTCTGGACATTTCAACTTGGAGAAAAATCATTGTGTGACTGAAGCCTATTTTCTTTGAACATTTCCATTATTGGAGGTGTGTAAAAGAGCTGCTTGACTAACACTCAAGAATTTTCCAATCCAGGAACAATCGTTTTCAACCCTTTTCCAATAGACATGAGAATCTGATGTGCTGCAATATGAAGGTGCAGGATGACTGATGGCAAGAGTTGAAGATCATGTGATAAAATCTCTTGGACAACATCCAAGTTTGAACACAAGTGATGCTCAGAGATTGTCCCAATGAAGTATGGTGGGACAACAAATGCTCAATGAGCCAGTTGGTCTTTTTCTGTCTTTTGTTTATTCATTTGGCATGGGGCACAGTGGGGCAGCAAAGTGGCAGAGTGGTTGCATTGCTGTCTCACAACACCAGGAATCAGGGTTCGATTCCAAGCTTGTGTGTGGAATTTACACGTTCTCCCCATGTCATTGTGGGTTTCCACCAACAGTCCAAAGAAGTGCAGGCTAAATGGACTGGCCATGCTAAATCACCCCACATTGTCAGGGGGATTAGCCAGGTAAACATATGGGGTTGAAAGGATAGGGCCTGAATGGGATTGTTATCCGCGCAAGCTCGAGGGGCCGAATGACCTTCTTCTGTAACGTTTCTATGATTTTATTCACTCCTTCCTCAGGACTGCAGCTTAAGTGTTGAGTCATTCTAATTGAGATGAGACAGTTGGACACAATGGGACAAAAAATTAGCCTAATCTTTATAACTATGTACAATTTCAATAACCTGACTAATAAAATATCTATATTATTTTAAAAGCTGGTCACCTTCCCTCTTCATTGTGTCAGTAGTAGCAGTGCCATGAGATAAACACTATGAAGAAGAGTAACTTTTGGCTCAAAATATTGGAACCAATTTCCCAGAATGAAGTGCATGCAGTTTACCTATCCTTAAAGTCAGTTAGCCCCTTGCTGACATAAAATCACAGTTATAACTCAGAAGGCACCCTTAATTAGTACAGTCACACCCCTAAAGGACAGGAAATTCCATTCTACGGATCTGCCAACAGATTGTCTACAGCTCTATAGTCTCAGCAATGTCAGAAGATCCTAGTGGTCACTGTTGAGGCTACAGCCAGTTCCCAGCAAGGTGACAATATCTCCCATACTGCAGACAAATTTTCAGCAGGCATGATTGTGAAACTATAGGGAGTGGGGAGTAGGAGAGAGATGAAGGGATACAGGTGGTGTACCATTTTGGTGGGGACATTGGGGACTGTTCTGGAGGTAAACAGGGAGACCTTAACCCTGCCCACTCACTCAACATCCCCCCCACAACCAGAAGGAGGTACCCCACCTTCCTGCCCAGCAGCAACCTGTGCTATCAAAGTTACCAAGTGATGGTTTGATTCTGGATGAGGAAGAGAGTGGATGTGAAGTGAAGGTGGATGTGGGTGAAGGTGGGGAGGAGGGGGGAGGGGGTGAGTGAGGGCATTTGATGGAGTGCATGTTAGCGAGCACACCCAATAAAAATGACAAAAAAAGGTAAGACTTGGAAGTATTTGTTGAATAACAGAATTTTTGTTAAAATAAATGTATACATAAGAATTATCTTTTAAATTTGTTTTCATATGTTTGCACATATTGTACAAAAAAATCATTTTTTATGATATTCTTCATTAGAATAAAAATGTTTCTTGGGCTACTATCAGTACTTGAGAGGCTAAATGGGTTCATGGCTGGGAAATTTTGGGAATCTCTATGAATGTACATAAAAATAAAGAGGGCATCTTAGCTTATCCTCTTACAGTGGCTATTCCTTCTCAATTTTACTCATGAGGAGTATTAGTTGACTGGCTATAGGTTGTATGATCTATTGTGTATTGGAGTGGACATCCTGAATTATAATGAATGCATATGGGTATTGATCAGGCCTTCCCAGAGTACAAGGATATTTATGAACAGATATTTATGAATTAATCAATCAGTCCGCAAACCATGACCAGAATTCCAATGGATTTTTCTGAATGCCCAAGTGAAACGGTTTACAATTCTCTGACATTGATTTTCCCTGAATCGGTGTGGTTGCACAGGAGGAATAAAACTCAAAATTAGTGCAATAAGTTTTCAGGGGAAACTGCCAATGTGCGGCCAAATGGGCCAACTAAAATGGCAATTTGTAAAGCACTCTGGGACAATTGGGCAAGAACTAAAATGACAGGCTGCAACCCAGATGAGTAAATACACAGGATATGGATCATCTTCAGGACAAAAGAGAATTTTTGGTCAAACTGGGTTGTTTACCAGACATAGTGGCACCGTAGCCCCTTATTTGGGAGGGAGGTGTGCATTCTACATGTCCCCAGCATCTATAGGCATGGCTGTTGGGGACACACCCAGAAATTGGTGTGGTAGCACCAGGTTGGACTTCAGTCAGGGTGATCAAGTCCTGACTGATTGATTAGCAATGGCCAAAAGGGGCTCAAAATCCAACAGAATATAAAGGGTGCTGCACAAGAACCTCTCTCTTTGACCTCATGAACATGCTACAATAATGGTGACCATCGCCAGTGACAACCAGCACAAGGAGAACCACCACACCCGAGGAGGAAGGAAAACTAGAGCCAGAGCGTCAGACCAGATTACACAGAGGATGACCAAGACCAACACAAACACACAAATAAAGGCCAATCTCTGCTTGGGTACTTGCTGGTCATAAATTGAAGTTATATTGGACTTGAATTCTAGTATTTTCTGTAAACATATTGTTGGTTAGATGGGTGATTTATTGATTGTGCGTCTCAAATAAATATTGGTTGTACTAACAAGATGTACACTCAGTTATTTGCCCACTATCTAAGGAGTAAAACAGACTGTGCAGCAGGCACAACAATTGGCCTCTAGAAAATTTGTCAATGTTATTAGCTAATGGATGCCCAAGATTTATATAAATCTGTAAAGTCCACCTGGCTAAATTCAAGCATGAATCTTGCTCAATCCAATGATTGCAGATAAATTCTGGTTGTTTGCAAAGTATTAACTTTCAAGTGGAATTCTTGAAAGTCAAAGTTCAACTCTGTGCTATTCATGACAAACCAACTGCAAGCTTCACATTGTAGGGTCAGTAAAGTATGCCATGGGCAGGCAGGTTTACCACAAGTACTGTTGTTCCAAGTGTATAAAGTTGGACAGGTCCAGGCAGCAGGCAATTGAGGAGGCCGTCCATCCTGATTATCTGCCCCTCTACAGCAGCTATGTTCACGGCTAGGTGTCCCTGGAAAGGGAGCACACGGTGTCAGTGGGCACAGTTGACACTTTTCACACCCGCTGGGCACCACAAACGCTG